>NW_026844366.1:208126039-208198539 GCF_025583915.1 Anolis sagrei ordinatus | reverse complement strand
CCTAGATAAGGTAAAATATTGAATGTTTGCCTTTCCACAGATCTCCAGAATCAGGCATTTGTTTTCCCAGTCGAATCGAACACAGCTGCAGTGGTTCTGAAGGCTCAGATCCCACAGCCACTGACCAGCTTCACCTTATGCCTGAGGTACTACACACTCCTGACCCGGCAATACACACTCTTCTCTTATGCTACGAAGACCAGCGACAATCACCTCTTGCTCTTCAAGCCCACACCCAACCAATACAGCGTTTATATTGGAGGCCCTGCAGTCACGTTTATTCTTCCTGAAAAAAAGAACGCTCAGCCTGCTTGGGAACATATCTGTGTGAGCTGGGAGTCTGCCACGGGATTAGTGGCATTATGGTTGGATGGAAAACCACTGCCCCGACTGGGACTCCAAAAAGGTTTCTCTATAAACAATGATGCATCTATTGTACTTGGGCAGGATCAGGATACCTTTGGGGGTGGCTTTGCTACCGACCAATCATTTGTAGGGGAGATAAAGGATGTATTCCTGTGGGCTAGGGCTCTCTCTACTGATGAAGTGTGCCGAGTCTTGGATGACTGCCCTCTCAGCAACTATTTGTCTCTGATTAACTGGCGAGGCTTAACGTATGAAATCCAGGGATATGTTGTTCTTCAGCATTGTCTTACTTCTTGCATAAGCTCAGGAATTCTGTGATAATTTCATACATGCATATTCTTCCCCAATGATTTTCCAATAAAGGAAGAGAGTATCCTACCCATTTTGTATTTCTATTCTTTTTAATGCTCAAAGGAAATTGTACATTTAAAAATGTGGATGAGATACAACCAAAGTGTGATCAGAACTGGGTTCCTTTGGAAAGGTGTAGATGCTTCCTGAGAGTTGAGTGGGCATCTCTGTAACAGTAACAAAACTGAAGCTGAATCCCATTCCAAATCCTCATGAGACAATGGTCATGATTTCCAAATATCAATATGTATTTGGGACCTGGATCAGTGGAGAAGTGCCGAATTGGTCTGGGGGCCCTTCCACACAGCCCTATATCCCAGAACATCAAGGCAGAAAACCCCACAATATGTGCTTTGAACTGGTTTATCTGAGTCCATACTCAGATAATGTGGGATTTTCTGCCTTGACATTCTTGGATATAGGGCTGTGTGGAAGGGCTCTGAGTCAAAGTGCAACATTTTCTGAACTACTGAACTAGGGACCAAATAAATTGTTATGACCAATAGAGAGGCACTTTTAATAATAAAATATAATGAAAACATCAGTATCTGTACCTCCAGCCTCCTATGCCAAAACAGCAACAGCGATTTAAACCAATTTGCAATAAAACAACACTGATCTAAACAAGGTAGCAGACCAATACAGAAAACACGTTCAAACAAACATTTAAAAACAAAGACAGTGTTCAATGTATTGTCGAAGGCATTCATGGCTGGAATCACTGGGTTTTATGTAGGTTTTTCAGACTATATGGCCATGTTCTAGAAGCATTCTCTCTTGACGACCTCACAATCTCTGAGGATGCTTGCCATAGATGTGGGCAAAATGTCAGGAGAGAATGCTTCTAGAACATAGCCATATAGCCCAAAAAACCTACAACAACCCAATGACAGTGTTCCCATACTATCATAATAAAATGTTTCTTAATACGTATATTGCCAGTTTTATCCAGTGGAGTTGCAGCATCCAGAGATTAAAAACAAGATCCCTAAGTATTCATAGGGCAGAGGGTGCACATGTCTTAGATTTGAATATTTTTTAAAAAAAACATTAAAAGGTGGTGAGTAGATAAAATGGGGAAATGACAAAAATACCTCCAGAGGTTTGTATTGGATAACATATTCCTATTACACTATTTAGAGAACATAGCTTAGAAATATGGTATTATCTTTTTCTTACTATGACTTGCAGAATCCCCTGTGCCGATTAGGGGACTGAAAGTTATAGTCCTCAAAACATACTTTTCCAAGGTCTGTACATTACAAGACATTTGTTGAAACATCACTCCTAATAATTCTGCATTTCAAATAACAATAATAATCACTGCTATTTCACTATCTACATCCTAACTGCAACGATGAGCATTGTGTATACCTCCAAATCTCCCAAACATTACTCACTGTGTCCAAAGAAGTGGGCTGTGAGTCCAGGGAATATATCTTTCACTTGCAATGCAATGGTCACTTTGCTGCAACAAAAATTCATTCAAAAATTACTACTGGTTGAATTCTAACTTTAGAAAAGGGATGGAGGTTTGTGCCCATTCAGCTATTATTGGGTATTATCTATTATTAGCAATAGCCAACATAGCTGCTCGTGATGAGAGGGGTGGTGGGAGTTGTTTTCCAAAAGCGTCCGAAGATCCTCAGGTGCCACATTTTATTGTTGCTCTATCTCACTAAGGCTGGTCTCTGATATGTCATGGTGTCATCCCCATGAGCCTTCTTCTGCATCAGACAAGATCGTAATATTGTAAGCTGGATCTACACTGCCATATAGTCCAGTTTCTGAATCTAGATTATGTGCTCTGAACTGATTATATGAGTCTATATTGCTATATAATTTAGTTCTAAGCAGATAATCCACAAAATTTGATAAAACTAGCAACTTAGAAGAGCACATGCATACAGTAAATCAGCATAGAGGTTTAGCTTTACAGGAATACTGATACTGGAAGTGTAAACTGGGCTCATGGAAAATGTTTTTGTGATCAGAGCTCAGCCCCCTTACACACAGCTGTATAAAATCCACATTGAGCTGGGTTATATGGCAGTGTTATAACCACACAGCCATCTAATCCAGAATATCAAGGCAGATAATCCACAATATCTTATTTAAACTGGGTTATCTGCAGGCCCTTCCACACAGCTGTATAAAATCCAGATTGAACTGGATTATATAGCAGTGTGGACTCAGATTTTCAAATTCAAAGCAGATATTGTGGGTTATCTCCCTTGATATTCTGGCTTAGATGGCTGTGTGCCAGTTCTCCCCCCCCCCCCTTTCCACACAGCCCTATATCCCAGAATATCAAGGCAGAAAATCCCACAATATCTGTTTTGAGCTTGAATATCTGAGTTTACCCTCAGATAATGTGGGATTTCCTGCCTTGATATTCTGGGATATTGGGCTGTGTGAAAGGGACACTGCTCTTCGGGCCTTCCACTACTGGACTAATTGTATTCATAGAGCCAGTGGATATTGTAGGTTATCTGCCTTTATATTCTGGATTATATGGCTATGTGCCAGTACTCCCCCCCCCCCCCCCCCCCCCCCTTTTCAGGCCTTCCACTAAATAGGCCAGCAGTTCTAGTAATGGACTACAACTCTAGACAAATCTCCATTCAGGCCCCTTCTACACTGCCATATAAACCAGAATATAGAGGCAGATAATCCTCATAAGGAGCCCCTGGTGGCACAGTGGGTTAAACCGCTGAGCTGCTGAACTTGTTGACCGAAAGGTTTCAGGTTCAAATCCGGGGAGCGGAATGAGCTTCCACTATCAGCACCAGCTTTAGCAAACCTAGGAGTTCGAAAACATGCAAATGTGAGTAGATCAATAGGTACCGGGATTGTGGCGCAGCTGGCTGGGTGTCAGATGCATTAAGGTCATGAGTTCGAAGCCAGGTCGGGTCGGAGTGAGCTTCTGGCCAATTTGTGTAGCTTGTTGTGGATCTTTACAACCTGAAAGACAGTTGCATCTGTCAAGTCAGAAATTTAGGTACCACCTATGTGTGGGGAGGCTAATTTAACAATTCTACGAGGCCATAAAAAATCTCCAGCAAAAGCATGCGGGGAATGTGGAAAATACATCATCAGTGTCGCAGATGGACGGTGAAGCGACAGCTCCCCTGGTGGCCAGAAAATTGGAATGTTAAATAGCCTCTGACTGTCTGCCTATATGTGTTGTGTGTCTATGGCATTGAATGTTTGCCGTGTATGTGTACATTGTAATCCGCCCTGAGTCCCCTGTGGGGTGAGAAGGGTGGAATATAAATACTGCAAATAAATAAATACTGGTTCGGCGGGAAGGTAACGGCGCTCCAGTCATACTGGCCACATGAGCTTGGAGGTGTCTATGGACAACGCCAGCTCTTTGCCTTAGAAATGGAGATGAGCATCACCCCCCAGAGTCGGACATGACTGGACTTAATGTCAAGGGGAAACCTTTACCTTTATGGTCACAGATTACTGCATCATTAGATTTCTTATTGCTAAAAATGTTCATAAATGGTTTCCAGTCTTTAAAAAGAAACTTCAATTTGATTATTCTTAAAAACCCATGTTAGTTTGCCCACTTGGGCTAATATGGGGTCCCTTCTACATTGACATATAAAATCCTGATTATCTGCTTTGAACAGGATTATATGGCAATGTAGACCCATGTAGTCCAGTTCAAAGCAGATAATGTGGATTATCTGATTTGATAATATGGATTATATGGCAGTGTAGAAGGGACTTAAATCCACCTCTCAATAACAGCCTTGTTCAGATCTTGCAGACTCTTCCTTAAGTCTTCTTTGATTGAGTCTATCCATCTGCAATGTAGTTTTCCTCTTTTCCAGTTTACTTAGCGTTAATGTCTTTTCTAGAGAATCCTGTCTTTTTCATGATATGTCCAAAAGTACAAGAGTCTCAGTTTAGTCATCTTGGCTTCTAAGGAGAGTTCAGACTTCATTTGCTGTAGACCCATTTATTTGTCTTTTTAACAGTCTACAGCAGGGGTCCTCAAACTAAGGCTCGGGGGCCGGATATGGCCCTCCAAGGTCATTTAACCGGCCCTCGTTCTGGGTCAACCTAAGTCTGAAGTGACTTGAAAGCACACAACAACAACAACAACAACAACAATCTCATCAACCAAAAGTAGGTCCACACTTCCCACTGAAATACTAATAAGTCTATATTTGTTAAAATTGTTCTTCATTTTAATTATTGTATTGGTTTTAAGTGTTTTTTGCACTACAAATAAGATATGTGCAGTGTGCATAGGAATTCATTCATGTTTTTTTCAAATCATAATGCAGCCCTCCCAACAGTTTAAGGGACTGTGACCTGGCCCTTTGTTGAAAAAGTTTGTGGACCCCTGGTCTACAGTATGCTCAGAACTCTTCTCCAGCACCATATTACAAATGATTTGATTTTCCGCTTTCTTCACTGTCCAGCTTTCACAGCTATGCATAAAATTGGAGAGACAACTTCAACGATCTTAACTGTAGTATTCACCTTTACATTTTAAGATCTTGCATAGATCCTTAACAGCTGCCCCTCCAAGCCTTGCCATCTTCTGATTTCATGATTGCAGTCTCCATTCTGATTAATGACTGAGCCAGGGTCTGGAAAATCTTTTAACTATTAGATAAAGGATTAGGATTAGGTAAAGGAAAAAACCTTTACCCTGTACCTAATTCTCTTCATATCTGCTTTGAACTGGTTACCTGAGTCCACACTGAAATATATTACAGTTCAATGTGGCTTTTATACAGCTGTGTGGGCCAAATTGAGTCATGGCAGTTAAAATGTTGTCAGACTCCATTCCTTCTCCACTGTGGGTGAGGCCTCTTCAAACCCTTCAACAGTTTGGGCCTCCAACTCCCAGAATTCCTCGGAATTGGAGGCCCAAACAGCTGAAGGAGTTTAGAGGCGGTCTAAATAACACAACAGTACGGTTCCTTATCCTTTACTAAAGATTATTATTATTTATGTGCCACGAAGACACACTTTTTCAAAGATCCTTTTTTAGTTTCTGTCATTTTTCTGAGGGGGAAAAAAAGGACCCTGAAAGTAATGAGGCGAAGGTCCCGCCCCTCGGCCAGCTACGTCATAATGGCGCCTGGGACGTCACTGGGCGTGGATAGGAGAGAGGGAGGGAGGGGCGCCGGTTGACGGATGTGGAGGAGTCACGCGGGCCTTCCGCCCTGATGCTGAGGTCCCGGCCGGATGTGGGGCTGCCTGGCGGTGAGTGAGTGCGTGCGTGCGGGCGCGAGGGAGCGGGACGTGGCCCAACGGTTTTTTTTAGCGAGGGAGGGGGAGTGGAGGAAGAGGCACTCCGCTCCCTTAGAAGGGAGGGGGGAGGATAAGGCGAGAGAGGGAAGATCTGCTGCTGCTGTTGTTGCCGGGGCAGCGAGGGGCGGGGCCATAATCGCGTTGCCATGGGGACGGGGAGGGAGAGGTGTGGAGTACACTAAGGCCTTGCGTGTGAGGGGTCGGGCCATGCACCCTCTTCTGTGCAGCCACTGAGGGAAGAGCATTTCTCCCAGGCTGTGGGGCTGTGCAGAGCCAGAGATGTGGCTCCCAAGGCCACCCTGCCCCTCACCTTTCAAAATGGCAGGATGGGGTTGAGCAGGAAGGCCCTGGTGGCCTCTTCTGTGAGCCTGAAAACTAGAAGGAAAGCAATGGGAGGGCCAGGGAAGGGCTTAGATGATGCCCTGTTATGCTAGGCCAGTGATGGGCAACCTTTTGAGCTTGGTGTATCAAAATTTGCCAAAAACCAGAGCATAACTTGGGTGGGGTGTCAACTTCGAGAAAAAAACAACAACATAATTTTGCAATATTTATTGTTTAAATAAGAAAAATATATATTCCATGCTGAGTTTTGGAGTGTACAACGTTCAAACGTGCAGATGTTAAATTTGTAGAGCCTTTTACAAATTTAAGGATGGAATTAGATTGGCTCTTATAAGGTGTACTTCTCTGTATGTGGCTGCATGTGTCATCAAAAATTTATTTATTTATTTATTTACTACGCTTATATATCGCAATTCTCAGCCTACTGGCGACTCATTGCGGTGTACAACATAGAAAAACAGGTGCAAAATACAAACATAGTGACAAATAATCCGCAGTACATCATTAGCAAAACATCTCATCAAAAACATCAACATTATTACAAAGCCATTCCGAGTCGTCTCATCGTCAAGTTCACAATCCAATACCATTTCCGTTGTTCCATTCCATGGTCAAGTTACCAGTCATTGCACTTCTATTCAAATGCCTTCTTAAACAGCCAGGTCTTTAGCTTCCTGCGGAATATCAACAGGGAAGGGGCTAGTCTGATGTCTACGGGAAGGGTGTTCCAGAGCCGAGGAGCCACCACCGAAATAGCCATGCATGTCAGTGCTGACACGCCTGTCTTAGGTTCACCATCACGGTGCTAGGCCCACATCACTACCTCACTCTTCTCCACAAAGGCTGAGCTCAGGGTGAATCTACTGCGTACAGATATTACCTTCCTGCCCAAAATGGCGCGACTTGTCAGGATGAGGGAGAGGGCCTTCTCTGTGGTGGCCCCTCGGCTCTGGAACTCGCTCCCCAGAGATACAGAGATATTAGGCAAGCCCTCACCCTGGCAGTCTTCAGGAAGAGGACAGTGGAGCAGAACAGACAACTCTGCATCTGTATGCATGTCCACTATTGCTTCGCTCCTATTTTTATCAGTTTTATACTAATTTATGCAGTGCTTTTTATACAAAATAATAAATAAATAACTCCATTCCCATTAAGTTAAGTATGAAACCATTTCCATTTTGAGGCATAAAAGTGCTTGGTAGATGCCCTCTGTGCTGCGTCCCAAAATATTTTCACAGGTCCAGAGAGTGAGGTGATCAGATCCTCCGGCTATTAGGAAATGTGGGAGTTGAAGTCCAAAACACTTTGAGGAAGGGCCAAAGTTTGCCCAGGCCTGATCTACACTGTGGAATGAATGCTGTTTGGCACCACTTAACTGCCGTGGCTCAATGCTAGGGAATTAATGGGAGTTGCCATGTTAAAAGGCCTTTGGCTTTCTCTTCTTAAGAGCGCTGGTCTCAATGCGCTCCACATCTCAGGTTTCTATAGCATTGAGTCATGGCGGTTAAAGTAGTGTCAAATGGCATTCATTCTAGCTAGACAGATAGATCTGTTGCATGAGCTTGGATGAGAAGGAGTTTGACCTAATTGGTGGAAAGATGTGAAAGATAGAAGCTGTTATTGTATTAAAGATCTGTATGTCATAAATTGGCAACTGATTCCCATAAGTAGAATAATAGAAAAAGTGGGAAATAAAAATTGGATAAAAGTATTAGGCCCATACAATAAACTTAAATGGGAAATATGGGGAATGAGATGCTATGAGTTTTTCAGGCTGTATGGCCATGTTCCAGTATCATTCTCTCCTGACTTTTCACCTGCATCTATGGCAGGCATCCTCAGGGGACAACCTCTGAGGGTGCATGCCACAGATGCACGTGAAACGTTAAGAGCGAATGCTCCTGGAAGATGGCCATCCAGCCTGAAAAATTCACAGCAGCCAAGTGATTCTGGCCATGAAAGTCTTCGACAACACAATATGGGGAATGTTTGGACAAAGAAAGCGAGTTGGAAAGTCTATTCACAAAAGAACAGAGAACAATTAACAGGAAAAAATCTGTAAAACAATGATAAAAGACATAAGAACACTACAAACGAAATAGCAGAAGGAAACTACAGAGGAAATAAAGAAAATTGAATTGGAAAAATATAGAGTTAGAAAGAAAATTTGTCTGGAAATGGTACAGGACACCAGCCCAATTAGTAAATATGGGAATAGGACTAAACCCAATATGTTGGCATTGTAAAGTCTAGAAAGGTTGTAACACCCGCATGTGGTGGGAATGCCTAAATGCAACACCTTTTTGGGATAAGATAATTTTTAAAATGGAGAAATTATTCAAAATATCAATCCAGGTAAACATGGAATTTGTGTTAATGGCAATAATAGGGAACAAAAGCATTGTTCAAAGAACCAAGATTTATTTAAAGCAATGATCCTAACAGGAAAGGTGGTAATAGCCTGGGGATGGAGAGATTTAAAAAATGGAAGTGGGAAAATTGGAATAACTACTTATTTGAGCAAGTCTAGATGAACATTATAGCATCATGCGGATGACAAGCTCCTTGGAAAGACTGTCTTGGTTAATAAAAACAGGGTAGTATCAAGTGTAAGAGGAGAAGGATCTGCTAATCCAGTGCAACTTCCTGTCCTCTGACAGCACCCCTCACATGCTTCCCCTCCTCAATTTGCATCTCCGGTCCTCTAGAGCAGTTTTGGGACATTGCAGGAGACATTCATTCTACCACCTATTTCCACTCCAGAATTGTCACTGTTGAGCACCATCCTTACTTTTTAAACCGAATGCCTCTGGAGCTTGAAAAAAAGAGCTATTTTATTGGAATGGGGAAATACACATACAAGGTTGCCGGCATGAGCAGTGAGATCCATATGGACCTGCATGAGAAGAAAAAGAAATTCAAAGGTAATTGAAGCAGTAGATATGGGAACAAAGATAAAATGCTGGATCTGATGAGATTGGGCTATGTCATCCCATCTAACACTGGTCCAACCCAATAGTTCTGAGAAGGGTGCAAGCAGGCCAGACAGCAATAGCATCCTGTTTTCCTATTCCTGTAATGTGTTTAGAGGCCTGTTGGAGATAGATATTTGTATATAGCCATTACAGATAGGGCTCTCTAAGAGTTGAGGAGTATGACCAGAAAAGTTAGAAAAAGACCCCTTATCTAGAACCTGAGGAAAGAAAGATGGGTCAGCAATAGGCAGAAAGGGAAGAGGGTTGTAAGGAACCATTGGGTCTGGACAGTCCAAGCATCTAAAAATTACATGGAAACTGGATGTTCTTGGAAAATACTAGTAATATATTCTGCTTTTGGTGAGACTTCAGCTGGAATACTGTGTCCATTTCTGGGCACCACAATCCAAGAGAGAGATTGACAAGCTGGAAGGTGTCCAGAGGAAAGTGAATGATCTGGACACCATAGCTCTGTGAGGAACGGCTTAAAGAGATGTGGGTGTTTGACCTGCAGAAGAATAGTTTGAGAGGAGATGTGAGTGACATGTTTTAAATATCTGAAAGAATGTCATAAGGAAGAGGAAGCGGGCTTGGTTTCTGCTTCCCTGGAGATTCCACTTGAACATTATGAAAACTTCCTTACCATAAGAGCTGTTCAACAGTGGAACTTTCTGCTTCGGAATGTTATAGAGGCTCCCTTGAAGGCTTTTAAACAGAGGCTGAATGACTACTACCTGTTGGGGGTGTTTTGATTGAACTTTTCTTGCATGGCAGGGTTTGGCTGGATGGCCCATGTGGTCTCTTCCAACTCTGTGATTCTATACACAAAGCCAAATGAGAAATCAACTCCCTTCCTTTTCTTACATAGTCAAATATTCTTGCATAGTCATATTTTAATGCTGCATCATACATTTTTGGAGCCTTGGGAACCCTTTCTTTAGAAGTCCACCATAGTGGGTGGCCCTTTTCATAGGATTGCATCAGACCTTCCCTAAGAAAACTCATTGACACTGCTGTATCATTTTACATTATTCGATACCTTTTAAATCCTAGAGTATAAGCCAAGTTTTTCAGCCCTTTTTTCATCTGAAAAAGCCCCCCTCGGCTTATACTCAAGTCAGAGTTATTTATTATTTTACTCTGTTATTATTACATTTTTTTACTCTGTTGTTATTATTAAATTTATTTTTTACTGTATTGTTATTATTACATTTATTATTTTACACTGAGAGTGCCTTGGACTGCGAGAAGATCCAACCAGTCCATCCTCCAGGAAATAAAGCCCGACTGCTCACTGGAGGGAAAGATACTAGAGACAAAGTTGAAGTACTTTGGCCACATCATGAGGAGACAGGAAAGCCTAGAGAAGACAATTATGCTGGGGAAAGTGGAAGGCAAAAGGAAGAGGGGCCGACCAAGGGCAAGATGGATGGATGGCATCCTTGAAGTGACTGGACTGACCTTGAGGGAGCTGGGGGTGGTAACGGCCGACAGGGAGCTCTGGCGTGGGCTGGTCCATGAGGTCACGAAGAGTCGGAGACGACTGAACGAATGAACAACAACAACAATTTTACACTATTATTACTTTTATTACTTTTATTATTTTACTCTTTATTATTATTGGAAGGATACGTAAGTACATTTACAATGGTTAGAATAATGGTTTAATCAGAGTTGGACAGTCTTACCTTAAATTACAGTTTTATGTAAATATTCTAAAACATTTAACCTAAAGATGCCTCAATTAATGTAATTTTATTGGTATCTATTTTGATTTTGAAATTTACCAGTAGCTGCTGCATTTCCCACCCTCAGCTTATACTCAAGTCAATACGTTTTCCCAGTTTTTTGTGGGAAAATTAGGGGCCTTAGCCTATATTCAGGTTGGCTTATGCTTGAGTATATACGGGTAATATTTATTGATTGATTGATTGATTGATTGATTGATTGATCTTAAGAGGAAGGTAATGCTGCATCACACCTTTTATTGCTGGATTTTTATCTTGGTTGTTTCTGTTTCATCAGTCTCCCTGAGAATTCTGTCCTACAAATATAGATAACAAGGAATAAATGGCATGACCTCACATTCTTTGAATATGTTAGAAGGTGGGGTGGGGCTTATTGTTGAAATGGCTAATGGAGAAATCATTTCCCTGGCACACCATTAATATATTGTGATATTGTTCACAGTTCTTAGAAAAGAAGAAGATGGAAAGTAATGCTGTCCTTTTGGAATCCAAATCCTCACCACTAAACCTCCTGAATGAAATGCACCAGCTACGCCTCCTCGGACTCCTTTGCGATGTGACTGTGAGTGTGGAATATCATGGTGTCAGGGCAGAGTTCGTTGCTCACAAAGCTGTGTTGGCAGCGACAAGCAAGTTTTTTAAAGAGGTGTTTCTCAATGAGAAAGGCATGGATGGATCAAGGACAATTGTATTATTGAATGAAGTCCAAGTAGCTGACTTTGCATCTTTTCTTGAATTTGTTTATACTGCCAGGGTTGAGGTAGAAGAAGATCGGGTGCAGCGTATGTTGGATATAGCTGAGAGGTTAAAATGCTTGGATTTGTCAGAAACCTGCTTTCAGCTAAAGAAGCAAATGCTTGAATCAGTGTTGTTGGAGTTACAAAATTTTTCAGAGTCTCAGGAAGCTGAAGAGGACAGTAGTGGTCAGTCAAGCAGTCTACTTGAGCCCAAGGCAATTGGTGACACACAGAATGACAATGTAAACTATTTTTCAAATTCTCCACTTGAAAGGCTCAGAGATGGAGAGTGCCTTGAGGCCCCTACTGCTAAACTAAAGGAGAGGTTGGACAAGAAAAAAGAAGCCCTGAAGATGCCCTGCACCAAAATCAGGAGGGCTAGCGGAAGGCTGGCTGGAAGGAAAGTGTTTGTGGAAATACCCAAGAAAAAGTATACAAGGCGCCTGAGAGAGCAGCAGAAGTATGCTGAGGCTGTTGCTGCAGAGAGCAGGCTCTCCATGGAGCACCACATTTATGAAGAAGGTGGTGAAGAGGAGGTGGTGGAGGAGAAAGAGCAAGTAGCAAATAGTGTGAAGCCTGAACTCAAAGAGTGTGAAGGCACCCATGAACTGGAAGAAAATGGGGATAAACTGGAGGAGTACAAAAAGGACCATGGTGGCAATTTTACATGCAGCACCTGTGAAAGAGAATTCCTGTATGAGAAGAGCTTTCTAAAACACATAAAGCACAGCCATGGAATCACAGCTGAGATTATTTATTGTTGTGAAACATGCGGCCAGACTTTTGCCAACCGGTGCAACCTCAAAAGCCACCAACGACACGTCCACAGCAGCGAGCGCCACTTCCCATGTGAGCTCTGTGGTAAGAAGTTCAAGAGGAAGAAGGACGTCAAGAGGCACATTCTGCAGGTTCATGAGGGTGGTGGGGAGCGTCATCACTGCCTACAATGTGGAAAGGGTTTGAGCTCCAAAACGGCCTTGAGGCTTCATGAAAGGACACATACAGGCGACAAGCCTTATGGGTGCACAGAGTGTGAGGCTAAGTTTTCTCAGCCTTCGGCACTCAAGACACACATGAGGTATGAACAGACTTATCTGGCCTTATTAGCTAAAATCTCTGGGCAGAAGGTAAAATTTCCCCAAGCAGTTTGTCAATGATGCAACCAGCAAATTAGGGTTGGGGACTCTTAATATAGTATGTATTATTTACTTCTTAGGGAAAGGGTTCCACAACATAGCCTCAGATTCCCTTGAGATTCTTTAAAATAGCTTAATTAAATGTTAATCTTTGCCAAAGAAGTGGAAGTTATTGGAACCCCAAGTCTTAAATATGTTGGAGTTCAGGAAATGTAATTTTTTAAAGACCTCCAAGCAGTCTAGTAAAAATCTGACTTTTATTCTCTGATTTGGATATGGATAGAATATAGTATAATGTAGAAGAATGAGGATATTTGGGATTGGTACTGAATTCAGGTTTTCTCTAAATCAGTGGTGCACAACCTGCAGGCCTAGCCAGCTTGTCCAGTTGTCAGGAATTGGGGGAGCGGAAGTCCAAAATACCTGGAGGGCACAGGTTGTACACCACTGCTCTAAAGTAATGGAAGATTGCCTGTCTCCCTGATTTGGTGTCACTGACACCTTTTATATAAAAACTAGTAACACTTACAGATAAACTGTATCATTTCAGGATATGAATAAGTGCTCTCCTATACCTAAATAGAAAATTCTATATATGTAAATTAACATGTCAGAAATTAGGTAAGGATAAGGCACTCTTCTCTGATATCTAGTCTTCTGTGTTGAAGAAGTTTTGTTTTGATAGGTGGATCTTGATCTTTCAGACATGTGAGTGCTGCCCTCCAAATGGTGCAAATTGACACACAAACCCTCCCAACGAGAATTAGGGAAGGTTTCATGGATTCATAGCCCCAGAATGTGACAGTGCTCACTGGCACTGATAGCTTGATTGGGTTTTAAGAAAACAATGAAAATTATTCATCAGCATGCTGCTCATTAAACACTGGAGAACAGCTATCTACTTTCAGGGATAGCAGTATTTGGTCTTGGCAGAAGAGACATGCAGCCAGGAACCTATGTTGGATGAATTTTAATATTTGATGGCCTAAATCCAAAGGTTAATCTCGACTAGAGTAGATCCAGTAAATCAGTGGGAAGCTGGTTTATCAATACGTCTGCACTGTATTTCACAGAATCTAACGCATCATTGAATGTAAGGTCCACACCCCTTTTTGAAGCTGCAAATTTTGAAAAATTGGGGCTGCGGCCCTTCCTCTCCCTCCCCCCAAATTGGAGGTAAGCAAATTTTTATAAAAAGCAGCTCCAAAACTGGGGCCTTTTGGGACAGAGGGCCTTCCTCCTCTTCCTCACTCAGCGGCAAACCAATTTTTAAAATTTAAACAAACAAACCAACACTCGTGAATCTAAGGTTTCATTGATTGTAAGATGTACCCTATTTTTGGAGCCTCTAAAATGGGGGGAAAGTGTATGTTAGAGTCTGTGAAATATGGCAAATTCTATTGATTCAGTCAATCTGCTGTAGTTGGGACTAGCAGTTGGATTCAAAAACTAAGTGTCCCCCCCTCCCCCCACACTTTTTTTTTTTTAATCAAGTTGGAATTTTCCTCCTGGAGGAATTCCCTGAAGCCGTGTTACTGTTCTTAGTGGAGAAAATGGATAATAATATGAAATCAAAGGCATCTTAATCCTGGCCCCAATTAGACCAGTTACTTTTTAATTAGTGTTTTGGTTTGTATTGGTACCTTAATTCAATCGTTTTTTGTAGGCTGGTTTAATTCATTGCTGTTGTTTTGGCATAGGAGACTGGAGGTGCAGAGAATTGTTTGTTAGATTATCTAGATGTTGACAATATGTTTCTTGTTAAGAAGAACTTGTCACCTTAGTATACATCCTGAATCTTGTGACTAGAATTTATCAAGTCACATTTCCGTCCAACTGGAGCACTATATATGTAGAAGATTTATGCCAACACATCATCAGTTGCATTGGGAATTTCTTACATAAGCAGATTCTGTGCAGTTCATTCTGTTGTATTTGGGTTGTTGGGGACAACCCATCACTGAATTGACCATTCCAGGAATAAGCTAGGATGCTAGTGCAAGGTGCTACTTATTACATATTACATAGAGAAGAAGAAGAAGAAGATTCTGTACTCACTGATTTGTACTACATTGTAATTTCAGAATCCACACTGGTGAAAGGCCTTTTGTTTGTAGTGATTGTGGAGCAAGATTCACACAGAATCACATGCTTATATATCATAAAAGATGCCACACAGGTATGAGAATCATTTTGCTTTTTAACGCTTCCCTTTTTTTTTAGTTGTATGTGCCATTTGTTGAAACTCAGTCACTGAGGGTACCAAGTATGGATTTTAGCAGTAACTATTAAGAGTTGTCCCAAGGTCATTGCTGGGTAGCAAATCCACTGAAGCACTGATAAACAGATTTACACTTGCATGGTAGATATCGGCAAGTGAATCATAGGCTCCCTGCTTCTCAGTTATGTGCAGTATCCTAGTGCATACTACTAATTGTTCCTGCTCAAGGTGGGAGCAGTTAAATCACACACAGAGTTTCATGTTGTGGTTTGTGTATCACGATCTCCAGACATGGGCACTTTTTGTTTTCTGCTTTGTTGGGAGCAAAATAAACCAGTGAAATTGCTTTCATTAGAAGTTCAAAAAACAGAAACGAACAAAGCCTTGTAGTTTGCTGTTCCCACTGCAAGCAGAGGTGATTTAGAAGCTTATCTTGCTATAAGACTGAAAACAAGTGTGAAGCTTCACAGCACTTGCCACATGTATCTTCAAAAGTATTGTCGAAGGCTTTCATGGCCGGAATCACTGAGTTGTTGTAGTTTTTTCGGGCTATATGGCCATGGTCTAGAGGCATTCTCTCCTGACGTTTCGCCTGCCTCTATGGCAAGCATCCTCAGAGGTAGTGAGGTCTTAAAAAGCTTTGTGGCCCCTATACTATTGTCAGAAGTGTGGTAAAAATCAAATATGAGGGTTAAAAATAAGGGAAGAGGAAGACTGGGGAAAACAGGACCTCATGAGCCCATTTTGGAGTGTTACAGATCTAGGCAACACTGAATATACTTTGACTAGAAAAGGTGAAGGCTTTCTGAGCAATTGGTGATAAGATTTCTGAGTTGCGAAAGGGCTAAGGCACAGCTGCTAAAACTCCTGAGGTTAAAAAGGAGCTTTAAATTAAGGGAGGATTTTTGATATATTGCTGATTAAGAAAATATGACTAGCAAGAAAAGGGGTTTCATGTATGGACCTAGGTAGTTTCAGGTATCTTTCAGCTAGTATAGAATATTTCTCACTGACAATATTGGGATTGTGAGCCCAGTCATTTATCTAGTGGGCTGTCCAGTGACATGGCTTTATGCTTCCTATAGTTTCACAAATTATATTAGGAGTTAGGAATATATTTAGGAAATATTCTGGATGCAAAGTAAAGTTCTGTTTAAATCAAGATAGGAAATCATGATGGCCTCCATATGTAACTCCCATTGGTCCTAGTCAGAAGAATTATATGAGTTATATTCCAACATTATCCAAAGAGCCACAGATCCCACCTTCTGTGTTATGGATAATTCTACCATAGCCTTTCAAAGCAAGTTGTGCTAATCCACTAGTCACTTGTGTTAGACCAATTACTGTTGAGCTGGGGAAATGTCATGCACCCTGTGCTTTGCACTTTGCCTACCTGTGATGTAACTTTATGCTGGCTTTTGAGGATTTTGTATAGACAGATCAACAACAGTCTTGTCACACAGGTGTTTCTCCAATTCTGTGCTGCACATCAACTTTGTAAAACTCCTATTGGTGGGCACCACAGTGACATTCTGAATTAGCTGTCCATGAATTCTGTGAACTTGGATTGTTTGTAATAATTGCTGTGTCCTGCTCCCCTCTGTAGCTGCTGATGGGATCAGTCACTCAAAGGATATAATCATTAATGTTTCAAATAGAAAATGTGATCAAAGTGGGTAATGCTGATCTGCTACATCCATATCTTTGTGGGTATATATTTCTTACTACCTGTGAATAAAATAAGATTTTTATCTTTGTTCTCCCATTCCAATGTTTTATAGGGGAACGGCCTTTCATGTGTGAAACTTGTGGGAAGAGCTTTGCCTCTAAGGAGTATTTGAAACACCATAACAGAATCCACACGGGATCCAAGCCGTTTAAATGTGAAGTTTGCTTCCGAACATTTGCACAGAGAAATTCGTTGTATCAGCACATTAAAGTTCATACAGGTAGGAAGCAGGAGCCATGACTTGGGGGGGGGGGGGGGGGCGAACATTCGTGGAAACTGTAAGAGAACATTTCCTGAAGTTTACTCAGAGGACTTAATTGACATGATCAGACTAGTGTTTTTTATTATCATTTCCTTGTTTTTATGACTGTGTTAGCCAGCTCAGCAAGCTTTCAGCATCATGTACTTTTAATTTTGGTTGTGAGCAGAAACTGCTACTTCCAGGTCTTCTGGCTATCTTTTCCTCATGGTTTTTAATTTGGGATTCTGGTAATATTACCAGAATGGTTTGAACTAGTTCAAAAAGGAAGGAAAAGAATAACTGGTGACTTTAATTTTAAAAATTGGTCCAGTTACAGTTAGTAAACTTCAGTGAAATCAAGGTCATCAGATACAGTGATTATAATCTGACATTACTGTACTCTGACTGATCTTTAGGAAAGCTAAAGATCTTGAAAACATCCTTGAGGAGTTTCATCCTACATTTGCTTCTTGCCAGAATTATCCTCTAGCAAGTGTTTGGGAATAGTCCATGTGAATGTCATCAAAAGTGTTTTGTGTTACAGGTGAACGCCCTTACTGTTGTGATCAGTGTGGCAAACAGTTCACCCAACTCAATGCCCTACAACGCCATCATCGGATTCACACGGGAGAGAAGCCATTTATGTGCAACGCCTGTGGCCGGACATTTACAGACAAGTCTACTCTTCGGCGACACACCTCAGTAAGGGGACGGCTCCTTATACCTCCCAGCAAACTTGCAAATGGTGTATTTATGGAAAAAAGTTGAAAAATCTCAATATAAAGCAGACCAGCTAGACAAATTATTGAATAGGAAATCAGAGCATAGGTACCTCATGTGTATTTGGTGGATTTACACTAGTTGGGATTAGCTAGGGGGATTCAGGACTTTGTATGAAATGTTCAGTATCTGCGGGGCAACTCATGAATTAAGACTTTTGATGGCTGGTCCATTTATGTATATAGAGAAAGCAAGAATGTTCTTTAGGAAATTCCACTCATTTTTTTCCAGTTTTCTGCATTTTAGACATTCCATGTGATTGAATTTGGAGAGTATGGAATTGGAGATAGCCAGCAAAACAGTGATTTCATTAATGACAAGGTGACTCAGGTTTTTGTCCACTGGCCTCTTTTGGAAAAGGGATTATAAAATCCACAAAACAGTTAGCTATCCCAATACAATTTTCACATTAATTTTAAATGTCTTTCCCATGCAAGTTTCATTCTTCCATTGCATTCTCTGCATGGGAATATGAACAGAACTTGGAAACAATGGTCAGAATTCTGTATGATTTTTCACTCAACATAAATCTGGGTACATCTAAGTATGTAGCAGCGTTGTTAACAAACCCTGTTAGTGAAATGCAAAGATGTGTGACAGGACATCAGCAAGAATGCCCAATATGCATTGGGACTGATGTGATGTGCATTGACCCTATTACGCATTGGCCCCTTTACATAGCAGCATTCCTCTATTCACTGGATACAAATGTGGCACATCTTTGCAATCCAAATTTCCACACACGTAAGTCTGCCTACCAAGATGCAACTCCCATACAAGATTCTGCTCATTGTGGTACAAAAAAACCAATATTATTTGTAGTGCATTTGGGGGTGGGATGACAATGGCAGCATTTGGAAAAATAACATAACTGCTAGCATTAATAAATTCTTGATGCTATGAGTATTGTTTACGTGTTACTTGAAAATGTTATATTTTAGGGAAAATGTGCCATTTTTTGAGATTGTAAAAAAATTAAAATGTGAATAGCAAGATTTTTTAAAAGATAAACATGAATATTAGTTGTTTCAGTGATTTGCAAACTTTGACATGTAGATCATCTGGATTTCCGCAGCTAGAAAGACTCCAAAGCTTTATTTTTTTATTCATGATGGACAGTAGTTGTGCCGCCTATGTTTAGAGTGTTGGGAGATAAAATATGATACTCCCTCTTTATAGCAGGATAAAAAAGATTGCATTATTTTCAGCTAGAACCAGAGTTCCCTTGCTAATGTAGTTGGGAAATGTATTGAGAATAGCTAAGAAGGCAGAGTGAAACTCCACAGCTCAGCTCTGGGTATCAAAATTTTGGATGAATTGCTTGTTCTAACAGCAGTTTAAAGCACTAATGAAGATATAAGCAGCTATTGATGGATTTCACATGTGTTCTGTGTGTGTTTTCCAGATTCACGACAAAAACACACCATGGAAGTCTTTTCTTGTAGTTGTCGAAGGAGCCTCAAAAAACGACGAGGATCCCAAGACTGAGCTTCCTGATGAAGAGTATGATGTGACTCACCCCAAGATATCGGAGAAGCTGCTGTCATTCCCTGAAAATGGACACTATCAGAATCTGGATGTTGTCCAAGAAAGCCTGACTGAGCTGCATGCAAATGGGCCTCCTGCTGTCACCACCTACAAGGTGTCAAGCACAGCAGGATCCCAAGAAGGCCTCGCTGCTGCAGCTTTGCATGATCTTACTGTGTTGCACACCCAGGCAGACTCAATCCAGCCATCTCTTCAAACCTTGGTGAATATGGAATAGCAACATCACCCCAAGAGGAAAAAAACCCAGCCCTGAGTGATCTGTTTAATGCTGTATATTCTGGCCCCACTGATGGACTGCAAAAGAACAACAAGACTTACTTTGGCTGCTTGTAATTGTCCTGTATTCTTGCCAAACCTGTACTTCTGGAGTTGTATCTCGATTGAAGAATTCAGCCATCCTGTACTAAAGATAGATCGCTCATTTTCATTTTCTTACATGTGTCACTTTGAAGCTGGTTTCTGATGACATGGTCAGTGGAAGGAAAATGAAGTTCTGTTTTAATTCATACATGTTTCCATTCCCTTGTTACAACATATCAATTTGGCAAGTTTTCCAGCAGCCCCTTGTTGAAGAGGATAATTCTGCTCTTGTCACATAATCATGTATTGATTAGATGCTGTATGCCAATATCTCTACATTATTAATGCTGCAATCTTTAAGATAGTAAGGAAATTTTGGCTCTCCAGATATTTTGGGCTGTGTCTCACAGAGGTCCTAAAGATTTGTATGGCTGTAGTCTTATACACCTGAAAGATTAATGGGTCCACCTCTGCTCTAAGCCAAATGCTTAGTGAAATATTTAAAAATTAAAATGTGGAAAAATAACATCTTTTAAATCAATAATGGCATGTCTGGTACTGCTCTCTAAATAATGAAACTATTTGGGAATGTTTAGAAAACAAACAGTCAAATCTGTTATTAGACAGTTAGGAAAGCATCTAGAGCAGGTTGTGTTTGTGGGGCGGGGGATATAAGATTCTGAAAGAGGAGAGAAAGGGAAAAGTTTCCATTTGCCATTGTAAATCTCATGTGGCACTGGGTATCTTCCCAAGTTTGTGAGTGATGGAGCTATATCCCATTCATGTCATGTGTCAGACTGACTGTGACAAGCAATTTGAAGGAGAGTTCAGAGAAATTTCAGTGAATTTTGTTCATAATTTATGCAAGAATTTCCTCTGCGGCCGAGCCTCCCCTTTCCCACCAAGTACTTGGCACTCTGCAAACACCTTCTGCTTTTTATTTCTTCCTCCCTTTTCCTTCTTGTTCTGCCCCCAATATTCACTGTCTTTTATCAGGCATTTATCTCTATTACAAATTCCCTGTAGGCATGTCCCTCTACTTCCCTTCTACTTCCTTTGTTACAAGTATGTCCTCATTTCCATATACAGTCCTTGCACAGGAAGGTTATGCACATAGAACTGGGTTTCTAAAGTGTCCTTCATTCCCCAAAAAGGCCTCAACATTTTCCTAAATTCTTTAGGCACCAACACCCTATTTATGGGCATTGTGTACTTGCCTTGAGATATGCATTTTATCACTTTTATTCATTTCCCTGGCATAATCCTTCAAAAACAGATAGCTACCAAATATTTAATATGGTTTTCTCAATCAGAGACAGCATATCTTGCTGTTCACAATTATTTTTTTTCTTCCCATCCAGCCATCCATTCTACCTTCCAGTAGTTTCTCCATTAAAATTTGCCTTAGCGTGATAAAAAATCTAGCTTCAGCAACAGCCTGAAGGTTTCCAGTGAATATTCTTGTTATTGGTTATGTATTAATGTTTAAACCAAAGGCTATATTATTCATTGTAGAATTCTAGTTACAACTACAACTGATATTCTAATGATGGCTAGCAGCCTTTTGAAAACTAGAGTGACTTAGACCTCCAACTTAGATTTCTAAAGTTGTATAGAATGCGTGTATGAAACACTATTTCATTGTAACTGCTAGAATGTGAAAGAAATGTCTTTTAAAGCAGGCTGTTTTCCATCAAATGAAGGCTGGTTTTGTTTTTGCTACAGATGCATTGATATTGTGCCTTTTTATTTTTAAATTCAGGAAAAAAAAGTGCCATAACCAAAATCTATCCCAGTCTTGACATTCCAGTGATTCCTCACAAGACTTGAACTTGCTAATCCTAATGTTGAGAATAACCCTAATTTATGATTTTATTGTCCACACCCACAAAGATATTGGCACTACTCAAAAAGAAGTATTGCTTGTAAAAGCTGGATGAGATCTGATTTGTATTATTTTTTTATTCAACAGCAAACACATCTTCTAAAATACAGTGTGTTTAGCTTAGTCAGTGTTACTACAGAGAAACTTTTAAGAGTCATACTCAAGCATACTGTTTGAAATAACTTATTTCTGCCTTCTTGCCACATTAAGGAGCTAGGCTATGTTGCTTTCCCTGTAGTTCCGTTCTTTTGTTTGAGCTACATCCAGTGGTACCCATCCAACAGTTTCCTCTGCAGCCTCCAAAACTCACCTCATGTCTGCACCAGAGAGTTGGAAGATCTTCTGAACAGATATGAGGGACCAGCCTTGGTATTCAAACCACTTTTCCTTTTATGCTCTCACACTTACTGAGTATTAGAGAGTCTATTAAGGCATCACAGGTATCTTCTCCACTCTGACCTGACCTCTATGATTGGTTCTTCCACAGCATGTGAAAGTTGTCATGAGGAGTGGGGAAGAAATAATGACAAATAGGACTGATATTTTGAGGGAAAGTTGTTCTTTGAGCCATGGGTGTTTCAGCACAATGGTTGTGCCATCACTTACCCTTTAGAATTGCATAACTCCGCACAGCAGGCCTGTGACATTTGCTGTAGGTTTTGGAAACAGTATTAGCCAAGCTAAAGTGATTCTTACTTGGGTTAAGGACTGTGTGGCCTCCTAGCTGTGATGGGCTGATGAGGGTTGTAGTCCAGCAATCTCTGGAGTGTCAGGTGGTCCAGTCCTCCCTCACAAACATACATAGTGTAAAAATGATTGTAGGGGTGAAGCAGGGGTCTAGGCCAACTGGAGAAAAATCACAATTCTTCCTTCAGAACCTGTGCTGATATTTTATTCGCTGAAAAGCAGAGCAATAAAAGATCAGTCCAACCATGTTACTTCTTTATATAAACACATTAGTAAGAGCTTGTCATCTTCTATTCTTTGTTTGTCTAGTCTGCTAAAAGGGATCTTTTTAGAGAGAATATCAAGAGGTTATATTTGCATATTTATTTTGTAAGCCCCGTACTCCTTTTTGACTATTGAACTTTAATGATCAATTGCAGAAAATTTGTAGTAAATATATAAATCCCTATGTTAGTACTTCTATGTAGAGATTTTTTATTTTATATTGTATCAACATGTGAAATTGGATTAACTTGTATGAATTGAGAAGACCCATTAAAAGAAAATGAAATAGTATTGACCTTGTTGTACATGACTTGTGTATATAAATAATTTCACCTCAAAATTTCACAAATCTTAGACGGCATGTTTGCTGTAAGCCAGAGCAGTGATACATTCAAGAAAGAGTACAAGTGTCCCTTGTCCACTTGCAGTTTTTAAATCTGCTTTGTCAACCCATGCAAATGTTCCATGTCTTCACATACTAAACGTCTCTCTGGGTATGTGTCCATTTGAAACAGCAGTATATTCACTAGTGATTGGAATCTTACACATCTGCATTCATTGTTACAGCACTTAACAAAATTATCCAGTGATTACTTCTTGCTGCAAGCATGCCTACTTTATGGCTTAGATTCCAGACCACATATTTACTGCAACCCAAAGCAGCAAGGTGAGCAAGTTTGACATCCCCAAATCACACATTTTTACAACATGGAGCAGAATCCTATCTGAAACCACCCATTTTGTATTGCTTGTTCTTAGGATTGTTAAAAAGAAACTCATAGTTCAGACATGGGAGTATACTCTTTTAATGACAATTGGCATGATAAAACAGTAAAGGCAGAAATCTACAAGCCTTCCCACATTGAGCCACAGCCTCGAATTTTAACTAAGGACCAAATCCATACCCACACTGGCTGTGGTATTCTATTAAATACATTTGGTACTATTATGATATGTAGAAATGCAGGAGAATTCATCAAGATTGGTCACACCCATGAATTGTGTTACAAAATAAACAGTCTTAGGTGGCCTTTATGATTTTAGGACTGAATGAATCGACTAGTACACATCTGCTAAAATTTCACAAGTGTTTAAGCTACAACACCAGCACATATTAATATACTATAATTATAGATCCATCTATATTTGCATATACAAATATATTGAAAATACTGCCTCAACACCATTGATGTTCTATGAAATATTTCAGCAACGTATTGGAATTTTGTTTGAAAAGTTATTAAAGCCAGGTCCCTGAAGCTGCAGCTGAAATCTATGCGCTAGAATAATGGGCAAGAATCTTAAACCCTTTGAAGGAGGCATGTATGTATAGCAGTTAATCTGTCGTGCATCCCGATTAGCTAAGGATCATGACTGGTTGGAGAAACTGAGGGGCCGATACTCTTTCCCCCTCTTAAAACAAACCAAATGCCATGACAAAGTTTACCAACCCCTTGAATGACAATTGTGGCACGGACACCACGGGAAACTACTTGGGGGAGGGATGAGGAGCATAGAAGTTATTTTTGAAATGAATAGGATCCACTCTAGAAAGCAGTATTCTATGAACACGTTGCTCTCAAAAAAATCTGAGTCATGTAACAGAAGAAGTACCAGTAGGCCAAAGCAACTAGTGTTTAGTGATGCTCTAATGCAGGGAAAGTCCTGACTGAGCTGCAACAAGGATGAAATTTGATGTTATGGGCATGGATTCAAGAAGCTGAAGGAGCTCAAACACGTCACAAGTAATTTTCGGGACTACAAGTACATGAGTGTCCCACAACTCACAGAATAAATATGTCTGTTTGAAATAAAAATAGAAATCTATATATATCTACTGTAATATATTTATAGCTCCCCGCCCCACCTAGTGCATCAAATGGGCTTTCAGTACCTTGGCATATCCATATAAATATATATTCATGAATTCACACATCCTTAGAAAAAGTACTTGCCCATCCTCCATATTCTTCTCCCCTTACTCCACTGTGTGCTGCTGTTCCATGCTAAGGAAGTTATGGATGACTGTGGGCTTCTTTCAGATGTTTCTGACCTACCCATCCCATCAATCCT
The DNA here is from genome assembly GCF_025583915.1 of Anolis sagrei ordinatus. NCBI lineage: Eukaryota > Metazoa > Chordata > Lepidosauria > Squamata > Anolidae > Anolis > Anolis sagrei. Next base: position 208,173,870 of record NW_026844366.1, on the reverse strand, counting down.
ACCCTGCAAAGTCAATGATTGTGTGAGTTGCAGTCCAAAGCTTCTGCAGATCATCTCTGCCTACCCTTACTTTATACACATCACTGCTGTCTTGGGAGAGGGGGGGGTACTACACTATACCATCTCTAGTCTCTATCTCCTTGTCTCTTGAGATGATGAATGTGTGGACCTCTGATCTGCCCTAGACAGCAAATCATATGAAATGCTGGAACTTGCAGTCCAACAACATCTTGAAGGCTGCACCTTCCCACCCTTTGCTCTAAGGCAGGCATGGGCAAACTTTGGCCCTCCAGGTGTTTTGGACTTCAACTCCCACAATTCCGAACAGCCAGTAAGCTGGCTGGGATTTCTGGGAGTTAAAGTCCAAAACATCTGGAGGACTGAAGTCTGCCCATGCCTGCTGTAAGGGGACAATGCAACTTTAAATCTACAGCTAGAAAAAACCTCAGTCAAAACAGTATGTATGGGATTGGGTGCAGGATATCTGAAAGAGCAGAAAACCACTGGTCAGAGGGGCAATGATTGGGTTTATATTGCACTATTTGCCCTGTTAAAATATGCCAGCAGCATATAGCATGGCTGACATGGGCACACACACACACAGATATACACCAATTTACTCACTTCGCAACACATGTAAGAGTAAAGTCTGGTTCCTAGTCTACATATGCAACAGAATGGGGTGGACAGAAGGGACTCAATTTCTATTTCATTTGGCTGCCCAAGTAGGCCAGGTCTAAATGCACATTTTGGAAAAGCAATGTGCCTTCTCTGCTGCAAAAGCTCAATAGTGATTTTAGACCTAGGTTGTTGTGTAATTTTGCCCTGCATATTATGCATTCACATATACTTATGCAATGTATACATTAAACTAGCAAGATTCAAACAGCAATGGAAGTGCACTATAAAATATACTTGAACCAAATTACCAACTCTTTCACATGTTATAAACAATACCTGCTATAATTTTTAGACTAAATTTTAGAAAATCCTCATTTAGGAAAGAAGAAATGACAGCACAGAATGAGGAAAAAAATCAGTTTGTCATTAAAAATCCATTTTTTTTTTACTTTTGAAGCAACTGACACTGTTTATATCTCTGAACTCTACATATTCATTAACACATTGAGTGAAATTGCAGTGAGCTTCCAGCAAAGAAAGAGCTGGTCCTGCTTTATTCACATGCATGGTCACGCTTTTCCAAATGACAAACGGACGATATTGCACAGGGCTTTCTAGTTTGGAGCTAGAGAAAATACATCAGAAATTCTATTGATAACAGTAGCCTCAAATTACACAACTAACATTTAGAGCAAAGCTTTTTGATTCATTCATGTCATCGGAATAAAGACACAATACCCTGTTAACGTGTGCAACTTTTGGAAAAAGCAATAGAAAATGTGCATTCATCAAAAAAGTATATTGATTTTGGAATCAAATGAGGCTCCATTTAAGGCTGCAATCCTCAACTTCCACACAAAACGCCCTTTCCAGAGCAATCCCATGCATGCTTCCTCAGTGTGTAAACAGGGCTGACTTCCATTGCCTCACTGAAGCCAGTGGGATTAACCTCTGAGAAAATATGCATGGGATTGGACTGTAAAGGAGGGATGGGCAAAATGTGGCCATCCAGATGTTGTTGCACTAGGAAGGGCATCGCAGTGAAACAGCAGCAGGGGGATGGGCACACTTTAGCCACTTTTTCAGTAAAGGAAGCTTTGTCTGTTAGTTGCCCTCTCAGTTCAGTTTTAAATTCAGCATTGTTGTATAAGAGGAAATCAAAACCATACTTCCAAGACACTATTCTGATATTTTAAAACAGAAGTACACCGATATCAATTTGGATCTTCTGCTGGATATTAGAGTGGCCAGGATGGGACTCCTGTAACCTTAATGCCCAATGGACCTTCCGTCAGGACAAGGTGCCGTCAAGCTTGTTCAAGCAGGACAAAATTACTTGACTTCCTTCACCTTCCAGACCCAAAAATGCACAAAGAACATTGTGTATACTGCTGTGATAAATCTTCAAAGAACTTGAATATATTTCAGATCGCCAACCCTTCTTCACGACTGCCACACCCAAGTTGAAAATCTGGATTACGAGCAAATAATTTCAGGGTGGCTGGCATTCCACAAAAGTTGATTTGATTTACATTATTATTAAGTCTGCAGCTGGGAGTGCAATTACGAGGAAGTAAGTTCACTTGATCAGAGTGGGACTTGCTTCCAAATAAACACGCAGTTACACGAGGAAGAGTTTCCCCTTATATGAGATTTACATATAAGTAAAAATGCATAGGATCAGGCCACACTTTGCATTTAGAATCGAAACAAGAAGTCTTAAATAGATAAACTCATGTGCAACGTTACACTGAATGAGCCACAACAGGATACTAAACAAGACACCAGTCATTTAAGCTAGAAGCATTTATCAAGTATCCCTGAATGGTCCTTGGCCACAACACAGTGTACTTCAATAGACAATCACAAAATGCCACAAATTGTACGGAGAGTTCATTTCAAGTCTCCCTCATTTTCTCCTGGAATAGATTTCTTTATGCGAAGCAACATGGTTGTCAGCCACTGGTCCAAGCGGGAAATTGAATCAAACTCTTTAACCTGGTTGGAAGGATTCACAAAACTAGTTAAGAAGACAAAACTCACACCCTGCGATCAAATGTGCTTCACAAAGAACCAATATCAAAGGGGGGGGGGGATAACAATAACTTTTCTATAACTCCTTTATAATTCCTACTCTTGCTGCGTTTTAGAATCTCTCCAAATATTCATAGATGGGCAGGAGAATATCTCTCATAATATACAACTGAGTTACAGTCATGCCTATAGCCAGGGGGAGGGGGGGTTAGGGGTTCAACCCCCCCCCCCCAATTTTTCAGGTTAAAAAACAACAACTATTGTTTGGCTATTTTTGGCCTTACTAACCTTGCATACCTTGTATCTTATACCTTTTACGGAGCAATAAGGGTCTTTGGACTGTATTAAAAATGTTGTTGTTGTGTTATCGAACTACTCTTCATGATTTGCTAAAAAAAGTTTCAAACCCACCCACCCCTGAAATTTTTTTCTGGCAACCGCCCTGGTTACAGTGGCATTAGATGGAGAGCAGCATCACATCCTGCATCACACTGTGATGCATAGCAATGCATTAGTCCCACTTCTGTATCGGCCTTATCGCATGGCATTGTTGCTTTGCAGGTTATTGAGCTGCAAAGTCACTGAAAACTTTCCCCTGGAAATAACCTGTCAATAAACCAACCTTAGACTTATTCAACTTGCCCAAAATATAAGTAAATAATAAGATCATTATTATTTCCTTTTATATACTGCAACCTTTTCTAAAACAATCTAGAGAAAAGGAGAGTAAAAATTAAACATTGAGTTTGACTTACTGCTTCCGTGTATGCTTCACAATTTTGTTCCTCGTGGGCTTCCAGTAATTTCTAGCGCAATGACATGAAAAGATTACACAACAGGACAGGCAATTTTATTACCTCTCTCAAGGAAGATTAGCTTGTTAAATAAGTTTTGTAAGACAGAGAAATGTTCTTGTTACTTGAGGAGACATTTTAAAAATGACTCAACAGCTGAGAATAAATGAATTCTTCAGAAAGCAATTTCTACTTATATACAAGGCACTTAATTCTAATCTTTCACAGGAATTTAGCTCTAGAATATCTATACTGCATGCTGTACCTATGACAATCACACATAGACATCACTACAGGATGTGACCTCATAATGGCAGCTGAAGGTTTGCAAGGGGAGGGGGAGAGCTAGAGTTAATTAAATTAAACATACTGTTTTAGCCCATAGCAGGACTTGCTTCCATGTCAATGGGAGAGGAAGGGGAAGTGGAGGCACAGACCACTCACTGTAATGGTACACAGAGAGAGGAATGCATGATTATGAACCCTATAGCTCAGCGTTTCTCAACCTGGGGGTTGGGACCCCGGAGGGAAGGGATCACAGGAATTGGTGTTGCTGAGCTTCTTAAGATATCATGAAGTCCCTTTCTGAATTGGCTAGAGTTGCTGTGGAGACACACTTACTGTGAAAGGAATTCTCCAAAATACACAGGAGATTATGCAAGCACTACTGCATGTTTATGGTTCGGATGAAACGAAGGTACTGTAAAGCCCAACTAAATGTGCACAGGGCCATAAAACACACATATTATCTAGAATCCAGGCTTGATTTACCCTTTTTCACACCAGAGCAACTGATCTTTATTACATGCTAGTAAAACATTCCCCCTGCTATGTGCCATGGCCCATTTGCTATTGATGCCTATTTGCTACAAGTACTATCTTATAAACTCAGACTGGATCTACACTGCCATATAAACTCCAAATCATCTGCTTTGAACTGGATTATATGGCAGTGTAGACTCATAAAATCCAGTTCAAAGCATATAATATGGATTATCTGCTTTTACAATCTGGATTACCTATAGCAGTGTAGATCCAGCCTCAAACTCTAGACCGACAAGGCTTACAGACTCGTGCCAGTTCACAAACCACCACTTTGATTAGCATTGCCTTTGAACAGCTTCCAGAAAAGTCCACCAATCACACATGATTTCTATTTTTAACATTTTACAAACATGCACTTTCCCTTACTTTCAACAGTTTACATTCTCTTGAATCTGTGAAAGCTGGAAACATTTCTTCATATTTTTCAAGAGCAAGCTGAAACGAGATCAGCAATTGTTAAATCCACTACTTTATCCAGTCAAGCAGATTTTTATCTCACCATGAATGTCCCACCAGAAAACTTTAGCTATTATCGCAATGCATGACAAGAAAAAAAAATAACAAAGAGGCAAACCTTGACTTGTCCTTTGGCAGCTGGAAATATGAGAGTTTGGGAAAGTCACTTTTCGGACTACAACTACCAGAATACCCCCACTGGCTGTGGCATGGGCAATTCTGGGAGATATAGTCCCAAAAGGTAAATTTCCCAAGGTCCTCCTTCCCCGTACACCTCTTTTTCCTGATCATTATAATAGCCTCATTTTCTGTTATAACCAAAGAAAAAAATCTATCACACTGTTTAATCAGCTCTTTGATACGGAATATTAAAATTACATAATACATCATGAGAAACAAAACATTGTTCAGTGTAATGGCAGTAAGAGAAACTAATTCACAAACAGAACATTTCAGTTACAAATTATAGATGATTTACACCGAAGCCAAAACAATGACCTTCATTCAATTGTTAGTCTCAACCACACTGGAAACACTGAATCAATTTGTTTTCGAAGGCCTTCATGGCTGGAATCATTGGGTTGCTGTAAGTTTTCCGGGCTGTATGGCCATGTTCCAGAAGCATTCTATCCTGACGTTTCACCCACATCTATGGCAGGCATCCTCAGAGTTTGAGGGGTCTGTTGGAAACTAGGCAAGTGAGGTTTATAATCCTCCCAACAAAGGATTCCCCCAGGCAGGAAGTAGCCAGACTTTGAAGCTGCAAGGACATTAAATACTAATCACGGTGACCAATTGCAACATTCACATTTGCCTCAAGCAGACAAGAGTTCTTTCTCCCATGCTGACAAGATATATAAACCCCACTTGCCTATTTTCCAACAGACCTCTCAATCTCTGAGGATGCCTGCCACAGATGTGGGTGAAACGTCAGGAGAGAATGTTTCTGGAACATGGCCAGAAAACTCACAGCAACCCAAAGAATCAATTGCTGAATAACAAGCATTCATGTGAATTCCATCTATTCAAGTGGCATTTAGGCCTATCATTTTATATTAACATTTCACAGGAGTGACTTTAGACACACATCATTATTAGTGAAATTTTAAGGCCAAAACACAAGGAAGCAGCTAGATGCACAAACTCTTGCTCTCTTTTCCACAAAAACACAGGTTAGTGTATTAAGGCAATTCAGGTTTACAAGTTCTTCCTTACAAATCATTTTCTGCAGCAACAACAGATGATATTATTGATTTAACGTGAATCAAATTGCTTTGTTTTTCTTTCATATACCATACATCTTGACTGTTATAACCTACAGAACTAAGATACATGATGGATTGCACTAACCTTCGCATTCAACTCATCAACTATAAAGTGGCACAAGGCAGCTTTAAAGAAGTAATCCTTTGCACTGTGTTTGAGCAACGGGTTATCCATAGTACTTGTTCCAATCTGAAAAGATTAAAAAATGCAGGTCCAGTTTGATATAAGGTAAAGGTAAAGGTTTCCACTGACATTAAGTCTAGCCGAAAAGCCAGTGTTGTCCATAGACATTTCCAAGGTCATGTTGCCGGCATGACTGCATGGAGCTCCATTACCTTTCCACTGAAGCCGTACTTATTGATCTATTCACATTTGCATGTTTTTGAATGGCTAGGTTGACAGAAACTGGGCCTAACAGTGGGAGCTCAACCTGCTCCCTGGATTTGATCCACCGACCTTTCAGTCAGCAAGTTCAGCAGCTCAGCGGTTTAACCTGTTGCAGCACCAGGAGGGCCACAGTTTGATATAGGCTAGTAAATTTCACACTGTTGTGGGGGTTTTGTGTGTGTGTTTCTACCACTCAATTCCATTTAACATGGAAAGAAGTTAATCTAATACAGTTGCAGAAAATATGCTAAGACAGGGGCCTTGTCCCATTCAGCGTCCCAACCAATCAGCCAAACCTGCTTCTTGGGCACGTCATTATATCTCTCCCCCCACCTCTACAACAGCCAATGAACATGATTATTTGGAAGGGGGTCCCTATGAGTTCCTCAAGTTTGGAGGTTGGAACTTAAATCACAAACCCTAATGCATTTAATTAATTTCAACAAAACTTTAATATTAATTGATTTTATCATTAAAAGGATTCTTCTGAAGTAACACTGAAGATTTCCCATTATTTTAATTGGTTCCCGGGGGATGCAATTTTGAGGGTTTCAGGATAACTGGGCTATTTTCAGACCTTTTCATTGGTCTTAAAATTCATAACTAATGCTTTCATAACAAGTTAGTAACTATTAATACAACATATTAGCAGTATACTTTCGGCGTTTATACATTAATGAATGAATTTTCTTCAGTGATTTAACTTCAATGATTTATTACGATCGTTATCTAACACTAATTATATAAAGCACATGCAAGTCCTTGTTTGAAGGGGACCAGGGAGCGATCTAGTGAATTTTGTGCAAATCTGCTGTTTCCTATGCATGCATAGTACCATGTTGGCTACATAAGGAACAGTCAAACAGCACTTGGATTTAGTACAGTTATAGCCTTCTTCCTCTGAAATGCAGTACACCTACCTGTTCAAACATTTCGATTGCCTTTGGATATTGCTCTAACTGAGCAGCGTATCCAGCTACTTTCAGAAGACATTTGTTGGCAGAACTAGAAACAAAAGCTATAATTAATTGACTGGTAAACAAAGACATTTTTTTCTAAAAAGAAAAAATATATATCAATGTATGACACTACATAAGCAGACCTAAACTACTTGAGAAATGATGGCACACTCTCATGTGTAAGTGGGAAAAGGTTTGCCAAAAAAATGTCCCGTCCACCCCCCAACCTCGGTCAGCATATTTACACTCCAATAATACTGGAAACAATCTGTGCTTCCTGACATTTGGAGTCCAGTGTCACAGCCATTTTCAATAGGAGCTTCCTGCATAAGCCTCGAAAGACTTAGCAGTCTCTCTGCAAGCATTGCGAGACTCCCAGAAAGACTAAATAAGGCTCTTCTTTAATAAAAAATATCCATTACACCCCAAGTGCTCAAAATGGTGGGGAGCACAGCGCTTACTCGGCAAACTCCAATTAAAATTGGTTGTGAACTTTCTGCTCCAACTTAAGTGCCCCAAATAACAATAATAATAGAGTAAAGTAATAAATTTTATTACAACAAAGATCCGCCTAGTCAAAGCCATGGTATTCCCTGTAGTAACCTACGGATGTGAGAGCTGGACCTTAGGGAAGGCTGAGCGAAGGAAGATAGATGCTTTTGAACTGTGGTGCTGGAGGAAAGTGCTGAGAGTGCCTTGGACCACAAGAAGATCCAACCAGTCCATCCTCCAGGAAATAAAGCCTGACTGCTCATTGGAGGGAAGGATAGTAGAGGCAAAGTTGAAGTACTTTGGCCACATCATGAGGAGACAGCAAAGCCTAGAGAAGACAATTATGCTGGGGAAAGTGGAAGGCAAAAGGAAGAGGGGCCGACCAAGGGCAAGATGGATGGATGGCATCCTTGAAGTGACTGGACTGACCTTGAAGGAGCTGGGGGTGGTGACGGCCGACAGGGAGCTCTGGCGTGGGCTGGTCCATGAGGTCACAAAGAGTCGGAGACGACTGAACGAATGAACAACAACAAAAATAATAAATGTAATAATAATAATAGAGTAAAATAAATGCAATAATGACAATAAATAGAGTAAAATAATAAATGTAATAATAATAATAATAATAATAATAATAATAATAATAATAATAGAGTAAAATAATAAATAACTTTGACTCGAGTATAAGCTGAGGAGGGCTTTTTCAGCCTAAAAAAGAACTAAAAAACTCTGCTTATACTCAAGTATATACAGTAAGTTCCATTTATGAATTTTTAAAAGAAGAGGAAAATATTTATTTGTGACATGTCTCTAAATTTTACCCTTGACTTATCCACAGGCATAGGAAAATCAATTTTCCTTTTATCCTAGAGCTGTAACTATACTGAACTCCACAATTTCTTGTTGATGTGGCATTGGGGGCTGTGTGGTGGTGGTTGGAATGTGGAGGGATGGGTGTGTTGTTTTTTGATATGCACGGGGGAGAGCATTTAATTTTCTTAGAATGACAATAAAGCTATTCTATTCTATTCTACGAGGGGTATTTTTTAAGTAAGCTCTATGTATTTGAGGCAGTGGGAGGGGCTGCAGATCACGTGACTGTTTAGAATGCTTTTTAAACATGATGACAGTTGAGGAATGACAGTTGAGGCTTAAGTCAGTTAGAATACAGAAGCCAGTGTTAGACGTTAGGAAGACAGTTAAGCCTTAAGTCAGCTTGAGTACAGAAGTCTGTTTTTCAGTCAGATGTCATTGTAGGAAGTTAGAAAACTGTTGATGCTTGAATTCTTTCAATTAGAAAACTGTTGATGCTTGAATTCTTTGAAAGTAGACATTTATGAATGAGAATTGTACAGAACAATATAGGTTTTGAAGAGATTGTTAAAGACTATAAGTTAAAAATACAAACCAAAACGTTTTAAAGTATAACTTGACAAGAAATGTGCCTGTATATTTAAACACTTGAAATTATGATTAACAAACATGTTATTTTAAAAGAAGCCTAATTGAATCTTTGTCTGCTGAGAGCACTGAAGAGAAACAAGATATGTACGTGCCCAGCAATCCCTGCTACCCAATAGGTTATGATCCATAGGTCAAAATCCATAATCTCCAATGGGTTGTGATCCTGACAGGTCATCATCCTTATCCCATTATAGTTTCCATTTACCAACTGTATGCATTCACAGAGAAATACTTCCTAAATTTTGTAATCTGATATTGAAACTGATAGATAGGTAATTGAGATGCTAATCTTTAAAAGCTTTTTAACAATATTAATGTTCTATAGGAGCCTAGAAAAATAATTAAATTTAATAATGTTAAAATAAAAACCAAAACAAAATGAATTATACTATTATTATTGTTATTGTTATTATTAAAGATTAGTCTTTGAATGAAAACTTGCCTGTTGGATTCTTCTCCTTTGTAATAATCTGCAGCTTGTTCATAATGAGCAATAGCCTAAAAATACAAGAATTCAATACAATTTTTCTTTTCTTTTACAGACTGAATATTTTGGGACACAGGCTGTGTAGATCACAAAGTTTACAAATTACTCATTTCTTCAGTTAACATAGCCATGCTTTACCTCTTAAAACCAGCTAGAAGGAAATATGTGTGAGCAGGAATGTGTCTAGCAATCAGATACAGGTTTATTTATTTATTTACTGTATTTATACCCCGCTCTTCCCAAGCCCTAGAGGACTCAAGGCGGCTTACATGTTATTTGTGATAATTTTCATTGTGTAAACCGCATTGAGTCGCCTTATCAGGCTGAAAAATGCGGTATAGAAATAAAGCAAATACAAATAATAATTACATATACAGGTAACAATTAGAGTCCAAAAATACACAATAAAAACATAAGCATTAAAACAATCACTAAAAAATAATAAAACCTTAAAACCAATTATTTAAAATCACACAGTCCATGGCCATTTAAACATTCCTTACCTGGAAATCCAAAATAGACTACATAGGTGGCTGAGATAAGGACACCTTTGATTTCAGATAGTTCAATGTACACAAACATTCTTTTACATACAAAAATATTTAAAGATATTGCGTATAAAATTATATGAAACATAAAGGAAGGATGTATTTAGATTTGGGTCCCATCTCCAAGATATCTCATTTTTCAAATTTGAAAAAAAAAAACTAAACTATGGAACACTTCTGGTATGAAACATTTTGGATGTGTGATATTAAAACTGTACTTTTCATAACAAATAAACGGAGGCCTTGAACAGTTAAATGTCCTTACCTTTTCAATGTCAACCAACTCAGACTCATAGATCTCTGCAATGGTAATGTGATGCTTGGCAGCAATAGTAAATCGGCCCTGGAAAGAGAAGAACTTTATCTAGCTGTTCTCATTTCCACTAAGTGCAAGCACCAAGTACAAAGACATCTGAACCAAAGATTTAATCAAAAAGATTTGCAAGGTCACAAAGTGGATTCCCAACCAATCACCTAAGGAATCTTACCATGTCTGTGTAAATATCGATGGATGTATTTAAGCAGTTGATAGCCTCTGTAACGTATGCATTTGGGAAGGAAATAATGAATAAAATCAGCTCAGTCATCAAACACTGTTACCCTACTAGCACAAGAAGGTGGGTTATTCATATCACCAGATTCAACAGCCAGTCATTCTTCTGTTCAATATCAAGGACACATTTCTTTATTTTCAAACACAAGGATAGGCAGACAACATTTATAGGATCTATTATTATCCTTATACAGACACCCCACCAATCCTAACAGAAAAGACATATGAATAAGATTCAAGAATCCTGAGAATGGAAATTTATTTTTAGAAGTAGAATTGGATGAAATCATAGTCCTTCCACTAAAAAATCTTCTCTTGGGTTTTATTTTACTTCAACAGTAAAATAAAATAAAATAAAAAGTTGGGAGTCAGAGATACTTGTGCTTCTATTGCATATCAGTCTCAAATGTCAAAGGCAACCACTTCCTCCCTGAAAAAAAATGCCGAAAAACCCCCCACTGTGAAGCATTCACCTTAGAGTCGCCATAACTTGGAAGCTACTTGAAAGCACACAGCAAGAACAATAAGATCCTGAACTACTTTCTGCCTGCTCATATTCTAGCTTTTGCATAAAGTATTACTGCCTTATCTAGACTCAAAGTCCATAAGGTCAGATGCCATGGACACACTTTCTTGACCCATAATTTTGATTTTAATTTTAATGTATTTTAACTGTATATTGTTGTGAAGGCACTGAATTATTGCCTATCTGTAAGCTGCCTTGAGTCCTCTCTGGGGTAGAAAAAGGTGGGATATAAATATAGTAAACAAAATCTATATCTATATATCTATATATATATATATAATAAAGAAGAGTGTTTGTTTGTATGGGAAGGACAGAGGAAGTGTGGAGGGCGGAAGTGTATGTGGCAGCTTTCTGATTGGCTGCCACTGTGGTGCTATTTGCATATGGTCTCTGATTGGGCAGCTTCAACAGGAGCCCCTGGTGGAGAAGAGGGTTCATGACAGAAACGGGGACATGACAGAAGGAAATTTGCATATGGCCTCTGATTGGCCAGCCTCAAATGCAAGATTCCGAGATGACAAAGAGAGAAAAGGAAAAGGCCAAAAAGGGGCTGGGTCAGAACATTATCAATACAGACCGAAATTGGCACACAGAGCCCCCATCACCCACTCTACATCCTACTGCAGTTTGGAGGAGTATGAACCATGGATGATGGGACTTGCAGTACCACCACTCACATTCTGAGACCGCTGTTAACCTTATCCAATGACTGATCAGGACCAAACTTCGCACATAGACCTCTCATGACCCACTTTACGTCCTGGTGTGGTTTGGCCGGGGATGGACCGTGGATTATGGGACTTGCAGTACCATTGCTCAATTCTTCAGACCACTGCAACCCTCATCCAATTACCAATAAATACCAAACTTGGCACACTGAGTCTCCATGACGCACTCTACATCCAGGTGCAGTTTGAAGGAGGATGCACCATGGACGATGGGACTTGCAATACCTGCACTCCCTTCCTAAGACCATTACAACTGCCAACAATGATGGATCAGGACCACAATTTACACAGAGACCCAGCATGACCCACTCTACATCCTGGTGCGGTTTGGAAGAATTTGACAATGGATGATGGGACTTGCAGTCATTTCACTCACTTCCTGAGACCACAGAGACCCTCGCCAATGACTAATCAAGAATAAACTTGCACATGGAGCTCCAATGACCCACTCTCCATCCTGGTGCAGTTTGGAGGAGGACAGACCATGGATGATGGGACTTCAAGTACCTCCACTCCCCAAGACTGCTGCAAAACTCATCTAATGACCGATCAAGACCAAAGTTGGCACACAGAGCCCCCATGACCCACTCTACATCCTGCTGCAGTTTTTGAGGAGGGTTGACCATGGATGATGGAACTTCCAGTACCTTCACTCACATTCTGAGACCTCTGCAAACCTCATCCAATGACGGATCAAGACCAAACTTGGCACATAGACCTCTCATAACCTACTTTATGTCCTGGTGTTGTTTGGAAAAATTTGGAGATGGATGATGGGACTTGCAGTACCTTTGCTCACTTCCTGAGACCACTGAGACCCTTGCCAATGACTAATCAAGACTAAACTTGGCACATGGAGCCCCAATGACCCACTCTACATCCTGGTGCAGTTTGGAGGAGGACAGACCATGGATGATGGGACTTCAAGTACCTCCACTCCCTTCCCAAGATTGCTGCAACCCTCATCTAATGACCAATCAAGAACAAACTTGGCACACAGAGCCCCCATGACCACTCTACATCCTGCTGCAGTTTGAAAGGGGATGGACTTTGGATGATGGGACTTGCAGTACCTTCACTCACTTACTGACACCACTGCCACCCTCATCTAAGGACTGATAAAGACCAAACTTGGCACACAGAGCCCCCATGACCCACTCTATATCCTGCTGCTGTTTGTAGGAGGATGGCCCATGGATGATGGGACTTCAAGTACCTTCACTCACTTCCTGAAAATAATGCAGCCGTTATCCAAAGACCAATAAAGACCAAACTTGGCATAGAGAACCGCCATTACCCACTTTCTCTAATAACCCGGGCAACGCCGGGTCCCCAAGCTAGTATATAATAAAAGTCAAAACTTGTATGCGGCGGATGTGTGGCGGTGTATGTGCCGGCTTTCTGATTGGCCAGCCTGAAAGTTCCAAGATTCTGACTGGCTGCTGCTGTGGTGCTATTTGCATATGCTCCCTGATTGGCCTGCTTGAACAGGAGCCCCTGGTGGAGAAAAGGGTTCATGACAGAAACAGGGACATGACAGAAGGAAATTTGCATATGGTCTCTGATTGGCCAGCCTCAATTCCAAGATTCCGAGATGACAAAGAGAGGAAAGGAAAGGCCAGGGGCTCTGTCAGAAAATTACCAATACAGACCACACTTTGCAAACAGAGCACACAAGACCCACTCGACATCCTACTGCAGTTTGGAGGAGGATGAACCATGGATGATGGGACTTGCAGTACCATCACTCACATTCTGAGACCGCTGTTAACCTCATCCAATGACTGATCAGGACCAAACTTGGCACATAGACCTCTCATGACCCACTTTACGTCCTGGTGTGGTTTGGCTGGGGATGGACCATGGATTATGGGACTTGCAGTACCTTTGCTCAATTCTTGAGACCACTGCAACCCTCATCCAATTAGCGATAAAGACCAAACTTGGCACACTGAGTCTCCATGATGCACTCTACATCCTGGTGCAGTTTGGGGGAGGATTCACCATGGACGATGGGGCTTGCAATACCTGCACTCCCTTCCTACGACCATTACAACTGCCAACAATGATGGGTCAGGGCCACAATTTACACAGAAAGCCTGCATGACCCATTCTACATCCTGGTGCGGTTTGGAATAATTTGTCAATGCATGATGGGACTTGCAGTCACTGCACTCACTTCCTGGGACCACAGAGACCCTCGCCAATCACTGTTCAAGACCAAACTTGGCACACAGAGTCTCCATGATCCACTCTACATCTTGGTGCAGTTTGGAGGAGGACAGACCATGGATGATGGGACTTCAAGTACCTCCATTTCCTTCCCAAGATTGCTGCAACCCTCATCCATAGACCAATCTAGACCAAACTTAGCACACAGAGCCCCCATGACCCACTCTACATCCTGCTGCAGTTTGAAGGAGGATGGACTTTGGATGATGGGACTTGCATTACCTTCACTCACTTACTGAAACCACTACCACCCTCATCCAATGGCTGATAAAGACCAAACTTGGCACACAGAGCCCCCATGACCCACTCTGTATCCTGCTGCTGTTTGGAGAAGGGTGGACCATGGATGATGGCACTTCAAGTACCTTCACTCACTTCCTGAAAACAATGCAACCATCATCCAATGACCAATAAAGACCAAACTTGGCATAGAGAACCACCATTACCCACTTTCTCTAATAACCCGGGCAGCGCCGGGTCCCCAAGCTAGTAAATAAATAAATTTCAAACTGGTTTCAGAGGAGAACACAGAGTTGAGACTGCTATGGTCACCTTAGTGCAGTGGTTCTCAACCTGTGGGTCCCCAGATGTTTTGGCCTTCAACTCCCAGAAATCCTAACAGCTGGTAAACTGGCTGGGATTTCTGGGAGTTATAGGCCAAAACACCTGGGGACCCACAGATTGAGAACCACTGCTCTAACAGGTCATAATCCATTATCTCATTAGATCTGGTCACATATTTAGAATGCATTAAAGTATCACATACAAATGTTACAGAATTGTTGCTAGGCTCTAGAACACATTATGACATTTCCCTTAATCATAGAACAGTAAATTCAAGTTCAATAACAAGCAATTCCTATATTTAAACATCATTCTACTGAACATTTGAAACAACCACAAAACAAAAAAATGAGTCATCCTTTAAAAGGTTTTACTTGAAATGCATATAATTCTGGTTAAAGATTTAAAACAGCTTAACAGGTAAGGCGCATTCACTGTTTATCAAATGTAAAGATGGGTTTTGTTTACTTGGGATAATTGTTGGACCCATTTTTCCCTTGGCAGTTTGCAAGAACTATTCTTTTTGGGGGGAAATGGACTGGAAGGATTCATTTTTCACACAAATGAGATACACTTCAATTGGCACTTTGCTGTATTCTTTAAAGCCTTTAATGTGACATCAAACAGATATCATTACAACATCCTATTGCTATTACTACACTCTGTGACTTCGAATTCATTGCGTGAACCCTAATGCCACAATTATTCCAAAATTCCACAGGGATCTTTCTAAACCAGCGCCGTCTTTCTGGGAGAGCTTGGTTTTCCTTGTTTGCCTCCCTACATGGAATAACTTAACATCGCAACTTCAATCTAGATAGCTACAGTATGTACAATACATCTTACCTTGTGGGTCTGCCTTTTTGTAGGCATTCCCTGCATCCACAAAACAAGTTGCTGCATCATGTTTGCTCTGCAGTTGCATGTGGAGCTTGGCAGCCTGGCAAAACGCATTTCCTGCAGCTGGAAGAGAAAAGAATCCCAAGCCTCAAACCCCAGTATAATGATTTCAAATATCAAAATTATAACAAATTCTCTGCACATTCATAGGGTTGATTATACACATGCAGCTTTCAGAGTTCCATTTGAAAACCTATCATTTGGTCTAAATTAGAAGAGCACAGATATTTCCCAAGGAACTCTGGCAATGATTATTCAGTGTCTCTGAAATGCTATCAATATAAATAATTACAGGACTGAAAGTGTTCTCATACATTATTGGTAAAAAGGGCTTTCATAATCCCCAAAAGAAATGTGTATGAAATAGAAATATGGTATACTAAGGAATCAGAAGATGACTCAACATCTTTTTCACAACTTGCTCATTCATGTAGCACTAAATCAGAAGTGGGAATTGCTAATCCCTTCAGCTGACATTGGATTTCAAATCCCCACTGTCCTAAGATAGCAAAAAGAATGCTGAGGAACAATGGGAGTTGCAGTCCAACACCACCTAGATCAGTAGTTCTCAATCTATGGGTCCCCATGTGTTTTGGCCTACAACTCCCAGAAATCCCAGCTAGTTTACCAGCTGATAGGATTTCTGGGAGTTGAAGGCCATCTGGGGACACAAAGGTTGAGAACCACTGAATTAAATGTTGACATGGCTTCCACCTTATCACTATGCTTTTCGTTTTATTTATTTATTTATTTATTTACTTACTTACAACATTTATATTCCACCCTTCTCACCCTGAAGGGGACTCAGGGCGGAGCACAGCATATACATGCCAAACATTCAATGCTAGACACAGATTCACATACAATACATAAACATTAAAAAACATGTTATCAAAATATTAAAATGCACCATTATAGTTTTCATTGAAATAACCAAAAGATGGAAATGAAGGAAAACACTCCTGAATGACCTCCATTTTGCCTTGGGAAAAGTGACAACAAACAGCAGTGTCATTATCCAGTGTATGCAGAGATTGAAGGGACCTTAAAATTCACTGGTAGGCAGCCACATTTTGAGATATCAGACCAAGAGGTGTAGCTATATCTTATCTACCACCCCCTTGCATGTATAATTAAGATGTCTTATTCAAGAAAATGACACTGAGTTAAGAACACCCGATAACTTTGCTGGTATCAGGAAGTCCCAAGGAAGTCCACAAAGAAGAGAGATATTTTCATACGTACCACTCCAGTTTTTGGCAATCTTGAACATATTTGCTGCTCGGGTATACATTTCACATGCTTCTTCTACCCTGTTCCCTCTAGGAGAAAAAGAAGGAGAAATTATGTTAGAAGGAAGACAGAACAGTAAGACCTCCAAATCTTTGGAACACGTACTAGTGGTTATCCACTTCCAGGGAAAAATAATCTCCCTAGGAATTTATCAGGTATTGATAGGCAAATCAGTGGTATGTTCCCCAGGAAGTTACTGTACAGTCATCCTGGAGGAGCTAGTAAATTCCTAGAAAGAATACCTCCATGCAATGCTGGGTCCAGAAGTCAGGTAATTCAATGACATGTGGTCATATCTATGGTTTCAGATAGCCACAGTCCAGCCATGAACATATCTCCCATGGAAGCAGAGGTCTCATTGTATCTTTACTTCTAGGAATCAATCTTGTATGAGAACACGCCAAGAAAACATAGATGCCAAACCACAGCCTGATCAGATTCCACATAAGTGGATGGCATAGGTGGTGGTCATTTCTACAATGCAGAGGTAGACTGTGAATTGAACAAGTGGGTGTCTTTGATCCTTCACTTCAATTGGAAGCCACAAGTGCTGCAGTGGATGTTGTGTCTTATACACTTATGAAGTCACACAAACTTTGAGCACTCTTCAATGTGTCTTTGAATGACAGATGGCTCCCAATTAGGTCTCCCCAGCCCTAACCTATTGTTTTGGTTTTTCTCAGCACTTTACTCCCAGCCCTGGCCCTATAGTCTGCATTTTGCACAGCCCTTGTCCTGCGCTCTCAAATCTGAACAAGCCAATTTTTTCGGCTATTAGTTGTTTATACTTTTTATTATGTCATTACTTTATTGAGGTTTTTTTATTGTTTTAATTATATTTTTTTATTGTTACATGTTTTTAATTACTGTTCTACTTTGTGAATTTTTGCTGATGCTGGGCTTAGTCCCCATGTAAGCTGTCTGAGTCCCTCCAGGGATATGGTGGCGGGATATAAAAGTAAAGTTGTTGTTGTTGTTGTTGTTATTATTATTATTATTATTATTTAACTAACATAATCTTTGAACTCTTCTCATATGCGCTATCCTTGAAAGCCACAGGAAATCATTTATGATAAAAGTGTTTTTTACAAATACTGTTGTGACTCGTCATTGGTGGTTTTGACTTTTGTAGATTTCACTATTCACAAACTTGATTTAAATGTTCTCTCAAGAAATGTCAAGGTCTTCCAGTGTGAGTCTATGGTCAACTTCCTCCAGTCATGCTGGAGGACCTAGAGATTTCTAAAGATAGCACCTAAGAATCTCCATAGTCTCCAGTGTGATTACACGATAAATTTCCAGTGGAAGTTGATCACAGAACCATGTTAGAAAAACTAGAACGTCCTAGAGGTGTTTCCTCAGATAAAAAATAGCAATTTTGTTTTTCTTGGTATTTCCCTTTCACAGGGCCCTGCATTCCTAAGCCCCAAAATGTGGAGGGCTCACTGTACAGTACAGCCTCCTAATCTATGGTATCCATGGTTTCACTTATCCACACTCCAAAATATCCTCCCTTCAGAAGTCTTTGTGGGCCACCGTAGACTTTCCAATGCGGTTCTATGCTATGTTTCCAGTCCAAGTATAGTCAAACTATAGGTTTTGCAATTATCCACGCATTCACGTACTATCAAAGGTCTTAGAAGGTATCTCTGACAGATATGGAAACTGTATGGTGTTTTATTCAGTTGGGCCCAGTTACTAAAAGATTAACAGGGCAATTCTACTCAAATATTTCATTAGGATTTACCCATAATTCAGTATACAGGCCTAAAGGCATCAAGGCATAACAATAAACATGATGTAATAGTCTTATTTTTAAAATCTTGCGCATCTAAATCTCTCTCTCAGGTTCAGAATGCATGACCTGTTCCATTGCTCCTCGAAACAACAAAGTCTTGTATCTTGTTTTTTAATGAGAGGGTAAAACAACCGAGCTATTTTTATACTTGTTCTGTATGGAAGAGAAACCTTTTATGAACACTTTTGGGAAGATTCTATAAGAGAAACATGGGAGTCGTTACCACATATGTGTTCCTAAGGAGTGATTAGCTAATTATTACGATGGTCCCTTTTGATTGTAGGTAGCATTTCACTGTCAAGCTGATCTGGTGTGATGTTCAGAGTAGGACATCTTATTAACATATAGTCCCTCTTACCAGTTTTGCCAAATCTGAGACAGAAGAATGAGGTGGAATAAGATTTTATTTTAAGCCTGGAGAAAAAAAAATGCAGTGTTTCATTTTAGACTGCAATTGTGTGGGTGTGTGTATCCCCCCCCCCCCCAACTGTTGCATTCAATTACATCAAGAATCTACTATTTTATTCTGTCAAATCAGCATCTCTGAGACTAACGATTTACAAAAATCACTGTATATTGTTCTGTTTTGTTCAATGTTCAGGAACATGTCCTGCTGCTTAGGTAGTATAGTCATTGACATGCAATAAGAAAAATCTACATTCTTGGAGGAATACCAAGATCTAAATAAGTATAGAAAATCTTCAGGAGGAAAATCCAAAGTAGGACACACCAAAAAATGAGCCCAGTGAAAAAAGTCCTCATGTGTCACAGAAAGCTACCTGTTGAGCATACAGGGAGAAAACTGGGTAGATGAAAAAATGCAATGCCATATTCTGGAGGGAAGTGTATCCTATTGACAGTTAACAGAAGTTAACAGTTAACAGAAGCAATCCATAGTGTTTGAACAGGGATTCACATCCTGACCTAGGGTCCTAATTCGGCACTTAAGCCACTACACCACATTGGCTCTCTGCAGGTGTTATTCACTGTTATGAACTGGAAGGGAGCATTTATTATATAATCACACCTGACACCAGCAGAAGAATTTTAGACATTCCATAATTAATGGAGAAATCAAATGGTCTTACAGATATCATTGGAATGTAATAATAATGGTGGTGGTGGTGGTGGTGGTGATAATAATAATAATAATAATAATAATAATAATAATAATAATCAACTTTATTTTTATCCTGCCATATCTCCGAGGGGATTCAGGGCAGTTTACAACAAAAAAAAATGGCGAACATTCAATGCCAGCATAACATAACAAACAGATAAGGTAAAATAAAATCTTTATTCCCTAAATGGCATTTACAATACTGTTATAATAATGGTTTTAGCAATAACCTCCCATCCCTCTTTCCCAAATAATTTAAAAATATAAAAAGAAAACCCTCTTGCATAGAGACATACCCATTCTAACAGGGGATTGAAATGGATTTAGGATATTCAAGACATTGTTTGCCCTCCAAATACCAGATTTCCAAACAAGCAAATTTTATTTTAATTCCTAGGAAGAAAATGAATGAATTTGTCCAAAAACATCCTGGAAATGGAACAGGATTGCTTATTTCACATCTATGGGACATCTACCCTTCCAAATCAACAAAACTCAACAGTAGATGCCTTGACTGGTCACCATGAGCCAGGCACTCCTTATGACAGAAGTATCTAAAATTAAAAGTGTCTTCCCCAAATACTAGATCCAACTAGAATAAATAAAGGGAGGGGGAATAAATTGCTTGTAGCCCCTACCATTGGTTCTTGTCATTGGTTATACTGGACTGGACTGTTGGGAGAGGCAGTCCCATTATATCTGGAATGCTAAATGACTCTTATCCATTTTAAAAACAGAAATCAGCAAAGTTTTGGGAATAGGTGTCAATAAGGTAGAATTGCAATGTGTTAAGATGACAAAAGGTACTTCTCACAACTTGCTTATGATGAAGTATCTTATAAAAAATAGAAAAGTGATTCTTCTGCCAAGCAGACTGCATTACTTCCACAATGTAGATACAGCTTTTGTCCGCAGAAGCACAAATAAACATTTGGCTTTACCAAAATGAAAGAAGTCTCAGAATGTTCAACTCTAACAAGGATCTGCTTCTCGCCTCACACCCAGTTTTCTGGCAATAACTCATTATTGGGTTTGTTTTCTAAATGTCTTGTAAGGTTTTGAACCTGTTGTTCTTTTTTAAAATAAAAAATACAGCTTTTGCCTAATTTTTCTGAGAGATTTTTAAGACACTGTCTTTACTGCTTTCTGTTTTCTGTTTAGTTGTTTACCCTGCTTATTTTATTTCTAATTCCAGTGTAACTTCTATTTGCCAGCCTCCATAGGTTTGAATTTACTACTATACAGCATGATATTCACATTGAAATAAAATAAATCCACATTTTATTTTATTTAAAAAAATAAAGATACCGAAGCAGAGACTTCCCAAACACTGCGGTACTGAATTAATTTTCCTTTTGGAACAAAATTACTTGTGTAGAAATCCATTAGATACAAAAAAACCCCCCCAAAAAACCCTAAAGTAAGCCCCCTTACCCAGTTCATCTGTTGAAAAAAGTGATAGACATCTGTTACGATGAACCGATTAATCCTGCAATTTTGTATCCAAGAAAGCTCAAAGAAGCTTTTCGGAAGAAAACACCATGTGCTCTTAAAACGGTGTTAATAATCTTACGCTCATATGATCCAAATGAACTATAAAGCTATCATGGCTCCCTAGGAGTGTGGTAAGAATTTCAGATACACAAAGCTATAGTAATTGTTTTGGTTATAAAGAAACATATCAAATAAAAACATCTCAATTAAAAAGTCTAGTTCTGTAGGCTTGTAAAAGAGGATTCTTTTTTTTTTTTCAGGGACAGAATCCCCAAATGAAAAGCCCTCCCGCCTTTCTTGTTTGCTATCTTACATAAATGACAACAGCCATTAAACAGAACAGCTCTCCTAAGGCTCTTAGGCAAAGGGAGGGGGCAGGCAGGCCCAGGCAGCAGAAAAGCTCTGTAAATCGAAGCCATCATGGCAAATTAAGTGAGAGAAGAAGCAAGCTAGCCTCTCTGTTCCAGACAGAAAACACAGCCTCACATTCTGCACGCTTGGCAGCAGTGGACAATGGTTTCCACAACAATGAAACAGTGCGTGTGCTCTCAATCTAATTTCAGAATTAGAAGGAGCTGTCTAAGGTGCTGAACACGCCCTTCCTCAATAGCTCCAGCACCTTGGACAGATCTTACTAAGTCTGAAATAAAAACCTAGAACATCTGCTGCTCCACTGGAGCTTCCAACCTCCCCTGCACACCAATCAAGGTCAGCCCAAGCTATTTCACTGCCTTAAAAACAGATAAAGTATGACTCCCACATCCATGAGGGATATGCTCCAAGACCACTCTATATACCCAGGTAATAGTGGACCCTATATGTTGTCTAAGATGTCCTAGAATAACACATAGAGAGCCCTACAAACACGTCCAAAAATATTTTTGGAGCATGGGTAAGTGAGCCATGAATATTGATTCCTTATTGCATTGCCCAGTCCACTCACCCTCCTTCTACGTAGAGAAGTGTGATAAGAGCAACAACCAAATCCTAATTCAGCTCTTTTACTGAGAGTCAGCAGGAAGTCAGAGTCTACACAGAGCAGACTGAACATGGCACATACAACTCTATTTTCTGCTGCCACCCACCCACAGAATATGCCACCTGAGTCAAATGCCTAATGAAAGGACTAAAATTCAGTCACTGTCAAAACATTTTCAAGGTAGGCTCCTCAAAAATGCCCTTCAGACATCTATTTTGTTTGCCAAATATAGTTGGCTTTCAGATACAATTCAATATCAATGCCAGTCAGAAACACAAAGAAGTATCTTATTTGCTCACTTGCTTAGTTTGTCCAGATTTCATAGCCCACCCAATTCCCCAAAATAACAGTCAACCCAGTTGTTGCCTTGGCTTTTCCTTCCATTTCCACCCACTCGATTCAACCACATAAGGCCAGTTAGAATTTTTCTGTAATCTCTGTATGAATGTTACATTGGCGGCATAAGCAAATATACCACTGAAAATATTATTATGATCTATGGGCAGAATGACTGCAGCTAATACAATATTACAGTCCTTTATGCAATCCAGATAAACATTCTCAAAATGTCTAGCCATGGCCAAGTCAAAGTAAAAACGCAATTCAACAGCATTGGTTACAAAGTTAGTGTTAATGTGCATATTCTGACTTTAATCTTTAGAAGCAATGTACTTCCCAGATTAAATGAAACTGAGTGTGTTTAACTGAAAAATACATTGCTTTTTTCTCCTTCGATTTTTTCTACCCATGCATCATCACAATTTTTAAATGTTCCATGGCTTAAATCCATTTAGATGTTAATACTACTTGGGGAGGGGGGGGGATATTATTGTATTTAGTGCACGGACAATTAATGGGCTTAACATAAAAATCTAGAATTAATCATTTCTTGCCAAACAGAGCTTTCTGATACAGACTATCCCGACACAAAATGCTTGGGTCCAGAAATATTTTGGTTTTTTAATATATATTTTGGGATTTTGGAATACCTGTATTTGCATATATGCACATAATGAGAAATTTTGGAGATAGGATCCAAATCTAAACACAAAGTTTGATTATGTTTCATATAAAACAGAGGGGAAATTTATGAAAAATAATTTTAATAATTGTATGCATGAAACAAAGTTGGTATAATGTATTGTCGAAGGCTTTCATGGCCGGAATCACTAGGTTGTTGTAGGTTTTTTCAGGCTATATGGCCATTTTCTCCTGATGTTTCGCCTGCATCTAATCAAATGCTAATCAAGGTAGTCAGTTGAAACATTCACACCTAGCTCCAACAGACAAGAGTTCTTTGTCCCACCCTGGTCATTCCACAGATATACAAACCCATTTTCCTAGTTCCAACAGACCTCACAACCTCTGAGGATGCTTGCCATAGATGCAGCCAAAACGTCAGGAGAAAATGCCTCTAGAACATGGCCATATAGCCCGAAAAAACCTACAACAACCTAAAGTTGGTATAGGCTGAACCACCAGAAAGCAAATGTGTCACTATCTCAGTCACCCAGGTAGATAATTCTGGGTATTTTGGAATTCTGGATACGGGATGCTCAACCTGTATCACTCTTCTCTCCACAAAAGACACCCTCTTTCCTAAGGAACCAAACTCTCACTAATTATACCAGATTACAAACCCCGTTTTGGCTCCAGCTAAGGTTCTAATCTCTTTAAGAACAAAATCAGATATGTGACTGAATTAACAGATTATGAAATCAGATACAGGAAAGCTGCTAATCAGAGAAGAATTTCTGTAAGGTTTGTTTTGTATAACATAGGAATCCGATTGAAAAGAAAGAGACGACAAAAGAGCTGAAATCTTCCCATCACTAGGTTCAAGTCCTTACAAACAACAGATTAGAATACAGGTGAGGTTTTTAAATTTATTTCATTAAAAATAAATATGAAAAAGAACTAGCATTGCCAGAGGGAAAATGTGGAAAGAATGCTTCTCCTAGACATCTTGTTACTAGAACGCAGGAATGTTTGTTACTCTATGACAGTGTTTCTCAAACTCTGCTCCTCCGGGTGTTTTGGACTTCAGATCTCATAAATCATAGCTAGCTCACCACCTGTTAGGAAGTGTGGGAGCTGAAGTCCAAAACACCTGGAGGAGCAGAGTTTGAGAAACACTGCTCTATGGAACAGTACATGGTTTGGTTCCAGGGACCTCTATGGATACCAGAATTCATGGATGCTGATATTCTATTATATACAATGGTACAAAAAAAAAATAGCATCTCTCATAAGGTATAGGTTTCCCATGACATTAGGTCTAGTTGTGTCTGACTCTGGGGGGTGGTGCTCATCTCAATTTCTAAGACGAAGAACCAGCATTGTCCGCAGACACCACCAAGGTCATGTGGCCAGCATGGCTGCATGGAACACTATGACCTTCCCACAGAAGCAGTATCTACTGATCTACTCACATTGGCATGTTTTCAAACTGCTAGGTTGACAGAAGCTGGGACTAACAGCGGGAGCTCACCCCACTTTCCAGATTCAAACCACCTTTCAGTCAGTAAGTACAGCAGCTCAGCAGTTTAACCTGTTGCAGCACCAGGGGGCCCATCTCTTATAAAAAAACCCATCTCTTATATAAAATAATAGAACTAAGCTTTGCTTTTTGGAATTAAAAAATAAACATTTTCAAGCCATGCATAGTTGCATTCATTGATACAGAATCATGGATACATGGGGCGGGGGAGCTGTTTTCATTTAGGTAAAATTCTGTCATAAGGCTACATGGTTTTTATTTAGTTTTAAAAGAGATTTTATTCTCTTTTTCAGAAGGTGGATGAGAATACAATTGGTAAGGCAACAAGGAAATGGCCAAAAGGAACATACATTAACATTGAAATAACAGCAGATAGACCAGCGTCAAAACACAGTGCCATTTAATAAACTTATATTTTAATAAACTTATATATTTAATAAACTTATATTTTTATGCTTCTTTCAGAGGTCAATACAGGCC
The DNA here is from genome assembly GCF_025583915.1 of Anolis sagrei ordinatus. Lineage (NCBI taxonomy): Eukaryota > Metazoa > Chordata > Lepidosauria > Squamata > Anolidae > Anolis > Anolis sagrei. The sequence continues at coordinate 208,148,370 of NW_026844366.1, read as the reverse complement.
ATCACAGCCTCCATTCCTGGAACCAACTGAGTCATTCTCATTGGTGGAACAGACAGCAAGCAGGCAGACAGACAGACATTCCTACTTCCTCAATCTGTCACTCAGCCATTTCTTGACAAAGAAGGCAGTATTTATTCTCTTGCAGCAAAAAAAACCTGCAGTACCCTGATGACTAACACATTTATTGCTTTTTCATATACATGAAGTGTTACATTCAGTTGACAGAGAAAAAAAAGCAGACAAAGGAGTCTAAGCTATGAAACACAAGACATCCAGTACGCTTATGGAATTTTTATTCTAATATGTGCAAGAACACAAAGAATGACCCATAATTTGGAATGTATTAACACTGCATAATGAATGCAGTTTGACACCATTTTAACTGCTATCTTTCAATGCTGTCTAATCCTGACAGTTGTAGGTTTACAAGGCCTTTAGCTTTCTCTGCCAAAGAGTGTTGATGCTTCATGAAATGACAGATCCCAGTTTTCTACAGCATTGAGCAACTGCAGGTAAAGTGACAAACTGCATTAATTTTACTGCGTAGATTCATCCTTAGTGGTGACTTATTTCACACCTGATCATGGTTTGGTATAAAGCAGTGCTTCCCAGCCTGTGGATCCCCAGATGTTTTGGCCTTCAGGTCCCAGAAATCCTAACAGCTGGTAAAATAGATGTGATTTCTGGGAGTTGTAGGCCAAAACACCTGGGGACCCACAGGTTGAGAACCACTGGAAAAAGGCAAGTACTTATTACGTTAATACTCAAAGGACTCAGCTGTCTTCAACCTATCAATATGTTGGACAAAAACCTACATGAAACCCAGCCAGCAAGCAATGATGGTTGCCTCGTCCTACTAATCTGAAGGTATGTGCAGGAGGTGCAGAGATTTGTTGCTTCTCCAGGTGGCCAACACTGCCACGCAGCATGGGGCTGATGGAAGTTGCAGGCCAAAGCATCTGTAGACAGAATCCCAGAAAGTTGGGTATTTGTCACAGCTTGAGCATTCCTTATGCCAAAATCAATGTCCAAATTACACCAAAATCTAACCGAGAATGTGCTACTTTTGCTTTCTAATGGTTCAGTGTACACAAACTTTGTTTCATGCACAAAATTATTTAAAACACTGTATAAAATGATCTTCAGGCTACAGTTTTTCATGTCAGGAGCAACTTGAGAAACGGCAAGTCACTTCTGGTGTGAGAGAATTGGCCATTTGCAAGGACGTTGTCCAGGGGATGCCCGGATGTTTTACCATCCTGTGGGAGGCTTCTGTCATGTCCCCGCATGAGAACATGGAGCTGACAGACAGAAGCTCACCCTGCTCCTTGGATTCGAACTACCGACCTTTCAGTCAGCAGTCCTGCCAGCACAAGGGTTTAACCCAATGCACCACCGGGGGCTCCTTCAGGCTACATGTATAAGATACATATATGAACATAACTTAATTTAGTGCTTAAACTTTGGTTCTGTCTCCAAGACATCTCATTATACAGTAGGCTCTCTGTTAGTTGGCACCCATGGATTAGTAGATGCTGAATAAAAATAGTTTCTGGTTGCTTGAAAGTTACCATTAAAAACAGGCCTAACTAATATTATACCCTATACAATACCAAAGTATAAACCCGGACCGGATATTAATTGACCGGATATTAATAGTGAAATAAAATAATTTAAATCAAATTAAAACAAATAAAGACAAACCTAACTTAATGTAACACAGTTCTGCTCTATTATAACAACAGCTTTGTGAATGTAGCATATTAATATAATTTTTATGTTAATGATACTGCATGGTATGTTTTTTGTGTGCTTACTCATGGCTCGGTGTGCGAAGTTCCAACTTACATTTCCACTAAACATTTATTTCATTTTAAGCATTCTTTATTTTATTTTTACATGTTGCTTAAGAGTTCCCGTTAACTAAGAATCTACTGTATATATATCATGCCCCAGAATGCATCTATGATACTATGTTTGCTTTGTAGTTTGGCCCTGTTTCCTTTCTGTACTCATAGATGCGATGCAATAGCTCCTCCCCCCTCTCTTTGTGCTATACTTGTTCTAAAGGAAACATGGCTGACCAGCTCCAGGGTATTTATCATTTTTTCACCTGCTGTAGCAGGCATGTAGCCCCCCCCCCCCCCCGAAATTCTCATGGTGGTCTGCGAGAAGGCCTTACTGGTACATTATTTAAACTGTTATGTTTATTCATATCATTATCTGATCACCATGCTCAATATATCCCATATGCATGGGGGTATTGGGGTAACGATACAAAAGGTTTGCTAGGGTAGACCCTCATTCACTCAGACTCAGCCCCCTCCCCTGAAACAAACTCAGCCCTCGCCTCCCCCGAATCAAAATCCTGGCTACGGGCCTGTGCTGTAGTATGATGTTATACAAGATTTAGCGGAATTAAACATCTGGAATCTTATCTACACGTCTCTTCGAATAAAACATGTTCACCCTTAAATATGTTGCTTCAGGAACAAGAATCCTATAACATTTTACAAGCTGACACTGGCTAAGGATTCATAGTTTAGTATACTATGTAGATTTTGGGGGGGGGGGGGAATCTATTCCTGGTTTGAAAGTGTTGTTTTCTGTTTAATTGTGAGGTACCTACTTTGAAAGTAGTTGTTATACTCTGGAAACTTGACCAATTCAATTAGGTTGAATTGGTCAAGACTCTATGAGATATTCGTTGAAAAACTATAGCATAATATGCTGCAGGATGTCCCGCAAAAACAAAGTTTTTGCAATTTAATGAACTTTTTCCATGTTTTTAATGATTGAACCAATGAAGCAATGACATTTATAACTAGGAAAAAAATCATGTTATTTGCCTACATTCATTTGACACACAATCTGATACACAATGAAGATGCAAAAATAAATCTAGGGACCTTTAAGGTACATCAAAACTATAGATGGATAAAATACCAGAATTCCTGTGTGGGAATCTTGTAAATCTCAAAGCTTTGTGTTGAAATATTGACAAACTTCTGCAAAAGAAACTGAAAAACCACAATTTTCCAAAAAGCTGGGTGCAAAGTGTGGGTCTGGAGAACAAGCTCTACTGAGAATTGGGAAGCCTTGGCACTTGAGCTCTCCAGCTGGAGGTCAGCTGTGACCAGCAGTGCTGTAGAATTTGAAGAGGCACGAATGGAGGGCAAAAGAGAGAAATGTGCCAAGAGGAAGGCATCCCCAAACGGGACCGCCTTCCACCTGGAAACCAATGCCCTCACTGTGGGAGAAAATGCAGATCAAGAATAGGGCTCCACAGTCACCTACAGACCCACCACCAGTACACTGATCTTGGAAGACAATCCTACTCAGACAACAAGGGACCAAGTAAATAAGTAAGTAAGTAAGTAAAGAGCTGGGCATGTTTAACCTGCAGAAGAGAAGGCTGAGAGGAGACATAATGTGGGCCATGTATAAATATGTGAGGGGAAGTCATAGGGAGGAGGGAGCAAGCTTGTCTTTTGCTGCCCTGGAGACTATGAGGTGGAACAATGACTTCAAACAGCAGGAAAGGAGATACCACCTGAACATTAGGAAGAATTTCCTAACCATGAGAGCTGTTTAGCAGTGGAACTCTCTGCCCTGGAATGTGGTGGAGGCTTTTAAGCAGTGGCTGGATGGCCATCTTGTCATTTGGGAGTTGTAGTTGCTGGGATTAACCTAGAATTGGGCCAAACTTCCTACAAAGAACCCCCATGCCTTGAAGCGACTCACTGGCATGAGCCTCCCTCCAGCCTTGCATGCTCTCCCTCATCCGCACATGCGCACCACACTGCCATGAAGCGAGCATGCCTGCTCTCCCCTCCCCACTTGGAGTTTCAGAAACAGCCTTCCCCTTGGCTGAGAGGCCAGCCAATCACAGCGAAGGAGGGCTTTTGGTGGGAGGATTCATCTTCTGTTTCCAAAATGGAGAAGACAGACAGGTGGAGAGATCTTCAGCCTTCTCTGCCAAAGGGGTTCCTAAGACCATCAAAAATATTATTTTCTGATGGTCTTTGGAGACCCCTCTGTACCCCCCTTGTGACCCACCCAGGGATCCTGACCCCCAGTTTGAGAAATATTGCTAGAGAAGGTCCTGGAAGTGAACCGCAGCAGTGACCACTTATTTAGGGCACAGTAGGTCAAGCCAAGAAGAGTATAAGAATGGGAAAGCATTGCTTTTTTAAAAAAAAGTATTAAATTACAACTTTTTTCATATCCTAAGGTCATTTCTACACTGCCATATAATCCAGATTATCAAAGCAGATAATACCCATTCTCTGCTTTGAACTAGATTATCTTGAGGGCCTTCCTGACAGGCCCTATATCTCAGGTTTTCTGCCTTAAACCAGACTGCCAGATTATCTGGGATAAACAGAAACCTGGGATCAGATCCTGGGATAAAGGGCCAGTCTGGAAGGGCCCTGAGTGCACACTGCCATATAATCTGCTTCAAAGCAGATCTGGATTTTATATGGCAGTGCAGAAGAGGCCTGGGTCTGAAAGGCATTGCCATTTTATGTTAGGTTTATCTTTGCAATATCCATATTTTAAGACACTTTTTAACTCCTAGGCCCCTTCCACACAGCTGTATAAAATCCACATTGAACTGGATTATATGGTAGTGTAGACTCAGATAACTCAGTTCAAAGCAGATATTGTGGATGACCTGCCTTGATATTCTGGGTTATAGGAGGGCCCGGATGCTGGATCTATACTGCCCTATATCCTGGGATTGCATCCTAGATTATCAGCTTTGAACTTGATTATATGAGTCTACAGTGCTATATAATCCAGTTCAAAGCATATAATATGGATTTTATATGACAGTGTAGAAGAGGCCTGGATCTGAAAGGCATTGCCATTTTATGTTAGGTTTATCTTTGCAATATCCATATTTTAAGACACTTTTTCACTATGGATTTTATATGGCAATGTAGGGGCTCTTTCACACAACCCTGTAACCCAAGTATCAAGGCAGATCACCCACAATATCTAATTTGAACTGGGGGGGGGGGGGCTTACACACAGTTGTACAAAATCTACACTGACCTGGATTAGATGACAGTGTGGACTCAAATAACCCAGTTGAAGCAGATATTGTGGATGACCTGCCTTGATATTCTGGGTTATAGGGCTGTGTGGAAGGGCCTTCAAGCATCTGAGTTTAGAGCAGATATTGTGCAATTTTCTGGCTTGATATTCTGAGTTGTATGGCTGTGTGGAAGGGTTTCTCTTAACTCTGATTCAAATCTTTGAAGGCCTCGTTTGGATCCTATTTGGCTTCTTTGGCTGCTGAATTGCAAAGGAAAGAGGCTACACCTGACATGACACCCTGCCTCCCAGCTTGGCCAAAATGCACCATCACCCTCCACCCCCAGTTGGGCCTCTTTCCCTGGTCTCTCCTAATTGGGGGGCAGCACCCCTCTCTGGGGCCTTGCGCGAGGCAACTCTGAGGGGAGACCCTCCCTCCCTCCCGCCAAAACCTGAGGCGAGGGAAAGGGCCCCTCCCTTCCCCCCTGCCTCGCGTGGGGCCCGCCTCACCCGAAGAGCCCCCTCAGGAAGGAGTGGGAAGCCTTGACCCTCTTCTCCGCCTCGGCCACCAGCTGGACGGCCTCCCGCTCCTTCTCGCCTGCCACAGAGGCGTCCATGGCGGCAGCAGCAGCAGCGGCGCTCGAGTCGGGATGCGCTTCGGAGGAGGAGGGATGGAGGGATGGAGAGGGAGGAGGAGCAGCCCTCCCAGCCCCCCCTCAGCCTCTCTTCGGAAAGGAAAGAGGGAGGCACTCCTCTTTCCCTCCCTCCCTTCTTTCCTTCCTTCCTTTCTCTCTCACCCCTTCCTCCCTTCCCTCCTTCCCTCCCTTCTCCTTCCTTTTCCTCCTCCCCTCCTCCTCTCTTTCCCTCCTCCTCCCTTCCTCTTTCCTTCCTTTCTCTCTCCTTCCTTCCTCCCTCCCTCCTCCTTTCTTCTTTCCTTCCTTCCTTTCTCTCTCCCTTCCTTCCTCCTTCCTTCCTTCCTCTCTCCCCCATCCTTCTTTCCTTCCTTCTTCCCTTCCTTCCTTTCTATCTCTCTCTCCCTACCTTTATCCTTTTTCCCTCTTTCACACCCTCCCTCCCTTTCTCCTTCCCTTTCCTTCCTTTCTTCCTTTCTTCCTCTCTCCCTCCCTTTCTCTGCCCTTTCCTTTTTCCTCCCTCTCTTCCTTCTTTCCTTCCTCCCTTCCATCTTGTCTCTCCTCCTTACTTTATCCTTTTCTTCTCCCTTCTTTCATTCCTTCCTTCCTTTATCTCTCCTTCCCTACCTTCTCTATTCTTTCCCCTCTTTCATACTTTTTCCCTTTCCTTCCTTTCTTCTTCTCTTCCTCCCTTCCTTTCCCTGCCCTTTTTTCTCCCTCTCTTCCTTCTTTCCTTCTTCCCTCCCTTCCTTCTTTTCTCTCCTTCTTACTTACTCTATCCTTTCTTTCTCCCTCCCTCCTTCCTTCCTTGTTCTATCTCTCCCTTCTTTCCTTCCTTTCTCTCTCTGTCCCTACCTTCTCTATCCTTTTCCCTTCTTTCACACCCTCCTCCCTTTTTCCCTTTCCTTCCTTTCTTCTTCTCTTCCTCCCTTCCTTTCCCTGCCCTTTTTTCTCCCTCTCTTCCTTCTTTCCTTCTTCCCTCCCTTCCTTCTTTTCTCTCCTTCTTACTTACTCTATCCTTTCTTTCTCCCTCCCTCCTTCCTTCCTTGTTCTATCTCTCCCTTCTTTCCTTCCTTTCTCTCTCTGTCCCTACCTTCTCTATCCTTTTCCCTTCTTTCACACCCTCCATCCCTTCTTCCCTTTCCTTCCTTTCTTCTTCCTCCCTTCCTTTCCCTGACCTTTTTTCTCCCTCTCTTCCTTCTTCCATCCCTTCCCTCATTTCTCTCCTTCTTACTTACTCTATCCTTTCTCCCTCCCTCCCTCCCGCCTTCCTTGTTTTATCTCTCCCTTCTTTCCTTCCTTCCTTTCTCTCTCTCCCTACCTTCTCTATCCTTTCCCTCCTCTTTCACACCCTCCCTTCTTCCCTTTCCTTCCTTTCTTCTTCTCTCTCCTTCCTTTCCCTGCCCTTTTTTTCTCCTGTCTTCCTTCTCTCCTTCTTCCCTCCCTCCTTTCTTTTCTCTCCTTCTTACTTACTCTATCCTTTCTTTCTCCCTCCCTCCTTCCTTGTTTTATCTCTTCCTTCCTTTCTTCCTTCCTTTCTCTATCTCCCCTACCTTTCTCTATTCTTTCCCCTCTCACACACACCTTCCCTTCCTTCTTCCCTTTCCTTCCTTTATTCCTCTCTCCTCCCCTTCCTTTCTCTGCCTTTTCTTTTTTCCCCTCCCTCCCTCTCTTCCTTCTTTCCTTCCTTCCTCCCTCCCTTCCTTCTTTTCTCTCTTCCCTACTTTCTCTATCCTTTCTTTCCCCTTCCTTCCTTCTTTGTTTTATCTCTCCCTTCTTTACTTGCTTGCTTTTCCTTCCTTCCTTCTCCCTCCACCTTTCCCTATCCTTTTTCCCTCTCTCTCACACACCTTCCCTTCCTTCTTCCGTTTCCTTCCTTTCTTCCTTCTTTTCTCCCTTTCTTTCTTTCTTTCTTTCTTTCTTTCTTTCTTTCTTTCTTTCTTTCTTTCTTCCTTCCCCCCTTCCTTCCTTCCTTCCTTCCTTCCTTCTTTTCTCTCCCCTTACTTACTCTATCCTTCCTTCCCTCCTTCCTTCTTCCTTCCTCTCTCCCTTTCTTCCTTTCTTTTTTCCTTCCTTCCTTCTTTTATCTCTCCCTTCATTCCTTTCTTCATCTCTTCCCTTGTTCCTTCCTTTTCTCTTTTTCCTTCTTTTCTTTCCCTATCCTTTCCTTCTCCCTCCCTTCTTCCTTCCTTCCACTCTCCTTTTCTTTCTCTCTTTCTTCCTTCTTTTATCTCTTCCTTCATTCATTTTTCCTTTCTCTCCCTTCCTTTCTCCCCTTCTTCCTTTCTTTCTCTTTTTCTTCCTTCTATTATCTCTCCCCTCATTCCTTCCTTCCTACCTTTCTCCCTTCCTTTCTTCTTTTCTATATACCTTCTTTCTTTCCATCTTCCTTTCTTTCTGCCTCCCTTCCATTTTTCCTTCAGTTGATCCCATTTTGTTTGAGAAATTATAAATGGCCTCTTAGGCCCCATCTACACTGTCATATAATCTGGTTTCTGAACCCAGATTATCTGCTTTGAACTGGATTATATGACAGTGTAGACTCATATAATCCAGTTCGAAGCAGATAATCTGGGGTCAGACACTGGATTATAAGGCAGTGTACATCTAACCTTAGTCTTAATTTTGTAGTGTAGATGCACTTCGAATTACAGCTGTAATCAGACCATCCAAAAATGAGTGTGATCCCAAAACATCCAAAGGGCCAGTTATCCATCTCTCTTTGATCATCGTGTGGCAGCTTTTTCCCAAGAGGTTTCCAAATAGCAACCAACAGGAGCTGAATGGAAAAACATTTCACAGGTTTGGGATCATGGGAAATAAGACTCCCCACTGTAGAAAGTAGGCCTCCCAGCAATCTTAAAAACCCAAGGGCAGGAGGATGGAAATTTTTAACAAAAGGGAGCATATTCAGACATTATTTATTTTCAGTGTTGTGTTTCCCACAAATGGCCACTGAATGTCAGTGTTTCTGTTTCTGTCAAAAAGGCGTTAAGAGCAACCTACTGTCCTAAAGACACAATTACTCCACAGAATTAGGTGCTATTTTTATCAACCCCAGTGCTATTGAAACTAGCTGTATTCTAGCATTCTGCTTTGGATTCTCCAATCTGGATTGGAAGTTTCAGCACCTGCTCTATAAGACGACACCCGACGTATAAGACTACTCCTGCATATAAGACGACCCCCATGTATAAGACTACTCCCGCGTATAAGATGACCCCTGACTTTTGAGAAGATTTTCTTGGGTTAGAAAGTAGTCTTATACGCCAGAATATACGGCAATTTAAGTTCCTCATCAAGCTCCATTCTTCAGGATTCCACAGGATGGAGCTATAGCAATTAAAGTGATATTAAACTGCTGTAATTGAAAAACATGGATACACCAGTAGTTATATCGACCCCACTGTTATTTCCAGGCACAAAATGTCACTCATGTTTCATTTGTGAACAGATTTTCAGAGAAAAATAGTTTTAATTCTGCCTGTTTTGGGTTTTTATCATTTTTTACTATACCTATTGCACTGGTGAATGGGAGATTCTGGAAGTCATTGTCTCAAAAAGGAACTTTTCTAAGTTCTGTTCAGGAAATGTCATAAACAGCAGAATTTCAGACTGGAATTTTGAAAACTACAAATTCTTGGATGTTGTTGAGTCATTAATAATAGTCACTTAAAGAGATATGTTCTCTTAAAACTCAACAGGGAAAAATATTCAAATTCATGTTCTCACAGGTCTGATTATTCACACCAAAGCTTCTATCTGAATATGTATGTGCTTCTCTTTATGAACTGATTGTTGTACGGACTGAAATGTATTCTCTATTGGATTTAAATACCCCATAGCTTCCCATGGGAACCAACCAATGTAGCCAACAACATCAAAACCATATTGAGCAACTGAGCAGTTACTAATGGTGTAATCCTAAAAGTTTTTACTTTTAATCTGTGTGTAAAGAGATTGAACACAGTTTGATTTGCTTCTCAGGCAATATTAATAATATTAAGATCCATGTTATGTATATATTTCTTTTAAATATTTATGAACCACTTCTTTTATAACATGGATGGAGATGTTGTGACACTTTAGGCATTCTTGGGCTCTGGCGTCCATGAATTTCAAACATTATGGCTCAATGATTCAAGATTATAGGGCCCCTTCCACACAGCTGCATAAAATCCACATTGAACTGGATTATATGGTAGTGTGGACTCAGATAATTCAAAGCAGATATTGTGGATTATCTGATTTGATATTCTAGGTTATATGGTTGTGTGGAAGGGCCCTGGGAGTTATAGTTCAGCGTCATCTAGACTAGATGATTCCCAAAGTTTGGTCTTTCAGATGTTTAGGCCCCTTCTACACTCCCATATGAAATCCACATTATCTGTTTTGAACTAGATTATGACATTGTAGGCCCATATGATCCAGTTCAAAGCAGATAATGTGAATTATCTGCTTTGATAATCAGGATTATATGGCAATATAGAAAGGCCTCCAATAATCTGATTCAAAGCAAATAATGTGGATTATCTGCATTGAAGTGGATTATCTGGCAGTGTAGACTCATATAATCTGGTTCAAGGAATATAATGTGGATTATCTGCTTTGATAATCTTTATTATATGACAGTGTAGAAGGGGCCTTAAACTTCAGTTCCCAGAATTCCTGACAAAATGGCTGGGGCTTCTGGGAATTAAAATCCAAAATATCTGGGGGACCAAAGTTTGGGAATCACCGAAGCCCCTTCTACACTGCCATTTAATCCAAATTATCAAAGTAGATAATCCACATGATCTGCTTTGAACTGGGTTATATTAGTCTACACTGCCATATAATACGGTTCAAAGCAGATAATCTGGATTTTATATAGCAGTGTAAAAGGGGCCTGAGAGAAACAGGATCCTAATATCTGCTGTAGTGCTTGGGTTCCCAGGAAATGTACTTACTACTAACAGTTAGAAAGCAACTACAGTAAAACAGCACAAGGCAGCATGGAAAGCTATAAAAATTATGTTTTAATTTATTTAAAATGTTCTAAAATATTTTAAATGCCTTATAAACAAAAAAATTAGATTGTGCTTGGTGCCTAAGTGTCAATAGCATTGGTACCATCAATGACTTAAGGAAGGGAGGGAGGGGGTGGCAGGAGACTATTTATTTATTTACGATACTTGTGTACCACCTTTCTCAGCCTTATCGGCGACTCAAGGCGGTTTACAAGTCAGTACACATAACAACAAAATACAAATTAAACATTAAAACAGTATAAAACCACAATAGAAACAATAAAAAAACAAAAATAAAAAACATTATTCATCATTATCATCAGAGTCTCCTAGTTAAATAATGTTGTCCAAGTTCCATTGTTGAGTGATTCCATTTCCTATGTCAGTTACTCTGCATTTGTAAACACTTACTCATATAACCATGTCTTAACTGGTCTCCGAAACGTTAAGAGTGAGGGAGCTGATCTAATTTCCTTTGGGAGGGCGTTCCATAGCTGAGGGGCCACCAAAGAGAAGGCCCTGTCTCTTGTCCCTGCCAAACGTACTTGTGATGAGGGTAGGATCGAGAGCAGGGCCTCCCTGGACGATCTTAAAGTCTTAGATGGTTCATAAGAGGACATGCATTCGGACAGGTAAATTGGGCCAGAACTGTTTAGGCCTTTATAGGCTAAAGCCAGCACTTTGAATTGTGCCTGGTAGTAGGGTTGTCCATGCTAAACTGGTAGAGATGGAGGGCATGGGATGGGCATGTGACCAACCTTATAATTGTACTCTGAACGTCTTTTAGAAAATAGGCTTTTATTTGAGGGTGTCCCTGTCTGAAGTGCTGTCATATTCAGGTCTGCTTTAAGATGGAAGAAACTTAAAAGATGCTGTGGATTTTGTCGGAAAGTGCTTAGATTCCGCGTTCTTGCATGGCAGGGGTTGGACTAGGTGCCCCTTGTGGTCTCTTCCAGCTCTAGATTTCTAGGCAGGTGTGTACAGCACAGTACAGTACTGCTTATGGTCTGTGATGGTAACTAGGTATTGATGTTATAATCTCTTCTGTTTATGTCATAATATGCCTTGAAGTTGCCTGTCAGCTGGTTGTGTAACCGAAACTAGAACGTGAGGAGAGAGGAATCTGTTTGGCCTGATGATGAATCTTCACATTAGGTCTAAAAGACAAAGTTTGGAGGAGCCATAACAACTGAGGACCAAAGGAATGGGAAGAAAGGGTCCCGTTAATGTGATAAAGGCAAGTCACAACATCTTGGCTTCAGGGGAAGGCAATGGCACAAATCCTCTGAACAAACCCTGCCAAGAAAATATCTTAGGGTAATAAGTCAGACATAATTTGAAGGCACACAACTAAAGAAAACAATCTAAAGGTAGAATACAGCAGCTGGGGATGGGATCAAGGAATTATTTTTGCTAATTGTGGCAGAGGAAGCTGAATTTCACACATCTGTTCAAAACATTTTGCCAAATCTTCCTGGAAGAGTCTTAACGAATGAGAGCAAAGGAATGGTCTGTTTATTCTTCAGCATGCTTTGTCCACTGCTGTGCTTCCATTGTTGTGTTTTCTATTCAATTTCTCCTCGCTCTTCCACAATCGCTAGCACTAATACATTTTTAAAATAACACCATCTCAGTACAGGTCAGGAGAACAAAATATTTGAAGGCAAAGGTTATGTTTAACTTCAAATGCCCCTGCTGATTGCCCTTTTTACTGTTTGCAAAGGAATGCTGTAGCCAGGCCACATTGCTTTGAGTGTTCCTTAGATGTTTGCTGCAAGGTTCAGTTTTTAGATGGGAACATTTTCTCCTTCCTCCCTGTTGCAGCTGCTCCTTCTACAAAAAAATCTGTCGCATTTGAATTCCATAAACTATTGACTTAGCTGCTGGAATGAGATTAAAAATTCACACGCAGTCTAATCCCTGAAGGGTTGGGTGGCAAGGAGCCAGAGAGAAGTGGAAATCAGGAAGTTTGGAGGACTTTGTTTGCATTCGTTTGCTAAGGAGCAGAACCTGGAACTAATCAATTCCCATTCCCCCAAATTAAAGTATAAATAAGTTGTATCATAATTATACTCGGATGAGCAATGTTTTTACTCCCTTCTGTGGTGCAACTGTAGCTTTTTAGTTCTTGATCTTGTCATGTGGATATGGCCTTGCACGGAAAGAGATGTACTTTCTTCTGCTCAGATGTGATGTGAAACCTTGACATATTGGAAATGATCTTTATTTAGGATGGCAGCCCCATAGATATACTACTATCCAGAGATGAGGCAGTAGCAAGCCATCTGAATGAGCAGCATAGACCTGGGGTGTATCTACATTGTAGAACTAATGCTGTTTGACACTATTTTACTTGCCATGGAACCTGCACTCTTTGGGAGAGAAGGCTAAAGACCTTATAAAACTACAAGTCACATGATTAGTTCTACAGTATAGATGCATCTACAGACTCTTTTATAAGTCAAAGGAGGCTTTTTTTCAGTTCAAAACAGGCCTGAAAAACTTAGCTTATCTTCAAGTATGTATGGCACTTCAAAATAACTACAGCACAATTAAACAGAAAATAACACTTTGAAACAAGATTTTTTTTCAAATGTTGTTACATAGTGTCATGTGTTCACAAATTCTTTCCTTAAGATCTAGTCATTTCCATGTATCAATTTCATCTCTTCCTCTGGAAATTTACTCCCAGGTGCTGTGTTCTTGGAACTATTCTTGAATCTCCTGATAAAGATTGGAAGGTATTCCGGAAAAAGAGACACATCCAAGGTCATTTCCCACATTTTCCTGCCATTAGCATTTGCTGGGGTTTGGTTCCAAGAACTCTCTGGATTTTAACATTTCTCATCACATACAATGGCATTGTAAACTGCCATCCCTGCTATAAGATTCATTTAGAGTGTAAATGAATCAAATGAGTGCCTTATAAGGGTCTGTGAAATGATGCGAGGTTATAGAAGGGTAATGCTTGGCATGCAACCAAATTAGGCTTTTTGAAATTTTTGTGTGAATAATTTTAAGCTTCAGTTGTTTGGATCCTTGGATACAAAACTTGTGGATATGGAGAGCCAACAGAACTTCAAAAAGAAGTAATCCTAAATACCAGGATGAAAGAATTTGTATCTTCACCGAACGTGTTGGACTGCTATTCACCCCTGCCAGCATGGCCAGTGCTCAAGGATGGTAAGAGTTGCAGTATCAGCTGTGCACTTAAGTGTCTTAAAAGACCAGTGGCCTGAGAACACTTTGTAGATCCCGAAGCCACCTTTTAAAGAATGTCATTTCCAACGCACTAGGGAAAAACTGACATTTTGCTAACATAGGCATGGAGTGACCTTTAAAGCAGGACAAACATGAAGTGGTTGGAAATCCCTTTATGAAATTAAAAAAAAAGATTTGGATGGCTTCCATTTACAACTAAAGCTGCTTAAACTGAATTATGGAACATTTTGTCCCAATGCTTATTTTCATAAACTTGAATTGGGGGCTGCCATGGGAATGGCTGCAAACTTTAGAAAAGTGTTTCTAACTTTCAGTTGGACTTCACTTCCTGGAATCCCAGCCAGCATCGCCAAAGATTTAGGATACTGAAAGTGTCAGTCTAACAATATCTGGGGAAGCAAAATTGAAAACCATTATTTTAGAGTGTAAATGGAGGATTCAAAAATTAGTTTAGGTTTGTTTCAAAGTTATTGTGGTCATCTCTAAATACAGACAATGCAGGAGACACTATCTGCAGTTTTGCTTTCTGGTTTCTGGGGAGCCACCAAACTGAAGACAAAAGCATGTAAAGCTGTGGTTCTTGAATCTTGGTCTTCCAGATGTTTTCCAGGGGAAACTGGTGCACATTTTTTGCATATAGTATGAACATTGCACAGAAAACAGTCTTTTATGCAAGGCAAAAGTTTTTGTTGCTGTTGTAAAGATCAAAAATGCATAACATAATAATCTTACCAGCAGAGCTTTTGAAATGCTCTATTTTTACATGCATTAAGTCAAGACTTACTCTTCTACCATAGGATCATGCAAATATTAAGAAATTAATCTCAGCTTCAGCATCTGTAAAATCATTATCTTTTATTATTCCCTCTCAAAGAACAGTGGTAAAGATGTACGCAAAATGTTTTGTTGGTGAAAAAGTACTCGATAAATAGCTGCCCCAAGTATGACAATGGCTTCATGTAACAGCCGGTACTTTATATACTTTAATGAGGGCTAATGCTTGACAAGATTCAATATACTGTAAGCAAACTGCCATTTAGGGAAACAGAATTTGGAAAAATCCTATAGCAGCTCACTTCACATCCATCTTCTATTATGTCAGCCTTCCCAATTCACTGTGGTTAAGGGCATAAGATCTCTGAAAAAGTGGAAAAACTGCAAATAAAAATCCACTTTTTAAAAACACCTTTCTATGAATCTCTGGGCCTTGAATGTGATTTTTTGAGCACAAAATTGTGTTGGAGGATCTAGAAATTCCTAGAGAGGTTTTTTCCCCCTAGGAATCTCTAAGTCCTTCTTTTGGCAGAAGATGAACATTCATATTGAAGGCATTATTAGAACATACAAACACAAACTTAAAAAACGGAATGCTGTGAATTTGGATATATTTAATGTTCAAGAATGTGTTCCTCTGCTGCTAAGATACAGGAGACGAGAATGACATCATTTATTTTTAAATTGTAAATTAATTCCAACTCTAAATTTTTTGATGTTCAAGCTCAACGTTGAAACTTCGATTTAGAGCAGAAATGGGAATCTGACTTGAATGGCACTTCTGCAGGTAGGCAACTCCATGAGGTTTCCAGCAGTACATTTAAAAGTCCTTGTTCCTCTTTTATTTTCTGGCCTACTGCCTGAGGAAGGAGAAGGTGGCACAGCAAGACGTGGGCACACATTCCCATGCAAAAGATAAGCATAAAGCAAAGATATAAAAATGCTGACCTCCCACTGATCTGATGGAGAGAAAACAACACATTCAGATACAAAAAGGGTGGTTTCCCACAATACAGCATAATAGCTAGTGCTCTCTTCCTGCTTGTTTTATCCCCATCTCTTAGGTATAGCAGTGCGGTGGCAGAAGAGGCAACTTGACATTCCCTGGCAAAGATATTGGGAAGGCTTGGCTCTATCCCCACTGCATCTTGTCTTCCTTTTGGGCGGAAGGAACTTTACCTTTTCTCTCAGTGCAGTGCTGAGAATCCCCACCTTGCTTCCGCCTCCACTGCTTGTGCTATACCTCACCATCATTCTCACTTTCTATGCCATCGGAAGGGGAGCGATGGTACTATTGCTGATTTTGCTTTACCCATGTACAGGGCTTTTCTTCCATCAATCCTCTGTAAGAGAAGAAGTCAGCCCCTCCCATTATGGCAAATTGCTTGTTTGTGCTGCTGAAATCTGGTAGCGGCTTTTTGTTTTTCTTTGCTAATAGGGAGGCTAAAGGACTTTGAAAATGCATTCTCCTCACTTTTCAGGTAGGTGTTGCTTTCTTCTCTCTTTCTTTTCTATGCACAGACACATCATTTTAGAGACATTAAACACAGAGATGGATTGAATTTAGATATAAAATGCATTTTATTTTTAAAATAAGACAGTTCCCAGGCATCTCAAGATTGTGTTGTTCGTGGAGAAAAAGGAATTTCAGTACAAACCAACAGGAAGCAGGCCACTTCCCCCCAAACAACTTAGTAGTACAGACCCAAAACCATGTACATACTTGCATTTATTGAACCTTTATAGAATCAGCTTTGTACAGCAGTGACAAGATTTGTATCATACACGCTATTGTTTCAATGGTTGATTTGCCATAGCAGGAAAAAATAAATATTTTTTTATTATTTTATTACGCATTTAACACTTTAGCAAAAAGTTGCAGAGTTCGGTCTCATTACCTGCTATTGTAGAGGTACGGGTAATGACATGCAGACGTACATACAAGACAAAATACTCATCATAATTCCTTAATAATTTATACACAGCGTACATTAGCCAAACTGAGATTCTATTACATTCTGAAAATGAAGTTCACCTTTTTTTTTTCAAATGCACTTGCTAGTGGCTAGAAGTAAAGAATGAAATGACAAAATCTCATGTAGCTATATCTACACACAGAGGCTTGTGGTTTCTCAGCGAAGATTGAAGCATTTTCAGGCAGTCCTTGCCACCCCTGTCCCATGTAGCACCACAAGGGAACAAGAACCGCCAGAGACATCCAGAGCGTCATGCATTTACTGGCTTTTGTATTGTGCATTTAACATTTAACAACAATGATACAATTTTTCAACTTAAGAGTCAGACCCTTGCAATTTGGCTTATACTGATTTACAACATTTTGAGTTTCAGCAAAATTCAGATCCTAAAAAAGGAGGAGAAGGGGTGCTATTCACCTGTAGGTTGCTAAACAGAGATTACACCATTCATCATTGTATCTGGCAAAATATACACAAGACAGAAGGCAGCTTGACAGCAACAGGATTATTTTTTTAAAAAATGAAAAGACTAATTGTGATGTTGCAATATCCTGGCACGCATCTGTACAAGTGCATGAATCAGTGCAATCATGTGCACTTGAGGTACCTTTTCATCGGACCAAATATGATTTTATACAGTACAGTTTGCTCCACTGGTGCTGGAACCTAATCAATTAAACAGTGATATTTGGCAATTTACACCCTAGCGACTTTTGAAAGTATTGCACTTCAGACTGCGCAGAAACTAGGTGCGTTTGTTACATACAGTACACAGATTCCACCTGAAAGTGGTCAGCTCCGAATATACAACAGCTACAGACAAGAACAGAGTAATTACAACTGGCCAAGCATTTGAACTGGATCTGATAATCTAGCAATGACTTTGAATATCCTACAGTGGGCCAGGCGTTATTGCTTAATTTTGGATGCAAGAACAGTGAGGCGTTACTAGCATTCTTCAGTGGAAACAAGTGAACACACGCACAACAGCATTTCTTACAACTTAAGAGTCCACCAGAAACTAACTGCTTGAACTTTCAATCCTTCTTGGTCTTAAGGTATCACTATCACATTTACACAGACCTTGACTGCTGAAGTGGCTAAGAGTGGGACAAACACAGCTTTTCAGTTCTGGTAGCTCCTTCTTCAGCCGTTCTAACTGCTCTGTCTGGAATATATTTGGTTGTTCGGGCATCCAGTCATAAATCCTAAGAAGAAATGTATTTAATGTAAAATCAGGCTATAGTAAAGTGATATTTAAGTAGTGTCACAAAAGTTGAATGACAGTGTACTTAAAATTCTTTTCAAATATCAGCATTGTTTACATTGCCAACAACTTTAACTGGAAATATTATTGTATGCTCAAATGCATTAGTGATAATTCAGATCTAAGCCACCCTGCAACTAGTATTATTTTTTATTATTCGTTATTTATTTGCAGTATTTGTATACTGCCCTTCTCAACTCCAAAGGGGACTCAGGGCAGTTCACCAAGTTTTGAGAAATTTGATCAAATACAGCTCAACAAAACTTCTGGCATCTCAGATTTCTAGTGGTTAGACATTATGTTATACAGCTATCCAGCTTTCAGAGTACATGCATACAAACAAGGTACAGACATTACCTACTACTTCCATGCAGTGCTATATAGTTTCATTGTTTTAGGTATATGAGCAGCCCCAAAAAAATGGCTTACACATCAAAAGCATTCCAAATATCAAAAGGAATAATAAAAAGCTGTGTGGGAAGTAAGCATCATGATCCCACCATGGATTGCTTAAGTGCTTTCTAAAAAGCCATTCTAGAAAGCAAGTACAAACCTGTCACGTCATTTGGAAAAGGAGGTTCTGGTGGATATCTAGAAGAAGAGTAATCCATTCATCAGGGACTAAACTAGTTACTTCCCTATTTAGAGACCCTGTTCAAGAAGTGATTACTGAGTTACTTTTGGTCAGAAACAGGAATGGGAAGCGTGTACCTTTCCAGCTTTGCGAACCCAGGAACACAGCAACAAAACTGAAGTAATTTCTCTAGTTCCATTCAATTTGAATTCTTCTAATATGTTTTTGTTAACAGGCTTTTCCATTTTCAGCTGTTTTTTTCTGTAGGAGTGTTTTATTGGCAGGTACTATTTATTTCTTAAAGGTATCTGTTTTTTATTATCTTATTTTTATGTTTTGATTACAATTTTCCCTGCTTAAAGGCTATTTTAATGGTTCAGTAAATATTTACCTTACCAATGAACTGAGTACTAAGCCCACCCATTGTAAAATGTGGAAAGAGAAATGGAAATAGGAGAAAGTATAGCCAAAAATGTGATTAAAATTATTCTACGTACTTTAGTTTCAAAACTGAAACTAATCCCTGCAAGACATGGAAGGGGGTATTAATAAGCAAGTATGTATGCGTAGCAAATTACTGAGTTATGGTTTATTTCATGCCCTGCATTTCCACCAACAATACCAAACACTCCAGGCAGTAACAATCAGGCAGCACATTATGTGCATCTGAGCCAATATAATGTTTGCACTACAGTGGTTAGGATTTGTTTTGCTTTTAATTTAGCTCAGGTTTATTAGGACTTCAGCTGGGAACATGTTAGGAAACCCAGGTGTTCTCAGACTGTATTTTACACAACACAAAACAACAAATGCAGGCCAAAAAGGGAGAGGTCTGCCTGGCAACAAACCCACCTGTGATTGTTGTGCAAGGGGCGAATTAAATGAATAATAGTAAATGAAAAAATTAATACAGTTACTGCTTTTCCCTACAGGAGAAAAGGTGGTTCTCCAGATGGAACAAGTTTGATTCAGATACCTACGTATGAAAGGGCACAAAGTAAAAGCTGCCTTTTCCTAATCGCTGCAAATGTCTCAAGGAGCCCTTGAAAATGTTCCTGAGACTCAGGAGAACCTGCAGAATAAGGAAGGCTGTTGCCCAGGAGAATGAGTAGGAAGCGTAAAAGGGCAGAACCAAGGAAAAACACCTGCCATTTGTGAAGTCAGCTTTCCACTGATCCCCTTTCTCAAGGTAGATGTATTGATGCAAAATACCCATAAAGATATGGCATTCAAGATATGTATCACTAGTAAGAATATCAATATATAAATGTTATTATTTATATATGACTGCTTCATTTTGGAAAAAAATGAAGGCAAATAAATTGAGCGTGCAATGTTGTTGTAAAGGTACGCTTTAACTAACACTAAAATGGTAAAGTAATAAAAGCAATTTATGAAGCTCTTATTCCAGATTATGTCTTGAGCCTGAACACATAGTTAAATGCTTTCTACAAAAGGTATACAAATGTAATAATACCTGTCATACACCAGACCATGAACCCCCAATTCCCTCAATTTCCTCCTGTTCTCTGGCTCGTTTGCTTCATCACCCCAGCAAAAGACAACTAAGCCTTTAGATATGGCAGCATCAACATAGAACGGGCTCTTTAGCAATTCTTCAGTATGTGCATTAATTCCCTGAAAAAGAAAAAGAAAACATTTAAGCTATTAAGCAAACGTAATTGAGATACTAACAAATGCAAAGATCAGTTTTCCAAATGAGCATGTGATGATGCTTAACACACCTTATAGCCATCAATACCACACTACAATGCACTCATATTGTTTGCCTTATGGTAAAAAAAAAAAAAACACCACCTGTTTACCCCTGCAATTGAAGTTTCTTTAATAACGATAACAATAAGAACCATTTATTTATTACTCGCCCCTCCTTGTGGCTTACGGTGGGAACAACATGAACAAAATAGCGAGATGAAAAAAATTATTTATTTATTTATTTAGAACTTTTATATACGGTCTTCTCGACCTCCGGCGAGGGACTCAGGCCGGTTTACAACAAGATTAATAGATAATAGTTTAAAACATCAAACCCCAAACACATTAATACATAAAATACATTAAAAAGGAATCATACAATTACATAAGGCCAAGTCGTCATACTAAAATTACAATTCGTCTTCATCCGTCCGTGTGGTCAAGAGTTATTGACTCACTCATCAAATGCTAAATTCCAGAGCCAAGTTGCCACCAACTTTCTAAAAGTCAGGAGAGAAGGGGCAGTTCTAATCTCCAGTAGGAGAGAGTTCCAGAGCTGAGGGGCCACCACTGAGAAGACCCTGTCCCTCGTCCCCACCAGACGCGATTGCAAAGGTGGTGGGACCGAGAGCAGGGCCCCTCCAGAAGATCTTAACAACCTTGATGGTTCATAGGGGAGAATCAGTTCGGACAGGTAAACTGGGCCGGAGTCATTTAGGGATTTATAGCAAAACACTGTTAAGATACATATAATAAATATCCATAGGTAAAATACAGATTAAATACAACATTATTAACAATAATTTAAGTGGTCAACTGTGAATTCATACATAGCGGTTTTCCCTGAGGATTCATAGAAAAATTTGGACACTTCAATAACTGAACCCGTATCTTTTGGCAGCTGTGTCAACATCTTTGTTTTGCATGTCAGAGGCTTTTCTTCATTTTTAACTCCATGTCTGTGCCACTATTTCATACTAATGTACTCTTGGGACACTCCAGATAGGAGGAAGTGTGAGTTCACAAAAGGTAAGCAACCTGCTCTTTGTGGTCTGTATCACTCACATTTATGGGAAGCTGTAGAACTTTACACATATTTGGGGCGAATATTTATTTTAGAACTACTGTGGACACAACCTTGGCTCTAGTAAAAAGCAGCACAGCCCTCTGAAAAGCGGCATCATCCCTAAACTTTGTATCCAATTTGCAGTATATTATGAAGGTCAGGGACTGCAACACGTAGCTACGCAATGCACATACTCCTGAGGAACACCCTTCAGGAATATAAAAGGTGCAGTCATAGATTCTGGTGAATGGCTACACATATAGTGGAAACCATCTACGTAGAGAAATGTTGCTTCAATGTCCGTTGTTGTTTCTGAGAGCTGTGAAAGCCTCCCATTCTAGAAGACTAGGATTTGTCCAATGTGCAAACAATGAAGAGTCCATTCCAATTCTGAAGTAGGGTTCTGCATGTATGTGGGAAGTACAATGCCCTGATTGATGTGAAACACAGATAAAATCTTAACACAACCTGATGTAACCCACAGGTATAGCTGGTCAGTTCTGAGGGGATATAGCTCTCCTGCTTCTCAGGCAGATGTAATTGCTACTAGAAAGGCAGTCTCCCAAGTAAACTCCATTGAGGTGTTCTCAACACCAGAAGCACTCCAAGTGGCCAGATACTGGTCAAAGGACATTTAATCAACTACCAAACTCACAAATTTTGTATTTTGTCTGTTTGTTTGGTTTGTTCTGTTAGAAATGTAATATAATCAACTGGTTGCCCTGACACGATAAATAAATAAGCCTTGAGAAACTGCTTGACCAATGGATTCTGAAAGTGGAGAGTTTACTGATGAATTAAAAATTAACTGATATTACTGCCAAGAGGTTTTTAATGGAAGGAAGAGTAAGACCTATATCCAAAACAGGAGAGGAAGAACTCCAGTTCAACTCATGCATCAAGGTGACAAAAATACCAAGAACACCCTCCATTTATAGGCATAGGAATGCTGAATGGAAGGTCGGTCTTGTGCAGCAATGATTTATTTATTTATTTATTTGGTGCATTTGTTGACCGCCGCTCTCAGCCCTGGGGCGACTCGCGGCGGTGTA
>NW_026844366.1:208101774-208116936 GCF_025583915.1 Anolis sagrei ordinatus | reverse complement strand
GCTTTATTGCCCTGTCCCGAAAGCTTGGTCCCACAGCCAAGTTTTGACCATCCTTCCGAAGGACAAGAGGGAGGGGGCCGACCTGATCTCACCAGGAAGGGAGTTTCATAGCCAGGGGGCCACCACCGAGAAGGCCCTGTCTCTCATCCCCACCAATTGCGCCTGTGACAATGGCGGGGCGGAAAGCAGGGCCTCCCCGGAGGATCTTAATCTGAAATTCCAAATTAGAAATCTGCCGGGGGGGGGGGGGGGGGGGGGGGGGGGGGGGGGGCTTCTGGGTGGAATGGGATTGGACTGGAGGGTGGCCCACCAGGTCTCTTCCAACTCCAGGGTTCTAGGATTGCATTTTGTGATTGTGATTCATCGCGATGCTTTACGTTCAGTTTGTCACCGTGAAAATACATCCTGCCTATCTGATGTTGACATGACGATTCATAACCGTAGCAATGTAAGATATGTGCAGGTGGGAGTGGGGCGGAGGGCGGGCGAATGCTGCCCAGGATTGAGGGAGGGGTCCTTCCCAGCGCCTCCGCCCCGCCCCAGCCGGGCTGCTCAGCCAATGGGGAGAGGCTTGTGAGGAGGACACGCCCTCGGTCCCCAAAGGAGAGGGAGGAAAGACAGGCACATGCAAATGAGCTCCGTGGGAGAGGGAGGGAGGGAGGGAGGTGAGCCTTCTGGGGGGGGGTGGAGTGTCCCCTCGGCCCATGGTGGCCTCGGTTGCCATGTCCCGAAAGGGGACGCCCGGAGGGGCCGGAATTGGACACAATATTCCAGGTGTGCTCTTCACTCTTTTATTGGCCATCGCACTCCTCCCATGAAGTCAATGTCTCCTGATTTCCTGGCCGCAGTCTGCGTCTGCAGTAATCTTTGTGCTTAGAAAGACAAGCCCTGTCACGGCCTCCACGTTTTCTCCCTCTGTTTCCCAGTTGTCAATCATTCTTGTTGCCATAATCTTGGGTTTTTTTTTTAATGTTGAGCTGCAACCCAGCTTTTGCGCTTTCTTCTTTCACCTTGGTTATAATAAGGCTCCTCCTTGGTTGCAGTCATCAAAGTGGTATCATCTGCATATCTAAGGTTGCTAATCTTTCTTCCAGCCATTTTCACCCCAGCCTTGCATTTGTCAAGCCCCGCACATCCTTGCATGATGTGTTCTGCATACAAGTTGAATAGGTTGGGGGAGAGTAGACAGCCCTGCTGTACTCCTTTCCCAATCTTGATCGAGTCTCTTGTCCCAGAGTCAGTTCTGTCTGTTGCTGCTTGGTCCTTGTACAGATTCCTCAGGAGAGAGACAAAGTGGCTTGGGATGCCCATACCACCAAGAACCTGCCACCATTTATGATGATCCACACAGTCAAAGGCTTTAGAATAGCCAATAAAATAGAAATAGATGTTTTCCTGACACACCCGGCCTTCCTCCCTTCTCCAGCATCCGGATATTGGCCATTGGGTCTTTGGTTCCTCTGCCTTTTCTGAACCCAGCTTGTCCACCTGGCCACTCTCTCTCCATGTCTGGCTGGAGTCTTCTTCCTTCTTGAGCATTCCCTTCCTGGCATGATGAGAAATAAGGGCCACTGCACGGAAGTTTGAGCAGTCTTTAGCATTTCCCTTTTTGGGTATGGGGATTGAAGTGGATATTTCCCAGTCTGAAGGCCATTCTAGTGTTTTCCATATTTGCCGGCATATGGCCTGCATCACCTTGACAGCCTCACCTTTCAAGATCTTAATCAGTTCGGCTGGGATCCCGTTGTCTCCTGCTGCCTTGTTACTAGCAATGCTTCTTAAGGCCCATTCCACCTCACTCCTCAGGATGTCTGGCTCTAATTCACTCGCCACACCGTCAAAGCTATCCTCAGTACTATTATCTTTTCTATACAGATCTTCTGTAGAGTCTCGCCACCTTCTTTTGATCTCTTCGGCTTCTGTTAGGTCCCTGCCATCTTTGTTTCTTATCATGCCAATTTTCCCCTGAACTTTACCTCTGATGTTTTTAATTTTCTGGAAGAGGTCTCTTGTCCTTCCTGTTCCGTTATGTTCTTCCACTTCCATGCATGGCTTGTTTAAGAATAGTTCCTTCTCTCTTCTGGTCAACCTCTGGAATTGTGCATTCAGCTGGGCCTCTCTCCCCCGATCTCCGTTTCCTTTTGCTTCCCTCCTTTCTTGGGCTCCTTCCATCGTCTCAGCAGACAACCCTCTTGCCTTCTTGGTTTTCTTTTTCGTGACACTAATTCGGTTTAATTCAGTTAGAGTAGCAAAACAGAGGTTAAGCCAACACCATATAAGATTTTCAATACCTATCCTATAATAATATATAATGTTCATATAAGCTTTCTGTATAAATAATCCTTGTGTAGTTTGCTGTGTAGCTGTTCCATGCGCTTCATCGCAAACACTGTTACTAATACATTTTATTTCCTTACTTATAAACTTATCAATTTTAGTGGTAATTATTGCAATTCGGTCAACAGATTGTGCCAATAAACATGTTATAATGGTACTTAGACTTGAACATACCCGCACATTTATCGTGATTCAGCTTCTCGGGATGCTTTTAAAGGGGGCTGGGTGGCCTTCCTGGCTGGCTGAAGGGGGCTGGATGCCCTTTGGGGGTCTCTTCCAACCCAGGGAAGGATAGATGGCCTTGGAGTCTAGAGTCTCTTCTGGAAGCTTTTGTGGTTGTTTTTTTGTTTGTTTGTTTGTTTTTTGTCGTGTGAGGAGCAACCGCTCCTGCTGTGAGAGAATTGGCCATCTGCAAGGACGTTGCCCAGGGGACACCCGGATGATTTCTGATGTTTTATCATCCTTGTGGGAGGCTTCTCTCATGTCCCCGCGTGAGGAGCTGGAGCGGATAGAGGGAGCTCATCCGCCTCTCCCGGGATTCGAACCTGCGACCTGTCTGTCTTTAGTCCTTCCAGCGCAGGCTTTAACCCACTGTGCCACTGGGGGCTCCTGTGGTTGGGGTGATTGCTGTCTGTCAGGAGGGCTTTGACTGTGCCTTCCTGCCTGGGTGAAGGGGGTTGGATTGGATGCCCTTTGGGGGTCTCTTCCAGTGAGCGACGCACCTGCAGACTACAGCTGACACACTCATATGCCATGGCACACAGTTTTGAAGGCATACAAAGTCAATGTTCATAAATGCTGAAAAATGGGAGCACAAGGTTGGCCTGGAAATATTGGACTCTGATGCATATGATGCTGAACGAAAATGGTTAAGGTTGCATTTCCAACGAGACCAGAGTTGCGTTTCATATGAATGCTAAATCTACAATAACTGCAGCAAGCATAGCTTCTCCTCAGAGACGGGAGGAAGTCGACATCCCATACTTACTTACTTAGACGATCCCTCATAGTCCAAGGACGATGGTCCTCCAAGGTCGGTGTTCTGGCGGTGGGTCGTAGGTGACTGTGGAGCCCTCTTCTTGACCTGCATCTTCTCCCTTCCGCAGTGAGGGCATTGGTTTCCAGGTGGAAGGCAGTCCCGGTCGGGGTTGGCTTGACATGCCTTCCTCTTGGCACATTTCTCTCTTTCGCTCTCCATTCGTACCTCTTCAAATTCTGCAGCACTGCTGGTCACAGCTGACGCCCAGCTGGAGCATTCAAGGGCCAGGGCTTCCCAGATCTCGGTGTCTATGCCAGAGTTTTTGAGGTTGGCTTTGAGCCTGTCTTTCAATCTCTTTTATTGCCCGCCAATATTATGTTTTCTGTTCTTGAGTTTGGAGTAGAGCAACTGCTTTGGGAAACGGTGGTCGGGCATCTGGACAACGTGGCCAGTCCAGCGGAGTTGATGGCGGAGGACCATCGCTTCAGTGCTGATGGTCTTTGCTTCCAGCACACTGACATTTGCCTGCTTGTCTTTCCAAGAGATTTGTAGGATTTTCCGGAGGCGGCGCTGATGGAATCGTTCCAGGAGCTGCATGTGATGTCTGTAGACAGTCCGTGTCTCACAGATGTATAGCAGGGTTGGGAGGACAGTAGCTTTATAAACAAGCACCTTGATCTCCCTACGGGTGTCCCGGTCCTCAAACACTCTCGGCTTCATTCGGAAAAACGCTGCACTTGCAGAGCTCAGGCGGTGTTGTATTTCAGTGTCAATGTCGGCATCCCACATGAGGAGACTGACTGATGAGGATCAGGAAATGATCAGGGATGGACAAAGAGCACTCTGTCGAGTAAAGAAGAATCTTGGCTCCATTTCAAGGAAGATGGGGATGTTGTCCCTTTTTCACAACAACAACAACAGCGGGCGAATCTCAATTGCCGGACTGATGAATCAGAAGCGTGTTGCCAAGAGCAGAAGTGTGCTTACATAGGATGATGTGAAGGGAGGAGAAGAACCAGGGACACAATCCACTGGGTGTGAAGTTCTCAGAATTAGACCCAGGCGTGTTTGTTCATTGGTTAGTGTGCTTTGTGTGTCCGTACAGCAGTGTTTGAGTGGTGCCTTTTCTGATTTTATTTTTGTCGTTGTGGCAGCCACTCACTGAGCTGCATAGTTTAAGCGTTCTGTGTTGGAAACTTACGGTGTTTCTCTTTTCCTGAATCAAAGGCGTGTTTACGAAAAGGGGATTCAGGGGGGCCGAAACCTCCTGCGGGAAAGGCCGGTGGAGCCGGGGTTGGAGGCGTCCTCTGAGGCAGTGCTTCTCAACCTGGGCTCCCCAGATGTTTTGGACTACGGCTCCCAGAAATCCCAGCCAGTTGACCAGCAGTTAGGATTTCTGGGAGTGGCAGGCCAAAACCATCTGGGGAGCCCAGGCTGAGAACCACTGCTCTAAGGCCCTTGTGGGTCTCATTCCATTGGGGAGGGAGTTCCACAGGCAGTCCCCACCAGCCATCTCTCAAGAGCATAGCCAGGTCTCCAGCTGAATGTCCTGGAGGGAAACCAGAGGTCCGCTCCTCTGTGAGCAATCCTCCAAGTCCGGCAGCCTCAGTTTGGCCACCTCATTTATTTATTTATTTGTTTATATTTATTATTGATTTATTTACAGCATTTCTATACTGCTTTTCTCACCCCTCGGAGGAGTCAAAGCAGTTTACACATAGATAATGGCAAAAATTTAATGCGTTACAACTACAATAGTAAAACCAGGGCAGTGGGGGCCGCCTTGGCCTTCGCTGCCTCCCTCCCTCCCTCCCTCCCTCCTCCTCCTCCTCCTCCTCCTCCTCCTCTCCAAGGGGGGGTGGCCCTCTGTCACACCACACGAGGGGGGGGTTCGCAGGGCCACCATGTCATGACTGCCTCAATCCTAAACACACGCTGAGTATGCGTGTTAGGTTACACACACATTATTACTCTAGGTAATGCAATATAATTATAATATATTACAGTGACATATTTTACATGACGTGATAATACTAATAATATTACAACATAATGGGATAGTACAATATAGTCATATAGAATACCGATACCGTGCTATAAGGTAATATAATATGTTGTCTAGACATATACAATTGACAATATTATAATGTAATATAGCACTATGA
This sequence comes from Anolis sagrei ordinatus, assembly GCF_025583915.1. Taxonomy (NCBI): domain Eukaryota; kingdom Metazoa; phylum Chordata; class Lepidosauria; order Squamata; family Anolidae; genus Anolis; species Anolis sagrei. The sequence continues at coordinate 208,111,455 of NW_026844366.1, read as the reverse complement.
ATCATAAGGCAATGGTATAATAATAATTATGCATTTTATATGACATGTAATGTGACTAATAATATTATGACTGCAGCAGAAACGGCTAGAGCGGCCAGTCACTCCTCTTGACTTACCAGCCGGGGTCTTGCTAAGCCGCTTTGGAGTTCCCGCTCGCTCGCAGCCCAAGTGAGTTTGGAAGCAAACGCCTTCCTTGCGCTGCAGGAGATAGAAGAGGCGGACAGAGTGACACAAGGCACAGTGTCAAGGCCAGGCTAGAGGAACTTCTACCAGGAGGTTCCTCTTTTCCCTTAGGGACGTTCCTTCAGCGTAAATAGCTTCAGGACGTAGCCCACCACAAACGGGCCAAGACGTAGCAAAGGCATTTCCTGTCTTGTCAACAACTCTCATCGACATTCACAGTAGCAAAGCATATGGCACAGATGCTTTACGGTAAGTGGCCGACCACATCGGCTGACCACAAACTCTTTCTCGGAACAAGCGATTGTGACACTCGCCTCAAGAGGCAGGCTGCGCCTTGAAGAGAAGTTGGTAATCGGCCTTTTCTGACCCCTTTAAGATAGACAGGCACCAAATGGAGTGACTTTGGTTCACTGTCTCTCTCATTACAGCATAAGGGTATCGTACAATATAGTAATATATCATCATCATCATCATCATATCTAATTACTTATTAATTGCCCTCCATCCGAGATGCTCTAGGCCAGGGGTTCTCAACCTTCCTAAGGCCGTGACCCCTTAATACAGTTCCTCATGTTGTGGTGACCCCCAACCATAACATTTTTTTTGCTAATTCATAACTGTTATGAATCGTAATGTCAATATCTGATATGCAGGATGTGTTTTCATTCACTGGACCAAATTTGGCACAAATACCCAGTACGCCCAAATTTGAATACTGGGGGGGGGGGGGGAGGATTGATTTTGTCATTTGGGAGATGTAGTTGCTGGGTTTATAGTTCACCTAAAATCAAAGCGCATTCTGAACTCCACCAATGATGGAATTGAACTAAACTTGGCACACAGAACTATCATCACCAACAGAAAATACTGGAAGGGTTTGGTGGGCATTGACCTTGAGTTTTGGAGTTGTAGTTTACCTATATCCAGAAACCACAGTGGACCCAAACAATTATGGATCTGGCAAAAATTTGGCACAAATACTCAATATGCCCAAATGTGATCAACTGGTGGAGTTTGGGAAAACTAGATCTTGACATTTGGGAGTTGTAGTTCCTGGGATTTATAGTTCAGATTCAATCAAAGAGCATTCTGAACTCCACCAATGATGGAATTGAACCAAACTTAGCACACAGAACTATCATAACCAACAGAAAATACTGTTTCCTGATGGTCTTTGGCGACCCCCCCCCAGGGGTCCCGACCCCCAGGTTGAGAAACACTGCTCTAGGCAGTTTACATAGCAAAATTGTACAGGATAAAATACAAAATATATAATACTGAGACGGTACTATGCTAATAATAGATGATATATTGTATGTCTATATATACCTCGTAAGCCGCTCTGAGTCCCCTTCGGGCTGAGAAGGGCGGCATAGAAATGTCGTAAATGAAATTAAAACTACGGAGTGAAGGGAGAGGGGACCAGGAAGACATTTCCACCTTGTCTCCTCGCTATGGTAATAAGATAATATACATATTGTATATACATATCGTATTCATAATGTTACAATGTAATACAATATAAAACTAATGATTGTAATACAATATCATAATTATATATTTAATATTACATGCAACATTACAATGTAATGGTATAGGACAATATAGTACTGATATTGTGCTGTGCTACTAATATCATATATTGTATGTATATATATATATATCTTGTAAACCGCTCAGAGTCCCCTTCGTGGTGAGAAGGGTGGCATATAAACGCCATAAATGAATAATAATAATAATAATCTTTATTGATATACCCTAAATACCCTATTTATTTATTTATATCCCCCAAATAAAGCTGTGTTCTCGAAGGAAGGCTTTCGTGGCTTCAAACTACAGGAAAGGAGGTTCCACCTGAACATGAGGAAGAACTTCCTGATTGTGAGAGCCGTTTAGCAGTGGAACTCCCTGCCCTGGTGGGAGTGTGGTGGAGTTTCCTTCTTTGGAGGCTTTCAAACAGAGGCTGGATGGCCATCTGTCAGGGGTGATTTGAATGCAGTTTCCCTGCTTCTTGGCAGAATGGGGTTGGGCTGGATGATGGCCCACGAGGGGGTCTCTTCCCACTCTTCTAGGATTCTATGACTCACTGTGTTGCGGTGAGATTTCCCTGTGGCTGCCTGGCATGGATTGGCGTGATACTAGCTTACCTTTGACCAGAAGCTGGCCGCCACTTGGAGCGCCTTAGGTGTCGCTGTGAGAAGGAAGGTCCTCCGTTGTGCATGTGGCAGCGCTCAGGCTGCATTGTGGTCAGTGCACTCCACTTGGTGGCCCCGATTCCTAAGGTTGGCTCTGCACCTCGTGGTGCCCGCGCGCAGCCTGTCCAGCACCTTCCGAGTTGCCCATCTTCTATGCGTGTGCCCGCCCAGGGCAGAGGCCTTGAGGATCAATCCTGACAAGACAGAGGTCCTCCAGGTCAATCGTAAGCCGGATGGAGGTATAGGGTGGCGGCCTGTGCTCGACGGGGTTGCACTCCCCCTGAAGTCACAGGTCTGCAGCTTGGGTGTCCTCCTAGAATCGGAAGAATTGGAAGAGACCTCATGGGCCATCATCCCCTCCAACCCCATTCTGCCAAGAAGCAGGAATATTGCATTCAAAGCACCCCGACAGATGGCCATCCAGCCTCCACTTAATAATAATAATAATAATAATAATAATAATAATAATAATAATAATAATAATAGAGTTGGAAGAGACCTCCTGGGCCATCATCCAGTCCAACCCCCTTCTGCCAAGAAGCAGGAATATTGCATTCAAAGTGATATCGAGCTGCTTTTTAGTGGGGCCTCCTCTCAGGGAGAAGCCCGAGGACCGCGCCTAAAGGGCTCTGGGTCCCTTGGTGAGGCCAGCGAGAGCCAATCCAAAGAAAATATTACAAATAATAATGCCTCATCCAAGTGGAAGAAGTTTTTCAGCAATCGAGGTTTATTGTGATTCAGCTGAGATCAGATGCATTGCAGGAATCATTCCACCACAAGCATAATTTTACAGAATTTCCAAGCATTTTTATAGTACACAGACAAAGGAAAACAGTTTCAAAACTCCCGCCCGCCCTCTGCCGGCCGGCTTCGCGCTGATTGGCTGGCCGCGGAACAGCTGGGAGGAGGCTTGGCAGCATGCCTCGCCTCTGGACCAATCAGCGGGCTCCGCTGCCTCTGGGAGGCCAATCAGTGCCTTCCTAGCGCCTCTGAAGATGGACCAATCGGCAGCCAGGAGGTGGGACGAAGCTTGACAAAGACTGAGGAAATGACAGCCTTAAGGGGAATGTGAGGCTTTTGTCCTCACCTGGCGGGGTGTCTGATAGGGGAACAATAAGTTTCCTGGTCTGTGATGGGATTTGGGAGGAAGTATGAAAAAGGTGAAAAAGGAGCTACTGATGGTATTTGGACCTCAGGGCCTTGTAAACAAGGGGGATCAACAAATACCTAAAAATGATATAATCAGCCTTTTTATCCCTGAGTTTCTGTTGACCCATCCCTCATCTTACTGTCTGCTCTGAAAGTAAGCTTTGAGAAGGAATCAATCACGGGCCCATGCAAATGTAAATATGAACCGTTTCGGGAGGACAAAGGATTTCCTCCCTGTCACAGTAATCCTCGGGTCACATTCTTTTTGGGGCAAGGGTCAGAGAGGAGAAGCGGGAAGGGGAACCAAAGTACATTTCATTCCATTACATACATTTCATATATTCCATACATTTCATAAGGCAATCCCATCCCCATCCCCAGCGAAAGTTTATTAATAAAAATATTCAGTCACTTTATTATTGAAAGAAATTCATGGTCTCCTGGTGAAGGCACACGGAAGCGGAGGCTGCTTGTGAATCGGAGCAAGCCTGATCTGAGGGTTTGCGTCCAAAAATGTGGCAGAAAACAGTCCGGGATGTGGAGCAGAAAGTCAATAAGAAAAGGCAGAAGTCCAGTGATGGGCGCTGGGTTGATCAATAACAGAATCCATCGCTCAGCCCTTGGGGAACTATAAATACTTGGGAGGGGGGAAAGATGCCCGGCCTCAAAAGCACCCCTGACAGATGGCCATCCAGCCTCTACTTAATAATAATAATAATAATAATAATAATAATAATAATAATAGAGTTGGAAGAGACCTCCTGGGCCATCATCCAGTCCAACCCCATTCTGCCAAGAAGCAGGAATATTGCATTCAAAGCACCCCTGGCAGATGGCCATCCAGCCTCTACTTAATAATAATAATAATAATAATAATAATAATAATAATAATAATAATAACTAGCTGTGCCCTGCCACGCGTTGCTGTGGCCTATAGTAAAACTTATCAAAGTTGAGGTAGATATCTGGACTATTATGAAAGAGAGGTACCTACCTATTCCTTCCCCTTTTTCCTCCCCCTTTCTCTCCTTTCTTCCTTCTCTACCTCTTTCTTTCTTTCCTTCTTTCACTACTTGGTTTCATCCTTCTCTCTTCCTTCATTCCCTCCCCCTTTCTTCCTTTGCCTTTCTTCCCTCCCTGTTTGCTTCCTTCTTTCACTTTTTATTTCCTTTTATTTCACCACCATCATAACAATAACAATAATGCAATGCATTGCCTCTGGGACCTGACATCTCTCCCATTCCCCCTAAAAGGGTCTCAGAGGAACAATAGCATCATAATAATTTATTTATTTATTTATTTATTTGCTGCATTTATTGACCGCCGCTCTCAGCCCTAGGGCGACTCGCGGCGGTGTACAACATATAAAAGACAATTTACAATCAACATATCACTAATACACACTAAAAATCAACATATCACTAATACACACTAATAAATTACACTAAATGATCCGCTCTGTCTTATAGTAGAATCATAACCAGTCTCATAATCCATGTTCCGTTCCAGATGTCATTACCATTTAATGTAGCTCTCAATTAAATGCCTTCTCAAATAGCCATGTCTTTAGGCTCTTACGGAAAGACATAAGGGAGGGCGCCTGTCTGATGTCAACAGGGAGGGCGTTCCACAGCCGGGGGGCCACCACCGAGAAGGCCCTCTCTCTCGTCCCCGCCAGACGTGCCTGTGAGGCAGGCGGGATCGAGAGAAGGGCCTCCCCAGACGATCTCAAGGTCCTCGTGGGCTCATAGGCCGAGATGCGGTCCGAAAGGTATTTTGGGCCGGAACCGTTTAGGGCTTTGTAGGATAACACCAGCACCTTGAATTGGGCCCGGTAGCAGATCGGCAGCCAATGGAGCTGGAACAACAAGGGCGTTGTGTGCTCCCTGCGTCCCGCTCCTGTTAGTAACATGGCTGCCGCGCGCTGGACTAGCTGAAGCTTCCGGGCCGTCTTCAAGGGCAGCCCCACGTAGAGAGCGTTGCAGTAGTCAAGGCGGGATGTGACCAGAGCGTGTACCACCATGGCCAAGTCAGACTTCCCAAGGTACGGGCGCAGCTGGCGCACGAGCCTAAGCTGTGCGAATGCTCCCCTGGTCACCGCTGAAACCTGGGGATCCAGGCTCAACGATGAATCCAGGATCACACCCAAGCTGCGAACCTGCGCCTTCAAGGGGAGTGCGACCACATCCAGCACAGGCTGTAACCCTATACCCTGTTCGGCCTTGCGACTGACCAGGAGTACCTCTGTCTTGTCTGGATTTAATTTCAGTTTGTTCGCCCTCATCCAGACCATTACAGCGGCCAAGCACCGGTTCAGGAGTTCAACAGCCTCCTTAGTAGCAGGTGGGAAGGAGTAACAGAGTTGGACATCATCTGCGTACAGATGACACCGCACCCCGAAACTCCGGATGATCTCCCAGCGGCTTCATGTAGATATTAAACAGCATGGGGGACAGTATAGAGCCCTGTGGAACCCCACAGGTCAAAGGCTGTGGTGTTGAACAGGAGTCCCCCAATAACACCTTCTGGGTACGGCCCTCCAGAAATGACTGGAGCCACTGCAGAGCAGTGCCCCCAAGACCCATTTCCGCAAGGCGCCCCAGAAGGATACCGTGGTCGACGGTATCGAAGGCCGCTGAGAGGTCCAGGAGCACCAACAGGGACACACTCCCCCTGTCTAGCTCCCGGCGCAGATCATCCACTAAGGCGACCAAGACCGTCTCGGTTCCATGTCCCGGTCTGAAACCAGACTGTGCCGGATCCAGATAATCCGTGTCTCTCAAGAATACCTGGAGTTGTGAGGCCACCACGCTTTCCATGACTTTGCCCAGAAAGGGGAGATTGGAAACAGGCCGAAAGTTGTCAAATTTAGTGGGGTCCAGTGATGGTTTCTTCAACAGCGGTTTTATAATTGCTTGTTTTAAGCTCGCTGGAATCTTGCCTTCCCGAAGGGAGGCATTAACCACCACCGTTACCCACTCAGCCAATCCCCCTCTGGCCTCCTTCAGAAGCCAGGATGGGCAGGGGTCTAGGACGGACGTGGTGGGCCTCATTCCTCCAAGTATCTTGTCCACATCCTCGGGCTTCACAAACTGAAAAGAATCCATCAAAATAGGACAAGCAGGTGCTCGTGTCACATCCTCAGAGACTGCATTTAACATGGTGTCCAGCCCAGAACGGATCAAGGCGACTTTGTCTGCAAAGAACCGAGCAAATGCTTCACAGCGCGTGACCGAATTGTCAGGGCTCCCGCCTGAGGTGGCGGGAGTTAAAAGACCTCTGACAATCCGGAACAACTCCGCCGGACGGTTCTTGCAGACGCAATAGTGGCCGCAAAGAAAGTTTCTTTGCGGCTTTTATTGCCGCAGCATATGCCCTTAGAAAGGACACAAACCGTGTTCGATTTGACTTGCTCGGATCCAAACGCCACACGCTCTCTAGTTCCCTCTTCCTTCGCTTCATCACTGCCAGCTCCTCAGTGAACCAAGGAGCTGGTTTAGCTCGGCTACTTGAGAGGGGACGTTCCGGAGCGATCATGTCAATTGCCCTGGTCATCTCCCCATTCCAGAGAGCGACCAAGGCTTCGACATGGTCACCTACCGAGGTGGCGGGAAAATCCCCAAGAGCCGTCAGGAATCCATTCGGATCCATAAGCCTCCTGGGGCGGACCATCTTAATGGGTCCTCCACCTTTGCGGAGGTTAGGGGGTGCAGTGAGCCTAAATCTGATCAGGAAGTGGTCAGTCCATGGCAACGGAGAGATAGACAACTCCTCCACACCGCCACCCTGCTCCCATCCCTGGCAGAAAACCAAGTCCAATGTGTGTCCAGCACAGTGGGTGGGGCCAGATATTTGTTGGGACAGCCCCATGGTTGCCATGGCAGACATGAAGTCCTGAGCCGCTCCTGTGAGGGTCGCCTCGGCATGGATATTGAAGTCTCCCAGCACAAGAAGCCGTTGAGACTCCAACGCCAGGCTCGAGACCACCCCCGCTAGCTCAGGTAGGGAGACTGTAGTGCAGCGAGGTGGACGGTACACTAGCAGAATCCCTATTCTGTCCCGGTCACCCACCCTCAGGTGGACACATTCAAAATTTGTGGTCTGCGGGATGGGGCTCCTGGTCAGATGGATGGAATCTCTATAGACCACTGCAACCCCGCCTCCCCGTCCTCCGGATCTCGGTTGGTGCTGTACGGAGAAGCCTGGAGGACAAAGCTGGGTAAGATTCACGCCTCCAGCTTCATCCAGCCAGGTCTCCGTGATGCACGCCAGATCTGCCCGCTCATCCAGGATTAAATCCTGGATAAAGGTCGTTTTTCCGTTGACAGATCTGGCGTTCAACAGCACCACCTTCAATCCAGAGGGCCCGCTCTCCTGGTTACACCAATTTACCTTAGGAGACCGATTTGGGGTTATTTGGTAAGCGGTCCGAATTAGGCCGAATTTGAGGTCTCCTTTTTCCGCATCTCCCCTCCCCACCACGACCTCTATGGGGGCCCCTCGGCTAGTGGAACACCTCCCCTCCTCCATGCCGCAATCCAAAACCAAGGTCTTAATTTCTGTTTCGCTAGTCGTTTGGTTTGTTGGCCCTTGCCAACTCCCTTGCTTCCCTTCCTCCCCCCTCCCCGCCACATTATTGTTCACAGGCTCCAGCCCACTTCCTTCCTTGCCCTTTCCGGTGGTCACTAATAGCGGGGACAGTACAAATAGGGGGATGGGGAACCACATGGGTAATAGTAGTCCAGACTATAATAAGCGCTTCAGCCACGACAGTCAGAAAGTTCGTAAAGTGCAGAGTCTTAAAGTGCAACACAGTCAGCAATACATCTGCGTGCCGTTGGGCAGAATCATAAAGTGCAAGGATCTTAAAGTGCGACAATACCCGAATCTAGTTCTCAGCGCTAACTAGGATGCGGCATAGAGGGTAGGGAGAGGGCGCAAGTGCTAGTACAATTTAGCAGCAAGTAGGCAGGTGCCTTAAAGTGCTATATTGCGTTCTTAATACCAATTAACGGCAGAAGGCAAATAAGGAACGTACTATGTTAGTAATATGTAAACACACTATTAAGAGGTTGTCAGCAATAACAATTAGGTAAAGTTATTATGATTCAAGGTGTAATCTATGGACGGCTGATGTTAGAAAGCGGATAGATCTTCAATCTTCCGGAGATGGTTAACACGGCGGTGGTCAGCACAATTGGTCTATCACCAATATCGATCAACACAAAACAAAGGACAACACAAGAGGTTTACACAATATTGGTCAACACAGCAGGTCAGCACAAAGAGGTCTACACATTGCTTGCCCAGCAGGTGGTGGAGGATGGTAGAGGCCCGATGGTGGGCGTCTTATACAGGCCAGGTGGAAAGGCCCAGCCGGAAAGGACCGATGATAAAGGCCCAGCCGGACGACGCCCACAGCGCAGCAGTCCGCGTAGTGGGCCCAGGCCCGCGTGGTAGAATCCAGGCGGCAAAGGCCCCGGCCGGGGTGACGCTCGCGTCGGCGGCAGCCTCGGAAACCCAGGCAGCCGAAGCCCCAGCTGGGGCGGCGTTCGAGGCGGCGTTCGCGGCGGCGGCAGCCCCCAGCCGCCTTACTCGGCTCCCGCGGGAGGGCGGGGGAGAGGAAGGTCCAGATGGTCTCGATGGTCCCAGCTCCTCTGGCAGCTACCTCTTCCCGGCCGCCAGATCACAAGGACCAACAGCGACAAGATGGCGACGCCCAGCGGAGGTTCGGCCGCAGCCGGCCGCCGGCCGCGGCCTAAGCGGCAGCAAGGGGGGTCCACCAGCGTGGTAGGCCCAGGCCCGTGTGATAGGTCAGGCGGCAGCGGCCCTGGCCGGGGCGCCGGAGCGGCACTCACGATGATGGCGACCTCGGAGGCCCAAACAACAGAGGCCCAACTGGGACGGCGTTTGCGGCGGCGTTCGCGGCGGCGGCCTTAATCGACTCCAGTGGGGGGCGGGGGGTAGGAGGTTCAGATGGCAGAAACTGGCCCAGATGGTCTCAAGGACCCGGCACACTCCTCCCTGCCGCAGGATCGCCAGGTCCAGCAGCAGCAAGATGGCGGCGTACAGCAGAGGCTCGAATAATAGAAATAACAACCTTTACCCGCCACGTGTTGCTGTGGCCAACCTTCCCTCTTTCTCTCCTTCTTTC
>NW_026844366.1:207880102-208101715 GCF_025583915.1 Anolis sagrei ordinatus | reverse complement strand
TCGTCCTCTTCTCTTCCTCCCCCGGCTCGGCGGGAGGAAAGGCGGGCCAAGCGATGGGGCCTACCAGGCCCGGAGGGAAGCTGCCGGGCCTCGTCCTCTTCTCCTCCTCCCCCTGGTCGGCGGGAGGAGGTGGGTGGCGTGATGGGCCTATCAGGCAGCTACTCGCCTCTGCAGCGTCCTAACGGGAAGGGAAGAAGCCCCAACCACAATGGTCTCAATGGCGGCCACGCCGGCAACAGTGGACTCGGTGGTGACCTCGGCGGCACGGACCAGACAGCGAGGACTCGCCCAATGGGCTACTCAGGGGAAGAGAGGAGGCAGCCAGGAGGGACTCACCAGGTAAGCATAGAATCTCAGAGTCTTAGAGTCTTTTCTGGGGGGAAAGCCGGCCGCGTTGTAATGGCGGCGCCTTCTTCTGCCTTCCCCAGCTCTTCCCGGCTCTTTCTCTTGGCTCCTTAACTCCCCGCGCCTCTCGGGGATCTCTGCAGGACCCTTGTGGTTCTGGGTCTCTCTCCCCTCAATACGGGGGGGCTCGAGAAGGGGGGACCCCCTGGATTCCTTTAGATTTTAAAATTGGACGGCACAGCTCAGCGTTTTGCTGCCGACCGCCATACCGGAACCGGGGAAATATCCCGGTCCCGGAACAATGATGTTCCATATAGACACAATAAGAGATACTATAGAAATGTCTTCCAAGCCATCAGTTTGAGAATGACTACATTAGAATGTCTCATCTTTCTGTTATGGACCATGAGGTCTGGATGGTTTTATTGGGATAACGGTGATGACTTGTTAGGATCACAACCTATTGGGGATTATGATTTATGACCTTTTAGGACCATAACCTTTTGGGGATTATGACCTGTTAGGATCATAACCTATTGGGTAGCAGAGTTTTAGAAGTGTTCCTTCAGTTTACTGGGTAATGGATGAACACTGGACACCCAAATATCTTGTTTCTATTCTATGCTCTCAGTAGACAAAGATTCAAGTAGACTTCTTTTAAAATAACATGTTTGTTTACTCATAACTTCGTGTATTTAAATATACTGGCACATTTCTTGTCAGGTTAAACTTTAATAAAACATTTTGGTTTGTATCTTTAACTTATTGTCTTCAACAATATCTTCAAAATATATATTACAATTTTCCCTGCTTAAAAGCTATTTAAATGGTTCAGTAAATATTTACCTTACCAGTGAAATATATATTGCTTTGTACGCTTCTCTTTCATGAGAGTCTACTTTCAAAGAAATTCAAGAATTAACAGTTCTCTAACTTCCTACATTGACATCTGACTGAAAAATAGACTTCTGTACTCAAGCTGACTCAAGGCTTAATTAACTGTCTTCTAACTTCCTAAACTGACACCTCACTGAAAATCTGACTCAAGCCTCAACTGTCATCATGTTTAAACTGTATTCTAAACAGTCACATGATCTGCAGCCCCTCCCACTGCCTCTAGTATATAGAGCTAAGGACACTGCAAACACCTCAAGATATAAAATGACATATTATAAACAGACAAAACATTACATAGAGGCTTGAGAAGGTTGTTATCTCCAACAGGTTTGGACATTTGAGGCAGAAGCGAGGCAAATCAGGCTGTGTCAACCAACATGTTGTAATTAAATTGCATTTTGTGCTTTTCCTGAGGATTTAATACCAACCCTGGTAATTAGAGAAAATGGAGGTAAAGCATACATGATGGCTTCTCCCCAAACAAAAGGACATTTAAAACAGATTTTCGAAGAAACAGAAAAGAGAAAAGGAAAGCTCTGAAATGATATATCATAGAGGAATAGAAAATTCAAAATAGTGCTTAGTCAATGGAAAATATAAAGGAACCGAGGCAAAGCACTGATATTAACAAGAAGGAACTTGTGGCTCCCACAAAAAGCTGTTGGCTTTGCTCTAGAAGTTTTCAAACATTCTGTTCAGATGCAGGAAAAACACCCACATGTTAATCCCATGAAGAACTATTTTATTTAGCGTATAACTGTCTGATGCACCAACTTACCAGTAGATTTTCAAACAGTGCAAAACTTGTGGCAATAGCTGTTGTACGGCACCGGAGATCCATCAGTTCTGGGTAAGTTTCACTTTTTCCTTGAGTTAGAAACAAGATGGGGTACTTATTTTGTTTATGCCTCACCCTGCAAGACAATTGCAACTAAGTTACAATTTTGATGGGGGGGAAATCTTCCACGTTCTTTTAATATGGACAGAAGACCACATTTTTTCTAAATTCAACAATTTACTTGCAAACATAAGAGTTGTTTAACAGCATTGTACAAATTGGGCTGCTGTGAGTCTTCTGGGCTATATGGCAATGTTCCAGAAGCATTCGCTCCTAACGTTTCGCCAACATAAATGGCAGGCATCCTCAGAGGTTGTGAGGATTGTACTAAAACAATTAGTATGATGCATGAATTGGCTCATACTGAAAGCCTACCTTACATTTATTTTCTTAGAACAGCAAAAAGGAGTTATACATGTCATCTGAACTCTTCCTCCCTTACAGCTTTTTTTTCTACATGAAAATTTGTCAGACATTTAAAACAGCTCAGAGAAAAACATTATAGCAGACTGGATGCAAATCATGAATATTTTCAAGTAATTACACAGATGACACAGTTCATTCATGCTATAAATGTACAGTCCCTTGGCTCTTTAGCAGATTGGAGACTCACAAGAAACTTTGCTTGTAGATATGGTTCTTCCTAGCTTTAATGGATTCTCGCTCTGCTGGTTGTTTGTTTTCTGAATTAATGAACACACGAAGCAAGTCATCACTATGTTAACCATACTTTGTTGCTTAAGCATGAACATGCTTTGTCTTCTCTATTTCTGGATCATTTTATCTCAGTCGCCTTTTGTTATCTCCTGTTTTACACAGGAGAAGGCTTTAGGGGAAATAAGCCAGAGTTCACAAGGTCACAAGAAAACATGAGGTTAGAGTATGATTTGTTGTTAGTTAACAAACCACTGCTATAAAGGCACAATTCAGCTAGATTTCAATGAACCACACTCTGCAACTGTGCAAACGCAGTTGTTATACAGCATATTATTTGAGAACACTGAAGTGCTGGACCACTCTAGCAACTATCATGTTAGACTACACAGAGAAGCCACTGAAATACACAAGCATGTGGACAATTCCAACAAAAAGGAGGAAAACTTGAAAATGAACAGAATAGTAATAATATAAAATGACAGTATCATAGTATTATTAAAATAATAATAAATAATCCAATAATCCAGGTATTACCATCCTTCCTCTCTACCTTAGAATTAGAAATAATATAATATAAATAATAGTGAATATCCTTTTGGAGAAGCCAGGTATTACTCTAAAATCAGGACAGTAAATAACGAGGAACACTAAAAAACAGGGGAATACCAGACAAGAAACAATCAGGAATAGCTAAAACCTCCCAACAATGGATCCTCTGGCAGCAACCGGCCAGGCTTCGAAGCTGCAAGGCCATTAAATGCTCATTAAGGTGGCCAATTGCAACATCCACACTTGCCTCAAGCAGACAAGAGTTCTTTCTCCCACCTTGGACATTCCAGATATATAAACTTCACTTGCTTAGTTTACAACAGGCCTCTCAACCTCTGAGGATGCTTGCCATAGATGTGGGCAAAACGTCAGGAGAGAATGCTTCTGGAACATGGCCATGCAGCCCAGAAAACTCGTAGCAACCGACAGTTATCTCTCACAACATCAAATAACAGTTTCTATCACTTTCCAGTCCTCGAGGAACCTGTATCTTGAGGATACTAATGAGCTGCATACAAACCTCAAAATGTTACATTTAACAGAATCATTTTCTATTAATTTTCTTGGTTATGTGCAAACTTTCCCATATCAGTAGATTACTTAGAATAAAATATAAATTCTCCAGTTTAAAATATATATCTCCAAAATGATATTGAAAAATATTTCCATTTGCTCACATTGTGCATATATCTGCATCGAATGAAGAAAACACAATCCTCCTATTTCCAGCCTTAAGCAGAACAGTTTTCAAAATTATGTCTGTGTAGAGATTCATGTCAAAATAGGTTGAAAGATTTCCATCCCATATACCATCCTGCCAAAAAAACAAAAGCCGCATAAGTCATGTTGCATCTATTTTGAACAAAAAGCATCTATTTTAAGGAACTGTTATTTAAGAATTCACACCTTATGGATTCAGAAAGCTATGTCACATTCATAAAGGCAATCCTACTTGCATTAACAATGGGAGAACAGAGGAAAACGAGGTAGAAAAAGAATAGAGAAATCAGGTTCTATACTATAAACACTGGGGTTAAAACACAGGACTCATTTCTCATGCAATGCCTAAACTTACAGCATGTGTTCAGAAAGTTGTTTCTTACCTTTTGCTGGCAGATCCATTTAATTTCTATGTTAAACCCAACATCTTCAGGAATAGCTTCCAATACCTATGTAGAAAGGCATGCATGATGTTATAAAAAGATCACTGGCAAAACTAAGCACTGACGTTCAAGAAAAATGTTGTGCTCTCTTTGTGGAGGAGTGACAGCAATACTATGGGACTGGATAATAATAATAATAATAATAATAATAACAACAACAACAACAACAACAACTATTATTATTATTATTATTATTATTATTATTATTATTATTATTATTATTATTATTTCCAACCACCATCTCCCAAAAGGGACTTGGGATGGCTTAAAAGCACATGGTAGTGCATTGGAAAATACAATACAGTAAAACACGTAACAAAATACAGTAATATATATATAACAACTGTAAACAATGATGCTGTCAATAACATAAAATAGATGTACTTAAAAGCATAAAATCCCTATTAATTAAAATGTAGCAACAGCTGTGGATAAAATGGTTATATCAATTTCAGTCACGTTAGTACCCAAGTTCTAAATTTATTTATTTATTTACAGTATTTATATTCCGCCCTTTTTGGATTACAATGTACACATATATGGCAAACATTCAATCCCAAAGACACACAACAGATATAGACAGACAGTCAGAGGCTATTTAACTTTTCTGGCTGCCAGGGGAGCTGTTGCTTTAATCGTCCATCTGCGACACTGATGAAGTACTTCCGCATTCCCTACATGCTTTGCTGGAGTCTTTTTAATGGCCTCGTAAATTAGTTAAATTAGCCTCCCCACACATAGGTGGTACCTAATTTTCCTACTTGACAGATGCAACTGTCTTTCAGGTTGCAAAGGTCGACAACAAGCTACACAATTGGTCGGAAGCTCACTCTGACCAGGGTTGGCTTCGAACTCATGACCTTTTGGTCAGAAGTGATCTTAATGCAGCTGACACTCAGCCAGCTGCGCCACAATCCCGGCAAGTCAAACATTACTATTAATATTAACCCTGATTGAAGGCTTTCATGAAAAGCCACGTTTTCAAGTTTTTACTTTTTACATAGTTAGGTCTGTGGGTATGTGTTTTGAACAAATTTTATATCAAAAATTAAGAACAAAAGTTTTCAGGGGACCGTATAGGCTGCAAAAGTAGAGTCTAAGAGTCTACTTGCAGCTTGCAAGCCATAGTTTCGCCATCCTTGCTCTAGAATTCCTCCTTGAAGGTTCTGTTTTAATACAGCAGCTATTCTATTTCACTGTTTATCTTAGACTAAATGCTACACAGGCAACTTCTGAGGATGGGGATGCCATACAGCATCTCCAGAATCCTTTTGGAGCTCTGCTCCCCTCAATCCCATAGCTGCCACACAGCAATGGCAGTAGAAGCATATGATGATGGTTTTCTCCTCTGCTAACGAGACAGCAGTATTTCCAGAAGAAATAAGAGAGATTGCCCTTTTTATGCCTGGTTATAGTAATAGTGATGGGAGGAGGAAGCATGTGGCTGTGACTGCGGAAATAAAAATGTAGTTCTGTTTTACATCTGTACTGCTGCTCACTATGATGTCAGTGGAAGTTTTGGTGGGCTGCTGATAAGGCAAATTTGGTACCTGGTTTGGTTGCTGGACACCCACACTTGTCCGAGATTGATAACTTACTTTTTGTAGGCTAGGGAATGGTTGCATGTCAGAAGGAACATTTTCTTCTTCTTTAAATGAATCTGTGCAGAAGTGAAAGGCATATACTTCAACGGAAAACATTTTTAACCAAAGAGATTTAATTCATACATGCTTTTTTCGTGTCAGGAGCAACTTAAGAAACTGCAAGTCACTTCTGGTGTGAGAGAATTGGCCATCTGCAAGGACGTTGCCCAGGGGACGCCCAGATGTTTTAACATCCTGTAAATAGTATTCATACATGCTATGGGCCATTCAGTGATACTGTCCTACCTCTGGAGGAAATAGTTAACTGATAACAGAGAGGAAAAACCTCTTAGAGTGGTTCCAATAGCTGTCTGGCGCTATGTTTATTGAGTACAGCATTTTTTGCTCTGATTCCCTCCTGCCAGCTTCAGAGCTCGAGATAAAATTATACCAATTCAGCTCTGGAGTCTATAACCAGGGACCAAACTTTATTCCCTCCACAATAACTATTATTACGACTGCCCTTCTATTGCAATTCTAATTCTAAATGGCCTTCAAAATAATTGCCAACCCAGAAACACACAAACATGCAAGAAGCAACTGCCCTTTACGTATCTTAAATGTCATCTTGATATTTAAGACTTCAGTAGCAGTGCAGTGATATCTCAGTAGAACTAACTCAAATAAAGTCTATCAAGTCCATTATTTTACTTTAAAGTATTTTAGAACTGTTATTTCTAAAATTTCTATATACATCCTTGCAAATTAAGGGACATTGTAGAATATATTCTATGCTAAAATCCCTACAAACGACAGTAGTTTGGTATTAATTAACAAATTCATTAACTGATTCAAATATAAAAGATGAAAATAATCAGAAAGTTAAAGAATTATACATACCTTGACTACCTTTTGATTTTAATGCAGTCACATGTGCCAGCTAAACAAATAAAAAATTGAAATGAATATATGCTTTCTTGTCAGCAAGCAGAAAATTGTTTTAAAATAGCTCATTCATTTTCTCAACAGTGACTGTATACTGGTCTCAAAATAAAGATATGAGCTGCCTATAAGGAAAGAAAGAATTACTTGTTCAACCTTGACCTGCAAGTCCTTTTTCAGCATGGGATCTTTAGGGTTATTTCTCTGATAATCTGTACCCCATATCCTTTTGAAATGGTGAACTCTGAAGTTACAACAGACCAAGGCTTAATCAGTAGAAAAAAAGATAATCCTTTGGAAGCAGTTTAAACACTGCTCAGAAGGATTAATGAAATCTTGCCCAGTACTTTGACTACATAACTAACTAGGGCATTTGTTATGAGGTACAGTGCATCGTATCATTGGGCTTTAAAGTCCCTGGAATTTGGAGTTAAAGCATATTGTGCTCCCAGCTGTAGCAAATATAATTTTAGTTCTGCTTTACCCGTTATAAACTGATGTTATTCTTTATGGGTGAAACCCAGCTTAATGATTTTAAACTGATCTATATACACTCTGAACTTTTTATAATGCTGTTTTTTGTCAAATTTATTACCATTTTTCAACAAATCTAACAATGGCTGGAATCACTGAGTTGCTGTGAATTTCCCAGGCTGTCTAGCCATGTTCCAGAAGCATTGAGTCGCCTACGGGCTGAGAGAGTGCGGTATACAAATAAAGTAAAATAATAAATTCTCTCATGATGTTTCACCCACATCTATGGCAGGCATGCTCAGAGGTTGTGAGGTCTGTTGGAAATTAGGCAAGTGGGGTTTATATATCTGTGGAATGTCCAGGGTGGGAGAAAGAACTCTCCTCTGTTTGAGGCAAGTGTGAATGATGCAATTGGCCACTTTGATTAGCATTTAACGGCCTTGCAGCTTCAAAGCCTGTCTGGTTGCTTCCTGGGGGATCCTTTGTTGGGAGGTGTCAGCTAGTCCTGATTGATTATTGTCTGAAATTCCCCTGGTTTTTGAGTGTCACTCTTTATTTACTGTCTTGATTTTGGAAATTTCAATACTGGTAGACAGATTTTGTTCATTTTCATGGTTTCCTCCTTTCTGTTGAAATTCAGGTTTTGAAGTTGCAAGGCCATTATGCTAACCAACGCTTATGCTGATCAAGGTGGCCAATTATAACATTCAAACTTGCCCCAAGCAGACAAGAGTACTGTCTCCCACCTTGGACATTCTTCACATATATAAACCCCACTTGCATAGTTTCCAATAGTTCTCTCAACCTCTGAGGAAGCCTGCCATAGATGTGGGTGAAACATCGGAGAGAATGCTTTTGCAACATAGCCATACAGCCTGGAAAACTCACAGCAACCCGAAGCTAACAATACCTGGTGGGGGGCGCAAGGTATCTGCTGGGAGAGACATTTGATACACATCAATATTGCTTTGGACAACACAAGGCTACGCTGGAAACTGTTTGGATCATTTCATAAGATTTCCATTTCATAGGGAAAGGCAAGACTACAATTTTTGCTTAGCCTTGTCAGGCAGATGTCAGGCTTCATCGAACATTATAGAGGACCCTTCCTAAAGAAGTGCATTCAGATTTTCACAATGTTAATTTTTTTCATCTCTAGCATTTGAAGCAAGCTGCTACTGTGAGTATTATCTTCATATTGTGGAACTTTTATGCTGCTGCTCTAACTCTGGTTGTTGACTCAGCTCATTTAGGTTTCTAGATTTTATACTGTGAGCTCCTTTTAAGAAAGTGGGACAGTAATGTTTGATGAGACTTCTAAAACAAATAGTGAAAAACATGTATCTTAAGAGCAGTTTGATACTATACCGTTAGCAACTGCAGCTGGGCAAAAGTGAGCTCTTTAACTGCAATCTCAAATAGTTCCAAAGGATCAGTATGATCTCTCTTTTAAGCAAATGGGAGACAAAAGATCAAGTCAGAAAGCCATGAGACAACAAAAGCACTAGTAAGTATCGCATATACTTGAAAATAAGCCAAGTTTTTCAGCCCCTTTTTGGGGGGCTGAAAACGACTCCCTCAGCTTATAATGAGGTCAAGGCTCCAAGTCATTGCTTGCAATATACAATATATTTCTCCTCTTCCCCTCCCTTAACAGTGTGTTTTGTTTTCCATAGCCTCCCTCACTCCTCTTCTCCTTCCAGGCTGCAGTTGCCCATTTTGGAAACTCTTCTTCTTCTTAGAGAGAGAAAGGGAAAGAGAGAGAGAGAGAGAGAGAGAGAGAGAGAGAGAGAGAGGAGAGGAGAGGAGGAGGAATGTTTTGAAAAGGGAAAGGAGGGGGAGAGCCCTTGGAAGAAGAAAAACATTGCATGGGTGGGAGGGGAAGAAAAATACTGCAGGAGGAAAATGCACATATAGAGAGAGGATTTGCAAATGTTTCAGGGGGAAATGCATATGTGAAGTTAGTATATATAATTAGATCTATATCTAGCTCTGCATTGTTTATATAGGCACTGAATGTTTGCCTGTTACTATGTTGGAAGCCAGCCTGAGACCCCATGGGGAGATAGGGCAGGAGACAAATGAAATATTATTATTGTTGTTGTTATTAATATGTTATTGTTGATAACATATTGTTTTTGTTTACTCTAAGTTTCCACTTACAGAGCTAGTTTACTGTTTTTCTTTGAAATATGGTAAATATCCAAAAACATTTAACCTACTAATGCCTCAATTAATGTAATTTTATTGGTATCTATTTTTATTTTGAAATTTACCAGTAGCTGCTGCATTTCCCACCCTAGTCAATTATACTCAAGTCAATTAAGTTTTCCCAGTTTTTTTGTGCCAAAATTAGGTCCCTCGGCTTAAATTTGGGTTGGCTTATACTCAAGTATATATGGTAAGTACGCTGGCATAAGTGAATGCAAAATTTCACTGTAGTAAATATAAGAATTATTCTCTATTCTAGTATTCTATCTACTGTCTTACTACATATCTCGTTAAAAAATTTCCACGCAGGAATCTGTTACAAGAGGGTCACTGCACCCAGTTTATTCTACCAGTACAACAGCGCAAAGCATTGCAGCATCCCTTTTACTTTCCCATTATGCAAAAAAATTGCAGCGTGGTACAAATGAAGTATCTCACAACTGCTTCTGTCTAATCAAACTTGAGCTCAACAGTAAAGAAACATCTCTGGTTACTTCTCCAGTTCTCTGGCTAAGGACTTACACTTCACTTTGGCATTATGTACCAAGTTTTGAACATAATCCTGTCACTGTAGTTATTGTAAGTCTGAACCACCATCTACTACATAAACAGCTTTTTCCAAATGTATGGAATGATCAACATAATCGTTGCCCTTTCTCCTCCCGTAAAGGAGTCCATTGCAATCAGAAACAAAGGATCACTAGAAAACAGTGTACACATTTGAGTCACATATTGTTTACCTTTTTCATAGCAATACAACAAGTAAGATCATGATATATAATGGGGACATGATCCCGAGAAAGATGTACATCAAATTCCACAAAGGCTGCTCCCTAGGTCAGAAGGGAGGGAAAAAAGTGTAGAATTTAAAACATATAAGGTCATGTTTCATTTGTTCTTAACACTGTAGCCTTCCTAAAGCAAAACAAATTCTGAACTCTAGGCACTTGATAACAATTATTTAAAACATTTGTAAGAGAAAAATATTTCCAAGCCTCTCTTCTTCTAATACACGGAATTCCAACATACTTAAGAAGTTTTCTACATCTTCCTCTGCAAACATTTGTGGCACAAATAGATGGACATAAATACTTCTATGTAGCTAGATGCCATTCATTTGTAGAGAGACACTGCTTGGGATTCTGCCCAAAGCCTTTCGATACTGTTCACATATTTTTTTATTCCAGAACAAACAGCTATACAGATATACAAAAGAGAAATAAATAAAAATACACGTACATGTTTAGCAGCATTCTTTAAGGAAGCAACAGTGTTCTCTCGAAGTTTAGCAAGCCTGCAAACAAAACAAAAACGTTTTAATTTTATGATTTTTTTAAAGAAAAAGAATGAGCAACCAGTTAATCTATACAAATAATAAAAGGGAAAATGTGTATGTGTGTATATGGTGGAGGTGTCCACTTACATAGACAGCTTCCCACCTCCACAAGCAGGCTATAGTTCCCAGTGCTGAGGAGCCACCAAAAGCACTCCCTCCAAGGACATTTCAGATTACAGCAGGTGCCATGAATAGCCCATCCCCTGCCAATGTCCTCCCCAAACACCATTCCACCCACAACTCAAGGAATGCTTTCATTCGGGGACAATTTCATCCTAGATGTTCTGTTTTTCCTTCAGAATGGACATCCCAGGGTTCCTTTCTCCATTGGCATGAAATTTACATAATCCTGCCTACTGCCATTCCCTTAACCTTTTCCTATGGCACACAGCAAACACATCTAGAGCAAACTTGCCCGATATGACAAAGTTTAACTGTTGAGAAAATGAATGAGCCATTTAACTACTGATGGGAGTTTCAGGGGGTTAACCTGGCATAATGTCAGTTGTAGTTCACCCACAACCTTATGATTTTGTAAAATAATAAAAAATGACTTTTTCAAATAACTCGGGGAACACTGGGTTCCCAAGGTAGTATTATATAAAAAAGAAAAGAAAACAGCAAAGACAACAAAAACTACTAATTGTAATAAGTGGGAAAGTTCTTATCAATTTCAAAATATCACTTGTGTATACACCCGGTGTTGCCCGAGTGTCAGAGGAACTGCTGTCTGCCCGTTTTCTCCCTTTTCCAGCTTTGAGGTGGCTTATTTCACAATGTGTCCATGGAAACACTTTTTGGGCTCTCTTTCTTCCCTTTCTCCATTTTTCTCATACATCTTCTCTCTCTTTCTTTCCTTCTTACCTTCCTTCCTTCTTCCCTTGCTATTCTGTTGCTCAGTTACACATTTCAGAATCTGCCATTTATTAAGTTGCTCAACAATTAACCACAGGTCATGTTTGACTGAGATCTTGTTTCTAATACTTTGCACTTTCTGGTTTTCTGGCCATCACAAACAAAAAGTGGCTATATTTCTCTGCATCTCCTTTTCCAGTTAGCATTCTAAATTCACTTGCCAACATTCAATTAATTTCTACAAATCTTATCTGAAATTCATCCCTTGGACTAGTAGAGACATGATAATGATGAAATTGTCATAAACTAAGGTATATGCAAAATGAAGGTAAGAACAAGTGCCTCCTTCAGAGTTTTATTAAGTAGTAACTCCAAAAGGTACTCCAGCTGAATGAGATCAGCTCCACAGATTTAATATCCATAGATCTAATTCCTAGCATCTATTACTAGGCCAAAACACACTGGTTTATAGGAAAAATAATACCATCTTTTTCAACACCCGGGGGCTTTGTTTCTTCTCACCATGATCCACAGAAATTACTACAACATTCCAAAGGATTCTAAACACAGTTCTCACATAAAGATAAATGTACTTTTGATGGATCTTAGCAAGTACAGAGGTGGCAGGTGAAAATCTAGAAACATTTCCTGAAAATTATTTTTTGTAACAAGATTTCTAGCTTAACATGACAAATAGCAGCCAAGACACAATGAAGTCCTGATACATTGATCCAACTGCGCTGCGGTAAAAAGAAGAAAAGTTTACTTCTTCTCTGGTATCTCGTTGTACTTTAATTATTTAAACTTACTTGGTGGTGGTTGTAGAATTTCCTGCACCTCTATGTCCAACATCTAGTCCTTTTCTTGCACTCCAGTATTTAGCAAATGTAGCTTGCATATCACAGGAATATCCCTGAATTGGCTTGACAATTAAGTAGTCAACTACAAGGAGAAAAGAAAGATGACGTGATTGTCCATTTTAAATTTTTAAAATCAGATTAGAACAGTCCTTCTAGCATTAACCATCTGAATCCAATGCAAGCCTTTTGAAAATGAGAACCATGCTAAGATTAGCCCATGCTTGCATCAACATCTCTGAAGTAATCATACCTCTAACTTTTCCTATTGTTTTTCGTGACATTCTGTTCATAATAGGAAGCGTGAGAATACCGCAACTCTTTCCTGCTTCTGCAAGAGTGGAGGATAACAGACAAGCTGTGCCCACATGCCCTGGAATTTCATCTCCTTGTATCACTGCTTCACTAAGATCTTCCTAAAAATGCAAAATAAAATAAAATAAGAGAGAGATAAATGTTTTTAAATTAAGGTTTTTTTTATTACTCCATAACCTATAAAATCTGAATCAAGCATTTCTGTGAATATAGCTCTTGCTCCTGGAAAGCAGATAAAGAACACAGCAATGTCAAGATATTTGTGCTAATTGTTTATTACCACTGTTCTTTTCTGCAGCTGCTATTGCTCTAAATATTCATATTCAAACTTGAATACTACAGTCCAACTACTGAGGAAGTGGATTATAATTCATGCAAGAACATGCTAAAATAGACCAGTTAGTTTTAAAGATAGAATCATAGAATCATAGAATCATAGAGTTGGAAGAGACCTCATGGGCCATGTAAATACAAATGGAGTATTTCTTGTTCCATGTAGTTCATTTATCTGGTTTTATTCAATGAAAGAGCCATTTTGGAGTCATCAATATTGTTAAAATAAAGGTTTAAGAAATAATAAGATGCTGGAATCATAACTCAGAAACTAGAATTTATCTGAGGGACCTTGAGGAGCCAGAAGGTAGGATACTAAATTCACTGGACAACTGGTTTTGATACACATGGAAAAAAAAAGATCTCATTCAAAAAACTGCAGGATTTCCCAGCTTGGATGCTGTCTTGCAAATGTGACGAGGGAGGGAAAAGGTAGCCTGAGCACTGCTCCAGTCTCATCATGTGTAAAGGCTTGGGTAGACGTAGCAGTATTGAAACATGCACTTTTGCTAGGGGAATTTAAAAAAGAGTTTAGTTCTTGTTAGGGGCACAAACTTCTCATCCTCTGGGAGGCTTCTCTCTTATTCCAGTTTCCTATCTGTAATTGTGTTAAGGTGGCTACAAACCCTGCAATACGATAAATGGTCAAACAATGTAAGTCACACAGTAAAATTGAGCTTTTTTTTTTTTAACTACTATAGATATTTAACTTTGTGGAAAAAGCTCTCTCACATACTCACACCCTCACCTCAAAAAAGTCAAAGATCAACTCCAAATTGTCTGGTTCCATAGTCTGTATAGAATATTCTGTCCACCGGTCGGGCTGCAAACCATAACCACATTCTGGCTGAGAATGCCGCGACTTGAATTCATTATCACTTATTAGCGAAATCTCTAATGTGTTTGCCATTTTATGATGAAGGGTAGGTGACAGTCTACCTTCCTCGTCATCTTCACCCTCCTCCTCCAAGCCTTCAAGGGTGAGTTTCACCCTACACAGGAAAGAAACAGCAATATCTGACTCTGTGTGTCATAGAATCTCTGTGACAATAACAGAATTTAGACAACCTGTGATGTCAGAGGATCAATCAGATGTATTCTACTTTGTTAACACAAAGGGGCACAAATGGAGCATATAAAATTACATGTGGTATAGAGAAAGAAAGTTTTCTGTTCTCTTAATACTAGAAGTCAAGGCCATCCAATGAAGCTAAATACTGGAAAATTCTGGGCAAAGAATAGCAAGTACTTCTTCACACAGTGCATAAATTATTGATTTTACTTCTGTAAGATATGGAGATGTCCACTAAGGACCCTTCCACACAACCCTATATCCCAGAATATCAAGGCAGAAAATCCCATGATATCTGCTTTGAACTTGGTTATTTGAGTCCACACTGCCATATATTCCAGTTCAAAGCACATAATGTGGGATTTTATTCAGCTGTGTGGAAGGGCCTAATATTAGACTATTTGGATTAAGCTATGGGTAATGTGGAATATGCAGACAAAGCCAGACCCAGACTCCATGTTGCCACCCAAGGCCATTATTAGGTCTCCAGGACCACCATCATCTCAATTTTCATACTGATAATGTCTATGCCATAACCTATATATGGTGTGCATGCAATTTCACTACACATTCTCCTTCCTGTTTAAGGTCCAAAAGGATCTTTTTTAAGATCAAGTAAAGCAGAAGTCAATTTCCAGTTAATTGCTTAGTTTAAAAAAGGCATTTTCTGGATCTGAAACAATTTGCAGAATCCAGAAATGTAGCAAAATCATCTCCACTATTGTCATTTTAAACAAAATTATATTCACTAGTGTTCTTTTAAACACTGAACGTGGGGACACTTTTACTGTTTAAGAGGGAAAGAGGTTCAGAGTCTTCAAGTGGAAAATGAGGTCACCATGCAATAGCAGCTGGCCAACCTTGATCTATGTCCTAGGATAAGGACATAAAGAACTAATTATCATGATGTTTATCTTTATTTGCTATCTTTATATAGTACTTTTGGACAAGCTTCAAAACAAGTTACATAAAATTAAATGGATCAAATAAATTAATAGCATAATCCATGCCAAACCTTTTCTCCCCTTAGACCAAAATAGTACATGTAGTGGCAGACACCTAGTTAGACAGTATATCGAACTGTGGACATTACACACACTTGCCTTACAGGGGGGATAAAAATTGCTCAACAAGAACTGAACATGAAGTACACTCTCACACAAATGCTTTCTTCCTTGGGTTCACAGTATGAGCAACTTCAGAGCTGTTACCTAATTGAGCACTCTTAACTTAATGGTGGCTATTTCACAAAACAATGTCACTGTTTTATAAAGCAGCGAAGAACAAAAATAATAACCAATGTATTTAAAATTCACTTAAGAGCTCCAAGACACCAAGTATTTATGTAAAGATTCGAGGAGCTGGTTTTACACTCCATTTTAAAGATTAGGAAGAAAGAGATATATGAACGAATCCTGTAATTAATCTTGTATAAAAGGAAAAAAACCAAACTTTACAGTTCCAAAAATAATCTGAACAGGAATTGCACTTCTACAAATTAAAAGTGTATTATTTAGACCAGTGGTTGTCAACCTGTGGTCCGTGGACCACCAGTGACCCGCAAGAACGAAAATATGATCCATGGCCTTACCATTACTACACAGTTGCTTCAAAACAGCGCAGCAACAAGAGTGATTGGTCTCGCAAAACTCTCTTATAGTGCTGAGGCAATGGGGATGTCAGAAGGGGAAAAGCTGACTACCCACGAAAGATTACTACTACCACATCAGCTCTAGATTATTAAATATGGTTGTCTGTGGATGAGCAGATGGTGACTACTGGATGGCATATGTTCTGTATCAGAGACTAGAGCCAATGCAAATTACCAAACCAAATCTAAAGTTGACCAAAAACTGATTCGTAACCCATTGGTACTAATGTTGGAGAGTGGTCCCTAGTCAAAATGGTTCCTGGTCAAAAAAAAGGTTAGGAACCACTGATTTAGACCAATATTCAACTTAACCAAAAGAGAATCATCAAAAAGTGTGATCATACCTAAATCTAGATTTTTTAAATTTTTTCTTCGTTATCGATACAGGAGATTTTTCAGAAAAATGCAGCCGTAGTCTTATTTCCGTCTGGCACGTCAGCCATCCAGAATCAATACTCTCCACATCATCTGACAAAGTTAAAAAAGCAACAAGAGTTATAGTCCTGTGTAATCTTCAGTCTTATAGTTCTATAAAATTTTACCATATCCCAAAATGTCAATAAGCCCAGTAAAAAGGGGAAAGACATCACAAGACCATATGGCTGTTAAAATTGGCAAGATAGAATTGAACTGACAAATATGTCTTAAAGAGCCCTAGTGAATAATCAGCTTTCTGTTAAAATATCAGTATAGATTTCTGAAACTAACCATGCAGACTCCCAGGGAAGAAAAACATTATAGAAAAGGCTACACTTTTATTCCCAGAAGGAGCCAAGAGAACACACTGTTGGCCTATTGTCACAAGCAGCAACAGATTAAATGTTGGGGTCTGTTCTGACTTAAAACCTGGATATTCGTGAACTTAATTCAATGAAGTAATGCTGATCTTTAGAGGAAAAGGTGACAGGGAAGGTAATGAACTTCACAAACACCATTCAAACCATGTCCCTTCAGCTTTCAATCAACTATAATGGAAAAATGTCAAAAGATTAGGGGGCATGGTTTCCTGTAATTCAAGCAGAGAACATTATATGTACAGTATGCTTTTTTTCTGGCTGTAGAATGGAGCTGTCTATTACAAAAGGATGGGAAAAATTAATAGTTACCACCCAGGCTAACAAGATTAATTTTTTTATTCAGTATAGCTAATGAGGAAGATTAATGAACATCAAAGAACAAACATTTATTAAGACTAAAAGGAGTATTTGCACGGTCACAAGGGAACAAGTTCAATGCTCAACTAAGACTGGAAGGATTCCAAGTCCAAGGATTGAGGATGTGGGGATAGAAAAGCACAGGCCACTTCCAACATCTGTTAAAGGTCTCTCTCCTGCTGTGGCCTTTTATCAAAGCCTGCTTTTGCTACCCCAAAGCCTGCTCCAAGAGACTCTTTCTCACTTTCCCCACAGGAAATGGCCTACAGGAAGGATCCTGGTTTTATATCTTAATGATGTTTACTGCGATTTTACAATGCATGCCTGTTCCATGTAAACTGCCTAGGAAAGATTTGTATCCTGAAAAATTGGACACAAGCATCTTTGGATTAATAGATAACAATTAAGCAAGGTTTTGAAACATGTCTCCTTACAAGCTACACCCTTGCCCTAAGCAGTTATATAGGAATGCCATTTGTACAGTGCTATGCATAATAACTGTTATTCTATCTCCTTAGTAGGCCTAATTATTGAGTTGCTTAAATATAACCACACATCCCCATTTTAAGTATTTCAAAGTCATTTTTCATACCAAAACAGAAATGTATCAGCGTCATCCACATGGAAGTTTCATGCGGCATGGCCATCTACTTACCAAAGATTCCAAAGTGTCCATCATCGATGGAGATATCCACTGGAATTAAAAGGACAATCTGTGAGAACAGTTCACATTCACCGGTTGTTCAATTACTTGCTAGTTTTGGCTGAAATCCTATACATACTTGCCTGGGAGAAAGTCCCTTTGAAGCTAATGAGGCATCTGGTTAAGTATGTAGAGGATTGCAGTATAAGTTTCAAAACTCCTTTACCATTTTATGTCAAATTACAGTTAAGACACTTTAAATAAGAAGGCATGGCATAAGCATATTTGTTACAACTTGTTCAATACCTCTCAGCTCTTTCCTTGACATAAAACCATAATCTCCAGAAAACATCAAAAGCATGTAGGTCCTTCGAACAACACTGTTTAAACTGTGGAAAGGGCCTGACATATCCTGAGAATGAATCAGTGCCATGATGTCGCACTTGGGTCATAATGGTCATTATATTCATGTGATGGGTTATAAAGTACATGCTAAGTAGCAAAGAAATACCCTTTACTTCAAGCTCAGAGAGAAAGCATCTGGACTACTACCATTAAAATGCTTGTGCTCCCTCCCACCCAATTCTTGATAAAAGATTTAAACTTTCATATTTATCTCATGCCTCAGAAAAAGTTACAATCTTTGGGGAAAAAACCCCAAAAACCCTCAGTAACAAATCAGAACCATACAGGGTTTAAAGATAATGAAGTTCTACTATTAAGGTTCTGCCCTCATATGCACTGAAGAAAACAGCAGGATCTAAACTATCAGAGATTTTAAAGGGTCCAAGAATCACTGAAAGGCATGAGTCCCTCAGCAGTCTTTCAAAAATGATTAAACACTAAAGCCACTTATGACATACACATCTTTTTTGTAAGAATTAAAAAGCAAAGAAAAAAAATTACTGGAATCCCATGCATGCCTACACAAAAGAAAGTCCTACTTCATTCAATGGGACTTAACATCAGTGGATCTCAACCTGTGGGCTCCTAGATATTTTGGCTTTCAACTCCTAACAGCTGGCAAGCTGGCTGGGATTTCTGGGAGTTGTAGGCCAAAACACCTGGGAACCCACAGGTTAAAAACCACTGTCCTAGATAGAGTTGCACAAAAGTGCAGACTTAAGACTACCTTCCTAGGTTTGCTCCTTTGAAGACCATGAACTAGGAAACAATATATTTAGCTTGGAATATAAGGGGCGCATTTATTTATATACAATCTTGGAATTTTTAATTTTAAAAACTTAAAATGTAGATTGCAGTAAATCATCATTTTGGGCACTGAAAACCCACAGCAAGTAGTTTCAATCACTTTCTCAAGGATAAAATAATATTAGGTTGTATCAGCAACTCTCCCCATTTGCACTGTTTATCCTAAGTTAGTATTACTAAAAATATTCTATTTACTTTAAACACATTTATTACTCTGTTTCACAAAATAATACCTTTGAATAGGTAAAACCTTTTATTGGGGAAAAAAAACAAAACAACTAGGTCTGAAACTTTAAGACAAACAGCACTTAGTTTCTACTACTGAGGAATGGTTTGTTAAAAAAAAAAACCAAGAGCAAAAACCAGGGACTCCCAGCCTCAAAGAACAATGAAAACTATCAGTTGTGTGGTCTCTGTGTTCTCACTGTTTTAAAACGTTAATTTTAAGTTAAGTTTTCGAGGCCCATTAATTTTTCTTCCATTTGGTGAGATAATAAGATGTAACACAATGTCTCAAAAACTCATGACTCATCTAATGGGATGATCCCTCCTAACACTCCCCAGATTCATGTTTAGAAATGGGAATCGGGACTTATCCATGCCACACTTTGAAAGCCCAAGATGAAATCACAGGCAACTTCACCCACCCTATTTGAACAGCCAAAATGTGTAAATATCAATAGAGACAAAAGCATGGGGAAAATTAGATGTTCAAATCAATGTGTTTACAACTATAAATTAAACAATTTCACAAAACTTTGGAGAGCAATAATCATGCTGTGCTAGGAAGGAAGGTGCCTGTGTAGCAATGGCATTAATGTTAATTCAATAAAACATTATCAATGCCTACTAAACCACTGTGTAACATATTAGTAATCTTATGCTTCAAACAGATGCAGTTGGTGCCCATACCTAATGGGGTAATTGATCGTGGTGGTTGATGAGTCTCCCACTTGTGAATTATGACTTGGCATGGACCATCGATAGTCTGCAATTTAAAAGTTAAACGTCTGCAATAATGACTGTTACATCTGATTTTTAACTGTGATGCCATATGAAATCTACTTAAACACTCTATGAAGTGCAAATATAGGTCTTCGGTTCATATCATTTATCTTATAAGCACTCATGCCACTAAAGTGCACCTGGTCATCCTAAGACTAAAATCTTATTAAAATGATATATCTCCATATAACAAAGGAGGGCATGGGATGGTAATTTTTTTACCCTATCCCTGACATCAGGACATTAAATCTAACTTCCAAACAAAAACTGTGCACCACTTAAAACTAAGTGGAATATGTAGAAGCCTGAGAGCAGGTCAACATGCACAATCCCTCTCTTATACATTGGATGCCACATGTCCAATATGAATAGTGTTTTTTAAAAAAATAAGTTTATAAATACTGCTTCCAAGTAGAAAAGATTCTAAATTATGTTTACAGATTTATCATACATTAAAGTGTTGGACTTCACACTTTGTGAAACAAGCACAAATGTCATGTATATTAGCAGCATTCATAGAGCAGCATTTTTATACAACAGCAATTAAAAATGGCAAAAAGCTGCATCTGTTAGAACTCACTTCAGTCCTTAAGTCATTGTCATATATTTATACAGTCATCAGTCACATATTTTCAAACAAAAAGACTGTATACGCCTGAAAGACGGACACTCCCATGCAGTCAAAAAATGACTAAGCCACTCTGGAATCAAATCTGGGAAAACCGGGACATAAAGGCAGCCACATCTGGAAAAAGTCTTCCATTCCCAAAGGCCTACAAAGCTTTGTCTTGTACAAGAGGCTACTTAACAAATTAGAATTTATCTGGAATCTACACATATATATCCTATTTCATATGTCCTAATTTTTTACTTAGTTTTGTACTTATGAGTGATTTTAGAGTTATACTCAACATGTCTATTGTTATTCTTCTTTCCCATGTATTATGATTTGTCCTAACTTTGTTGATCTAATTCTCTTGAATTGTTATGTATCTACTTTTATTTATATTGTGTTCCTGTTGTAAGCTGCTCTGAGTCTCTCAAGGAGAGAAGGTGGGATATAAATATGATGATGATTATTGTTATTATCATTATTATTTAGAACTTTAAAGTTTCCTGCAAACAATTAGTGAAACAGCACATGCAGCAGGGTAAGGGATAGCCACAGCTGCTGGAGTCTATTTTAATTACTGCAGTGGATCGCTTTGGTGATATTTGCTAAAAAATTGTAACTGGCTATTCCTTTTACTTGCAAGCTTCAGGATTTTCAGCTGATTTTAGGGCTTGGGCTTGGTGTTTAAGGCAATCTGCCATTCTACAGCCCTCCAGGAGTGCATATCATAACTTTGGGGTGAAAACACCTCAATAATTCAATGGAGACCCTGTGAAATCTCCAGAGCAAAAAAAAAAAAAGATGTTGGGGAAAGAATGTGTGACCTATGAAGGATGCAATTTTCACTTCTGCTATAAAGGCCAAAGCAGAAGGAGGAATGCAAATAATAAAGTTTAGAAGTAAGTTGTATATTAAATTCTTGGGTAAAGAGAGAATTTGTTGGACTCAGAAGGAAAAGGAAAAGAGAAGATAGCTATGCAAACAACACGGTAATTATTCTCTTTCAACCTGATCTTCCTTGCCTTCTGCTTAGATTGCTGCCCAAAGTTAAATATTTTAATTGATGTTGATATGCTGATTTGTCATTTTAAACTTTATTTGAATAACAGGA
This sequence comes from Anolis sagrei ordinatus, assembly GCF_025583915.1. NCBI lineage: Eukaryota > Metazoa > Chordata > Lepidosauria > Squamata > Anolidae > Anolis > Anolis sagrei. The sequence continues at coordinate 208,079,899 of NW_026844366.1, read as the reverse complement.
AAACATCAATTTGTTATAAGTCCCTATAACTATTCATACATAAAATTGAACAAAAAGCTTAAGCGATTCTGTAAAGTGTCTAAGGTAGCTTCATTCTTCTTCCCAACATAAGGATCACTGAATGAGCACACATGGAACATCAATCTACTGTGCTTGTTTCATTTCTCCAAAATTGAGCCACAAATGCCTACAACAATAGTAATAAAACCCTTTTGCTTTTCCTACCTGCATGCACATTCTAAAGAATACCAGGCCTAATTATCTGCACAAAACCTGTTCAAACATCATCCTAAAAAAGAGCTGTCCCAAGTTCAAATGGTCTATAAATTTAAATTACTTCCTTCCTCTCACCCAAATACATGTCTTCACTTGAAACACTGCAAGAATTTGATGATAATTCCAAATATTTAGGAACCAAGGGTGCATCTCCCAAAACTCCAAGGGTTACAGAGAAGCTGTACGTATAAAATGCGGCATTCTCACAATTGAGAGAAAGGCTGGCTGACAATGTGGCATTTCGTACGGCCCCTGATGTGCTTTGTGAAACTGGAAAATGGATTGCTACTAGAGGAAGGAAGAGAAGAACAGCCAAAGAAAATGAGCCTCTAGGATTTCAGCTTTTTAAGAAATGGCTGCATAAAATCTCTTACCATAGGATTGTTTGGTTTGACTACAATCCTGATACACTTACTAAAAAGTAAGAGCCGCCATTAACTGTCACTTTTCCAGCAAACACGCTAAACATCTTTAATTGTTGACATAATTATAGCTATGCCCCTGAATCCATAAACATACAATCCAGGTCAAATTAAACAAATCTAAAAGTGTAACATGTACTTTAAACAAGAGTGCAATATTGCACCTAGATGCACACTAAACTATTTAGCGACAAAAACAGCAGTGCTAGAATATAAATCTGAAGTGAAAATTAATTTACAATTAATTAATTCAAAATTTTAATTTTCTAACAAACCACTATGGCTGCTAGTTCAGAGATGTTTGTTTCTCATTGCTCAAATGAGGAACTCTAAGCAAGCCAATTTAAGAAACAGATGCTGATCAGTAGACTGCCAAGTGAAATCAATTGACTAGCATAATCAGATTTTTTTTTCTTTTAAAAGACCGCTTTGAAAACACCATGTATAAAATCCCAAGAGGTATGGTTTTGGGAACTAGCATAAGTACTGGCTTCCTTCTTCCGAAAGGAAATGTTATGCCGATTACTCATCATAACAAAAGAAAAGGGTTTTCTTCAAGAGCAAATCTACTGCTATTTGCATTCAGTTCATATTCTTGTAGTACTATTTAGCAAGACAGGTGAAGTGGTTGTGAACCATCACCTCTCTACTCTGAAGTTACTTTAGATTTAAAAAAGTAACTTAAGTAGGAGCTTTTTGCTCAACAATCTCCATCACAAACCATAGAAATATTAGGGTGGCTGTATTGGCCATTTACAAAATTCACGAGAATGCATAATATTTACTAGGCTAACCTGAACGGCACATTTGGTTGGCCTAATGAAAAACTTACGGTAGTATTACACAAATATTCTTTATGATATGAACTGTTTTTTCAACAAGGAACCCAGAAATTGGGACAGTGGCTTTACTACTGTGCCTATTACCTAATAGTATCTGTTATCAGCATTATTAAGAGCAGCCACAAGGTAACAATTGGTAAACCAATATTATGCCTCCATAATTAAAACACTAGAAGAAGAATGTTATATAAGGTTGGCTTTGCCAGTTATACCAGAAGCAGAAAAATGGCACTTACACAATTGCATTAATGCTAAAACTGATCTTATGTTTATATCTCTTTTCCTTAAAAGCATTTTTAAACATGAACTATTCTCCTGCTTATGGTAGCATTCTAAATCCAGCCTGAATCTGCGAATTAAACACAGTTCAATTTACAACAACTGTTGCGGAAAAATATAAAAAGATTACATGTCTGTTCTGGTGAAAGGTCTCTCAGAAAGTGAAGGTAATAATTCATATTAAACATTAGGACATTAGGTCTTAAGCATAGTGGAGGTTTATATGAAAATCAGCCTAAATCACTCTCACTGAACTTAAAGTTAGTTAAAACTTGCTTGGCCTATCACTTAAAATATTGCATCTGTGCCTGTGAATGCTTGATAAACGTCTGTATAAGAACAACACTTGTTATCTTTAGTTTCAGTTTAAGCCTAAATGCAGGAAGTGGTCATCACTATAATAAGAGAACGAAACTACAAAATATTTCATTTATGTAAAGCAAGCAAGGGTACTTGATATAGCTAGAAATGGAAATATGCAGGAGAAAGAACCATTAAGTAAACACTGCTTTATACTCATTCAATATCAAAAAACATTTGGTTTACACTGTCCTTGGATGAACCTAACAGTCCTACAGTGTGGAATGAATGAAGTTTGACAACATTTTAAGTGCCATAGCTCAATGATATGGAATCCTAGGAATTGCCATTTAATAAGGCACCAACCCTCTTCAGCAGAGAAGACTAAAGACCTTGTAAAACTACAACTTCAATGATTCCACAGCATGAACCATGACAGGTAAAGTGGTGTCCAACTACATTAATTCTACAGTAGATGCACATTTTCAATCTTACATGCCTTTTTTGCTTCACCATCATTGTACTGTATCCACACATTACAACAGTGTATTGTTTATTTCCGTACTCCTCTCTCGCACCTCTGACAAATGTTAACCTCTACCAATACCTAGATGCTGACCAACTTGGGCTCCTTACATAGGTCTATATTTTGCTATTCCATAAAATTCATACTTACCATAGAAGCCTCTGCATCACACGGTACTTATAGCGTGCACGATACAGAGCACCTACTCAAAGGAAACACACTCACCAATACATACTGTAAAGTTTGCATGTATTATAAGGGAACTTGACTTACTTCAGCAGATCTACGTCACTGCTTTTAAAACTAAATTGAAACTGCACCTTCAAATATTTAACTAAGTTAGAAGAATGCAGACCAAAAAAGTATCAAAATTAGCTTGCTGTTACTTCTGATAACTTGTGAAAAACTATTGAAATATTTGCTTATCTCCTTAGCAATTACATGCCTGTGCCATGTTTAACTTATTTAACGTTACTTAATGGTAATAGAAGCTCACCAAGCATACTATTTAAGCTTGTTATGCCTCTTAGGTTATACTTTTCCCACACAAAACACAACTGGGGAGGAAAAGCATGAGATGTGTAAATACACTGAATGAGTCAGGTATGCCTTTTGGTCTGCATGCACATGGCTGGGAAGCCAGCTGCAGCCATCCATTGCATGCAGTCAGCTTAAAGCAGGTGCTCATGCTTATACAGGGCCTTTCTTTGAAAGGAATGTTTAACTGAAGCTAAAAACAATTTGTTGTCTAAGGCTTTCATGGCCGGAATAACTGGATTGCTGTGAGCTTTTTGGGCTGTATGGTCATGTTCCAGTAGCATTCTCTCTCTCTCTCTCAAAAAAAAAAAAAACAAACAGTTTGTTTTCAGGAGAATTAACAATGATGAATCAAACAACTGACAATGGTGTACACTACTGTTAAATTCCATAACACCAGGAGCTTATCCTAGAATTAATCAACATATCACAATGATGTTTACTTAGTTATACATACCTGTGGCTCTAAAAAGATGCCTTGAAAATATCGATATTCAATTTCAGCTCCCTTAGGGAGTTTAACAGTTGCTTTCCATAGAAGACTATAGGGAAAAAGAGAAGGGGAAAATGAGATGACTGTCATACGATTTAATGCATTTAAGCGTTGTTCATTGTGCACGCACAGATTTAATGAGATACTTTACTTTTTCCTCCCTCTCCTGTTTCCAGGAATTATTTCTGGTGTAACAAGTAGCCTTTATAGAGGTAAATAAAGAGAATCAAAAAACTTGCTGCATACAGAGAGCTGACTGCAAAGCCTTTGTAAGAACACCTCTCACCCTCATGATAATCAGAGGTTCAAATATATTCATCCAAAGGCACTGTAGTATACTGGGAATGGTTATTGGTTCAAACTGTAGATGTAAAGTGCAGTCCTAAGGCCCAAGGGGTGTACAGCCCTCTAAAGTCATTTACCCGGTCCCAGCCCTACACTTTAGACTTAGAATCGCTCTATGTCTGAAACTACTTGAAAGAACATAACAATGACAATCCCAATTAACTTGACTATCTCATCAGCCAAAAGCAGGCTCACACTTCTCATTGAAATACTGGTAAGCTGGTGTTGGTTAAAATTGTTCTTCATTTTAAACATCATATTGTTCTTTCAATTTTTTTTGGTGCTACAAAATAAGATGTATGCAGTTTGCATAAGAATTTGTTCATACTTTTTCCAACTGTAGTCTGGCTCCCCAACAATCTGAGGGACCATGAAGTGGCCTTCTGTTTAAAAAGTTGAAGGATCGTGGATCTATGGTCACTACAGCACCAGTGTATCTTTGTAGATTTCCATTTATGTTCTGCAGATTATCAGTGAAAAATGAGTCATCAGAAGACAGAGGTGTTCAGTAGTGATATGGAGGTTTCCTCTGTACTATAGAAAAAGCATGCGAATATCAAGGCTTCAAACTCAAAGTGAGCTGTCAACTCCACCTCTAGCCATTTCTTGTACATACTAAGACTATTACTATTAAAGGGCCCTGCTCATTGGATCTGGGTGTGCATGTTTCTTCAATAGTAGAGCAAACAAACTAATAGGACACAACAGAAAGGACAAGGGAATTGGACAAAAATATTTTTGGTATAGTTTATGTGCCACAACGTGGCATTCCACAGACATACTAATTTTTAACATAGTTTACAACAGGCATGCTACTCAAGCTGCACAACATAAATAATTAAGCAAGAAGCAAATATGTATCATCATCATCATCATCATCATCATCATCATCATCATCATCACTTTAATTCTTAATTAGTCGCTCTCCACCAAGGTGCTCTGAGCGACTTACAATTTGAAATAGCATTTCACAATATAAAACATTAAACAGTGACTATTTGGCAAATTAGATCTGATTACTTAAATGCACAACCAAACAGCCAAGTCTTCAGCGCTTTTACAAAAGGTCGCAACTACGATATTGCTCTAACACAGTGGTTCTCAACCTGGGGTCCCCAGATGTTTTTGGCCTACAACTCCCAGAAATCCCAGCCAGTTTACAAGCTGTTAGGATTTCTGGGAGTTGAAGGCCAAAAACATCTGGGATCCTCAGGTTGAGAACCACTGCTCTAACATATAGAGGCAACGGGTTCCACAGAATTGGAGCATAGGCCGAAAAAGCTCTACATCTTGTAGCTTCCAGATGTATTTCCTATATGTATCAATATAGCACTCAACAGCCAACTTCAAATGTTAGTATACCCTTGGTTTTCTAAACTGAAGTATATCCAGATGTTGAGACAATGACCAAATTGCAGAACATGAACTGTATGGTGAGCACTGTCCTATGTAGTTATAAGTTTCTGTGTGTATTGTAGAAGGAAACTTACACATCACCAGCCTCCTCCTCTGGCTGAAGGATTATTGCACATTGGGGATTCCAGTTTCCCAGCGCACTGCAGCTTCCACATATGGCAAAAACTTCTCCTAGAAACAGCAATGTGTTACAAAGCACTCAATAGAATTTAAAATATTATTGAGGTTTTGCCTATAGCTTGATCAAGTGGCTTTGTGTAAAAACATGAGAGGATTCAAAATTAACATTTTTTCACTTTTTTCTATTAAAATATGCAAATCACTATACAACTCTGCAGTACTATGAATGTATATATACTATGAATATGTACTATGAATGTATATACTGTTCTAGTCCATGCAAGGCAGATCAAGAAAATATTCTCAGTCTTTAATCCATAATTCCAATATAGTGCTCCACAACAATATACTTAAACTCTTTGGAAACAAATGCTAGTACATATAAATTGTCTGTTAGAAGAAACATCCTCAACTAAAAGTCAGATAATGTTTAAGTGCAGTTTCATGTTACACTCTCGCTAAAGTAAAGTTCTCTGCAGCAAGGAAGACTCCATGAGAAGAAGGCAAAACTAAAAATGTGTAACCTGTACCTAGAATAAAGCTTTTGCTTTGTGCACTACAATAAAATCTTAATGTTACATGACATATATATCTAGATCCACAGGGAGGAGTAAGAGATCTACTGATATCCCAAAGCTATGAACAAGATTTTGGAGTGCCTTAAAGGAATTCATGTGCACTCATACATTTACGGTCTTGTAAGTATTTATATAGGTCATAAGTGCTAAGTTAAAACAGCCAGTTGCCTGATATATAAGACATAAACAACTTGCTTGCTGCCAGCTGAGTTTGGTACATTATGTAATATTTCTGAACATGCTCTCTGGTGATGTAAATGGATAAGCAGTAGGCAGAACAGCTGCTATGAGAGCCATTAAATATCAGTTATGCTGGTAGAAATACACCACCAGGATTCTTAGAATGGAAAAAAAAACCTGCTACATGTTATAAGGGGATGGGGGTAGACATGAGAAGGAAAAACCAAGAGAAAACTCAGATATAAGCCGGGTTATTCAGCCCTTTTTTAGGCTGAAAAAGACCCCCTCGGCTTATACTCGAGTCAAAGTTATATATTATTTTACTTTATTATTATTATTATTATTATTATTATTATTATTATTATTATTACATTGATTATGTTTCTCTATTGTTATTATTACAGTTATTATTTTACTCTCTTTATTATTATTGGAAGGATACGTAAGCACACTGACATTGAAGAAGATAAGAATAATGGTTTAATCAGAGTTGGACAGATTTATCTTAAAATAATTTTATGTAAATATTTAAAAACATATAACCTACTGATGCCTCAATTAATGCAATTTTATTGGGATCTATTTCTATTTTGAAATTTACCAGTAGATGCTGCATTTCCCAACCTTGGCTTATACTCGTGTTAATACATTTTCCCAGTTCTTTGTGGTGAAATTAGGTGCCTCGGATTATATTCGGGTTGGCTTATACTTGAGTATATATGGTAGTTAAGAAGCTGATTGAGGAAGGGTTAGCAGCAAGGAAGGCTGAGAGTGGCAAATGTCTTTCCTGGAGAAGCACACAGTGCATGTTTGCAGCATGGAAATCAATCTATCTTTCTAGCTGATTTAGAAACTCCATTTTCCATGCTTCTCAGCAATGGTGGATGTTTCACATGAATCTAAACAAGTATGGATTTAAGCCTTAAAACAATCGCCACTATTTTCCTGGCCCAACTCCCATGCTTCTTAATATGTTTCTGAGAGAGAGGGATAGACAAAGAGATTTTCTGCAGATTTTCCCAGCTCTCTTGTGTCCCCCAAAGTCAAAATTAGTAAAATAATTTAAAAATCACTTCAGTCAAGATTTAAAAACAAGTTGCAGCCTATGCTGTACATATGTCTGTAGACCTCCATTTGACATGAGCTAACGGTTTCAGTATTTTGGAGGAACGACAGTTAAATTCTTATGACATTCATTTTATGTTACTGGAGAAGTTTTTTTTTCTCATATGAAATTTTCAAATAAAACAGCATTTTGTAAGATATGCATGTCTTACTCACATATACCTGCTAAAAGATCAATATGCTTCACATATGGACACTTCACTCCTCTGATTGAAAGCCATGTCTAATGAAATTGCCAATAAAAGCTCACATAAAAGCTTTAAAAATCATAGACTAAAAGTTCCATAGTTGTTTATCCTTAGCCCTTCTCCTAGGTTATATTTCAAATATGTTGAGAGTGCACAGAATTATCAGCTGTATTAGGAATTAATTCTCTGTAACCTCTGAAATAACTGAGATAAGGGGTTCAGTAATGAGGAGCCTCTTCTAAACCATGGTGCAGTAACCTTAGGAACAAACTGAAAAGTATTTTGTGCAATGGGTTGTTGTAGGTTTTTTCAGGCTATATGGCCATGTCACTACCTCTGAGGATGCTTGCCATAGATGCAGACGAAACATCAGGAGAGAATGCCTCTAGAACATGGCCATATAGCCCGAAAAAACCTACAACAACCCAGTGATTCCGGCCATGAAAGCTTTCAACAATTCATTTTGTGCAATGTTTTCTGGTTTGCATGAGGAGGCAAGAACCTGGTACAGACAGGAACATGTCAGCCATTCTTAGCTTAAATTGGAGGACATAATCACCTGCACTTTTCCAGAAAGTACATTGCCAAGCTATATTATTATACAAATCAGCTAACGAACGAAACATTTTTTCCATTTAATTTAACTAGTCAGTATGTCAGAAGCAGAGACTCAATCACAATTGGATACTTAATAGATAACTGATTAAAGTAATTAGATCTTATTTGACATTCACTGATAATAAAGCTAAGTGGCCAATTACTTTTTACTATGGATGCAAAGCAGTTGTCCAGTTCATTTTAAAAACTAGGCAAGCTGAAAATGCAACACTCATATTCTAGCCACAGTAATGGCTATCAATGCATTTTTGGGTCCAGTTTTAATTGCTGGTCTAACCTTAAAACCAAATCAGATTATGTCAAAATCCAGCTGCAATGATATGCCCGAAGACCAGCCACAGCTTATTTCTGTTGCTGGTACATAAAAGAAATAGTACATTTCTGGCACAGAATCCCTTATTTCAGGCTATCTGTCCCCCTCCCTCCTCCTTTAAAGTCTCAAAGGCTAGGGAGCTCCACCAGTGTTTTTAATTGAATGTAAGACAATTTTTATTTTATGGTTTTATTACTGTGATTGCTCATTTTTTAATAAACAATATTTTCACAATGAAACGCTAATGATATATGTTTTTATTGATCTTGCTATGGTTTTATATTATATGTTAATGTTTTAAATTGTATTTTATGGTACTGTAGGTATTGAATTGTTGCTGTCTCTAAACCACCTTGAGTCACCTGCGGGCTAAAAGGGCGGTATACAAATATAGTAAATAAATAAATTTTCTATTCCACTGTTTTGTTTTTACTCTGCTACCCACCTTTGGGAAGCATTACTCTGAAAAATATCGCAGAAATACAAAAAAAGAAATGGATGTACAGGTAGTTCCTGGGTTATGAACAAGGTAGGTTCAGTAGGATTGCTCTTAAGTTGAATTTGTATGTAAGTCGGAACAGGTACATTTTAAGTGTAACTCCAGACATTTTTTAAAAGATCTGGATATCATAGGGAATTGTTAACATCCTATTTTGTTGTCTGTGTCCTTGTTCACCTCACCTTCTGACCCCATGACAAATGGATTTTGAAAATTTCCCTTTCTAGGGGTAGATTTTTTTCTCACTTCCCGGTGTGTTACCCTTGTTTTTAACTATAAGTTGTATGTTAGTCGGGTGTTTGTAATTCAAAGACTGCATCTACATAGTATTGTAAACATAATGTTCATGATCTCCATCCCTTTGTGGATGGCAATTAGTGACTAGCCACAACTGCCTACCTGCATTAATATAAACACACATACAGCTCTTGTTTTGTGGAGATGCAATTCTGTGCAAAATGAATAAAATACCCAATGCTGAAAGGACGAGGCACTCAACAAGCACTGGGAAGCTAAGCTGGTTATGTCCCAATCATTTTGGCATACTTTTGAATTTGATGTTTTGTAACTACCATCAATGCTGATGGTGGCAGTGCTGCTGACAAAAGTCTCCCATGTCAGAAAAGCTTTTGCTGAGGAATCAAAACAAATGGTCCAAACGGCAGCAATAGTGGAGATTAGCACTGGTAAAAGATCTCTTAAGAGACAATGGCAGTGGCATTACAGCTAACACTAATTAGTACGGTGCAAAAGGAGGCACACTAAACCCGTTTTAATGTCTTCTGCAATGAAAAATGTATGATGAGACAATCCAAAATGAAATAAAAGATAATGCCAGAACATGAGACACCCAGATCAGAAGACACTCAATGGGATACTACCAAAGTACAACAGAGGGCAATTACAAGTGTCCAATGATGCAAAAGGACATTAAGAAGAGAAAGGAAAGTCCAAAGCTGTGCAACACATATTGCAGGATATGGAGTAAGACATAAATCAGGTGAAGCTAGCCATAGTAAAATAAGAAATGGAAGATATAAACGTTGCAATACTTGGGATGAGTGAGCTACATTTTATAGGAATAGGAAATTATGAGTCATATATATAATTTATATATATATATATATATATATATATATATAGCATTTTACTCAGGAAAAGAAAATCTAAGAAGAGTGGCACTTATAGTGAGGAGAGTAACACTTCATGTGCCACAACATTTGACTGTCCTGATACATAACTTATATTCAGGAGATTACCATCAGGACATAAAATGGAGAAACAGAATTGTTTCTACCTGGCAAGGGGATCAGGCAAGGCTGCATTTTATCACCCAATCAGTTTAATTTATTCGCTGAACATACTAGACATAGAGCAGCATTAGGAGGTTTAAAAAAACAATAATACTAGGAGAAAATAACAAAGATTTGGAATAATTAACAAAGAAAATGAAGGATGCAACTGCAAAGTAGATTTACAGTTAATCAGGACTTAACTCTTTCTAGTAGTCAACATTTCTAAACTGACTTTTGTACTTTGGAAATATCATGAGAACACACAATTTACTAGAAAAGAGGATAATGATTGGGAAGGTAGAAGGCAGTAAGAAAAGAGGAAGACTGCATTACAGACGTCAAAGAAACTGCAGCCTTGAGTATGCAAGACCTGAACAGGGCTGTTGATAAGAGTGACTTATATCGTTTTTAGCATTGTTGACGACTTTGAGATTCTTTGAGAAAAAATGTAATGGTTGGAGGTCTCCAACACTTATTCGAGTCAATCGGAATTCCATGAAAAACTAAACCAGGCCATCCTAATCACAGGGTTAGTCACAAGTTGTACGTTGCATTATATCATAGAATGTTTGTGAAGTAATGTTACAACAGCTGATGGAGTGTCAGGATACAGTCTTATGACAACATGGCACATTTTCTGAGAGGGAAACCAAAGTTCATCTTAGGTGAAGAGAGACTACTAGTCTGCAGCAAGATGTCAACATAAAAGATATTAGGAAGACATAAAAGGTCACAGAAAGCTATATGAAGCAGAGTAGAGGAGCAGTGTCAGTCAGAATATACAGTATATTCTGGCGTATAAGACTACTTTTTAACCCAAGAAAATCTTCTCAAAAGTCAGGGGTCGTCTTATACACGGGTGTAGTCTTATGCATGGGAGCCGTCTTAACTCTATATTTTAACTGGAAAAGTTGGGGGTCGTCTTATACTCCCAGTCGCCTTATATGCCGGAATATACGGTAGTTACTATTATCACCATCAAGTTTATCTTTATCTGAATAAGTGAGATAAGGGTGTACATCACACAGCAGCATGACTTGACCACAGAAATATGTGGCAAGTCACTACTAAAAAATCTAAGAAACAATGATGAAAAAATCCTGAAAAGACGTTTTTTCTAATTAAAAATAAATTGTCACACATTTGCTCAATAAACTGAACATTATACCTGTAAATGTTATCTAATATAGAAAATATCTACATGTAAGACAATGTAAGTCCAGCCTCCCCCTCGGTTCTTATAAGTATTAGCAGCTAAGGTAAAACAGTTTTTCCAACTTAATGCCCTCTATATGTGCTGAACTACAGTTCCCATAATTCAATGTCAGCATGCAGGTGGTCACTTGGCACTTGTAGACCCACACATCTAGAAGGCACTGGACTGGATAAAACTGATATATAGTTATTATGTGGAAGATTTCCCTTTTTAACTGGAAAACTGCAATAAAAGGAAAGTGTTCTCTACCTGGTGCTGATGCTCCTCTTATTTCAAAGGTAACTTGACAAGGTGCCATTCTGAATGATGTAAAATGGCTTTCCGTATCCTACAAAGAAAGGATGAGTTTCTTAACTTTAAGGACAACTGTAAACATTTAGTATCTTAACAGCATATGAATGTATTTCATTTAATTAGAAGTTTCTAGATACATTTTTCAACAAGTCTTCCTTGAATTTCATGCAACTGACAACACAGTCAGACAGATTAGCATTGCACCTAATAAGAACCCTTGTAATGCTTTCTCCCAACAGTGAGTACAACAGTTGTGTGTTCCTGGACCAATCAGGATTTCCTTTTGCATTTAGAAGCTTTCTGTATAGTGGTCCCTACACATTTATGGTTTTAAATATTGTTGATTTAATCAAATTTAGTTAAATATGATGTGATAAACAATTGACATTTTCAGTGGCAACAACTCTCATATAACTTACCTTTTGGGGCAAGTGAGCTTTGCCACTGAAGTACTGTAATTTAATATGAAACATCAATCAAAAATGTCCACGTTCATCTCTTTGACCTTATAATAACCACTTATTTTGCAGAATGCCCAAATAAATGGAAAAAATGTAGCTGTTGTGCATGTATTAAATCGTTTTAAAATAGAAAGATTTTGACCTCTTTTCAGAACTGTATCAATATTACCAGAGATAGCAAATTGTCATCCAGAACACTTTCTAATGAGTTTCTTAGCGATCTAGTGCCTAGCCATCACAGACTTGTGGCTAAGAAAAGGCAAATACTGCACAGCACACAATGGAATCTACAGGGAAAGGTGTGAGATGCATGTCCAAGTGCTCAGCAATTTCTTTTTAAATAAAATAAAATAATTTTTTAAATGCATCGCCAAACACTTGGACACATATCTCCACCTATCCCCCATAAACAACACATTTCATAACTTGAGATACCGTAAGAGGATGTTTTGAGCATTCCTAACAGATGAGGGGCCCCTGCTGGCGCAGCAGGTTAAACTGCTGAACTTGCTGACTGCAAGGTTAGTTGTTTGAATCCAGGAAGCAGGGTAAGCTCCTGCTGTTAGCCCCAGCTTCTGCCAACCTAGCAGTTTGAAAACATGCAAATATGAGTAGATCAATAGGTACCTCCTTGGCAGGAAGGTAAACGGCGCTCCATGCAGTCATGCTGGCCACATGACCTTGGAGGTGTCTACGGACAATGCCAGCTCTTTGGCTTAGATGAGCACCACCCCCCAGAGTCAGACACAACTAGACTTAATGGCAAGGGAAACCTTTACCTTTACTTTAACAGATGAGATCTTACATACACACTGTTAAATTGCTTACATTCTGTTGATGTTATCGGAAATGTTTTGAAAGTATGCAAAGACAAGCCTTTTGGATATCTCTTTTTTAATGAGAACAAAATTTGAACATATCTTTTCTTCTTGTCACAAAACCTCAACAGAAGATCTTTAAAAGTTGGTTTTAAGATCAACCACGTGGTTGGTTTTGTTCAAAAATAATTCTAGAAGAAAACTACAAATTGAGCTGTGATGAGGTACTGATGAAGGACTCAAAAACCAAAGAGCACAGCAGAAGTTGCACTAAAGAAAGAGTAAGAAGATGGACAAGAACAGAAAGTAGGATTCTTTGTGGAAAAGAAACAACAGACAGCAAGAAGCAGATATGGACCTGTAGATACAATGTCACATACAGTTCTTTTGATATGTTGCCTATCTTTGATTTCAGAGAAGAAATGGGTCAAGAGAAAAACATAATTATGTCCAAGCAAAAATAAAATAACACAAAAATGGCCTCTATATTAAAACCATTTCACCCTTCTGACTGAAGTTTTAGCATATCTAAGCCTTGGGCAAGTATGTGATATGTAACACTGATCTGCACCTGGTGATATTCATATCAGGTTCAATCTCAAAAAAGGCCCCACAGAATGAGATGTTACAACTGTGATGCTACCAAAAAAGAGACCCTATCCACAATAATTTTTATACACCAACCCACACAGTCCTTCAAAACATAAAATACTAAAAAGCAAAAAAAAAGCATCATATGAAGAATAGAAAGAAATATCTGCCTTACTGAAGCTCTGTGCTATTGCACTGACCAGTTTTCTGCAAAAGATTACTTAATGCATGAACACCAAGAAGCTCAGTGTTTATATGTGATAAAGGAAGGAGGAATCAAACTAATTAAAAATATCTTCTGCTTATATTTCTATTGCAAGCCTGAGTTTAAACTGAATAAATACTAAACATTTTGGAAATTGTGAACACACAAACGAGACCCTATTCACAGCTACCACCCACCTTTCCAACCCTTGCTCTTGTTTCCTCATAATGCATAAAATAGCAATGGGTACACAATTACTTCTGGCTATGGCTGCACCACTGCAAAATGATACTGAGATGAAACAATGCTGAGTGGGATCTCAGCTTAGTTACATGCAATCATAGGAGGAGGACCAGATGCATTAAACTACAGTTTCTGTTTGTCATATTTTAATTCAAGCCCAGCTTAAGAACTATGATTAAAGTAAAACTGGCATCTAGCTATAGTGTTACATAATTTCCATGAACAATGACTCAGATTGGCAAATCAAGGAGTAGAAACAGTCTGCAGTCTGCAATTTATGACAACAAACTTGAGGCAACTGGGCCTTCCATTTCTATTTCAACTAAGGCAAATAGGATAACCAAGGGGTTTTTTCCACAGCTGAGTTGCAAGGAACTCTGAAGTATGAGACAGCACTGCAGCATCCTAGACTACTCAAGTTCAGGAAGGAAATGCAGCATTGGACAGGCTGCTGCATAAATTGAATTGAAATTGAAAGTAAGTTTTTCTGATTCTTCCAGTAGAAACTGCATTCTACAACTATAAAAGGATAATGTACAACAATTATGAAGCAATATTAACACAACATCTTAGCCCCACTAGCTGAGACTAATTGTACTTTAAACTAAAGTTAATCTCAGCTAATGTTTTAGCTCCCTAAACAGTAACAAACCTTTAGCAGGAACAATATTTTGACTCAAGTCACAAACATCACGCAGACAAAGGGTCCTAACTCTTTACAATGTGAGTATTTTCAGAAGCATTGGACACTACACAGACTTCCTTTTAGGTGTTTCAGCAGACACTACAACTTTCTGTGTCAATAGTTCATAGGCCTAAACAACTGATGGATTTATTATCAATTTTTTCTCTTCATAACACAAAAAAGCAGCTCATTATTCCTTTTCCTGTTTCTGAACATGGGAAAAAAGCAGTTGAGGTCTATAACAATGCAGGCAGACAGGTTAATTTTTGGAATGGGAGACTTTAGTAGTAACTAAATTTAGTGTAGTATCCAGTGGCTAAATTTATGTGTCTATTTCCCAACAACTGCCAGTAACCTACCTATAGACATGAAGGAGTCTACTCAGCACCACAAGTAGTACATTTTCACCTGAAAAACCTCAAATGTATATCACAATCAGCTTAATCATAGTCTAGCATGTTTTGATTTTTGCAAGCATTTCAGCTCCTTGTTTTGGAGAAGCAGTGATTTTAGTGATGGTAAGACTGTTTATAACAATGTTAGCAAAATTCCTCAATCACTATTTAGTCACAAATCTTAAACTTTACATCATGTTGGACTGCTTTATTCTATATGCTGCTTTTAAACGCTAGAGCAAATTTCCAGACATCTGCTCCTTTTAAACATTAGAGCAAACTGCCAAACAACTATTTCAAATGCCTAACAGTTAACAGAACTTGGTATAACAACTAAGAAAGGCCAATATAATTCCTTCAGTATTCACCTTGAGCTATCAACAACATTTTGTACTGGCTTACAATACACTTTGTATTTCTGTCTTGGAAACAAAACACTGAAGTTATGTTCTATATTTATATTTGTGCTTGTCTTTTCACCTTACTTCAAGAGTCAAGTTACAAAAAAAGACATATTTTAATACTGCAAAGGACAATACTTAAGTCAGCAATTCCAAATTACCATAATTTGAGGGTTTAAAGTAGGGCCACATATTGACACACTATGGAAATGCAAAGTATTTCAAATACAAAGGCATCCACGACTTCCCATGTAGTGCAGTGATAGGCCATAAGGGGAGCTGCAAGGCAAGCTGTGCATGAAAGGGCATGCCCACATGTATGTATGAGAGATACTCTGAAAGTTACCATCTTCTTCCAGTCACTGATGCAGCTGGTGATGACTTTCTGGGACTACATAAACATGCCAGGCTAAGTGGACAAAACCTTTTGGTGGCACCCAATGAAGACGGCTTTCAGCCCTGCTCCCCCTGATATTTATGGCAGTGAGATTCATACTTCTGCCATTGTGCAATCTCTTTTGAAAAAAAGGGGGATTATAATGAATGATTGGATCCCCCAATTTTGAATCTGTAGCCAAGGTCTAACTGTTGCTGGGGCCACATGCTGTAGGAGTCAAGTACTGCTGCAGAAGGAGCTATGGTCAGGCACTGCAGACTACAGGTCTCTGGTCTTTCGCTATTACCAGTAAGGCTATTATAGTAAGAACTATAATGTTAAAGAGTGTTGAATATTGTAGATTGCTGGTCGTGGGTCAAGACCAAGCTTCCATGCTCCAATTTTTTTTCACAGAACTTGACTTGAGCTACAACAGCAGTGGTCACCAGAAATACGACAATGAATCCTAAATGCAATTCATGTTGAGCTGTAGATCATAAAAGCACTGGATGGAATTCAAGAATTGAGCAGCAATCCACTCATGTAGATGAAGAAAGAATAGAACAAAGAAACAGGAAATCTAAGTTAACCTTTCCAGCTGTATGTGAGCTGCACCATATGTAAACTGCACTGTGTTCCCTGAAGGAATAAGTAAAAATGCCAATCCTCTGTTTTATTTTTAGATTACAGGGTTGAAGGACACAACCATCTTTACAAAGTGCTCTAGGAAACCTTTTCAGATGATGAGTGAGTAAAAAATATTTCAAATAAATCTATTAAACAGCACCTGTATGGATATTTCTAGCAGCTGTAACTCATCATGATGTCATTTCAAAGCTTCAAAGTTTAGCAGAGTATTTTCTGTCGCACAAAGCTGTCAGGTATCAGGATGAAATCCCAAATTAGGAGGGAAGGAAAGATCTCTAGGAGTAAAATAAGGGGGTGACATTTTCTTTCATCCTCTCTCATCTTGGTACCACTCTTCTCAGTACCCCAATAAATTATGTAAAGGTTTCCCCTTGACATTACGTCTAGTTGTGTATGACTCTGGGAGTGGTCTCATCTCCATTTGTAAGCCAAAGAGCCGGAGTTGTCCATAGATCCCTCCTAGGTCATGTGGCCAGCATGACTGCATGGAGTTCCGTTACCTTTCTGCCAAAGTGGTACCTATTGATCTACTCACATTTGCATGTTTTCAAACTGCTAAGTTGGCAGAAGCTGAGGCTAACAGCAGCTCACCCTGCTCCCCGAACAGCCAACCCTTTGGTCAGCAAGTTCAGCAGCGCTGAGATTTAACCCTGGGCTAACTGGGGGGCTCTAACGAATTATCAAAATGCAAATTAACTACCACTTAGTTTCAGGCACATCCTTAACCTTTCTTACTTGCAGGTATGACAGCATATGCATCAAGGGGTTGGGTGAAGCTAATAAAGAATGCTCACTAAACCGTACAAAGAAAAAGGAGGCAATTTTGAGACACCATGCTAAGATTCCTGAAAATGGAGAACAGAAAAAAGAAGAACTAAAGCGCCACTGGCAAGACTCCTGAGGTTAAAAATGACAGAAAATGCTGATAAGATTTCAGATTAAAAGTGGGGCAAGGGACCATGGTTTGGGCTATTATATATTGCTCTAAGCACAGCTAAACTGGTCCTCCTCATCTAGTAATGAAATATTCATACAAGAGTAACAAAAATAATACAGATGCAAAACTAGATTCTGCATGCAACCCTGAAATATTAAAAATGACCTGAAACAGCTACACAGAGTATTGTCACTCAGCAAAAAAGAAAGCACCAACAATATGACCCATTGTATAAGTCTGATAAAAATGCTATTTTTCTGAACAACTTGTCTTTTTGTCCTTACATTTTAAAGAATAAACAAGGCTCAAAGTGGTCTGGAATTCATACCACAAGTACCGGCTTCATGGGTTTTAGAAGAGTCTTCCCTAGATAAACAGCTGTTCATATCAGCTGGCTACAGCAACACTTTTTATCGTAACACGCATTACATAACATGGAAAGACATTTAACACATGCCTGCCCTGTCTGCTTATCACCAATTACAAACACATATTTAAAGGGCTTCGCTAGAGTCCCTCCTCCTTTTGGCTGGCTCTTCCTCACCTTTCTGTCAAATTCTTATGTGGATTTGGCAACCTTCTCTACAAGCTCTGCAGCACGGGGGCAAACAAGGACAAGGGCCTAAATCAAAATTCATACCTTGTTTTCTCCCCCTTTCCTTTTCTGTAAAGTAGACCCCTTACAGGTGAAACAGGAACATTATAAATTATAAATTAGCCCAGCACCTGTCCCTATGACAATTTGTAAAGCTGGAAAGGGGCTACTGCATAACACAAACAAAGTGCTGAAAGAAAAGTGCGATTTCACCAACGAAGAATCAGCAAAGAGCTGTAGCTGCCTACCTTTGTTTCTAGAAAGGGGTTCTAGTGAACAGGTTGAGATTAATAGGAGTTGTTCAGCCCATTAATAAACACAACTAAAGGCATAATGGACACAATTGGATGAAGGAGACAAAAAATTCAAATCTCTGCAATCTTGGGCCTAGGTTAACTTACCACACAAAACTACGTCGAGAATCAAAACAAAATAGCTACATCGAGAATCAAAACAAAATATTTTTACCAGAGACCATGAGGACCATCAAGTCCAATCTCCTGGTATGAAGGAACACTCAATTTAAAAAATGCAACAAAAGCGTTCTGCTGAGGATGAGACCACTGGGCGACAGTAATCTGATGCCCTGAGGGGAGAGCCTAAGCTGTCAAGTTGGGAAGAACCCCAAGAAAACAACTCAGAGCTAAACGGAGTTGATTAGCAAAAAAGTGCCAGTTTGAACCAGTTATTACATTTCAAAGAAAGACATTGATAAAACTACCTCTGACAATTCCATGCCTGAGAAAACCCTGTGAAATTCATGGGATTGCCATAAATTGGTAGAAGACTTGAACACTTACACAATACCTTATAGTGAGGATTGTTGCTTCTCTCTGCTTTAAAATGGGCTTAAATACCCCCCAAAAGGTACCAGATCTCCTTTGATCTTGGAATTCCAGCAGGGTCAGTATACAGACGGGAAACTCTAAACATATTAGGTACCCTAAGATGCATTTCAGAGGAATGAACTAGGAAAACCATTGCCTAAGAAAATTGTAGGAAATTCAGGTCACTCTCTGGCCCCATCCACACAGCTGAATAAAATCCCACATTTTCAGCTTTGAACTGGAATATATGGCAGTGTGAACTCAAACACTCCAGTTCAAAGCAAATATTGTGGGGTTTTCTGCCTTGATATTATGGGATATATGGCTGTGTGGAAGGGCCCTCAGAAAGATCAATCAGATGGGAGGCTGCCACAGAAAGCCCTCTGCTGTAGACTCTATTTCAGAGGAAGGAATTGGCAAAAACACTTCTTGCCTAAGAAAACCCTATGACATGGGGCCATAGGAAGTTGACAGGTGACTTGAAGGCATAGGGCCCTTCCACACAGCCAGAATATCAAGGCAGATAATCCATAATATCTGCCTTGAATTGGGGGGCCCTCTACACAGCTGAATAAAATCCCACATTTTCTGCTTTGAACTGGAATATATGGCAGTGTGGACTCAGATAACCCAGTTCAAAGCAGATATTGTCGTATTTTCCACATTGATATTCTGGGATATAAGGCTGTGTGGAAGGATCCTGGGTTATCTTAGGGCCCTTCCACACATTCCTATATTCCAGAATATAAAGGCAGGAAATCCCACAATATCTGCTTTGAACTGGGTTATCTGAGTCCATACTTAGATATTGTGGGATTTTCTGCCGAGATGCTCCAGGTGATTTACACTGCAGAAATTACACAGGATAAACACATACATACAAATATTAAAATTAACGTGAGTCAAATGCTCCAGTAAAAAGCCAGGTCTTAAGCGCCAGGACAAAACGCCCCAAGTCGTGCATGGCTCTCAAATAGGGAGGCAAGGAATTCCACAAGGCAGGGGCAGAAATAGAGAAGGCCCTGCATCTGGTGCTTTCCAAGTGCACTTCCCTAGGACCCGGTATATAGAGCAGATTGCATTGGGATGGTCATGGCGACCTACGATGATGGTAGAAGGAGAGACGGTCTCTAAAATACAATGGACCCTGGCCATATAAAGTTTTAAAGGTCAGGACCAGATTCTTATACAAACCAACTGGGATATAGGGCTGTGTGGAAGGGCCCTGAGTCCACAGAGCCAGATATTCCAGTTCAAAGCAGATAATGTGGGATTTTCTGCCTTGATATTCTAGGCTATAGCGCTGTATGGAAGGGCCCCGAGTCTACACAGCCATATATTCCAGTTCAAAGCAGATAATGTAGGATTTTCTGCCTTGATATTCTAGGCTATAGCGCTGTATGGAAGGGCCCTGAGTCTACACAGCCATATATTCCAGTTCAAAGCAGATAATGTAGGATTTTCTGCCTTGATATTCTAGGCTATAGCGCTGTATGGAAGGGCCCCGAGTCTACACAGTCATATATTCCAGTTCAAAGCAGATAATGTGGGATTTTCTGCCTTGATATTCTGGAATATAGGGCTGTGTGGAAGGGCCCTGAGTCCACACTGAGTCCCCTTCGGGGTGAGAAGGGCGGAATATAAGTGTTTTAAATAAATAATTATAATAATAATCCCCGTTCAAAGCAGATAATGTGGAATTTTATTCAGATGTGTGGAAGGAGCCATAGAATCAGAGAACCCTTCCACACAGCCCTATATCCCAGAATACCAAGGCAGAAAATCCCATTATCTGAGTGTGGAGTCAAATAACCCAGTTCAAAGCAGACATTGTGGGTTCTTCTGCCCTGATATTCTGGGATATGGGGCTGTGCGGAAGGGCTCAGAGTCGGAGGAAACCTTACAGGCCGTCCAGTCCAACCCCTTGCCATGCAGGAAAAGCACAATCAAAGCACCCCGGAGAGATGGTCACCCAGTCTCTATTTAAAAGCCTCCAAGGGAGGAGCTTCCACATCTCTGAAGCAGTGAGTCAGGCTGTTGACCAGCTTTGCCATTTCCTTCCCCTGAAACAGAGCCGGCAGCAGCTGGGATTCATGGGTTCTGGCCTTCTTGGCGTCCACAGGGTGGAGTGCTTTGTGTCCGTCTGCGGCCTTCGTACGGCTAACAAAGGGAGCCCCCCCTCCTTCTCCCTCCCTCCCTCCCTCCCTCCCTCCCGACGGGCTGCCTCACCTGGCGGCTGTGAGGGCTCCTCAAGAGGGATGGTTGATTTATGATGGCGGCGGTGGCGGCAGGAGAAGAGCCTGGCTCCTCTTCCCCTCCCTGAGGGAAACACTCACTTCCTTTCTGCAGAGAAGTGAGGCGGCGGGCGCTTGCTGACGACGAAGCCTCTCCCCGACCCAAACCGGTTACAGCCAGCCGGCCGAAGCCGCCACCGATGCTGCTGCTGCCGCCGGGCGGGGAGGGAGGGGATTAAAAAAGGATACCCAATGGGTACCAGAGGGCACGTGACGGGCGCGGCCAATAAGAGGGCCAGGAAGCCGCGAGGGGAATCAAGCGGGGAGGGGGAAGAGGAGGAGGAGGGCGTGGCGTTTCCTAGAAAGCTTGGCCTTGGCAGAGCGGAAGGGGGCGTGGCTTGGAGCCAGGAGGGAGGGGGGAGGGAATCCGAGGGGGTAACACTTGGGCCCTTTCCTTCCACACCACTGTATAAAATCCACATTGAACTGGATTATATGGCAGTGTGGGCTCGGATAGCCCAGTTCAAAGCAGGTATTGTGGATTAATAATACAATACAATGCAATAATGCAACATAATACTAATATATTATAGTTATATATTTTATATTATACTAGCCCAGTTCAAAGCAGGTATTGTGGATTAATGATACAATATAATACCATACAATAATGCAATATAATACTAATACTACTACTAATAATATATTATAATTATATATTTTATATTATACTATCCCAGTTCAAAGCAGGTATTGTGGATTAATAATACAATACAATAATGCAACATAACAAGCTGGAATGTATCCAGAGGAGGGCGACTAAAATGATCAAGGGTCTGGAGAACAAGCCCTATGAGGAGCGGCTTAAGGAGCTGGGCATGTTTAGCCTGAAGAAGAGAAGGCTGAGAGGAGATATGATAGCCGTGTATAAATATTTGAGAGGAAGCCAAAGGGAGGAGGGAGCAGGCTTGTTTTCTGCTTCCCTGGAGACTAGGACGAGAAACAATGGCTTCAAACTACAAGAAAGGAGATTCCATCTGAACATGAGGAAGAACTTCCTGACTGTGAGAGCCGTTCAGCAGTGGAACTCTCTGCCCCGGAGTGTGGTGGAGGCTCCTTCTTTGGAAGGTTTTAAACAGAGGCTGGATGGCCATCTGTCAGGGGTGATTTGAATGCAATATTCCTGCTTCTTGGCAGGGGGTTGGACTGGATGGCCCATGAGGTCTCTTCCAACTCTAGGATTCTATGATTCTATGATACTAATACTAATATATTATAATTATATATTTTATATTATAGTAGCCCAGTTCAAAGCAGGTATTGTGGACTAATAATACAATATAATACAATACAATAATGCAATCTAATACTAATACTAATAATAATATATTATAATTATATATTTTATATTATATTAGCCCAGTTCAAAGCAGGTATTGTGGATTAATAATACAATATACTACAATGCAATAATGCAATATAATACTAATAATAATATATTATAATTATATATTTTATATTATAATAGCCATCCCCTGCACCGCGTTACTGTGGCCCAGTCTGTGTATATGTGCATGTATATATTTGTGGTTTTGCGCATACATGCTGTGGCCCAATCTGTTTATATGTGTTTTGTGTGTATGTGTATATGTGTGTGTTTGTGTATTTATGTGGTTTTGCTCATGCGTTGTAATGCATTTTTTGTTTTTTTGCTTTTAAAGTCCCTTCTGCTGTGTTTTTAATTGTTTTTATGAGTGATGGTCACTTGTTGGCCTGAGAGGTGTATTGTGCCCAAATTTGGTGTCAATTTGTCCAGTGGTTTTTGAGTTACGTTAATCCCACAAATGAACATTACATTGTAAGGTCGAAGGCTTTCATGGCTGGAATCACTGGGTTGTTGTAGGTTTTTTCGGGCTATATGGCCATGTTCTAGAGGCATTTTCTCCTGACGTTTCACCTGCACTTATGGCAAGCATCCTCAGAGGTAGTGAGGTCTGTTGGAACTAGGAAAATGGGTTTATTTATCTGTGGAATGACCAGGGTGGGACAAAGAACTCATGTCTGTTGGAGCCAGGTGTGAATGTTTCAACTGACCACCTTGATTAGCATTTGATGGCTTGGCAGTTGTTTTTATTTTTATTTATGTAGATGTAATATTACTAATAATATTACAGTACAATGGTATAGTACAATACAGTAATATAGTACAATATAGTAATATATATATTGAGCCGCTCTGAGTCCCCTTCGGGATGAGAAAGGCGACATATAAATATCATAAATAAATAAATATACTCCCTTGATATTCTGGGTTTTATGACTGTGTATCCCAGAATATCAAGGCAGAAAATCCCACAATATCTGCTTTGAACTGGGTTACTTGAATCCACACTCCGATAATGTGGGATTTTCTGCCTTGATATTCTGGGATATAGGACTGTGTGGAAGGGCCCTTAGCCGCACTAGCTCCTATGGGTGCCTAGATTTTGTAGTTTGGTGAGGGACCTTGCATTTGGCATTGAAGGCGAAAGGCCTCGTGGAACTACAGTTCCCAGGATCCCATCATGTTAACTGGTGCTCCTTACAGAGAGAGGTCAACCCTCCTGTTCAAGGAGCTCCATTGGCTGCCATTTACCTACCGAACCCAATTCAAGGTGCAGGTGCTAACCCACAAAGCCCTAAACGGTTTGGGACCTGCCTACCTCCGTGACCGCGTCTCCGTTTATGAACCTGCATGCTCCCTTCGGTCATCTGGAGAAGCCCTGCTTGCAATCCCACCTGCGTCGCAGGCGCGTTTGGTGGGGACGAGGGATAGGGCCTTTTCTGTGGTTGCCCCCCGACTTTGGAACGACCTCCCTAAAGACATTAGACTAGCACCCACGTTGGCAGTTTTTAGGAAGAATTTGAAGACCTGGCTATTCCGTCGTGCCTTTCCAGAATAGGATAACCCAGCACTTTGTCCGAGAAGCACTTTACTAGAGTTTAAGACTCTCTGCACATGGCACTTGCCCAGATTTCCAATACACCTCCTGTCACACCCATCATTGGCCCGGCCATGGTTTTTATTGTCTAATAGTGTAATGTTTTGCTATTGCTTATGTTTTTAATTTGCTTTGTTTTGTATTGTTTTGTGTTGTTATTGCTGTTGTGTTGAGGCCTTGGCCTTTGTAAGCCGCATCGAGTCCTTCGGGAGATGCTAGCGGGGTACAAATAAAGTTTAATAATAATAATAATAATCAGCACTGAGCCATGGCAGTTGAAGCAGTGCCAGGCTGCATTCAGTCTACAGGCATGGGCAAACTTAGGTCCTCCAGGTGTTTTGGACTTCAACTCCCATAATTTCGAATATTTGCATGTTTTCAGACTACTAGGTTAGCAGAAGCTGGGGCTAACAGTGGGAGCTCACAGTGCTCCTCATATTCGAACCCACGACCTTTCGATCAACAAGTTCAGCAGCTCAGCGGTTTAACCATCTACGTCAGGCTAGGCGACTGGCTCCCTACCTATCTAGGAACGACCTGGCTATGGTGATCCAGGCGACGGTCATCTTGAGGCTTGACTACTGTAACGCCCTCTACATTGGCCTTCCTTTGTCAGTGATCCGGAAACTGAAGCTGGTGCAAAATGCGGCGGCTCGTCTTCTCACCGGGGTGCCGGTGAGGTGTCGTATCACCCCAATTCTACAATGGCTGCACTGGCTACCGATTGAGTACCGGATTACTTTCAAGGTGCTGGTACTAACCTTTAAGGCCTTATATGGTCTGGGGCCAGCGTACCTGAGGGCCCGCTTATCCCCCTACCAACCCCAGAGATTACTTCGGTCCGAAGACCATAATTTGCTTGAAGTCCCCAACATCCGGACTTATCATCTGTCCTCTCCTAGGCAGAGAGCCTTCTCGATTGTAGCCCCTTATTTATGGAATGCCTTGCCAGTTGAAACCCGAACCATCCGAGGCCTACTTGCTTTTCGGAAAGCCTGTAAAACCTTTCTCTTCTGACAAGCTTTCGATGGGTGAATAACTCGGGACTATGTCTGTTCTTGTTTTTATTGTATTTTAAAGTTAATTGTATTGTTTTAATCTACTGCTATAAACCACTCCGAGCCAAATTGGGAGTAGCGGTATACAAACAAACAAATAAATAAATAAACCCACTGCGCCACCGGGTGCCTATAAAACAATAATTTAAGCCCAAAACAGCGCCCAATAACCTATGGTGAGAACTGTCGTAAAACATGGCCAACTGTAAACCGGGAATAGGAGAGTGCAAGTTGTTGCTCATGAACTAGGGCATGGGATGAAAGTGCAGTGCTGTGTCATTAATTGTGGACTATTCGGGCTAGACCTTCTCAAAGTCTTATCCAAACATGAAGTATTTGATTTCTTCCAGAAGGAGGACAGTATGTGGGCCTTCCTAATCTCCCTAGGGAGGGCCTTCCAAAGCCAGGAGGCCACCACCAAAAAGGTCCTCTCCCTCTTCTCCACCAACCATGCTTGTGATGGGACCGTGAGAAGGGCCTTCCCGGCAGATCTTAATGCTCGCACAGATAGCACCATGGATTCACGGGTGTTTAGTTTCTTAAAAAGAAGCAATACTTCTTACCTTCACGGGAGCGAGAGACGGGACACTAGTGGTGGAGAAGGCCAAAGTGCCCCTGCGGCTGTGCCAGGGCCCCATGGCTTTGGCCTGGGCCAGACGGCTGTTTACCGGTCTGGCTGAGCTAAGCACTGAGCTAAGCCCCGCCCCTGCTTCCGCTGACTCCCAGTGGGGCCATAGAGTTAGTGATGGCTAGACTCATGCAGACACACACAGGTGACTTCAGGGCCTCCTCACACTCCCTCCTCACCCCACAGAAAAGGTGGCATTACAAAGCCCCATTGAAACAAAAACAATATACACAAACACACAAAACAGTACAGGCAGTCCCTAAGTTACTTTTCTGAAGTGTATCTCGATCCATATGTGTGTGTGTGTGTGTGTGTGTATGTATATAAATATAAATATAAATGTAATGTTCGTTTGTGGTATTCACAGAACTCTAAAACCACTGGGGCAATTGACACCAAATTTGGACACAAGTCACCTAACAACCCAATTTATGTCCTTCACTCAAAAAAAAAATGATTTTGTCAGTTGTCATTGCTGGGATTTATAATTCACCTACAATCAAAGAGCATTCTGAACTCCACCAACTATGGAATTGAACCAAACTTGGCACACAGTTCTCCCATGACCAACAGAAAATACTGGAAGGGTTTGGTGGGCAGTGTCTTTTTGGTTTTGGAGTTGTAGTTCACCTACATCCAGAGATCACTGAAGACTCAAACAATGATGGATCTGGACCAAACTCTACACGAAAACTCAATATGCCCAAATGGGAACACTGGTGGAGTTTGGGAAAATAGAATAGACATTCGGGAGTTGTAGTTGCTGGGATTTATAGTTCACCTACAATCACAGAGCATTCTGAACCCCACCAATGATAGAATTGGGCCAAACCTCCCACACAGAACCCCCATGTGGGCCACAGGAACGCGTGGCAGGGGACGGCTAGTGTGTGTGTGTGTGTGTGTGTGTGTGTGTGTGTGTGTGTGTATATATATATATATATATATATATATATATATATACACCCAGAATATCAAAGCAGGTCACCCACAATATCTGCTTTGAACTGGATTATCTGAGTCCACATTGTCATATAATCTGGTTCAATGTGCATTTTATACAGTTGTGTGGAAGGAGCCGAAGAAGAGAGCCCTTGTTATGTCCTAAACCAGGGGTCCTCAAACTAAGGCCCGAGGGCCGGATATGGCCCTCCAAGGTCATTCACCCTGCCCTTGCTCAGGGTCAACCTAAGTCTGAAATGACTTGAAAGCACACAACAACAACACTAGCAGCAGCAGCAATCCTATCTCATCAACCAAAAGCAGGCCCACACTTCTCATTGAAATACTAATAAGTTTATATTTGTTAAAATTATTCTTCATTTTAATTATTGTATTGTTTTTAAATGTCTTTGCACTACAAGCAAGATATGTGCAGTGTGCATAGGAATCCATTCATTTTTTTAAAAAATTTAATCCGGCCCTCCAACAGTTTGAAGAATAGTGACCTGGCCCTCTGTTTAAAAAGTTTGGTGACCTCTGTCCTAAACCATAAATCTCAATAACAATTTGTATAAAAAAAAATACCCCCAAATTCCTTTAGGTTGTTGTCTACTTCCAACTGCCAGAAAATAAGCCCCCAGCACTAAGGATTATTATTCTTGTCTTTTTGCTAATTTTGGACTCAAGGTGGGTTACAAGAAATAACTAAACATTCATAGTATTAAAAAGTTTAAAATATAATTAAACTACCAAAGAGTAAAATCTGTTATATATAATTATTCTAATTGTTTCCTGAACTTGCTGACCAAAAGCAGTTCAAATCCGGGGAGCGGGGTGTGATCCCGCTGTTAGCCCCAGCTTCTGCCAACCTAGCAGTTCGAAAACAAGCAGATGTGAGTAGATCAATAGGTACCACTTCGGAGGGAAGGCAACAGCACTCCATGCAGTCACGCCAGTCACATGACCTAGGAGGTGTCTATGGACAACGCTGGCTCTTCGGCTTAGAAATTGAGATGAGTACCAACCCCCAGAATTGGACATAACTAGACTTAACATCAAGGGGAAACCTTTACCTTATAAGAGATGCCATTTTGTATTTTGCTTTTCACTAGCCTATACAAAACTGTGGGCCCCTGGTGGCGCAGCAGGTTAAACCGCTGAGCTGCTGAACTTGTGGACTGAAAGGTTGGTAGTTAAAATCCAGGGAGCAGGGTGAGATCCCGCTGTTAACCCCAGCTTCTGCCAGTTCGAAAACATGCAAGTTCGAAAACATGCAAATGTGAGTAGATCAATAGATCTTCCGGCGGGAAGGTAACAGAGTTCCATGAAGTCATGCTGACCACATGACCTTGGAGGTGTCTATGGACAGCTCTTTGGCTTAGAAATGGAGATGAGCACCAACCCCTGGAGCTGGACACGACTGGACTTAATGTCAGGGTAAAACCTTTACCCTAACCTTGAGAAAAATAGATAATGTGCTGAATTTTTTTGTTTGCTCCTGTATTTTTAATAGTTGCTATACACACACATATGTATACATACATTCATACACACTGTATAGGGAGAGAGAGGGGGTGTGTATTATGTATATATTTAATAATAGACATACGCTATTAGCATAAATATGTAGTAATTATATATATGCATACACACAACACACCGTAAAATACAGGAGCAAATAGACAATCCAGCATATTATCTATTCTCCTTGAACAATTAGACCTTGAAGGCCTGCTAAAACAAAGGTCCTTCACCCACTTGCAGAATGATAGCAAGGAAGGTGCCCGTAACCTCTTTAGGAAATAAGTTACAGAGCCTGGAAGAAGTTATTGAGAAATCCCCCTTGACCTTCCCAGCAAATGTTCCTGAGTTGGCAGGTGACAGAAAGGAGGGCCTCTAAGAAGATCACAAAGCACAGGCAGGTTCATATGGGAGAATATGATCCTTCAGATAACCTCTGAGTAGATAAGTAACTATGGGATTAGCTTGGAATCCCTACCTGCCTGCATATCTTTCCTCTTCTAACCTAGCCATATACATCTAGTGATTTTATAGATCAAAGTGTAGCATCATACAATAGATTTTGCTTACAAACTTTCCATGACCAATGGCATGTTCTTTGAAATGTGTGAAAAAATAAAATATATATGTTTTCATGACAAACTCATTTGAAATTCTGAACTGTAGGGATAAGAATACATAACTTTTTATGTATGTTTTGTGTGTTAGTGGGAGGAGTTCACCTACTACAAAACTCCAGTTACAGCTGAGATTCCTGGGAAGTCTCTGAGCCAAAAAGTGAAGTGTCTTTAGCAGACAAATTATGCAGTCAAGTACCCGCATTTGGGGAAATCACAGGGGTCAGCACACCCTGTCCACAGCTACAACCAAATAACGTTGTAGCAGTTTTTCTAGCCAAAGATACGGTCTTTATCTGGTCTTTGCTGTTGTTGTTGAGTGGATCTCAACTGTGTAAATGCAACAGACAAAATTGCCTTGCTAATCAATAAACTGCCCCGGGGTTTTCTCATACTTTGCATGGAAGAATCCATTGCTGATTGCTCTAAATGGCAAAGTATTAGACTTGTAGGACAAGAGGTCCAGCCCAGCATCAACATAATTTAATTATGCTGAGTCGATTTAATCACTTGTACATCACACCTAAAACATCTTAGCATTGATAATAGTACAGCCAAATCTTGTTGACATTGACATTCCAAAGGTATCAGTGTTTAGTCTGTTGATATCTTCAATTTTCTTATCTCTAAAGGTTGAGCAATCCTTGGTTCTTTTTTTCATTTTTGGCATGAAAAAGAGCCTAAGCTGTACATTACTTCACTTGCTCTTGATCCATTTGATTATTACTACTGCTACTGTCCATAAGCGCAATTAGCATTTTGTATTTGAATTAATTTTGCATTGGAATGCATTTAATGAATTAATTTCAAATTCATTTGAAACTAGTTACAGATTTCTGTAGAGAGATACTGTTTCCAATGCACTTAACCCGCAGTGAAATTCTACAAGTGCTTCAAAGCAGAGCTTGGCAATAAGTAGTTTCAAATGAATTTGAAATTCATGAGGGCACAAATAAGATACATTGTTATTGCAGTGTAACTACAGATAATTAACTCCTTTTGTGGTATAAATATAAATTTATATTTTGTATTTATGAGGGGCAGATTTAGTTCTAGGTTTATTTTATGTCACATGCCGGTTGTTTTTAGATTCTGGCTTGCTTATTTGTTTTCAAATGGTTAACCAAATAAATATAGGGATTGCACTAGTGGACCCCCCCCCCCCCCGAAATTCTCATGGTGGTTCGCGAAAGGCCTTACTGGTGCATTATTAAAACTGTTATGTTTATTCATATCATGATCTGATCACCATACTCAATATATCCCATATGCATGGGGGTATTGGGGTAACGATACAAAAGGTTTGCTAGGGTAGACCCTCTTTCACTCAGACTCAGCCCCCCCTCCCCCCCAAATCGAAATCCTGGCTATGGGCCTGTCAAGGAAGAAAAGAGAGCGGCTGGGTGTAAAAAGTCTTTGCAAAAAAGAAGCTTCTCTGTCATAGGCTTTGTTCATTGAGGCATGACTGTAGCAATACTGACAGTTAAAGTAAATTACTTTCTAAACTTTGCAACATGATACACTGCAGTGATTCCCAACCTTTGGTCCTCCAGCTGTTTTGGATTTTAGCTCCCACAATTCCTGACTAGGAATATTGGGAGTTGAAGTCCGAAAATCTAGATCAGTGGTTCTCAACCTGTAGGTCCCCATATGTTTTGGCCTTCAACTCCCAGAAATCTTAACAGTTGGTAAACTGGCTGGGATTTCTGGGGGTTATATGCCAAAACACCCGGGGACCCACAGGTTGAGAACCACTGATCTAGCGGACTAATGATTGGGAACCACTGTAAGTATAGGTTGATGTGTCTACCATTTGTCCTAACAATGCTGCCATGGTAGTGGAATACAGAATCACAATGAAGTTGAGGTAGGAGGGGGAGGACTAATAGCTATCACAGAGCTTCAGTGTTCTTCATAAAGTGGTTGCTTTTCCCCAAACACACTGAAATATGCTCTGCAATGTTACCATATATATCTTCATAAGGGTACAAACTAAAGTAATAGTTGTTTAGATACTTGGCTATACACAATTTTTTAATTTGATGTTGCCATTTGCTGCCAAAATAGGTTGTAAACCACAAGATGCACTGTAGTCAATCACAAAATGAGTCTAGATAAACTATGGTTAATTTATTTTTTAAAATCTTTGGCAATTTAGTAGCTTTTAGTTCATTATCAATGTAATATTATCTTAAAATCCATTTGAGTACATGTAAAGTGCATTTATAATTAGTGATGACTCAAATATGAACAGAAGGACTGTACTTGTTAATTAGTTTTCAAGATGGATTTAGAAGTACAGATATTTAATGAAAAAATTAATATTTAAATAATCTCAGCTAATTTGTAGGTTATTTCTTTGTATCTTTGCTATAAAAATAATTAGAAAACCAAACCTCCAAAAGTCTGTCTTGATTCTTGAGCTCCATTTAGATTGAATATAAAATAAAATCTCTTGTGTGGAGCTTTTCTTCTTGGCCTCAATCTGGAACTTCAACAGGTTACCTAAGCAATGCATTTAATTAAATACTGAATGAGACACAGGATATGATTATGCCTCCTATGGAAAATTAATTAAGATTTATCCCACTTCAAAAGGGATATTTCATTTAAATTATGGATGTCAGTACCACTCAATTATCACTTCTTATACAATAAGATTAATTTGCAGTAAGAAAACAGGACTGACTTTGAATTTTTTTGTATGTTGTAAAGTACAACCTGATCTTAACAAAATGAATTTGAATCTCAGAGCTTTCTTGCGTATTGACACAGAATTAATAAGGAATTCCCCTGGTGTTAGAGAAGTTTGCCAGAATCCAAGTAGCATAAACCAAAGGTATGATGTGAAGTGCAACTATGACTTCAGGGCACCTATGGATTCAAAAAAAGAATCATAAAAAGAAAAGATAGATTTATTAAAGGAATCTGAAATCTTCAGGCATTTGAAAAATAAGAAAAGCAAGCCATTTCAAGAAGCACAGAAATTCATATACGTCTTCACATAAACAAATTAAATGGGTGGACTTTGTCAGTCAATATTTATGCAAGTTCAAGAGATCTCCTTTTGTTGAGTTGTAACAGTGGTTCCCAACCTGTGTTCCACAAGAATGGAAATATGGTTTGCGGCCTCATCACCTCGAAACCATGTGGCAACGAGAGCAACTGGTCTCGCAAAACCCTCTTATAGTGCCGAGGCAATGGGGATGTTGGGAGAGGATGACTACCCACGAAAGATCATTACTATCACATCAGCTCCAGATTATTAAATATGGTTTTCTGTGGGCGAGCAGATAGTGACTTCTGGATGGCATATGTTATGTATCAGAAACTAGAGCTGATGTGATCTATCCAGTGCAATTTTCTCAATCAGCACCCCAGATAACCAAACCAAATCTAAAGTTGACCAAGAACTTATTTGTAACCCTTTCGGTAGTAATGTTGAAGAATGTTCCCCGGTCAAAGTGGTCCCTGGTCAAAAAAGATTGGGAACCACTTGGTTACAATAACTGGATTCAAGTCCTAGCTTGATATGCTTTCCACAGGAGAAAGTGTGACCTTCTAAATGTTTTGGTATTGTAACTCACAGCATTCATCATCATTGAATGTGTTGGTAAGGACCAACAGAATTTGCACTGCAAATCTACATTAAAAGTCAAAGCATTAAGAGCTTCACCATTCAGTTTCCTGGGACATATTACAATTTGAAGAACCACCATGAGGTGCCCAATCTACAACCACCTAATGTCACTTTAATACTTAGGCACGATGTGTATGTGATTTCTTAAATGGATCTATAGTATTATAATCTCCTTAGAAATTATTTAGGGCCTAAAAGCACCAGATGCTATTTGAACTTGATGGCTGAGAAGGGTCACCCTGGTTAGGATTTGGATGGGAAACTGCAAAAAATGGTATTGTATGATATATTTCAGAGGAAGGAACTGGCAAAACCACCTCTGAGTTTTCCTTGCCTAAGAAAACCCTCTTAAAATGCATGTGATTACTATATGTGACTCAAAAGAATATACACAGAGATTACTCACTAAAGAAAAAAAGCAAGGTGATAGGAGGTGAAGTTATTATAAAAGGATTAAATATAACAGAAAGCAAGAAGAGTTTTGGTTACGTGGTTGGTTTATTTTTAACAACAAGAAAAAATAATGTTGCTCTTTCTTTTTCAAACTAGGGACAAGCAGGGGTGAAGAATAAATTAATGGATTGTGTTTTTCAACTTTATTTACTAATGCTTTTAGTGTACCCTTTTACTTAAATTTTGATGGTAAATTAAGATATGCTTAATTGTTACATTTCCCTCATCTAATCTAAATGCAAGTATAGATACTATAGCTTACTTACTACAGTATTAACAAAATGTACTAACTTTTCCCTGCTAACAACTTTCTCTCTGTTTCCACCCAACAAAGTCACCTCAACGCCAGCCATGTTGTTTTGGCACATAAGGGAGAGCATCGTACAATCACCTTTCCACATCATTTTCAGGACAAAATATGTAACCATTTTCTGCCCTTTTGTGATACTCCAGATCTCCTGCCCAAGCAGCTGGTTCACTCTGCCTTAATGACAAGGCTGGTCATGCAACTTTGTTTTTCACACCAGCACAAAACTTGTAGTGAAATTCATGAAGGCATCAAAACAAAACAAAACAAAAAACCCCAACCTGTTATATATGTCATAAATTCCCAAACAAAAGGAGAAGTGACATATGTTTATTGACATAGACAAAGGGAAACATTTGTTTGCTGGCAGTTGAGACATTGCTGGCAGGAGAGCTTTCCACCAGCTCTGTGTTGCAAGTGTAAGTGATATTTTGGCTCTCTTTATCTGCTGGGAAGCATTCTCCACGGTGCTTACATACATGGCTCACACCAAGCAGGAAGAGGCCAATGACCTTGTGTAAACTCAGTTGAGTCATTTGAGCAGAACAGCTTGTGGTCTCTTCTGCAGGGAGTCCTTTCTGTTTGCTAGCTTTGGCACTGACTCCCTCTCTCTTTACACTTGGACCTCAACAAAAACAAAACAAACCAGGAGACACTGTTTGGACAGTCCAGAGCAACTGAATATTGATTGGAAGTTCTTCAAACTACTTTGTAATGTAGACTTTAACCAAACAGTCACAGTCAGCTCACCACATTCGCTGGGCCACAGGACCTCCATGAAAGTAAAAAAAGACAAAGAAATAAATTATTAAATTGTGTATCTGGGAGAACACCTCTTGAGAAATTGCTAGATCTTCCAGCATGAGTCTGGACAACTTCCATGGAAGCTAATCACAGAATTACATTGGAGAACCTTATCGCTCCTAGGGAGGCACACTCCTTAGAAACTGATAGGCTCGCCAACATAACTGGTAGGAAGTTGATCATAAAATCACACCAGAGGACCTAGAGATTCCTAAATCATGTGTCAAATGCAAGGCCCATGATCCAAATCTGGCCCACCATGTCATCTTATGTGGTTCTCCAGACACTGGACTATAACACCTGTATTAGTCATCATGACTAAAGCTGATGGGTGGTGAGATACAGAGACATCTGGAAATCTGCAGCTTGTCCTGTTAGTCAGGCGAGTGGGGTTTGAATTTAAATACAAGGCTTGTGGATATGATGCCTGAGTTTAAGATGTCCTTTCCCCAACCTCAGAGCCACAAGTGCTCTTGGGTTCCAATTTCCATTATCCCCAGTGAAGGGAGTTGTCATTCAGTTGTTGCTCTTCATTCGTTCAGTCGCTTTTGACTCTTCATGACCTCATGGACCAGCCCACGCCAGAGCTCCCTGTTGGCCATCACCACCCCCAGCTCCTTCAAGGTCAAGTCAGTCACTTCAAGGATGTCATTCAGTCACATATTGGGT
Source organism: Anolis sagrei ordinatus (assembly GCF_025583915.1). Taxonomy (NCBI): domain Eukaryota; kingdom Metazoa; phylum Chordata; class Lepidosauria; order Squamata; family Anolidae; genus Anolis; species Anolis sagrei. Next base: position 208,045,001 of record NW_026844366.1, on the reverse strand, counting down.
AAAAACTAAAGAGGACCAACCACTATGTAAAAAAAGTTATAGTTGACCCTCTGTATCCACCTATTCCCCATCCATGGATTCAACAGCCCTTTGGAGGCAACCATAAGGTTGATGTGGCCCTCAATAAAAATGAATTTGATACCCATGTCCTAGATAGAACATTTGTAATCAAATCTATAAATAATCAAATGTAGAAAGTCAAAACCAAAAATATGGACGGACTAGTGTATAGCCTTTTTAAAAATGCTCCAGGCCAATAAGACTTTAAGACTGAGACTTTGAGATAGCTAAAAGTGCTTGAAACTGGATATATAAATGAACAATGAGAATGAATTTTAAATGGAATATTTATTTATGTTATTTATTTACAGCTTTTATTTTCCGCCCTTCTCACCCCGCAGGGGACTCAGGGCGGATTACAGTGTACACATATATGGCAAACATTCAATGCCAATTTTTGACATACAAACATATACATAGACAGAGGCTATTTAACTTTTTCTGGCCGCCAGGGGAGCTGTCGCTTTCATTGTCCATCTGCGACGCTGATGAAGCACTTTTGCATTCCCCGCATGCTTCCCTGCTGGAATGCTTTGCTGGAGTCTTCTTTATGGCCTCATAAATCAGTTAATTTAGCCTCCCCACACTTTAAGGTGGTACCTTATTTTCCTACTTGACAGATGCAACTGTCTTTCGGGTTGCAAAAGTCGACAACAGGCTACACACAATTGGTTGGAAACCCACTCCAACCCGGGCTGGCTTCGAACTCATGTCCTTTTTGGTCAGAGTGATCTTAATGCAGCTGACACTCAGCCAGCTGTGCCACAATCCCAAAGATCGTTTCTGTAGGTTTATTCTTAAGATGTATTTGTCAGAATAGGTACGTTTTTGAAGTGTAACTCTAGCCATACACACACACACACACACACACACACACCCAGAATCTCATTCAGCCAGCTGCGCCACAATCCCGGAATAGTATGGGATATTATACTAGGGTCCTTTTTAAAGAAGTTGAAAACACAAGGTGACAGAGGATTAATTGAGACTGCCCTAGCCATGCCAGGACAATTGGAGGGTAGCTTGTAGCATTCTCCCAGTGTTTACCCCCATGCCATCAACATCCATTATGCTTCTCTTTGCTCTTACGGGAGTCTTCTTTCAAACTCAATTCCCATATGCTGAATTGTTTTGAGGAGATTGCATCACAATACATAGGTGGATGGCTGTGGAAGAAATATTAAGCTTTTCCTTTTCAGCTGAGATTTCACCACTAAACCCTTTAACTTGGAGCCCTCATTTGGCTTCAAGTTATGCTCTGTGTCAGACAGATGGTGACATGTGATCCTGTTGGAGAAGTTTCGTGGGCCAAAGGTTCCTAGCCTGGATTAAAAGAGGCAAATGCTTATTAAGTATAGCAGAGTACATCAGCACTACATTCTCATGCTTCATTCTTGACTATTGAAATGCAAGCTGTATGGTTTTAGTATCTGAAGTGGTGACTGGTAATGAATTATTCAGTGTCTTTTAGGCTGAAAGATGCTTTACAAATTTGTCTTTATGAATTCAGCCATGGAGTGCTGAGAATTTGAAACTGCACATATAATTAACCTGGATGTGGAAATGACGAGCCTGTCCAGTAAACTGTAAGTAGAGCAGGAAAATTAAGTGTGTGTAATTGATGATGATAGTTAAAAATGACAAGGTGTATGGCAGACAACATTTAGATGCTGGATCTTTCTTCACTGAGAATTAAAAAGGATCTGTATGATCATCAGTCATGCTGTAGTACTCTTTGATCATCAGCCATTGCTGTGAGATGGGACTTGATCACTTTGGAGAAGTCTCCAACAATGACTTTCCAAGTCTATAATTGTATATGATGGTACGCCTGGGAAAGAAAAATAAGGAAGCAACTTTGAAGACAGGTTCTATAATCCCTTCCACATCACACAAACGTAGTGATATAATTCTACTTTCAGGTCTCATGGCAACATCTTATGGAATCCTGGGATTGGCAGTTAGAGAAGCCTCCTCTGGCCCAAAGAGGTTTTTGTGCAAACTGTCTGAGTTTGCTTTGTTTCCTATCTGCTCTTCACTATGTAGAGATTGGAGAAGGGCAATGAAGCTAGGCTTTGGACCAAGATGCCAACTGGAAAAGCTCCAGTTCAGCGTTTCTCAACCTGGGGGTTGGGACCCCTGGGGGGGGGGGTCGTGAAGGAGTGTCAGAGAGTGTTTTCTGTTGGTCATGGGGGTTCTGTGTGGGAAGTTTGGCCCAATTCTATCAACGCTTCTTGATTGTAGGTGAACTATAAATCCCAGCAACTACAACTCCCAAATGTCAAGGTCTATTTTCCCCAAACTCCACTGGTGTTCCCATTTGGGCATATTGAGTATTTGTGCCAAGTTTGGTTCAGATCCATCATGATTTGAGTCCATAGTGCTCTCTGGATTTAGGCGAACTAAAACTCCAAAACTCAAGGTCAATGCTCACCAAACCCTTCCAGTATTTTCTGTTGGCCATGGGAGTTCTGTGTGCCAAGTTTGGTTCAATTCCATCATCAGTGGAGTTCAGAATGCGCTTTGATTGTAGGTGAACTATAAATCCCAGCAACTACAATTCCCAAATGACAAAATCACGCCCAGCAGTAGTCAAATTTGGGCGTATCGGGTATTTGTGCCAAATTTGGTCCAATGAATGTAAATACATCCTGCATATCAGATATTTACATTAAGATTCATAACAGTAGCAAAATTACATTTATGAAGTAGCAACAAAAATAATGTTATGGTTGGGGGTCACCACAACATAAGGAACTGTATTAAGGGGTTGCCGCATTAGGAAGTACTGATCCAGTTGGTTCTCCTCCCATGACTGTAACACATTAGTGGACATGCTGACTAAATCCAGGATGAAAAAAATTAAGTTGGCTGGTGGCAATGCTTCTATGTATGTATGCAAATCAAATGTAAGATTAGTGGCTATTTATAAATCCTGGTGCTGTGGCTAGATAACTATTGTTGGAGAATAGGATGAATGTAGCTTGAAAATGATCAGATTAATGTTTGCAAGTGTTTCAGTTGTTGGACAAGTAATGCCACTTCTGTAAGTATGCTGTATGGAGTTTTTTCCCCCCTAACAGAGTCAGATTTTTATTTTTATTTTTTAACCAGGAGCTCAGAGCAAAATCCAAGTAGATGAATTATTCAGAACAGTCTTAGATATTCATCAAAGGGTTTTCACTTTTCCTTATGAATGCTAAAGGTTTTATTTCTTTTTGGCAATAGTTGCCTTATTCTACACTCCAGGAGACACAGGAATGATACTAGGGGTACTTAGTGGCTTCTATCAACCTCTCTGCCAAATAGCTCCTATACACAGGAAGACCATGTTGTTTGGCGTCGTGGTTTTATGTGTTCCACTTTATTATTAGCATTGTTCACTGCTGGAATAATTTATATCCAACTCTGTCCTTAACTAGCATTCGAAGTGGCTTATAAAACTTAAAAGAGACACAAATAAAAAACATACAAAATGTTATTGCTTATAGTTACACCACCCATAGCATTGACATATATATTTCAAAATTTAAAAAATCCATAGACAAGCATGCTATTAAAAGCTTTAATGGTTACTTACCAAAAGCTGTTGCAATGGAAAACAATTAACCTGTCCAATGAACTGACGGCAAGGAGAGCTAGTTTAATCTCCCAAAGTTTAGGGCAGCTGCCAAAAAGTCCTCTCTTATGTTCCTACTAAAGTTTATGTCATTATCACAATGGTTCATCACAGTTCATGACCTTGCAGGCAAGCTTCTGCTGTGCTGTTCTTGTTGTTATGGAACATGCGTGGGAAGATAACATATCTAACCTGTTGTAGTTATCCAGAAGTGCATTTTAGTCAGACACTGTGATTCTGTCATGGGGATTTATTAAATTTTCTCACCATGTAAGCCGCTATGTTTCATTGTTGAGGAAATCCAGAAATTCCTTAATTTTCTCTTAAGCAGAAAAAGTACACGTAAATCATGGAGTGTTTCTGTGAAATCCTGATCACTTTAATCACGTTGGCACTTTTTCTTGAAGGAAAACTCATTTACCTACTACCATATTGGAAGAAAGGTGGTAACGGAATGCAATGTAAAGTAAGAAAAAATATATTATATTAATTTGGTTGCTGGAGAAATGTAATACTCTTACTATGTAGTTTCTTCCCTATGTTTGTAAGTGTAGGGTGCGGCTGTGTGAGCACAATAAACATGTAATGAACTGAGTTTATGGAATCCCTAAAGACAAAGTACACAACTCTGAGTCTGACTTGATCCAAAGGCATGAATAATGGTTGCTTGGCTCACCTTGTCACTAAGGACTTCATCTCACGCTGACTTGAGATGATCTTTTCTCCATTTCCCGGTGGTGCTGCCACAGACTCACATGACAAAGGCCATTTCCTGTGCGACTCTGAGGCAGCTGCACAAGGAAATGGAGGAAAGACTCAATTTTTAGAAGATGGGTTCTACCTGACTCCCAAGTGCAGAAGTTGCACAAAAGGTAGAGAAAGGTGTGGAGTGAATGGCGTAAGACGGGAGTGAACAGCGTAAGACTATTCCCTTCATTTCACCTTGCTTGACCCTGCTTCCCCACTTTCCCACTGTTCATGGGATGAGGTCCCAAGAGTGGTGTTGGCATAGGCACCAGAGCTATGTGGGAGAGGTGAGGAGGAAAAGGAGGAATCACCCCCTATTCTCCCTCCCACCTTTCTGATTGTTCTGTTGCCCCAACCGATGTCACTCCAGTCAACTGGCGACATACACTACCCATGTTGCATCTGCTGGCCACCACAACGACAAGAACAGGAGGAGGATGTTGCCTGCCATCCCATGTCCCTGGGCTGCCCAAGCTTAGGGAGTATGGAATGGTCATGTAAATAGTTGCAGGCAGTTCTGTCTCAAAATCCAACTGCTTACACAGGGCCAAAGTTGCAATGTGCTCCAGATTCTCAGGGAGAACTCAGAGCAACCCACAACTTTGTTAAGCCAAAACAGTTTCATGCATCATGCAGCCACCATGGAGTAGATTCATCCGATCCTTTCTGGATAGCATAGATGTGCCTTAGGGGAGGTTGCTGGAGTTGATATACATATCTAAATATTCAAAATCCTAGTCTGCACTTACTGATCATTCAAAGTTACTCCCTAGATCATTCTTTCCAAAAGCACAACAACACAAAGCTAATTTCGTGACACATCTTGTTTGGCCTGAAATGTGTTTGAGAGAAAGGTTCATCAGCATTTTCTTAATTAGATGAATGGAGACAAGACCGAAGAAGAGCAAGACTGATTCTCTTAAGCATAAGGGAGAATAATGTAAGAATCCTGAGTGTGTGACGTGCCCAAGATAACCTGGTGGGTTTTTAAGGCAACAGTGGGGATTTGAACCCTGTTCTCCAGAGTCATAAATGCTCAAACCACTGTGCCATGCTGACTCCTTAACAGAGTTGCAAGGGTAATTTAGAATATAATCCACCTGCTCTTCAGTCACCTGATCACTGAAGGTTTACAGAGCAAATGGGTTGTTTTTCTTTTTGCACAAAGACTATTGTGCAAAAACTCCAGCGCTTAAAGAACTCATGTGACCTTTTCATAAAATGTAGCAGAGCAAAAACAGATACAAATACCACATAGTTGCTGGTTTACGCCTCCTTCTTTGGTGCTCCTCGTATCTGTGCTAGAAATGTATCCTTTATTTGGTGTCACATTCAGAATGTGGATTTTTATTCTGAACTAGCTGTACCCGCCACACATTGCTGTGACCAACCTTCATTCTCTCTTTCTCTCCTCCTTTCTTTCTCTCCTCCTTTCTTTCTCTCCTTCCTTCCCTCCCTCTTTCCTTCCTTATTTTCTTTCATTCTCTCCTTCCTTCTCTTCCTTTTCCCTTCCTTCCCTTTTCCTTCCTTTCCTCTTTCTCCCCTTTCTTCCTTCTCTACCTATTCTTGGACTGCAACTGCCAGCAGTCCTCCTGATCAATCTATCTACCTATCTATCTTTATCTAATCTATCTATCTATCTATCTATCTATCTATCTATCTATCTATCTATCTATCTATCTATCTATCTTATCTATCTGGAGGATTGCTGGGAGTTGCAGTCCGGGAATAGGACATTGGAAATATGCAGAGATTGGGATGCTCTAAAAAACATCCGAGAAGAAAGCTTGCAGCTTGGAAGCAGTGCATTTGGATCATCCTCCTCTCCTAAAGGGCCTGGTCTAGGGGATGCTGGGAGCTGTAGTCCAAAAGAGAGTGTGGATATGCTATTGTGTGTTTTGTTTCAAGGGGGAGTTGTTTTTGCACATGCATTGTAATATATTTTTGCTTTTTTGGCCTTTTAAGTCCCTTCTGTTGTGTTTTTCGGTGTCTTATGAGTGATGGTCACTTGTTGGCCTGATAGGTGTATTGTGTCCAAATTTCGTGTCAATTCATCCAGTGGTTTTTGTGTTACGTTAACCCCACAAATGAACATTACATTTTTATTTATATAGATTTATTTCTATCTGTATTTGTATCCATAATGTTATTTTATATTGGTATTTAGAATAGATTATCCTGTTTGAGAGAATCTAAATGGTTGTGGAGGCAGGCGATCTACCATAATTCTATTGTTTTCCTGCTCGGATACTACACAGATCAGTAATAGGTACCTAACTATATAGATAACAAGAATTAATATTTTCGCTTCATCTGTGTTTGGGGGTGGCATGAGAGAAGACGAACAGTTATATTGAAGATCATGCAGTCCCGATGTGAAAGCAAAACAAAATACAGAGTTTAGGGAAATTTATTTTTGTTGCGGTAAGTCATAGTAGGACCAAGTGTGTGTGTGTTGAAGAAAAATATTATGATGGTAATTATGTGCAGCTGGTAATGTAGGTCAACCAGCAATCTTGAGCCACACCCAATGGAGTATATCTGTATTTTAGAATACAGTATGGATGTGAGTCTGGAGAGCTTGTGGAGAGTTTTTAGAGTTCAGGAGAGCTTTAGGAAAGCTTTTTTTCTGAGGAGATATATACTGAAAGGCTTTGCTCTGGAGAGCAGCATGGAGAAGCTATTCTGAAGGAGGCTATGGTGGAATAGCTATTTACTCAAGGTTTATTTTTGCTCTCTCATTTGATTTCAGATGAAGATGCCATATTTTGTGTTACTTACAAAGACTATGTAAGTTTGTATGCGTTGCAAGTTTATGTTTCATCTCTGCTGAGTAAAGAGTAAAGATTTTTCTGTTCCTTTTTCCTCTTGTCTGTGAGTCTATTGCACTTGAACTTTGGGCACTGGGTAAAATCCGCTGCTGCGCAACAGGAACCACAGGTCCCATACTTCCAAAATCAGTATAGTCATTGCTCATGTTGGCTGAAGCATTCCAGTAACTGTACATGTTTACAAGTTCTGTAAAATGTTCTGTAACTGTGGTTGCAAAAAGAATACTAACATTAGACACAGTGATGCACTTGCTTCAAGCAACAGATTTTTGGTGGTATGACAAGGCAGCAAATGACTACTCATTAAATTTTTATTTTTACACATACAGGCTTGTTAGATTGTTCTCTGCTTCGGTTATCAAGAAAGCTTGTTTGGCTTTGAATTGCAGTAAGAATGGAGATATTAAGCTATACTGCCTTAGGCAACACAATGCCTTACAGCAGCCCTGAATTTTAGAAAACACTTTTAGAAAAGTCCCAGCATCATTTCCACTTTGTACCAGCCATACCCACATACTACACCAGTGGTTCTCAACCTGGGATCCCCAGATGTTTTTGGCCTTCAACTCCCAGAAATCCTAACAGTTGGTTAACTGGCTGGGATTTCTGGAAGTTGTAGGCCAAAAACATCTGGGCACCCACAGCTTGAGAACTACTGCACTACATTATTTCAACTGAGCAGTTTCTCAGTATTTTTAATACATTCCATGTTTCCCTATAAAAAGTTTGCAGTGTTAAGCTGGGAAAAGAGAGCGGACAAGCTGACTTAGCAAACAGTTTGCGTGCAGAATTTTGGAAGACTCTCAAAAAACAAGATTATTGATCAACTTGAACAGATTTGTTAAGAAAGGACAGCGTTGGTTTTCCTATCCAATGATTATAAATCATTTTGGAGGTGTTTCTCGCAAGAGGGAATCTCGCCAAAACTGATTCAGCTCTTTCATTCTTTCCTTCCGTCACAGTGGACCATGAAATTGTTTCTGATTAGACAGGGATCAAAGGGTGGAAGTGATATTCAGGACACAAACGCCAGTCTTTGTTGTCAAACAGCCTGTTATCTTACTAAGTCACCAAGAAAACGGTCGCTTAAACAGTGATATTCTCTTCTCTGGTTTCAAACTGGACCATTAGAAGTGGAACAGAGTACAAAGCCACACTATGGTGTACTGGTTTGAGCATTGGAATATGACTCTGGAGGCCAGGGTTCGAATCTCCACTCAGCCATGGAAACCCACTGGGTGACCATGGCACGCTGCACTCTGTCAACCTCAGAGGACGACAGGGGCAAACAGATCTTGTCAATAAAATGTCACAATAGAGTCACCATAAGTAGGAAATGACTTGAAAGCAAACAACAAGAAACAGTAGGGCTGTTAAAGGCTTTACCTCAAATTACACGATTTTTGTTCCTGGGTTGTACGTGTCATTTTTTAATTGGTTCTATCTATCATAAAAACATTTTAAAAATTTATTAAACTGCAAAAACGTTCTTTTTGCAAGATATCTTGCAGCACATTTTCCGATAGTTTTTCAATGAATATCTCACTGAGTCTCAACCAATTCAATATAGTTTGTGGCAGCCACAAAAACGAGGTTTTAGGAGTATAGCAACTACTTTCAAAATACATACCACACAATTAAATAGGAAATAACACTTTCAAACCAGAAACAGAACATTTTTCAAATTTGGTTTGGTCATGGGCCTCATCTACATTGCTATATGATACAGTTTGAACTGCACTGAACTGCATTATATGGGCCTATAAAAGGTAAAGGATTCCCCTTGACATTAAGTCTAGTCATGTCCAAATCTGAGGTGGTGGTGCTCATCTCAATTTCTAAGCCGAAGAGTCGGTGTTGTCTGTAGACACCTCCAAGGTCATGTGGCCGGCATGACTGCATGGAGCACCATTACCTTCTTGTAGAATTGGTACCTACTGATCTACTTACATTTGCATGTTTTCAAAGTGCTGGGTTGACGGGAGCTGGGCTAACAACGGGAGCTCACTTCACTCCCCGGATTCGAACTGCCAACCTTTCGGTCAGCAAATGCAGCAGCTTAGCAGTGTAACCCTCTGCACCATATGGGTCTATACTGACCACAAAATACAGTTCAAAATCAAGTCTAATCTTGACCTGCATTCACATCAAAATCAGAAATCTGAATGCTGATGCTGTTTTTGGATTTGCACAGGAAACAGAAACAGAATGAGCTATCCTTATTATTTTACTGCAAGCAGGACCAGATTAAGACCTTTAGAGACCCTAAGCAATTAAAAGATCTTAGTGCCCCCCATATATCTAATTCAAAATATAAATAATATTAAACTATGAAATATTTTTTTTCTAAATGAAACAAAACTTAGGGTAAGATAAAAATTATACAGTTTATTTTGTATCATTCTACTTTATTTTTGAAATCATTTTTATTAGTATTATTACTAATAGCATCTATTTCCTTCCCGCATTTCCAGCATTGATTGTTATAACTTTTGTAAAAAAAAAAATTTAAAAATTATTTTCATCTGAAAAATTTTAGCCAACTTTTTTCTAATTGCAAAGTATTTTATTGTGGGAGCCCCTTCTTGTGAAACCTGGGTCAGCTGCACAATTTTCAGTTTTACACTATCCCTGGTAAATCTGGCAACAACAAAAAAAAATCTGTGGCAGCACTTCCCTCGATGTCTGAAGCACATGTGATAGGTTTGGAACATATTCTGGTTCTGGAGGTGGAGCAAAGAGTGACACATGCCCTCGTCCCCATCAAGGTGTTTAGTATCCAATATCAGAAAGGTGATTTTGACACAAAACAACCCTCCCCCACACACACAAAGACCTCGTTCTGTCCTTGGCCAATGCCAACAACAATAAATTAAATTTCGAATGATATTCTGCTTCACATCTGTTGCTTAGAGTAGCTGCCTCCCCTGACTAAAGATCAGGCTGTCTCTAATAGAAACTCTAGAAATGAAAGGACCAACAAATTTACCCTTCTTTGCGAGCCAAATTCTACATCAAATTCATTGTATCACGTTTGCAAAAATATTCAGACCAGCACATAGCCCTGGATGTGGGAGAGCTGTTAGCATTTTACACCAGCTCTTCCAACATAACAAGCCCAAAGAACTGTACACAGAAGTCCACACTGCATTATTCTTAGCAAGCATAAAGATTCCACAGAGGAAAAAGAAAAGCTCATTTGTCTGTGTGTGTTGGCAAGTTTGGCCGTCACATCTGTCATCCCTTGGCGAAAGATCATTTCCCACTGAGTGGCTGCAGGTGTTCAGAGAAGCCATCTTTGCATTCATTTTAATCTGAAGATGTTAATAAGCACACTTGGAGTGCTTGTTTTGCATCCTTCCCATTTGATCCTGCTAAATGGAGTGATTCTGACAAATGCTGCAATCCGATTAGGCATTGTAAGGTAAAGGAAGTTATAGGAATGAAAATTCATCAGCTTTTCCATGAGAGAAATGTAAGATCAATGCAGAACACTTGTCCTTCCTCATCCCAAGTGAAATCAAATCCAAGAGTAAGTGAGAATAGCAGTTTTTTTGCATTCCTCTCCTAGCCTATGACCCAAAACAGGAGAATAAGCATCTAGCTTGCTAGCTGTATCATAGTCCCAATGCCATTTATGTAATAGAATTTGTGGAGTGTGCATATTTTAAATAATTCAGGGTCATGTTGCAACTATCTATGCCAAAGAGTAGGCAGATATCCAGGGACTCACTCATCCACTCTGGAAAAAAACATGTTTTGATAGCCCAAGTCTATAAAACACATAAGACAAGGACAGCTTGTTTAGTCTGAACTTCAAAACGTTGGTTTGTTTGAACTGTAGCTCCCACCACCGCTCAGACAGGATGGCCAATGAGCATTTTAGCTTGGGCATCCTGGAAACTGTAGCCCACAGTTAATTGGTTTTGGTTGCCTGAAACTGCTTGATACTTCGAAGCAAGCCCCTTCAGCTTCATGCTCAGTTGCAATGTTCAGAAAAGTTTATTTCCCTTTGTGGCATAATATAAAATAAACCATGTGTAGTTCCTGTTTGATCAACCCACACACTGCCTTGCCAGAGAAAGAAAATATGCCATGCAGGTGAACAGTAAAGAACAAGTAGTTTATTCTTCATAGTTCAGAACAACATATGTACAATGTCACATAATGTCCTTTTATGAGAGATTTAAAATAGTCTTTCTTTGTCCATATGGACAAAGCACCGGGACTGTGGCGCAGCTGGCTGGGAGTCAACTGCATTAAGATCACTACTGAGCAAAAGGTCATGATTTCAAAGCCAGCCCGGGTCAGAGTGAGCTTCCGACCAATTTGTGTAGCTTGCTGTTGACCTTTGCAGCCTGAAAGACAGATACATCTGTCAAGTAGGAAATGTAGGTACCACTTATGCGAGAAGGCTAAATTAAAAATCTCCAGCAAGCATGCAAAGAATGAGGAAGTACTTCATCAGTGTCATAAATGGACGGTGAAGCAACAGCTCCCCTGATGGCCAGAATGCCCTCATGAAAAAGCAAGAATGTTAAATAGCCTCTCTGCGTCTGTCTTTATATGTTGTGTGTTTATGGCATTGAATGCTTGCCATGTATATGTACATTGTAATCCACCCTGAGTCCCCTGTGGGGTGAGAAGGGTGGAATATAAATACTGGAAATAAATAAATAAATAAACTCCTTCAGCAGCTCATGAAGTGAGAGCACACTCCAAACTCTCTCTCTCTCTGCTTTTCTCTTCAAACTGTCTCTGTCTAAGCCAGTGGTTCTCAACCTGTGGGTCCCCAGGTGTTTTGGCCTACAACTCCCAGAAATCCCAGCCAGTTTACCAGCTGTTAGGATTTCTGGGAGTTGAAGGCCAAAACATCTGGGGACCCACAGGTTGAGAACCACGGGTCTAAGCACATGCATAGCTCAAGCCTGAACAAAAACGTAACAGTATCCAAAAGTCCCAAGTTCAGCTTGCTCCCTGGGCATTGCCCAACCAATCAACTTCATGCATCTTATTTTACAGTTGACACACACACACATTCACTAATTCCTTGCATGCTCCAACACCCTTTTCACTTCTGTGCAAGAAAGCAGGGTGCAAAGGGAAGATCGCTTTGTTAGGCAAGGGTTAGTCAGAGATTTGTTGTTTCTTCCTTTGAAATACAGTCTACACGCCTGGTGGTATTTCACAATCTCCCATCCAAGGTCTGATCCTGCTTAGCGTTTAAGATCAGACAGCATCTGGTGCCTTTAGGGCATTCAGTCCCTAGTTAACTCTAATAGGTAGACTAAAAATAGCTGCCCCACTTGCTGCGGCAATAATGACTGGTGTAGTATAGATTTTGCGATCAGGAAAGAAGGTCATCTTACAGCAGATGTATTTCCTAGTTCTTGGCTTGCCCCACTTCCACAATGTGTATTTGAAACAGGAAGCTCTTTTAAAAATGACTGTCTGCGTTTAAGGTGTTGCTTTGTCCTCAAAATTGCCAGCTCTCCTAGTTTCTGGGAGGCAGATAATGTCACTGCTGACGGTTGAGCTCCGAGGATTAGCCGTGTTTCTGACTCATTAACCGCTCCAGCCAGTTTTGATCCTTCATGCGCGAGGCACCATTTAATATCTGATTCAGAGGCACAATGAGAAGCTTCAGGAACAATTCTTTTGCCGAGGCTTTATTGTTGACTGTGGAATGCAAAGTTTTACATCAGCTTGCGTTCATATCAGAAAGGGCTGAATGGCATGTAGAAAAACAATCGGCACCTCTTCCTTGTTTTAACATAGAGGTGTACTGATAGGAAAGGGAAAAATATCCAGCAATATAAGAAGAAAAGGTCACAAAAAAGTGATAGTTGAAGGTGTAGTTCATCAGTTAAAGCATCTTATGTGACATAACTAGAACAGAGCTCTCTCCCCTTATATGAACTGGCCTTGGATAACATCTCTCGTGATGAAATCTGTGGCCGTAGCTTCTTGCAACATCTTTGTGTGGTGCATTTAAGTCTCTGGTTCTTACTTCCTTTGCAGTTTATGAAAAAATCTGTGCATTTTGGTTAAACAAAGGGGGGAAACCAGGGGTGCATCAACACAGTAGAATGCAGTTTGGCATTGACTCCAACTGCAATGGCTCAATGCTAGGGAACCAGTAAAGTGGAAGAGGGAGACCGTGGGCCCTTCCAAACAGCCATATAACCCAGAATATCAAGGGAGCTAATCCATATCAAGGGAGCTAATCTGCTTTGAACTGGGTTATCTAAAATCCACATTGAACTGGATTATAATCAGAGGCGGTCCTAGGTAATTTTCAACAGTATTGTTGTAACATGCACAGATATCTATAACAACAATTACAAAAACTGTAGATTGCCAATCACAATTTCTATATTCTAAACATTTCTACATTGAATGTAACATGAGAACATTCACACGATTAATTAAAGACTGTTTATAATTGGAAGATAATTTTTCAATACTTTGTTAACATAGTAAAACTAGAGCTTCCAAAATCACAATTACATAATGTCAGGCACAGTGACACAAAATAACACTTCCTCTATTATCAAAAGATCTTCTTTCATAAACAACATCAAAAACAATGACACATGGTTTATCAGTTCTGTTTTGATTTCCTATCAGCATTTATAGTTTTTGGATTCACTAGATAGGAAAAGGACAATATATAAACAAAAAGGTATACTAGAATGCCCAAAACCCCATTGAAAATCCCTTCAAACAATGGGGTTTTGGGCATTCTAGTATACCTTTTTGTTTATATATTGTCCTTTTCCTATCTAGTGAATCCAAAAACTATAAATGCTGATAGGAAATCAAAACAGAACTGATAGCCACCTATAAGAATGTAAGTAGGCATGCATGTACAATGACAACCTTTTCAAAACTATGTCAATTTGGGGATTGTAGTATATCTATTATTTGTATGTTGCTGTGTTTCTTATTTAGTGAATTACAACATCATAACACCTGATGAAGACTTTGCGAAACAAGGGAAACAACCCGGGAGACCTTGTTGTGTGTCACTGTCATTGATGTTGTTTATGGAAGAAGATCTTTCGACAACATAGAAAGTGTTATTTTGTGCCACTGTGCCGGATATTGTTTAACTGTTGTTTTGGAAGCTCTAAGCTCATTGTGTTGACGAAATATTGATAAACCATGTGTCATTGTTTTTGATGTTGTTTATGAAAGAAGATCTTTCGATAATAGAGGAAGTGTTATTTTGTGTCACTGTGCCTGACATTATGTAATTGTGATTTTGGAAGCTCTAGTTTTACTATGTTAACAAAGTATTGAAAAATTATCTTCCAATTATAAACAGTCTTTAATTAATCGTGTGAATGTTCTCATGTTACATTCAATGTAGAAATTTTTAGAATATAGAAATTGTGATTGGCAATCTACAGTTTTTGTAATTTTCAACAGTAAGCAAACAGTATTTTGCCCCCCCCCCCAAAAACCAATCACTGATATATATATTTTGTTCGTCGTGGGAGATCTGTGTGCCATGTTTGGTTCAGATCCATCATTGGTGGAGTTCAGAATGCTCTTTGATTGTAGGTGAACTATACATCCCAGCAAGTACAACTCACATATGTCAAGGTCTATTTTCCCCCAAGAGTGCCTCAAGAGCGCCCCTGGGCAAAATCAACTATACTGCAAATGCTTACTTTGCGTAATGGGTTGAGCCGCCCCAGGTTATAATCCAATTCAATGTGGATTTTATACAGCTGTGTGGAAGGGGCCTGCATTGCGGGTGGACAGACACAGAGAAGGAAGCCACAACACCGAGTCTGCAAGACCAAGGCAGATCTATTGGAGGTCTCTCATTTATGGGGTCACCAAAAATAAACATTGACTTGAGAGCAAACAACCACCAATTTTTATGCGCAGAATCCCAGTTTCTTGCATAATCAGTACAGCTGGAGTGACAGGACTCTGTGAATGTGTTGAAGGATCATGACCTTTGGAATTTCTAAATAAGCTGCAGGAATCCTGTTGCTTTCTTTCTCTGACTTAAATAAGGTAATTCTTACATAAAAACACTTCAAAGACAGAGTCCCGCATGGAACAGCTGGGCTAGAATTCATCAAACAATTTAGCTCTTTATCCTGTGGCTTGAATAGGAGCAATGAAAGTTTTTGCCTCTTTTTTAATGTTAAGGTGCTACAAGACTTGTTGTTTTTACATGAAGAGATACACAAATCTCACATTTTCCATTTTGGAGAGCACATTCTAATATATTTTGCCTAGAATCATTTTTCTTTCAAAATATTTTTTATTAAACATTTACTAGGAGTGTGTGGGATGGGGGGTACAAGGGAAGGAAAAGGAAAAAATTGGGGATAATAGATTCGTTATTGGTTAGATATGGGAGATTTAACAGCATCCCTTATAATGAATGGATTTGTATCTGCAGAGCACATGAAATTGAGGATATAGCACACATATTATTTGATTGTAAATTGTATCAGACGGTGAGAGACTTTTATCTTGGTCCATATATCAAACGGACAATGTATTGGAAATCTCACATCAGAACATATTCTGCATCATAATATAGTCTCAAATTAGGTAATGCCATTCTGCCTCTCTCGCTCTTAAGTCTTGCAAATTTTTCATTTTAATTCTAGTTTTAAAAAAAAATCCAAATGAATTTTGTCACTTTATTTTACATAGCATTAACAGAGTGTTGTGCATTGAATTGAACCATGTGAAAATGTTGTTATTATTCATTCATTTCAGAGCATCAAATTAGCAACCGACTATAGGTATTGCATAAGCTACAACTGACTACATAATCTGTGTGTGGGTTTGTGTTTTGACTCCTTCAAAAGCAAAACAAGCAACTCTTGTTAATTTTTTAAAAGTTGATTTTATCATCAATCTTTCATTACCTTGAGCTGAATGATTTTAAATACCTTCCAGTACAAACAGGACCAGGTTACTCATCATTTATTTTCTTTTATCTACTTCCTTGTGGGCTTTTATCTTGAACTCTGGCCATGTTTACTTTTGCTTCTGTGTTGCAGCCGGAAAAAAAAAGATGCCTATAGAGTTTGCAAGTCAATGACTATGATCTGTAGTCTTGACTGAGCCATGATAGGGTTGTGATATGCAGGTAACAACTGTTATGTAAACACATCGTTGCTTATCTCAAGCAATTCTGCTATGTGTAGAAAGTAGTGGCCAACATATCCACACTCCTGTATCCTAGTAATAGAGCACAACACAACATATGAGACAGCACTTGATCCATGTATTTTTCCTCCATTACCATTAGTAAGACCAGGGGCGGCTCAACCCATTACGCAAAGTAAGCATTTGCAATATAGTTGATTTTGCCCAGGGGCGCTCTTGAGGCGCTCTTGAGGGAAAATAGACCTTGACATATGCGAGTTACTGGGATGTATAGTTCACCTACAATCAAAGAGCATTCTGAACTCCACCAATGATGGAATTGAACCAAATATGGCACACAGAACTCCCATGACGAACAGAAAATATATATCAGTGATTGGTTGGGGGGGGGGGCACCAAAATACTGTTTGCTTACTGTTGAAAATTACCTAGGGCTGCCTCTGAGTAAGACCCCCATCCCCACAACTAGGAGGGGATGGGGTCTTACTTTGAAACACAAAATCTCTTACTTTGCCATTATAATCTGGAGTGTACTGTTAGTCATTGGTGAGACAAACCTTATTTTCAATATCTGTGCAGGATTCATGAAGTGAGGTGAGTGTACTTTCTGATGTTCAAGCAAATATTGGGCAGAATGGCCATTTAGCTCTTTAAAGAGAGTCTAGGTCTATCTTTCCCACTCAAACTGATTTTAGACTATGTTAAATTGCTATGTTTAGTCTAAATGAAAATGGAAACTTCCAGTGAAACATCCATATGAAACGATGATTTAGTGCTTTGGGATTGTACGCTATAGACCTCTTCCCCCCTATTTTCCTTTTCTGGCATAGTTGTGAGAACTGTGATTGGAAGTTTCCATTTAAGATCAACCACAGCGATTTAGCATACAGTGCAAAATCTAGGGCCCTTTGGCATAACTTAATTATAGTGCCGTGATTCCACGTGAATTGCCATGGTGGCATGCTATGGAAATATGAGATTTGTTTAGAATTCTCAGCCAAAGAGCTCCTCTAGTGCGCCATTCAAACTATAAATCCCAGGATTCTCTTTCACATTGCAGAATTATAGCACTACGATTCCACTTTAACTGCTATGGCTACATCTTATGTAACCAAGAGGCTGGAAATTTAGGGAGGGGCATTTAGCACCCTCAGCCAGGGAAATCCTCTTGTGCCCCAATCAAACTATAGATGCCAAGACTTGGAGCAGTTTCTCATTACACAGTTATGACACTAAGACTTCATATTAACTGCCATGGCTTCCTTTTCTGTGGACTCCTGGCATATTTACCATTTAGGGAGAGGCATTCAGAGCCCTTGGCCAGAGAGCTCCCATGCTGCCTCTGTCCAAACTACAAATCCCAAGATTCCATAGAATGGACACATGGCAGTTAAAGTGGAATCCCAGTCCATAGCGTGAAAGAGTCCTTGGAGAAGGTATAATAAATCCCAGGAGTGGATACTGAAAATAAGCCAGATTTATGCATGTTGCAGGTAGACAAATGCACAAGTCCATTTCCAATTTATATTTTTTTTAAGATCTCAATAATTAAAACGATCAATTTTAATGCAATTTTAACTGCTCATGATGCCCAAACACCAGCTGAAGATATGCTGAGCCCAAAGCCCTTTCAGCCCAAGGATGTGGGGAGTTACTTATTATTTTATTTATTATTATTTATTATTTGCACTTGTTAACCGCCACTCTCAGCCCGAGGGCGACTCGTGGCGGTGTACAGAACATAGAAAAAGACAACAGTTTACAATAAATCAAGACCAATACAACAACGAATTAAACTAAAAATCCGCATTCGTCTAGTTTGGAGTCATAATCAATCTCATAGTCATAGTACATTCCGGTGGTCATTCCAACAACGTAGCACTTAGTTGAAGGCCTTTTCGAAGAGCCAGGTTTTCAGGCCCTTGCGAAAGGCCATGAGGGAAGGCGCCTGTCTGATTTCAGCAGGGAGGGAGTTCCATAGCCGAGGGGCCACCACCGAGAAGGCCCGCTCTCTCGTCCCCGCCAGGCGTGCCTGAGAGGCAGGCGGGACCGAGAGAAGGGCCTCCCCAGATGATCTCAAGGTCCTCGTGGGCTCGTAGGCCGAGATGCGGTTCGCAAGGTATTTTGGGCCGGAACCGTTTAGGGCTTTGTAGGATAACACCAGCACCTTAAATTGGGCCCGGTAGCAAATCGGCAGCCAGTGGAGCTGGGACAGCAGGGGCGTTGTGTGCTCCCTGCGTCCTGCTCCGGTTAATAACATGGCTGCCGCGCGCTGGACTAGCTGGAGCTTCCGGGCCGTCTTCAAGGGCAGCCCCACGTAGAGAGCGTTGCAGTAGTCAAGGCGGGATGTGACCAGAGCGTGTACTACCGTGGCCAAGTCAGACTTCCCAAGATACGGGCGCAGCTGGCGCACGAGCCTAAGCTGTGCAAATGCTCCCCTGGTCACCGCTGAAACCTGGGGATCCAGGCTCAATGATGAATCCAGGGTCACACCCAAGCTGCGAACCTGCGCCTTCAAGGGGGGTGCGACCCCGTCCAGCACAGGCTGTAACCCTATACCCTGTTCGGCCTTGCGACTGACCGGGAGTACCTCTGTCTTGTCTGGATTAATTTCAGTTTGTTCGCCCTCATCCAGACCGTCACAGCGGCCAGGCACCGGTTCAGGACTTCGACAGCCTCCTTAGTAGCAGGTGGGAAGGAGTGACAGAGTTGGACATCATCTGCGTACAGGTGACACCGCACCCCGAAACTCCGGATGATCTCGCCCAGCGGCTTCATGTAGATGTTAAACAGCATGGGGGACAGTATGGAGCCCTGGAACACCACAGGTCAAAGGCTGTGGTGTTGAACAGGAGTCCCCCAATAACACCTTCTGGGTGCGACCCTCCAGAAATGACTGGAGCCACCGCAAAGCAGTGCCCCCAAGCCCATCTCTGCAAGGCGTCCCAGAAGAATCCCGTGGTCGACGGTATCGAAGGCCGCTGAGAGGTCCAGGAGCACCAACAGGGACACACTCCCCCTGTCTAGCTCCCGGCGCAGATCATCCACTAAGGCGACCAAGACCGTCTCAGTACCATGTCCCGGTCTGAAACCAGACTGTGCCGGATCCAGAATATCCGTGTCTCTCAAGAATACCTGGAGTTGTGAGGCCACCACGCTTTCCATGACTTTGCCCAAGAAGGGAAGATTGGAAACAGGCCGAAAGTTGTCAAATTTAGTGGGGTCCAATGATGGTTTCTTCAACAGCGGTTTTATAATAGCCTGTTTTAGGCTCGCTGGAATCTTGCCTTCCCGAAGGGAGGCATTAACCACCACCGTTACCCACTCAGCCAATCCCCCTCTGGCCTCTTTCAGAAGCCAGGATGGGCAGGGGTCTAGGATGGACGTGGTGGGCCTCATTCCTCCAAGTATCTTGTCCACATCCTCGGGCTTCACAAGCTGAAAAGAATCCATCAAAATAGGACAAGCAGGTGCTTGTGTCACATCCACAGAGACTGCATTTAAAGTGACGTCCAGCCCAGAACGGATCAAAGCGACTTTGTCTGCAAAGAACCGAGCAAATGCTTCACAGCGCGTGACCGAATTGTCAGGGCTCCCACCTGAGTAGGGGGAGTTAAAAGACCTCTGACAATCCGAAACAACTCCGCCGGACGGTTTTTTGCAGACGCAATAGTGGCCGCAAAGAAAGTTTTCTTTGCGGCTTTTATTGCCACGGCATATGCCCTTAAAAAGGACACAAACCGTGCTCGGTTTGGCTCGCTTGGGTCCGAGCGCCACACGCTCTCTAGTTCCCTCTTCCTTCGCTTCATCGCTGCCAGCTCCTCAGTGAACCAAGGAGCTGGTTTAGCTCGGTTACTTGAGAGGGGACGTTCCGGAGCGATCCTGTCAATTGCCCTGGTCATCTCCCCATTCCAGAGAGCGACCAAGGCCTCGACATGGTCACCTACCGAGGTGGCGGGAAAATCCCCAAGAGCCGTCAGGAATCCGTTCGGATCCATAAGCCTCCTGGGGCGGACCATCTTAATGTGTCCTCCACCTTTGCGGAGGTTAGGGGGCGCAGTGAGCCTAAATCTGATCAGGAAGTGGTCAGTCCATGGCAACGGAGAGATGGACAACTCCTCCACACCGCCACCCTGCTCCCATCCCTGGCAGAAAACCAAGTCCAATGTATGTCCAGCACAGTGGGTGGGGCCAGATATTTGTTGGGACAGCCCCATGGTTGCCATGGCAGACATGAAGTCCTGAGCTGCTCCTGAAAGGGCCGCCTCGGCATGGACATTGAAGTCCCCCAGCACAAGGAGCCGCTGGGATTCCAATGCCAGGCCTGAGACCACCCCCGCTAGCTCAGGTAAGGAGACTGTAGTGCAGCGAGGTGGGCGGTACACTAACAGAATCCCTATTCTGTCCCGGTCACCCAACCTCAAGTGGACACATTCAAAATTTGTGGTCTGCGGGATGGGGCCCCTGGTCAGATGGATGGAATCTCTATAGACCACTGCGCCCCCGCCTCCCCGTCCTCCGGTTTCTAGGTTGGTGTTGCACGGAGAAGCCTGGAGGACAAAGCTGGGAGAGGTTTACGCCCCCCGCTTCATCCAGCCAGGTCTCCGTGATGCACGCCAGATCTGCCCGCTCCTCCAGGATTAGGTCCTGGATCCAGGTCGTTTTTCCGTTGACAGATCTGGCGTTCAACAACACTACCTTCAAACCAGAGGGCCCGCTCACCTGGTTACACCAATTTACCTTAGGAGACCGGTTGGGAATTGTTAATATGGATAAACGGTCCGAATTAGGCCAAATTCGAGGTCTCCTTTTTCCGCATCTCCTCCTCCCCACCACGACCTCTATGGGGGCCCCTCGGCCAGTGGAACACCTCCCCCCCTCCATGCCGCGATCTGATATCAAGGTCTTATTTTCTGCTTCATCAGTTGTTTGATTTGTTGGTCCCTGCCAACACCCTTGCTCCCCTTCCTCCCCCCTCCCCGCCCCATATTTGTCCACAGGCTCCAGTCCGCCTCCTCCCCTGACCTTTCCGCTAGTCAGTAGTAACAAGGACAGTACCAACAGGGGGGTGGGGGACCTCATGGATAACAATAGCTTCAGATGGTAGGGCGTTCCGGCCACACCAACTAGGAAAGTTCGTAAAGTGCGAGAGTGCGAGAGTCTTCAGTGCAGCGCAGTCGGTAATACCACACAGTTAACAACACACTACGTGCCGTTGGGCACATACATAAAGTGCAAGATCTAAAGTGCAATAGGTAACCTGAACTGATTCTCAGCATTCACTAAGGTGCGGCATAGAGGGATAAGGAAGGGGGCGTAAGTGCTAGTGTTATTTAGCAGCAGGTGGCAGGCGCCTTAACGTGCTGTTGTGTTCTTATATCAACTTAGTAGCAGCGACCACCAGAAGAGTGTGCTAATACTTAATACTCTTCTCGTTATTCTGTGATACAATTGCAGCTGTCTCTATGTTGGAAGAGTTTTAGATATGTTGAAATTGTGCTTCTCTTATCTTGCCTCTTCTTCAGTCTTTTTTATTTTTCTACCAGTCAGCAGGACATTTCTGCCAGAAAGATTTTTGTGATTAATCCTAATTTACTGCATCTTTGCACTAGAACTGCGTAGCCTATCAACATCCCTTAAGAGCTGACAAAGGATAGATGAGAGCCATTAACAACACTCTCTTAATGTGTTTTAGAAACAGCACAGAGCAGTGGGTTTGTGCATTGGCCTACAACTCTGAAGACTAGGGCTCAATTTTGAGCTCGGTCAGGTAAACCTTATTGGGCAAATCACACACTCTCAGCTTAAGAAAATCTTGTGATCAATTCACATTAGGCTCAGCATTAATTGGCTTGAAGGCACGCAACAATAACAATAACAAATGCTGGAATGACTTAGATTGAAGTGGATACTTTCTTAGGATCAAAGACTGGGAATTGTTACTCCTCATCAGAAGCTCAAGGAGGTGTCTTTCAAAACGACTTCTTGGTATTTTACAGGATGAGTTGTCTGTGTTTATCAGAACTGTTTATAGTCCTCCACAATTAAATTCAATCTTAGATGTTTATATACTTAAAAATCTGGTTCCAATGATGGCAAGTGGATAATAATAACAATAAAAACAACAACAATAGTTCATGACAGTTTGGTTCTGTGGCATTGAAAATTTCTGCCGCTTCTGTAGGTGTTTTGCTTCCAGTTGCCCTACAGTCCCATGCCCTGGTTACTCAGCAATGGGTCCTGGTTGTTGAAGCCCACTTGTCGATGGGTGCCCAGGAGAAGCACTCGCCGTGTCCTTATTATCCTGGGCGACGAACGAGCCAGTATAGACTTCTTTAGAGTTTGTTTCACCATATTTAAATGGGCTGGGATGCACTTAGTTTTTCTACTTCTCAGTTGAGACTACTTTGGCTTGGTTGAACCTGTTGGTAGTTTACACTACTGCAAGCACAGTTCTCAACATTATACAAGCAGTTAAGTCCCCCGCCAATGACAAGGCAGCACCCGATTGGGGAAAACTGGAAAAGCTGACATGATATGAGGATTTAAAGATTGAACTGCAAAGACTCTGGCACAAGCCAGTCAAGATGGTCCCAGTGGTGATCGGCACACTGGGTGCAGTGCCTAAAGACCTTGGCCTGCACTTAAAAACAATCGGCGCTGACAAGATTACCATCTGCTAGCTGCAGAAGGCCACCTTACTGAGATCTGCACACATTATTCGCCAATACATCACACAGTCCTAGACACTTGGAAAGTGTCCAGTGTGTGATCCAATACAACAGCCAGCAGAGTGCTGTAGACTAATCTTGTTTGTTTCTAATAATAATAATAATAATAATAATAATAATAATAATAATAATAATAATAATTTATTTGTATTCTGCCCTATCTCCCCGAGAGGACTCAGGGTGGATTCCAGCATATACAGACACAGGCAAACATTCAATGCCTAGAAACAATGAGACACAGACACAGATAAAGGTAAAGGTTTCCCCTTCTTGCTTTGATGGGTAATGCGCATTGGCATGACTGCATGGAGTGCCATTTACCTTCCTTCTGAGGCGGTACCTATTGATCTACTCACATTTGCATGTTTTCAAACTGCTAGATTGGTAGGAGCTAAGGCTACCACAGGGAGCTCACTCCATCCTGTGGATTCAAGTCACTAACCTTCCGGTCAGCAAGTTCAGCAGCTTAACAATTTAACCCACTGCACCACTGCGGCCCACATTAGTGGGATAATGAACCTGCTCAGGGTTTAAACCAGTGTTTCTCAACCTGTGATTCCCCAGATGTTTTGGCCTTCAACTTCCTTAGATCCTAACCACATAACTAGATTATACATTTCAACAAGGAACCCTTAAAATTAGGAGGTCACATCATTTCCTGTCATGTTGATAGTAGCAATAACATCAGCTGAAAGAGTTTCTGAAGTGGCACTGTTATCCATTAATACAGTGGTTCTCAGCCTGTGGGTCCCCAGGTGTTTTGACCTACAACTCCCAGAAATCCCAGCCAGTTTACCAGCTGTTAGGATTTCTGGGAGTTGAAGGCCAAAACATCTGGGGACCCAGAGGTTGAGAAATACTGGTTTAAACTAAGTGTTAAAGAAGCAAACCAAGGTGTCGAACCAATTTTGGGAATACCACGCAGGACCTTGGATAGTTCCTTAAACATTTAGACTAGAAATCCAGCTTCACTACCCAGCAAATGTGGAAACAATCAGCTGCCACTATCCAGTTCTCTGCAGCTAGTTTTGTATATTTATTATGAAGCCAATGCCTAGCAACTAGAAATATTTGTTTAAGCTTCTCTATTAAGTGTTCCTGGAACCCAATCAGTTCACTCCCCTGTCATTCAGCCTCACCCCTTTTACTTCTCCAGTTTACACATTTATTGATTTGAAAGGTTTTCTTCTCCACCTTTTGCTTCCAAGGCAGCTCAGATAATACGCACAGTGTGTGTGCAATTGTGATGTTCTGGATGTCTGTGCAAAATGTTGTTTCAGCTATTAGGTATATTAAGGTAAACTGTAGTTACTTATTCACTGTGATAGGGTGGAATGCTGGGAGTGAATGCTGATTGGCTGAATGGGTTTTGGCTGGTGCATGGCAATTGTTCAGGAGAGTGATGCCCTATGTGTATAATCCAGCTCAATGAATAAACTGCATTCTGAACTTGCATTATAGGGCAGTGAAGATGGGGCCTTAGAGTGGAGTCTGCTAAGATTTAGCAGGCTTGAAATATTTGTGGGTTAAGGAGAGTTAGCCAGGTTATTCCCACATTGGAAAAGAATATCCCACTTCTGACACCAATTTGTTATGAATGAATTTTCAATGACTTTAAAGCATAGGTTCTTTTTATTGCAATTTCCAGGGTGAGAGGGTATATCTGATTACAGGAAAACATTTAGACATTACAGACATACAGATTCTATGCAACTATGTTGGATTTACAATTACATGGCTAACAAACAAACAAAGGGGAATTATATTTCACTTAGTATTCACACACATGTACACGCATTCATCCTCATGCACCCAAATATTCTCCCTCCTTGGAGAAGCACCAATTAGGCCAGACCCTGCTTTCCTGCAGCCTGCCAATACATAGTTCCATAATGCCAAAACTTCAAAATGCCAAAATACCAAAACTTCTTTCCCTAAGAACAATGCCAAGGACCAAATCTCTGTTTTCAATACAGCAGAACCTGACTCCCTGCACATAATCCAAGACTCCAAAAGCGCATTTCTTCCTCTTCCCTTGAGAAAGAAGCCCCAAAGTGACCAGACTGCTCCCATGCAAATCTGCCACTCTCTATAGGTATACTATCTCTCTCCTTCCCATGGAGCGGTGCATAGTGGGTGGAATAGACTCCTCAGGTCTGCCACACTTTGAGCATTATAAGACGTTTATAGGAATATTCTGCTGATGTAGTCCCAAGGTTGTAAATTAATGATAGACGTCTTCCATCCTGGATCCATCACAGTTTCCTGGTCAGATGTTGATCTTCTTGATTGGTGTTGATCTTATGTTGACTTCCTTCTTAACATTGTAAACATTTCTGTTATCACTGTCCCAATTCTTATCAAAGTTTACTTTTCACTTCTTATTAGCAGGTTTTAATTACAGTCCAGCAAGTAGGTTTAGTCATTGCAGGCCTTAATATTTTACTGGTTTCTCCAAAACTATTAGCTCCATACATCCTTCCATTCATTCCCACACATCATATTAAATTCACATTTATCAAATCTGAACACTGAATTTCTTATTACAAGGTTAGAGGTAGGAAGGGTATGAGTGAGAGATGTGTGTTTATCATACATGGGATTTATGTGGATTAAATATATAATCCATGATATGTTTATTTAATATTCAACAAAGCATTGTTTCAGGTTTAACATCCCTTATCCCAGTGTTTCTCAACCTGGGGGTCGAGACCCCTGTGGGGGGGGGGTTGCGAGGGGGTGTCAGAGGGGTCCCCAAAGACCATCAGAATATACAATATTTTCTGTTGATCATGGGGGTTCTGTGTGTGAAGTTTGGCCAAATTCTATCATTGGTGGGGTTCAGAATGCTCTTTGATTGTAGGCGAACTATAAATCCCAGCAACTACAACTCCCAAATGTCAAGGTCTATTTTCCCCAAACTCCACCAGAGTCCACATTTGGACATATTGAGTGTTTGTGCCAAGGTTGGCCCAGATTGATCATTTTTTGAGTTCACAGTTCACAGTGCTCTCTGAATTTAGGTGAACTACAATTCCCAAACTCAAGGTCAATGCCCACCAAGCTGTTCTAGCATTTTCTGTTGGTCATGGGATTTCTGTGTGGCCAGGTCTGATTCAATTCAATCATTGGTGGAGTTCAGAAAGCCCTCTGATTGTAGGCGAACTATAAATCCCAGCAACTACAATTCCCAAATGACAACATCAATCTCCTCCAACCCCACCAGTATTCAAATTTGGGCATATCGGGTATTTGGGCCAAATTTGGTCCAGTGAATGAAAATCCATCCTGCATATCAGATATTTACATTACGATTCAGAACCATAGCAAAATTACAGTTAAGAAGAAGCAACAAAAATAATGTTATGGTTGGGGGTCATCACAACATAAGGAACTGTATTAAGGGGTCGTGACATTAGGTAGGTTGAGAACCACTGCCTTATCCCAAAATCCGAAATCCTCCCCCAGAGATAGTGACACTTTTGCTTTCTGACAGTTCAATGCACACAAATTTTGTTTCATACACAAAATTATCAAAAACATTATGTATAACATTAACTTCAGCCTGTGTGTATAAGGTTTATAAGAAACACAAATGAATTATGATTTTAGACCTGAGTCCCATCTCCAAGATATCTCATTATGTCTGTATTTGCAAATACAGACATTCCAAAATCTGATAAAATACAACATCCAGAACACATTTGCTTTGAGGCATCTAGGACAGCTTCTAGGGTAATTTCTGATCTTATGACTTTTGCAGCCCTTCCAAATAACACAATAGTAATAATAATACAGTGGAGTCTCGCTTATCCAACCCGCGCTCATCCAACGTTCTGTATTATCCAACGCAGTCTGCCTCCCACTCAGATCCAGAGCTGTTTCAATACATTGCAACGTTTTGGTGCTAAATTAGTAAATAACAGTAATTACTACATAACGTTACCATGTACTGAACTGCTTTTTTTGTCGATTTGTTGTAAAACATGTTTTAGTGCTTAATTTGTGAAATCATAACGTAATTTGATGATTAATAGGGTTTTCCTTAATACCTCCTTATTTTCCAACATTTTCCCGGCCTGTTTATGTTGGATAAGGAAGACTCTACTGTAATAATAATAAGTCCTCACCTTCATAATAACATGAGCTCTAGAGGCATTTCCTCATCCAAATTTACCCCAGAAAAGGTTAAACTTTGAGTTCTTCCTGTAAGTTGACACCACAAACGTCATTTTCTTCTCCGCTTCCTTCCCCTTTTTTCCAGTCTGCAACAAAAATAGCTGGGGAAAACATCTCTTTCTTTATTCCCATGTGCCGCAATAATAAAAATGGAGACAGGAATGCTCGTGCTTTCCTGTCCTAGCTTCCTAGTTAAGAACACATTTCCTATTTCATTTTTAGAAACAGCTCAACTATAGAAAAATAAGTCCCCACATAATATGGTGTGAAAAGGATACTCTTTGGCATCTGCTTCTAGTCTATATAAATAAAAATGTAATGTTCGTTTGTGGGATTAACAGAACTCAAAAACTACTGGACGAATTGACACCACATTTGGACACAAGACACCTAACAACCCAATGTATGTCCTTCACTCAAAAAAAAAATGATTTTGACATTTGGGAGTTGTAGTTGCTGGGATTTATAGTTCACCTACAATCAAAGAGCATTCTGAACCCCACCAACGATGGAATTGAACCAAACTTGGCACACAGTTCTCCCAAGACCAACAAAAAATACTGGAAGGGTTTGGTGGGCAGTGTCCTTTGGTTTTGGAGTTGTAGTTCACCTACACCCAGAGATCACTGTGGACTCAAACAATGATGGATCTGGACCAAACTCTACACGAATACTTAATATGCTCAAATGTGAACACTGGTGGAGTTTGGGGAAAATAGAATCTTGACATTTCGGAGTTGTAGTTGCTGGGATTTATAGTTCACTTACCACCACAGAACATTCTGAACTCCACCAATGATAGAATTGGGCCAAACCTCCCACACAGAACCCCCATGTGGGCCACAGCAACGCGTGGCAGGGGACGGCTAGTTTATAATAAAACTTTATTTATATGCCCGTCTATCTCCCTGAGGGGACTCAGGGGTATTTCCAAGTAACAAACACCAAAACATAGAGAGTAAACAACATAAACATATTATCAAAACAACATATATATATTAAAAATAATCCTGCCTGTTTGTGCTTGTGACACAACACAGTTATAGTACAAGTTTAGCATCCTTTATCCAGAGATTGAAAATATTCCAGAATCAGAAATTCTCTATAAAAGTGTCTTAAGATAATGATGCTTTTGCTTTCTCATGGTTCAGTGGACATATACTTTGTTTCAGGCTTACTTACTTACTTACTTACTTAGGCGATCCCTCATAGTCCGAGGATTATGGTCCTCCAAGTGTAGTGTCCTGCTGGTGGGTCCGTAGGTGACTGTGGAGCCCTATTCTTGATCTGCATCTTCTCCTGCAGTGAGGGCATTGGTTTCCAGGTGGAAGGCAGTCCTGGTCGGGGTGGCTTGACGCGCCTTTCTCTTGGCACGTTCTCTCTTTCGCCCTCCATTTGTGCCGCTTCAAATTCTACAGCACTGCTGGTCACAGCTGACCTCCAGCTGAAGCACTCAAGGGCCAGGGCTTCCCAGTTCTCAGTGTCTTTGTTTCAGGCACACAAGGATTAAAATATTTTATCCCTTCAGGCTCTGTATATAAGATGTGCATGCCACATACATGGAATTCCATGTTCAGACTTGGGTCCCATCTCCAAAATATCTTATTATGACCATACATACAATAAGGCAGTTACGAGGAAGTTAGGTTCTGTAGGTCTGTTTGTATGTAAGATAGAGCAAGTTCATTTTTTAAGAGTAACTCCATCCAAATAAGTGGCGCAGTGGGTTAAACCCCTGTGCTGGCAGGACTGAGGACCGACAGGTCGCAGATTCGAATCTGGGGAGAGGCAGATGAGCTCCCTCTATCGGCTCCAGCTCCACATAAAGGGACATGAGAGAAGCCTCCCACAAGGATGATAAAAACATCAAAACATCCGGGGGTCCCCTGGGCAACGTCCTTGCAGATGGCCAATTCTCTCACACCAGAAGTGACTTGCAGTTTCTCAAGTCGCTCCTGACACAACAAATCCAAATAAGTGTGTGTGCGTTTGAAGTTTGAAACCATTTTAATTGCCATATAAAGGTAAAGGTTTTCCCCTGGCATTAAGTCTAGTTGTGTCTGACTCTGGGGGTTGGTGCTCATCTCCATTGCTAAGCCGAAGAGTCGGCATTGTGCGTAGAATCCTAGAGTTGGAAGAGACCTCATGGGCCATCCAGTCTGAGTTTTTAGGCCTGTTTCTGGGGTTCCTTGGGGCACTGATTTAGCAAATTATATAGGATAGATCATAGAGTTGGAAGAGATCTCATGGGCCATTCAACCCCCTGCCAAGAAGCAGGAAAATTGCATTCAAAGCACCCCTGACAGATGGCCATCCAGCCTCTGCTTAAAAGCCTTCAAAGAAGGAGTCTCCACCACACTCCGGGGAAGAGAGTTCCACTGTTGAACAGTTCTCAGAGTCAGGAAATTCTTCCTAATGTTCAGATGGAATCACCTTTCTTGTAGTTTGAAGCAATTGTTCCACTGCACCCGAGTTTCCAGGGCAGCAGAAAGCAAGCTTGCTCCCTCCTCCTTATGGCTTCCTCTCACATATTTATACATGTCTCCTCTCAGCCTTTTCTTCTGCAGGCTAAACATGCCCAGCTCTTTAAGCCGCTCCTCATAGGGCTTGTTCTCCAGAAGCCTATCAAGGTTTTGCAAATGACGAATCACAGGATTCCATGGCAGAGCAAGTGGTGTCACACTGCATTCATTCCCCGGGATAGACGCACCCCCGATTTCCTATAAACAAGATGCCTTTTGCAAAAGAAGCACACAGGAAGTCCGGTCTGCAGGGGCAAATGAAGTCAAGCGCGGGTTTTGCTATTGAGTTCAACTTCCGGAGGAAGGAGGCATCTTCAGCAGCTGCGTTCAGAGGCTGCCTGGGATCCCGTGGAGGACTCCCCTTCCCCCCCGTTTGCTTTGGTTCGCTCCGAGTGAGTCATGCGCCACGCCAGAAGGAGGAAGAGACCAACTTCCGTTTGGGGTGGGGGGAAGGGAGGTGGAATGTGCCAGGGAGGGAACGCCGGGTCTTCCTTTGCAATGCTGCATAACGGGGGAAATCCCAGGCTACTCCTCAAGATGACACCAGTGCGGCTTTGTCTCGTATGTTTCAACTAAATCAGAAACATATACTTCTCTAGCTCCCATGGTGCCATAGTTTGAGTCCTAAACTATGGCCCTGGAGGCCTCTTTGGGCGAGTCACACTCTCTCAGCTCCAGTTTGAATTGCATTATAATGGTCAGTGTAGGAGACTCATTATGCAGACTGAACTAGATTACACTCTGTAACAAAATGTGAAAAAATATTCTGTTCCTGGTTTGAAAGTGTTGTTTCCTGTTTAATTGTGCAGCACCCACTTTGGAAGTAGTTGTTCTACCCCAGAAACTAGGCTGAATTGCTTGACACGATGGAAAACTACGAGGGTTGAATGAAAAGTAATGCCTCCACCTTCGTTACTTGGATTTGGATGGGAATATTTTAATAAATCAAACACAGAAATAATCCTTAGAATGTGCTCTTTAACTACCAATATTCACTTCCCCACAAAATCACCAGACAATTGGATACATTTCTGCCAACGATGAATAAGTTTTCTGAAGCCGTCATGGAAGAAGTTGACACTGTTTCCGCAACCAGCGTCTCACAGTTATCTCAATATCTTCATCAGAAGCATAATGATGTTCCTGCATATCTTCTTTCATTGTCGGGAACAGATGGAAGTCAGACAGTGCTAAATCTGGACTGTATTGAGGATGTTGTACAGTGGTGAGATCCAGTCTCTGAAGTTTCAAGTCTGTGCGTTTTCATTTCAGGCTTCAGCATCCTGGGCACCCATTGTGCACAGATCTTCCAATAGCCAAGCAAAGCAATAATGTGACCCACACGTTCTTGTGAAATGCTGATTATGCTTGAAATTTCTCTCTGAGTGATATGACCATTGTCCTAAATCAATCTGTCAACCTTTTGCTTGTGAAACTCTGTGGTTGCTGTCACAGGACATCCAACTCTGTTTGTCACGCAAGTCAAATGTTCCCACCTCAACATCATTAAGCTTACTCGCCCAATGATGCACAGTACTCGCATCAACACTATCACCATAAACAGCTTGCATTCTCTGATGAATCTCCTTTGGGTGACACCTTCTGCTGTCAATAATTCAATGACTGCACGTTGCTTAAGTTGCATTGACCGACCGTCTGCACAGGGTTCCATACTTCGCACTTTTACAACAGGAGCCCCCGGTAGCGCAGTGGGTTAAACCCCTGTGCCGGCAGGACTGAAGACCAACAGGTCGCAGGTTCGAATCCAGGGAGAGGTGGATGAGTTCCCTCTATTAACTCCAGCTACTCATGCGGGGACATGAGAGAAGCCTTCCACAAGGATGATAAAAACATCAAATCATCTGGGTGTCCCCTGGGCAATGTCCTTGCAGACGGCCAATTCTCTTACACCAGAAGCGACTTGCATTTTCTCAAGTCGCCCTGATAACGACAAAAAAAACCAAGAACTTTAACAACACAACCGTTCAATGCTAAGGCTTACCACCAAAATGGAACTGTAGAGGAGAGTCTACCGGACAAGCCAGTACCTGCCGCATACCAGTACTGCCATCTGATGAGTTATGTAGGTGGAGACATTACTTTTCATTCAACTCTCGTATAGCAAAATGTGCTGCAGGATTAAGCTTTTGCAGTTTGATAAACTTTTGCCATGACATTTACAACCCAGGAACAAAAATCGTGTTACATGAGTCTACACTGTCATATAATCCACATTATAATGGTCCCCCCATACTCTAGATCAGGGGTCCTCAAACTAAGGCCCTCCAAGGTCATTTACCCGGCCCTCGCTCAGGGTCAACCTAAGTCTGAAATGACTTGAAAGCACACAACAACAACAATCCTATCTCATCAGCCAAAAGCAGGCCCACACTACCCATTGAAATACTAATAAGTTTATATTTGTTAAAATTATTCTTCATTTTAATTATTGTATTGCATTTAAGTGTTTTTTGCACTACAAGATACGATATGTGCAGTGTGCACAGATATTCATTCATGGTTTGGGACTTCATTTTAATTATAGAATTTTTTAAAGTGGTTTTTTGCACTGAAAATAAGATATGTGCAGTGTGCATAGGAATTCATTTTTTTTTTCAAATTATAGTCTGGCCCTCCAACAGTTTGAGGGACTTGGACCTGCCTTCTGTTTAAAAAGTTTGAGGACCCCTGGTCTAGACTCCTATGATGCAAATTGAACTGCATTGAACTGGGTTATTTGAGTCAACACTGACATATATCCCAGGTTGATGCTGTTAATCTGGATTCTGAAACTGGATTATATGGCAGTGTAGATGCGGCCTGAGTGAATCTTGCCAAGGAAACCCCATGATAGGTTCACCGCAGGGCATCACACTGTTATACCATCATTGTTTACAGTGCCACAAAGGGTTGTCAGATTATTGTGTAGAGTTGTTTTCCATTTCTTAATTTGAACAAGGAAGGTGATTTTTATTGCTTTAGGAAGAAGTTCATGGTGGTAATTGCTTTTTGGCAGTGGAAGAGGCGGCCATAGAAGGTTGTGTCCTTTCTTTGTGTGTGGCCCATGCTGGAAGTGCCAGCATAGAAATTCATAAATTAGATCAGACATTGCTTTTCTGAAACAGTTTGCTGGAGGCATGGAATCACAGATCATTGTGGGTCAAAACTGGAAAGACTGTGGTTGTATTATTAATATCATCATCGTCGTCATCATCACCACCACCACCACCACCACCATCATCATGGCAAAGGACAATAGCCCTTATTAGGTCCTTTTGGGGTTCACATGACCCACTTATTTGCTGAAATTGCAACCCCGTCTTTCTTTGTGATCTAGTGCTTCTTAAACTTTTTCCACTCATGACCCCTTTCCACTCAAAAAATGTTTACGTGATCACAGATAGTTTGGTATAAGAATGGTTGTAATAACAATATGTCACATGATTTTTGTTCCTGGGTTATAAATATCATTTCCTAATTGGTTCTATTATAAAAACATGGAAAATGTTTATTAAATGTATTTATTATTAAAATTATTAAATGTATTAATTATTAAATTTATTTATTAAATTTATTAAATCTCCCTCAGGGAGATAAAGCAGAATACAAACAACGTTTATTATTAGTATTATTATTAGTATTATTATTAGTATTATTATTATTATTATTCTAAACTACAAAAACTGTTCCTAGGTTATAAATGTTATTTCCTAATTGGTTCTATCAAATAGAAAAAGTTTGTTAAATTGCAAAAAACTTTCTTTTTGCCGCACATCCTGCAGTACATTTTGCTATGGTTTTTCAATGAATATCTCATCCAATCGCAACCAATTCAACATAGTTTGTAGCTGCCACAAAAACAAAGATTCGGGAGTATAACAACTACTTTCAAAGTAAGTGCCACACAATTAAACAGGAAATAACACTTTCAAACCAGGAACAGAAAAGGTTTCACATTTTGTTATATAGTGCAATCAAACATTTATGATTAAACCAGAATTTGCAAGGCTTGCTAGACAGGCTGATTTTCCTTTTTATGAAGTACAGCTGGTGCATTTTCTGCAGAGTCAACCATAAACACTGCACATTGTTGCTCACTGATTTGTGTAAATGGGGGGGTTCAGAAACCTTTTACTGTGGCCACATTTTTCGTGACCTCAACATTGAGCTAAGGGGACCTCACTTGGGAATCGAAACCCACAGTTTAAGTAGCAGTGGTCTAGGGCTGATTGTAACACATGAGGTGACAATTACAAAACAATCCCTGTATCTGTGAGGGATACGGTCCTGAATTTACCAATAATGATAATGATGATAATAGTAGTAATAATAATAACAGCAACAACACAGTCCTAGACGCTTGGGAAGTGTTCGACTTGTGATTTTGTGATATGAAATCCAGCATATAGATCTCGTTTGCTGTAACATACTGTGCTTTTGTGTCAATAATAATAATAAAGTTTATTTATATTCTATCCCGTCTCCCCAGGGGACTTGGGGCAGCTTACAACATAAATAATACAATAAGTACAATACAATAAAATACAGAAAATGGGATCCACATTAATAACACATCAATCAATATAAAACACAAAATACAACGTAATCAAATACAAAAATTAACAATAAAAATTATGAGCATTGAGATAAAACAGACATTTCTATAAACTAAAAGGTGCTTGCTACCATATTTATTTTTTATTTATTTACAGTGTTTATATTCTGCCCTTCTCACCCCGCAGGGGATTCAGGGCGGATTATAATGCACATAAACAGACAAACATTCAATGCCAATTGGACATACAATATATATAGACAGACACAGAGGCAGTTTAACATTCCAGCTTTTCCGGCTTCATGAGGGTATGCTCAATTCCGGCTGCCACCTCACCGTCCATTTGTGACACCGAGCCCTTTGATGGAGTGCTTCCTCATTCTTCTGCATTTATTTATTATTTATTTATTTAAAACTTTTATATCCCGATCTTTTCTGCCTCCGTAGAGGGACTCAGACCAGCTGACAGCAAAAATTCAATGCTAACACTAAAATCTAAAATATCATACATGAACATTAAAATTAACCAATACATATAGGATAAATTACATAACAGCCATTCACCAAGATAAAATCATGTCAACTCAGTCCGTATATTCATGCTGCTGTACCTAAATTTCCTACTTGACAGATGCAACTGTCTTTCGGGCTGCATAGGTCAACAGCAAGCTAGACTAATGACTGGAAGCTCACTCTGACCCGGGCTGGCTTCAAACTCATGACCTCTTGGTCAGTGGTGATTTTATGCATCTGGCTATCAGCTAGCTGTTCAATGCCTGGTCCATATCATAGACTCGGTTGACTAATAGGCAACCAGTGAAGCTGCTTCAGGAGGGGGGTCGTGTTATCCCCATCAGCAGCCACGGGCAGGTTATAGAGATCATATATCAGGAGGCCATGGATTATAGCTATATGTATTGAAATTAATGACTGCAGTGGTATCAAACTTGTAGCCCTATAGGTGTTTTGGACTTCATCTCCCATAATTCCTTGCCATTGAACAATCTGGCTAGGGCTTCTGGGTGTTGAAGTCCCAAACATCTGGAGGGCCACAAGTTTGACTCCACTGCTCTGTAGCAACATTTGACGTGAGCGTATCATAGAATTATCTGGAGGGCCTAAAAACTTCTTAGTGAGTGCCTATTTTGCCAGCCGGGTTGGAGTGAGCTTCTGACCAATTGTGTAGCTTGTTGTCGACCTTTGCAACCCAAAAGACAGTTGCATCTGTCAAGTAGGAAAATTAGGTACCACCTATGTGTGGGGAGGCTAATTTAACTAATTTACGAGGCCATAAAAAAGACTCCAGCAAATCACTCCAGCAAAAAGCATGCGGGGAATGTGGAAGTATTTCATCAGTGTCGCAGATGGACAATGAAAGCGACAGCTCCCCTGGTGGCCAGAAAAAGTTAAATAACCTATGACTGTCTATTTCTGTTGTGTCTTTGGCATTGAATGTTTGCCATATATGTGTACATTGTAATCCGCCCTGAGTCCCCTGAGGGGTGAGAAGGGCGGAATATAAATAGTGTAAATAAATAAATGTGGGTAAGAGAAGCCGTGGGCACTGGTTTCACCCGTATATGGGTTATGTACTGTATTCTGTTTTAATTTATGTGCATTCTACACCTAGGACATAGATATAACCATAGAAGCCCATATCACAGACCTTTAATTCAATGGTGAATTAATTAGAAGCCAGGCATTTAAGGCATGTGATCAGTAGCGTCTGCAGTGTTCCAAAAATTCATTTTTTTTCTGGACCAAAGGGCAAAGATAAGGAAAAGAAAGAAAAGCAAAAGAAAAGCACTGCCTGCAACAGTGATAAAGCCTCATGGCACCCTTGATTGTGTCCCAGTAGCAGAATTGGTCAGGGTGAACCTCGGTGTAACCTTCACATTTGAATTATCCTTATTTTATATTATATTTTTCTTATCTTGCTGTTTCAAAGAAGAAAGATTTGATAGCTGCAAGGAAACAAGACACTAGGAAGACCAGGCTCATCCCTTGATATACAGTAAGACTCTCAAATTTGCAGGAAATATGTTCCCGGCTGGACTGTGGTTACATAAAACCACGGATATGGCTTCTGTGGTTTTGGGGGGGGGGGGGGTCTAAAAGTATACATTTTTAGTCAAAATGCATTTCTGTTTTTCATAAGGCGATAAGTTGGCCAGTCTAATCAGATGTGTCACCTATTTTTATTATGAAGGACAGCATGTCAGTGGGTCACAAATGAAACCTAAGCAGCTGCCTTCATGGGGAGCCCCCGGTGGCGCAGTGTGTTAAACCCCTGTGCCGGCAGGACTGAAGACTGACAGGTCGCAGGTTCGAATCTGGGGAGAGCGCGGATGAGCGCCCTCTGTCAGCTACAGCTCCTCATTCGGGTACACGAGAGAAGCCTCCCACAAGCATGATAAAACATCAAAACATCTGGGCGTCCCCTGGGCAACGTCCTTGCAGACGGCCAATTCTCTTACACCAGAAGCGACTTACAGTTTCTCAAGTTGCTCCTGACACATAAAAAACAAGCTGCCTTCATGAGTCTTTTTGGCTTGGCTGCAGTTTGGAACAGTAAAAACAAAATCCAGGTATTTGTTATTTTCTGATTTCTTTTGGGAAATTGTAAAGTTTTTTTTTTCTAGAGGAGTAGGGTACATATTTGAACAGAAGTATGCAGCTGCTTTGGAAAGACTTCACGTGGTCTCTTGAGGAACGGGTTTAACTCCGTCTGTTTATTTCATTCCAAAGAGTGTGACCAGATTTCTTAGAAGGGGATTTGCAGGACAGGTGTCGCCAGAACATTTGGCAAGCTCAGTCGCCTTGACAGTGGTCCAGACGAACCGCTGAAATGCCACTTTGGTGGGCATGACATGATGTACTCTTTTTTTAAAAGTCCTGTTTAGATTTCTACCAAATCCATTGTCTAAGGCCCTTCCACACAGCTTAATAAAATCCTGTATTATCTGCTTTGAACTGGATTATATGGCAGCGTGGACTCAAATAATCCAGTTCAAAAGCAGATGTAGATTTTCTGCCATGATATTCTGGGTTATATGGCTGTGTGGAAGGGCCCTGCATAATCCCAGCTCAGAATAATAATAATAATAATAATAATAATAGTAGTAGTAGTAGTAGTAGTAATAATAATAATAATAATAATAATTTATTTATGTACCGCTCTATCTCCCCGAAGGGGGATTCAGGGCAGTTTCCAAGTAACATCACCAAAACATACTTATGACAATTGAGTTCATCTTTTATTTCAGTGGTTCTCAACTTTCCTAATGCCGCGACCCCTTAATACAGTTCCTCATGTTGTGGCGACCCCCAACCATAACGTTATTTTCGTTGCTACTTCATAACTGTAATTTTGCTACTGTTATGAATCGTAATGTAAATATCTGATATGCAGGATGTATTTTCAGTCCCTGGACCAAATTTGGCACAAATACCCGATACGCCCAAAATTTGAATACTGGTGGGGTTGGGGATGATTGATTTTGTCATTTGGTAATGCTGGAGTTGCTGGGATTTATAGTTCACCTTAAATCAAAGAGCCTTCTGAACTCCATCAATGACGGAATTGAATCAAACATGGCACACAGAATTCCCATGATCAAGAGAAAATACTGGGAAGGTCTGGGACATTGACCTTGAGTTTTTGGAGTTGTAGTTCAGCTACATCCAGAGAACACTGTGGACTCAAACAATGATGGATCTGGATCAAACTTGGCACAAATACTCAATATGCCCAAATGTGAACACTGGTAGAGTTTGGAGAAAATAGACCTTGCCATTTGGGAGTTGCAGTTGTTGGGATTTATAGTTCACCCACAATGAAATAGTATTCTCAACCCCACCGATGATAGAATTGGACCAAACTTTCCACACAGAACCCCCATGACCAACAGAAAATACTATGTTTTCTGATGGTCTTTGGCGACCCCTCTGACACCTCCTCACGACCCCCACAGGGGTCTCAACCCCCAGGTTGAGAAACACTGTTTTATTTGCTTGACCGGCTGGAGGTTGAAAATAGTTGATGAGGCGTAAACAGAATTGGCAGTCTGCAAGGATGTTGCCCAGGGGACGCCCAGATGTTTTTATGTTTTATCATCCTTGTAGGAGGCTTCTCTCATGTCCCCACATGAGGAGCTGGAGCTGACAGAGGGAGCTCATCCACGCTCTCCCCAAATTCGAACCTATGACCTGTTGGTCTTCAGTCCTGCCGGCACAGGGATTTAACCCACTGCGCCCCCGGGGGCTCCGGATATTCTCAACTTCAGAGAAATCACATCTTCCCAGGCACCAGAAGTTTCCTGCCTGAAAACACCATGCTCCCCCACTTCCAGCTGACACTGTCTCACTTAGCAACTGTTCTTATGAACATTTTAACCTTGCCTCTGTTCTCTAGGTCACGAAAACCGATCTCGCTCTGATCGGAAAACTGATAGTGAGGCATTAACTAGCAAATCCAATGCAAAGGGCAAGTCCAACAGCATTCTGTAAGAAGGTTTTTCAGAAAAGGCACCAAGGTCATAAAACAGATGCAAGCAGAGAAAAACTTCTAATAGAATAGGTACTGTACATGCAGTTTGTAAATATGGAATGGTTCTTGTGAACAAGCTTGGGACTACTTCCTCTAGCAACACACAGTAGCAAGCCGTAACATATGTGTGGGTGCAATGTGTTCATCTAATCTAGTGGCAAGTACAGTAAGACCTCTCTGTCCGTATTTGGCTGGCATGTGATTACCTGAAACTCCCCTTATGAACCATCTAGGACGTTAAGACCATCTGCAGAGGCCCTGCTCTCGACTGGCGTGAATGAGAGACAGGGCCTTCTCAGTGGTGGCCCCTAGGCTATGGAATACCCTTCCTAGAGACATTAGATCGGCTCACTCTCTTTTGACCTTTTGAAAAAAAATCAAAACCTGGCTGTTCGAGCAGGCGTTTGAAAAGGCAGTGTAACAGACATGGTTATGGAACAATTGGATTATGAGATCATATTATGTTTTATCTAGGACAAATTGTTTTGTTTTTATTATTATTATGGTCTTACTTGATATGTTAATGCTTTAAAATGTTTTAATGTTTTTATGATGTTGTTGGTATTGAATTGTTGCCTTGTGAACCGCCTCGAATTGCCTGCGGGCTTAGAGGAGCGGTATACAAATATAGCAAATAAATAAATAATAAACCGTAAACACAACATTCAGTAATCTGCTGTCTGGTCCCAGTATGCCATAGAGTTGCATTGGAGAACCTAGAGATTCCAAGGAAGGAATTTGCTAGATCCTCCAACACAAGTCTGTAATTACTTTTGCAGGAAGCATACCATAGATTCACCTGGAAGATCCTATAGATTCCCATAGAGGCCATTTCTCCCTCAGTGTGTTCACATGAAACTACAGATATAGGCTCTATGGTTATGAGTGTGCATGTGTGTGTCTTACTGTATGTTATTCTCAGATGTGGACAGCTGTCTACTAAAAAGAGGTTTTCCAATGCACTCTTCTTTCTGGCCTGATGGTGTATTGTTGGCATTGCTTGTCTTGTTGTTCTTGTGTATCTTCAAGTCAATGCCAACCTGTGTCAACCTTCTTATAGGATTTTCTTGGCAAGATTTATTCAGAGGAGCTTTTCAATGGTCTCCTCAAGCAGAGAAAGTATGGCCTGCCCAAATTCGCCCAGTGGGTTTTCATGACTGTGTGACTCAAAATGAATATGACATTGTCATTGCCTATCCATATGATTCCTTATTTTTCCAATCTTTAAGGGAGAATCCCGTTTCTTTGATTGCCATTGCACTCTTTCCTAAAAACTGGAAATATACAAGATCCATACGCAAGAAGGGGAGAACTCAGCAGATTTGTGGGAACTATGAGAACCCCATAAGTACAACATAAAGGGCAGAGGAGGCCCCCAAATAGTCCAGTGTTTGAGCATGCCCAGTGACCATAAATGATGAGTGACATAAGTGGTGTGAGGACAGGTGGGAAACTGAGGTAAATGGGGGGGGGGAGAGGGGTGCGGGTAGAATTCAGAATAGGAACCACTCCTCACTGTTATATTTTGTTGGGCACTCAATCTATACCTGTATATTGAGCAGCATGAGGAGGCTCATGCATATGTGTATAAACTCTGGGAAACAATATTCAGGTTACCAAGTCTCTTTTGGACATTCAGGTTCCCATATTTTAAAGCCAGTCTGCCAGGAAGGCATGTCTGTACCCATCAGACCTTCCCAACTTCATATTCTGATTGAGTTCACCCCTTTTCTTGCATGATTTCTCTTACAAAAAAGGGAAAGTGTTGTATATGGTAACCCACTCTGTCGATGAGGTGGAGCGGGGAAGCAAATGCAAAATTTCGCACGAGTTTTCAATGCAATCTGTGTTTCATGGGTTGCTCCTGCCATTGTATGAAAAACTTTAAAATCCAGTGAAACTGGATTGATTTCCCTTTTTAGAAAAAGTGGCAAAACTTTTCATCTGATTTTGTTTCTCGTAGGACATTTGTTTCCTTAAAATAGGTTGGTGTTGAAGTGCAATGCAAGTCACAAGTAAAATATTTTTATCCTTTGCTTCAGGGGCGTTATGGAAGAAAGTAGAGCACTCTCAAGCTGCCAGTCTGAAGAAAGCAGTTCGCTGGACATCCCGTGTGTTGTAACTGCAGAAGACTTTGCATTGATCTCTAGCCCAGGAAGGAAGGACGAGATTCTCAGCAATGTAGGGGAATTTGTTTCATCGACATCCACATCAATTGACACCGGTAACGTAACAGCCACAATTTTACTTTTGTTTCTATTGTTGTTTTTCTTTTTTGGGCAAGCCATGCAGGGGAAATGGAGTATGTGTGACTGGAACCTCAAACAAAATGTGTCAGCCAAGAGTATGATATGAAGCAGTGTTCTCAACCTGTGGGTCCTCAGGTGTTTTGTCCTACAACTCCCAGAAATCCCAGCCAGTTTACCAGGTGTTAGGATTTCTGGATGTTGAAGGCCAAAACATCTGGGGATCTACAAGTTGAGAACCACTGATATACAGGAAGATGCCTATAACCATAGTGGAGATGTTCCCTGCTGGATTGTGATTACCTTTAAGTGCAGATACAACCAAATACCATTAAATTAGCTCACTTTTTCACCCAGCACATCATAAACTTGCGTTGTAGAGAGGTATCCTTTCTAGGAATTGGGTAGGTTCTCTGAAGCAGCTCTATAGTAACTGGGAAAATATAACATTGAATTGTTTGGAGGACCCAGCAAATTTTTAGAGTGACCATTTCCCCCCTGAATGCCAACAAGTAAAACCACAGATATGAGTTACTATATGTTATCTACATGAACTTGTGTAATTATTAATTTTTTCATTCTTTAAAAAAACCATAAGATATTCAAATTACTCTATGTATATCTACATGAAAATGAGTAATTTATAAAAAAAAGAATGAAAACTAAAAAATGGGAGCAGGGTAGAAATGGTCTTATGGTGACTTTTAGTTCAACAATACAATTACAGAGCAATTACAGAGGTCTCTGAGGATGCCTGCCATGGGCGAAATGTCTGGAACTTGACCATACAGCCCGGAAAACTCACAGCAGCCCAGTGATTCCGGCCATGAAAGCCTTCAACAACACAATTACAGAGCTGTCTCAATGTTTTCTTTTCCCATAAATACCTGTGTCACTTCGAGCAACTTGCTGAATAATTCATTCCCCTTTCATTCCTGGCAATGGTTGTGTCCAGCCATCACTTTCTAAGCTCAGATTGTTCTCTCTGTCTGTCTGCTGTTGTTTCATAGTCTATCTTTTAAAGCTGGTATTATTACATTCAGCTTAAAATAAGCTTTCCAGTAGATAATTAAT
The DNA here is from genome assembly GCF_025583915.1 of Anolis sagrei ordinatus. Taxonomy (NCBI): domain Eukaryota; kingdom Metazoa; phylum Chordata; class Lepidosauria; order Squamata; family Anolidae; genus Anolis; species Anolis sagrei. The sequence goes on along the minus strand of NW_026844366.1, from coordinate 208,002,738 downwards.
TGATGGAATAAACAGCAGTAAAAACTCAACATGGAACCTGTGCTATCTCTGTACGTGAAGCAAGTTATTATTTTGGTGAGATACTAGAAAATTTGTTTAACAATAACTCCCAGAGACTCTTGTCAATATGACCACTGAACGTTCTGGTTGGGGGGACTGCAAGATTTTTACTGTTAAAAAAATGGCTTGTTTGACCTCTGATTTTTGTGTCACCACAGTATTGATTCAGACAACTGACTTATTGAACAAAAAAACCTTCAGGTCCAGGGAGTCTCAAACTGAGCCCTGCAATATTTTGGGTAGCTTTGTTTCTCCCGATAGTATAACAGTGTTGCAACTCAGGATAGATTCACCTTGCTCAAGACACCACCACACACCAAGACTGTAGGTTTTGTAGTTTATTGAAGAAAAAGCAAAATCAAAAACAAAGTTCAATAGCCAAAACAGAGTCTTAAATGCAAAGGTAATGTTTCCAAGATCCAAAGGAAAATAACATGAAGTATAATCCTTTAGCATTGGGTAAACAAGAATCCATGGCAGCATGAGAAGGTCCCCAAAAATCAAGATCAAAACCAAAGTCCCAAAGGGATAGAAGCTTTCCCCAAAAGCCAAGGTAATTTCAGAGAAGTTAACAGGCTGTAAGCGACATTGCACTGACAAAGGATTGACTTCATTCAGATCGTTAAATATGTTTTCCCAGCATGAAAGCATTATGTTGACCTCGAACTTCCCGTTTTTTGGCAAGCCGAGCACTTCGGCGTACCCTTAATTGCAAACGGTCCTCCCTAATCAAATCTCCATCACCTTCAAGGCTGGGTAACTCATTATCCTGGGACTGGTCACCCTGGGAACCAAGAGGCACTGAACTTCCAGATGGATCAGCTGACTCCTCCACCTGCAGCTGTGAAGTTCTACTATCTTAATCTAAAACAACATTCCTTTCTCTGGGAAACAGAAATGCCACCTCTTCTTTAGAATCAACACTGTCTGCATCAATAACAGGGACATGTTCAGAAATCTTGTCCTGAGGAAACTCAGGCTCAGAAAGCTCAGGCTCAAAGTGAGCCACAACAAACAGGGCCTAACTAACTCAGGTCTCTTAACAGTAATTAACAAACCAAACACAATTTATTTATTTATTACATACATTTCTATCCCGCCCTTCTCCCCACAAGGGCACTCAATGCGGCCTTACATAAGCATCAGATGATGCTATCAACAAAAACACCAATAAAATTATAATTAAAACAATAAAATCCATTTAAAACATTATACAGATTCAGCAAATAAATTCATTAACAATAAGTTAACATGCCAATACACCAAAGCCAAGCCGGGAGAATCCAGTGTCGCAATGTCCAAAATTTTCTTTCATATTGCCACTCCTCTCTAGTCGAAGGCCTGGTTCCAGAGCCAGGTCTTCAGTTGTCTTCTAAAGGACAGGAGGGAGGTGGCCAACCTGATGTCCTTAGGGAGGGAGTTCCACAGACTGGGGGCCACTGCCGAGAAGGCCCTGACTCTCGTCCCCACCAATGGCGTTTGCAAAGGTGGTGAGATCGAGAGCAGGACTTCTCCTGACCATCTTAAGCTTCATGATGGTTCGTAGCAGGAGATACGTTCAGACAGTTAATCTGGGCCAGAACCATTCAGGGCTTTAAAAGTTAAAACCAGCACTTTGAATTGTGCTCGGAAGCTGATCGACAGCCAGTGAAGTGCATTTGTATCTGAGGCAACATTTTCCTTTTAGTTCTGCTAATATAATTAGAAGGTGTATATGTTCTTATTTACTTCCGTGTAAGAAGTGACAAGTGGCACGTAGCTTCTTACGTCATCTGTCTTCAAGATTTTTTTCCTTTTCTTTTTTTGTATTATTAGCCTGTGGGCAACATATCTGCGTTCGTCTCAGGTAGTTATCATTTTGTCCCATTGACAGAAAATACTATTAAAGCATAACTTGAATATGTTTAAGTTTAAAATATTTTTAAAAGGCAAGGTAATTGGTGAAGGTGGACAGATCTGCCACTTCAGATAGTGACCATCTCTGTCCATGTTAAGTTGCCAGACTATAATTTACAGCTTCTACCTAGGCAGTAAGATATAATACTCCATACTCTGCCACTTGTTAGTAGATTTACATTGTGCGTTTGTGTACAAGTCTCCAGCTGCTCATAGCTGTGCTTTATGTTTTGAGCCCAATTTGAGACCATAAAGAATAGGCAATTTGTAATGCAGACCTTTCATTGGTGGCAGGCTTTATGGTGGGATTTTTTTAATCGTGTCAGAAGCAGCTTGAGAAACTGCAAGTCGCTTCTGGTGTGACAGAATTAGCCATCTGCAGAGATGTTGCCCAGGGGACGCCCTGATGTTTTACCATCCTATGGGAGGCTTCTCTGATGTCCTCGCAGTGGGAAGCTGGAATTGACAGGCAGGAGCTCACCCTGTGGTGCAGATTTGAACTGCCAACCTTCAGGTCAGCAGTTCAGCCAGCACAAGGGTTTAACCCAGCGTTTCTCAACCTGGGGGTCGGGACCCCTGGAGGGGTTGTGAGGGGGTGTCAGAGGGGTTACTAAAGACCATCAGAAAACACAGTATTTTCTGTTGGTCATGGGGGTTCTGTGTGGAAAGTTTGGCCCAATTCTATCATTGGTAGGGCTCAGAATGCTCTTTGATTGTAGATGAACTATAAATTTCAGCAACAACCACTCCCAAATTTCAATGTCTATTTTCCCCAAACTCCACTACTGTTCAAATTTGACCATATTGATTATTCATGCTAAGTTGGGTCAAATCCATCATTGGTTGTGTGAACTGCAACTCCAAAACTCAACGTCAATGCCCACCAAACCGTACCAGTACTTTTTGCTGGTCATGGTAGTTCTGTGTGGCAAGTTGGGTTCAATTCCGTCGTTGGTGGAGTTCAGAATGCTCTTTGATTGTAGATTAACTATAAATCCCAGCAACTATAACTCCCAAATGACAATACCAATCCCTTCCAACCCCACCAGTATTCAAATTTGGGTGTATAGAGTATTTGTCACAAATCTGGTTCAGTGAATGAAAATACATCCTACATATCAGATGCTTACATTACGATCCATAACAGTAGCAAAACTACAGTTGTGAAATAGCAACAAAAATAATTTTATGATTGCGGGGTCACCACAACATGAGGAGTTGTATTAAGGGGTCGCGGCATTAGGAAGGTTGAGAACCATTGGTTTACCCATTGCACCACCGTGGCTCCTCTATGGTGGGATATTCAGTCAAGTTACTAAACAAGCCAGGTGCTTCTTCAAAGACAGATTTCCTAAGTCACTTTACATGAATTGGATGGATGAAAGGTTTGTTTATAGCTGCCGAGATCCCGGATCACAAGATTTCGGCAGATTGAATTCCTTCAGACCCTGCTTAGCTTCCAAGCATACCTCCTTGATCTCATTGTTATGTTATATCATAGCAATCCATCGTACAGAAAAGCATGTAGAGAAAAGAATTTAGGTATACAGATTTATGGTCAGTGTGAGGATAAGAATTGTTTCCTATAGGATGTGGGTCCCTCATATACTGACTGAACCCAGTGGGGCAAGGATGTAGGAGAGAACAGAGATTTGGGAAGTTGGTGCCACTTGATTTAACATTCAGTTGCTGACTTAACTCAGCTTTCCCCAGGACTGGAGTTCTGCTCTATGTAAGAGCCAAAGGAATTTTACTTTTGACAGGGAAGGATAGTTAATCCAGGACTATAACTCATATACGGTATATTTATTATAAACACGGTCCAGCATGATTAGCAGGTCCATTTGCATTGATTTTTATTCTGCAAATCATCCTTTTTAAAAGTCTGTCTCTATAGTTAATTTATTTTCATAAATCCATTTGCTCATTCCATGGATGATATCCACTGTGTGTTGCAAACAAGAGATCAGTGAGAGTTTAGGTGTATTATTCATTTTTGTACTCAATCCTGTGGAATAATATAAAGATAAACCTAGAGAATCAGTAAGCCAAAGACAGTGAGAAGGAGCAATTACCAATATTGTCCTCTTAGAACTGTTAGTAAATCTGCTTTGGTCTGAGCAATCAATTCCATTATGTAAAAGTAAAGGTAAAGATTTCCCAATGACATTAAGTCTAGTCGATTCTGACTCTGGGGTGGTGGTGCTCATCTCCATTTCTAAATTGAAGAGCTTGCGTTGTCCATAGACGCCTCCTAGGTCTATGGACAGCACTGTTACCTTCCTGTGGTACCTATTGATCTGCTCACATTTGCATGTTTTCAAACTGCTAGGTTGGCAGAAGCTGGGTCCAACGATGAGAGCTCACTCCGTCCCGTGTATTCGAACTGCCGACCTTCCAGTCAGCAGGTTCTGCAGCTTGGTTTAATCTGCTCCACCGCTGCGGCCCCATAATAGTACTAGTAGGAGGAGGAGGAATGTATTTGTATTTATTCTTTTCCTACAGCTTCCTGGGATCAGGGAACAACAGATCAAAATACATCCACAGATTAGACATATAATACCAATACATACTGAAGGAAAAGTTCATTAAACTTCTTCCATTTGAAAATGTTGAGAACACGAGTTTACTAATTTGTAGTGGTGGCAGTCACCATTGATAGAAAAAAATACTTTTGCAGATGGATCTGGTTCCATTGGTTCCCTTTTAAATATGACCACACATGAAAGAAATGCCCACCAGAGGGCTCTCAAGGAAATGTTTACACAATTTTCTGGACTCCTAGGCACAAAGGTATTTTTTTGCATTGCTTTTTTGCACGCTGAAATACAACATTATTTCAGCATGCTGCTTTGCCTTGATATTTTAAACTGGATTTTGGATTTGGATTAAACACACTGAAAAAAAGACTGATTTCAGTCTTGAATGTTATGTTGTACATCCCATATATTTCTTTACTGTGGTATATGTATATTTCATCCTTTAATATAAGTTCTCTTGTTACTCCTGTTGAGGATTTCTTTGATGTTCTTTGCTCAAAGTTCCTTTGGTTATTTATCTAATTATTTATTTAGAACTTTTGTATCCCATTCTTCTCTACCTCCGTGGAGAGACTCAGAACGGCTAACAGCAAAAATTCAGTGTACAATAAATAACATCATAAAAACAACATACACAATAAATAGGTTCTAAAATACATATAAAAACAATTCATCAAGTTAAAAACCTCATCCGACTCAATCCAAATGTTGTATGTTAACTCTATACAGCAGTGGTTCTCAACCTGGGGGTCGGGACCCCTGGAGGGGTCGCGAGGGGTTGTCAGAGGGGTCACCAAAGATCACCAGAAAACACAGTATTTTCTGTTGGTCATGGGGGTTCTGTGTGGGACGTTTGGCCCAATTTAATCATTGGTAGGGTTCAGAATGCTCTTTGATTGTAGGTGAACTATAAATCCCAGCAACTACAACTCCAAATGTCAAGGTCTATTTTCCCCAAACTCCACCAGTATTTACGTTGGGGCATACTGAGTATTTGTGCCAAGTTTGGTCCAGATCCATCACTGTTTGAGTCCACAGTGCTGTAGGTAAACTACAACTCCCAAAACTCAAGGTCAGTGCCCACCAAACCCTTCCAGTATTTTCTGTTGGTCATGGGAGTTCTGTGTGCCAAGTTTGATTCAATTCCATCATTGGTGGAGTTCAGAATGCTCTTTGATTGTAGGTGAACTATAAATCCCAGCAACTACAACTCCCACAGGACAAAATCAATACCCTCCCCCAATTCCACCAGTATTCAAATTTGGGTGTATTGGGTATTTGTGCCGAATTTGGTCCAGGGTATGAAAATACATCCTGCATATCAGATATTTACATTACTATTCATAACAGTAGCAAAATTACAGTGATGAAGTAGCATTGGAACTAATTTTATGGTTGGGGGTCACAATAAAAGGAGGAAGCGTATTAAGGGGTCGTGACATTAGGAAGGTTGAGAACCACTGCTATACAGGATCATCCATCAATCTGCGAATGCCTGATTCCAAAGCCAGGATTTTAGCTACTTCCTGAAAGACAGGACGGAGGGGGCAGACCTGATCTCGCTGGAGAGAGAATTCCACAACTGGGGGAGGGGGCACCACAGAGAAGGCCCTGTCTCTCGTCCCCACCAAACGCGACCGCGAAGGTGGTGGGACTGAGAGCAGGACCTCTCTGGAATATCTTAAAGTCCTCTATGGTTTATAGGACAAGATACGTTTGGACAGGCAAACCAGGTTACATCAGGGATGGGGAATAACTCAACCCTCTATATCCTTTGCTATTTACTATGTATGCTGCCTAGGAGAGAGCCAGCGTAGTAGAATGGCTTGAATGTTGGATCAGGAAAACAGTCTCAATCTCCGCTTGGCCATGAAATCCTACTGAGGGCCCTTCCAGGCAGGCCCTATATCCCAGGATCTGATGCCAAGTTTTCTGTTTATCTCTGATCATCTGGCTGTGGAGACTCATATAATCAGGTCTAAAGCAGAAAACCTTGGATCAGATCCTGGAATATAGAGCCAGTCTGGAAGGACCCTGAGTGATCCTGGATAAGTCACTCATTTCAGTTCCAGAAACCCTGTGTTATATTCACCTTAGGGTTGCTATAAATCAGAAATTACCTGGAGGCACGTAACAAAAACAACAAATGGGAGTCACAATGATGTTTCTCAGGCTACACATTCTCCACTTATTCCGTAAATTGTAATGCTCTTTGGAGTCTGTCAGGGGGATAGGGATCTGCAGAACAAGAAATGGTTCCTCTTTTGGCTCTCTTCTTGCATGTCTCTGATGCTACCAGACCAGGCCTAGGGGCGAATAATAAGGGAGGAAAGGATGCCAAGAAGTATACACTGAACAGAGAAGGAATGTGAGAGAGAAATAGTTCCTTTCCCAGCTTCTCTAATGGGAAGACTGGGGTAATTTACCTATCCCTACATTAAAGAGAACGGGAGACAATATGGAGCCCAGAACTTCTTGCCAGGCCGGTTTTTGCACTACAAAACAATGGAAACGCGTGTTGCATTAAAAGAATCACCATTGTTATTATCATTTTCCCGTGGAAGGTGGTAGCAATCTGCGTACTATCAGCGCAGTAGGAGAGAAACAATGATCAACTACATAGGAGTCTTTGGTGGTCCACTTTCACTCAGTCATTTCAGGAGGTGGAAATCAGCTCTTCCTAGCTTAATCTCAGGAGGTTGTCTTCCTCCTGTCTGCCAATCCCAATGTCAATGAATCCCTAACATATTTCCCAGGGATCATGGCATTAGCACTTGAGCTCAAGCTTCTGGAATCCTCCACTGAATCAGGAAGAGAACAGAAGGACAGTGGCTATAATTCTCATTCCATCTAGGGCAGTGGTTCTCAACCTGGTGTCCCCAGATGTTTTTGGCCTACAACTCTCAGAAATCCAATCCAGTTTACCAGCTGTTAGGATTTCTGGGAGTTGAAGGCCAAAAACATCTGGGGACCCCAGGTTGAGAACCACTGATCTAGGGGTATATCATATAGTCAGTATTAATAAAAGCTGCTGAATAGTGTGAGCAGATTAACTGGATTGTGCTCCCATCAGCTGCCATTTAGGTCAGTGGTAAAAGAAGACTAGAAGACAGCCTAGACATCTCCTGCCTGTTCGGATAGATGTCCCAACATACTACCAAGTGTATGGTAGTAAAGTAAAGGTAAATGTTTCCCCTGACATTAAGTCTAGTCGTGTCCGATTCTGTTGGGTGGTGCTCATCTCCATTTCTAAGCCGAAGATCCAACTGTTGAGAATCAGCCTGTGTTTGTGTTTCAGGATCCTGATGAGGGAAATGATGAGGGAAATGATGAGAGAAATGATGGTGCTGAGGCTGAGATGGAGATGGTTTGGTCAATGATATTCAGACAGACAATGACAGAGAGGCCCCAGTGCAAAGGGCAGTTTCTCATGAGAATATTTCTGCTGGGCCTAGAAATGATGGTTCACTCCCTCTCTCTGTGAGCTCTCAAGATTTGGGTTTGGAAAACAATCTGACACCTGGAAATTTTAATAAGCAGCCAGATAGAAGAGCAGAAGGATAGGCGGCTGGAGATTTGCGAGCATCGACAGCATAGTGTTTACGTCGCTCTGAAAGGCTTCGTTTGATAAGAGGTAAATGTGGGGGAAAGCGAAACCAATTTCTGAGTTTTGGGATATAAGGTTTGCCTGTTAGATCAGGCATTGTTTGGAAATCAAGTTCATGTGCCGTGGAAATCCTGTTCAAGGGGTCTTGTTCCTGTGGAGTTTTTTACTCTTTTGGATTGTCTTTGCATCCTGTTGATTCCTGTCTGGTTAAATGCTGTCTTGGATTGCTTTTATATCTGGTGTGGACATTGCTTTGTGTTACTATTTTTATGGACTTATTACTTTTTGGAACTTTCTTATTTTCTTACAAGCATTTATTTCTTCTGGCTATTTACTAAGCTTCAATAAAAGAAAATTTGTTTCTTTACTCTTTGTGTGGCGTGTTTTAAAGTCAATGGGCTTTTTCCTGACCTGGAGTGCAACACCAGTGTTGTTCGTAGGTCACGTGACCAGCGTGACTGTATGGAGAGCCATTACCTTCCTGCAGAAGTGGTACCTATTGATCTGCTCACACATGTTTTTGAACTGCTAGGTTGGCCAGAAGATGGAGCTAGCAGCGAGAGCTCACCCCACTCCCTGGATTCAATCCACCAACCTTTTGGTCAGCAAGTTCAGCAGCTCAGCGGTTTAACCCACTGTGCCACCAGGAAGCCTGTGTATGGTAGTACTGTCCTATGTTTTCACCATTTCTTTCAGTCTTTCTGGCCTGTAATGAGGGCAGCAAGAGCATGTGGATTATATTCCCAGCTTCTTCTGTTTTAATGACAGAAGAGGTCTGAATTTCATTTTTGGAGGGAGAGAATTTTTCTCTTTCAGTTTCTGCAGTTTCTACTCATGTTGAGTTCTGAGAAAAAGCTGTCTTTGGTCTTACAGAGCCAGTTAGGGTTGGAATTTAAAAGAGCCACTGTAGTTTAGCACACAAGATAAGAATCTGAGGAACACAGGATATTTTTGCAGGGAATGACATCTTCCTGATGCCTATGTCGGATCCTTTTCAGAGAGTATTAGCCTTTTTGCAGAATTCAGCTTTATACGTTGCTGCAAGCAACATTGGAAATATAGCAAACAGAGAAGCAAAACAGGAAATTAAATTCTAATCTGTGAAGCTGAATCGTATTGAGTGCCATATTGCTAAAATCAAGAAGTCCTTCAAAAGCAGAATAAATGAAACAGTAGCTGGTAGTATCCATTGCAGAGGATATATGTGGATTAATGTCAGCTATTAAAGATCTGCTTCGATTTTTCTAAGGTCTGAAAGAGAATGGGGTTTTTTCCCCCTTCGGTTTCTTGGTCCTGCTGAATATGCATGAATCCCCAGTTTTTTGCTCTTGGCAATCTATAACATTAAAATAGCCTAGATGCCCTGATTCAAATACATCTTTCTTTCAGGAAAATTGTATTTTTTTCTCCACATTGTGCATTTGATGAGGCAGGTTTTTCCCAAAGCTCATGCCACAGTAAATGAAGGAAATTTTAAAGTACCGTGAGACAGTCTTTTAAAATGCAAGTGCTCATATTTAAATCTCAGTGGACTCGCTTGCAATGAGATGTCTTTTCATATGACACACGCAGAGGGCATGGATGCTCCTTTTAATGAATGTCAGTGGGGATTTAAGTTCTTCTTGGCTGTACTGTTGCTGAAAGAGTGTACTGTTTGTGTGTATGTGCAGGACATACTCCTATTTTCTCTTCAGGTAATTCAAGATCCTGTGTAAGGTTTTTTCTTCTTCCCACCTTGCTTTAAAGCATCCCTGTAGGCTAAAGTGAGAGAGAACAGGTGAACCAAGGTCTCCCAGTAACTTTTATAGCCAAATGGGGATTGGAGACCGCAGCTTTCCCAGAGCTTTGAACATTAATCCAGTAATGTTAAACATTAGAAACTGGGACATTACTTAACTAAGATTAACATTCATAATTTAATTTGGTTCTTGAGTTCAGTTGTTATTAAATTAACTAACTTCTTAAACATTAGCTTCCAGAGTGTGTGATTGTTGAACTCCAGGCCTGGAACCACCTATGACCACAGCACCACACAAGAGCCCAGGAATATAAGCAAACAGTTTATTGTAGAAAAATATAGAAATCAAATAAAAATCAGGAATAAGAACAGGAGCATATGGACAGGAACATAGAAAACTTCCAGTATATTACATCCAAAATCGAAGCTTGACTTGAACCGGGAACAAGAGAACTCCGGCTTCGCTTCTCATTCTAATGCAGCATTGCCTGAACTGACATTAAGGTAAACAACTTGTTGTTTAATAGACACCCATGAGATCATTCTGTTTCCCATGAATTTCCTTCACAAATTTCTCACATAATCTCTCTGAACAACGCAACCTATTTTTGGCTCTAATTTGTAAACAAAGACTTTTGTTGATCTCCATAGTTACAGATGGATTCCCATGAGAACCCTCCTTATCAGTCAGCTCTTCACTCGATTCCTTGTCTGCTGTTGCTATTTTTGACTCCCCCGACTACTCTTGAGGCCCTGGACTTTCTGAGCCAGTTTTCTCACAGAGGGAATCATCATTTTCCAGACCTGAGAGCCCATCACTTTGTGCCACAGGAAAGCTCACAATCCTCTAAATCATCAGCCTTTGGTGGCTGATCTACAACAGTCATCCATTGAAGAAGGGGATGGATAAGAAAGGCAGAATGGAAAAAGTGGGGAACGAAAGAAAGAGAGAGAGAGAGAGTGAGAGAAAAAGGAAGGAAGGATGGAGGAAAATGGAGTTAATTAACCAAGGGTCAGGAAGTTTAGGACCAGTAAAGGATTGCAAAAGGGTTCAGTGGAATTTGCTTCTCTGAAGAGCTGTGGCAAACATAGTTTGCAATAAATTGCTATTTTGATTTCAGACTAATAACTCAAGACCTCACATTCTTCTGAAATAGTGTGACCCCCTGAATCGGGGTGGATGGAAAGCAGAAAAGGAAAAACAAGAAAGGAGAAAATTGGGATGGGGTTGAGGAAATAGGTTTGCTTTGCATTTTTGAATAAAATTAGGATGAAAATGGAAGAGTTTGAATGTACTCCCGTCACCACACCAACCTTCAGACCTATCAGGCCTGGCACGCAGCAAGGGCCATGCCTGTTTGAGGCAAATGAAATAATTAATCTCCTCTTTAATTCCAATTCCACACACATTCCCCTTCAGTTGTTTTCAAGCAATTCTTTTGCAGTGTTTCCAGAACTTTTTCTGTCTCAATATTCATAATGGCAAGCAGTGCGCCATGTCTAGCATCAGAGCCTCCTGATGCATTTCCTCCCTATTTATCTCATCAGGTACTTCTGTTCTACTGAATCTCTTATGGGAAAAGCCGCCAACTTTTAAGAATGCGTTCTAAAGCAAATTAATTTGTTATGATATGTGATTCATTTGTTATCTGGCACTTTTGTGAGATAAAAGCTTAGAAAAATCTACATAAGTAATGACAGAGCAAGTTCTGTTTTCCAGTCCTAGTCTGAACCCCTTAACTGCTATAGTGAACTGGTCCAGAAGTCATATGGTTGTATGACTGATGAGTATGAAGCTCTGGCCTCTGTTTATGTACTGTCTGACTTTGTTGTTAATTGTATAACAGCATCGAATGATTGCCATATATGTGTTCTGTAATCCGCTCTGAGTCCCCTCTAGGAGATAGAGCTGAATATAAAATAATAATAATAATAATAATAATAATAATAATAATAATAATAATAATTCTGACACAAAAACACAGTTATGTCACTGCAAATGAGATCTATATGCTGGATTTCGTATCACAAAATCACAAGTCGAACACTTCCCAAGCATCTAGGACCATGTGATGCATGCAGATCCAAGTAAGGTGGCCTTTTGCAGTTGACAGATCGTGATTTTGTCAATGTTTATTGTTTCCAAATGCCGGCTGAGGTCTTTTGGCATGGCACCCAGTGTGCTGATGACCACTGGGACCACCTGTATTGGTTTATGCCAGAGCCTTTGCAGTTGTTGTTGTTGTTGTTGTTATTATTATTATTATTATTAAACTCTAATATTTATTACAAGCTTGTAAAGTACGTTGTTATGAATATCCCTTTGTTTCAGATGCTGCAGCTTGGGCAACAGTGGCTCCCTTAAGAGCATTTTCACACTATTCAATAATGGCACTTTGATTCTGCTTTAACTGCCTTAATTGCATCCCGTGGAAACCTAAAATTTATAGTTTCATGAGCCATTTAGAATCACTGCCAGACAGTTCTAGCACCTTTCCAAATTAGAAATTCTAAGATTTTCTAGAATTGAACCATTGTAGTTAAAATAGAATCAAACTACTATAGCTGCAATATGGAAGAGTCGTAAGTGAGTTAGTGGTTAAGTTAAAATGTGAACAAGAGTTTTTCTGATTTGTAGCTTGGTCCCATAAGCACATATACTTTTGTTAATAATAAACATTTTAATTGTCCACATTTGTCAAGACAGCGAATATGCTGGATTGCAACCTGGGATATTCACCATCAAGTCCCCATTGAGCCTTGAAGCTTATTGGATATCCTTTGCTAATCAGTCTTTTTCAGGCTGACCTACCTCATAGGGTTGTGAGGATAAAATAGGGCTGCCATGAGTTGGTTCCTTGGAAGCAAGGTGGATCATATAAATAATATCTTTTTCATACCCCCATGTGCTTCTTTTCTTGCTTTTCTTGTTAGCCTCAGCTTCTGCCAACCTAGCAGTTCGAAAGCATGCAAATGTGAGTATATCAATAGGTACTGCCTCAGCGGGAAGGTAAACAATGCTCCATGTAGTCATGCCGGCCACATGACCTTGGAGGCGTTTAGGGACAACACCATCTCTGCGGCCTAGAAATTGAGATGAGCACCATCCCACAGAGTCAGACATGTCTAGACTTCATGTCAGGGAAAAACCTTTCCCTTTACTTTAATCTTTTTAATTAAGTAAAAACCCAACTATTACATATAGAGAAAAGAGATCTTAGATCAGCGTTTCTCAACCTCCCTAATGCCGCAACCCCTTAATGTAGTTCCTCATGTTGTGGTGACCTCCAACCTTAAAATTATTTTTGTTGCTATGTCATAACTGTAGTTTTGCAACTGTTATGAATTGTAATGTAAATATATGATATGCAGGATGTGTTTTCATTCACTAGACCAAATTTGGCACAAATACCCAATATGCCCAAATCTGAATACTGGTGGGGTTGGAGTGTGTGTGTGTGTGTGTGTGTGTTGGGCGGGGGGGGGGGGGGGGGGGGGTGGATTGATTTTGTCATTTGGTAGTTGTAGTGCCTGGGATCTATAGTTAACCTACAATGAAAGAGCATTCCAAATTCCTACAACGATGGAATTGAACCAAACTTGGTACACGGAACTCCCATGACCAACAGAAAATACTGGAAGGGTTTGGTGGGCATTGACCTAGAGTTTGTAGTTTGCCTACATCCACAGAGCACTTGGCATGATATTCAAAGTGCCCCAGTGTGAACACTGGTGAAGTTTGGGAAAAATAGACCTTGACATTTGGGAGTTGTAATTGCTGGGAGTTATAGTTCACCTACACTCAAAGAGCATTCTGAACCCCACCAGTGATAGAATTGGGCCAAACTTCCCACACAGAAGCCCTATGACCAACAGAAAATACTGTGTTTTTTTATGGTTTTTGGCGACCCTCTGACACCCCCCTCATGATCCCCCCAGGGGTCCTGAACCCCAGCTGGAGAAACGCTGCCTTTGATGAACATCAGCAAATCCATTAAAAACTGAGATAAAACACTAAAAAAGGGAGATAGAGAACAACTGACATTCGTTGGAAATGCATCAGCGTTACATAATCACAGAGTTGCACCCTTGGATCATTGATCAGGGTGGCTACGAAGAAATGGTTATTCATTAGGCTGACTAGATGGAAGAGCATCCTTTGATATTTGGCTCCCAAGCTTTCTCTGTTTTTCAGCGCAGAACCCACAAAGCAAAGATATTTTTAGCTGATCTGCTGAGACTGTGCCTTTTAGTCTCTTTGCAACTGAGCAAGCATCTGCTTTTGTATGGGAGGCCGGATTTCGGTTTAACTTTTTCTATCTCCAGAAAGTTATGGCAATTAATTTTCAAGGTAGCTGGATATAAACATCTTACTCATTCATATGACGCAAGGCCAAAAATGGTTCCTATGACTCTCTGCATCTCCCTGCCACCCTAGTTAACTAAGGCCTCCATCAACACTGCCATATAATGCAGTTTGAAGCTTGTTTTGTTATTGCATTCAAACCACATTAATGTTGTGGTGCTTTGTTTGTCGAGGTTTTTTTTTAAGCTTACCACCCCAAAGAAACATGAACTGGTTCAGGGAAATACCTGGAAACATAACATTTGTTTCACCCATGATCGTAATCGTACTTTATGAATCCTCAAGCAATGGGGGAGAACAACTTCAGAGCTGTCAAATGTGAGCATGTTGTTAGTATTCATGAAGTCACGCTGCTTTCTTGATGCTGCTCCAATTTCGTATTGGATTCAGCTTTCACTTCATGCAAAGATGTCAGGCTTGTTTTCTGAATACTGACAGGGCACACATTAGTGTTTGGGGGGTCTGTCATGGATTGATTGTTTTGTAGATTACACACATTTTTAAAAAAGACCAACAAATTCTTATTCCAATATGCCATTTCAAGCTTCACATTTATCAGAAATGCTCCTGCACTGTTGATTTAAGGCTGTATTATTTAATATTGATGTTGGAAACTGAATTGTTAACATAATCATTTAGGAAGGCATAGCAGAACAAGGCATTTTTTACAAAGCGCCGTACAATAAAAGCAAGAAAAGGATGTGTTGATAAGGCGAGGATGGGGATTGTGTAGCAAATTGTGGAGTTGCATTGAGTCAGCTGTCTCCAGCAAGTACAGATGCCCTCAATTGTTGCTGTGTCCATCAGGTACAGATGCCCTCTGTTGTTGTTATTGTTGTTGTTGTTGTTGTTAAATTGTGGAGTTGCATTGAGTCAGCTGTCTCCATCAGATACAGATGCCCTCTGTTGTTGTTGTTGTTGTTGTTGTTGTTGTTGTTGTTGTTGTTGTTAAAATTGTGGGGTTGCATTGAGTCAGCTGTCCCCATCAGGTACAGATGCCCTCTGTTGTTGTTGTTGTTAAATTGTGGGGTTGCATTGAGTCAGCTGTCCCCATCAGGTACAGATGTCCTCTATTGTTGTTGTTGTTAAATTGTGGTGTTGCATTGAGTCAGCTGTCCCCATCAGGTACAGATGCCCTCTGTTGTTGTTGTTGTTGTTGTTCAATTGTGGAGTTGCGTTGAGTCAGCTGTCTCCAGCGATAGAGATGCCCTCTGTTGTTGTTGTTGTTGTTGTTGTTGTTAAATTGTAGAGTTGCATTGAGTCAGCTGTCTCCAGCAGGTACAGATGCCCTCTATTGTTGTTGTTGTTATTGTTGTTTGTTTGTTTGTTTGTTTTTATCCCAAAGCGATGGACAAGGATTAAAACAACAAAATTTACGTGATACAAAAGCAAGATAAAACTGATAAACAGATATCAGAGCCACGGGGTCACTCCCGAGAAGGCCCTCTCTATTGTTCCCACCAACCATGCTTGTGACGGCGGTGGGACCAAGAGAAGGGCCTCTCCTGATGATGTCAGGGCTCATGTGGGCTGGTAGGAGGATATGCCAGTTCCTCAAGAAGGCTGGGCCTGAACCGTTTAAGGCAGAGTAGTTATTTCCATAAAGTCTGCCCCCATAAGCAGACTAGCCGCTGACCTTTGAGCCAGTTGAAGTTTCCAAAT
The DNA here is from genome assembly GCF_025583915.1 of Anolis sagrei ordinatus. Taxonomy (NCBI): domain Eukaryota; kingdom Metazoa; phylum Chordata; class Lepidosauria; order Squamata; family Anolidae; genus Anolis; species Anolis sagrei. The sequence goes on along the minus strand of NW_026844366.1, from coordinate 207,986,869 downwards.
GCTCTTCTGTGGCAGCCTCATGTAGAATGCGTTACAGCAATCAAATCTGAATGTGACTAAGGCATGTACTACCATGGCCACATTGGGCTTTTCAAAGTATGGGCGCAGCTGGCGTGCAATGTTTAATTTTGCTAAGGCCCTCCCGGCCACTGTTGACACCTAGAACTCCAGGGTTAGCGCTGAGTCCAGGAGGACCCCCAGACTGTGAACCTGCCCCATGAAACCATAGTACACTGATCATAATCAGGGCTTGGAAAAGGTCCTTTTTTGGAATATACCTCCACAACCTACATGGCCACTAGTTATGTTAACTAATGTATGCAAGAGTTGTTGTACAAATAAAGAAATGTTAAGAATTTTTAAAAAAAATCTAACTCACACCATAAGTCATTAGGTTGTAATATAGTGCAACCCCATATCCACAGGGAATATATTCCTAGATTTTGCATGGATACATATATTTGCAAACCTTGTTGAAATGGAGGATTTCTGACCCAAGAGAGGGGGTAAAGGTAAAGGTAAAGGTTTTCCCTTGACATTAAGTCCAGTTGAGTCCAGCTCTGGGGGTGGTACTCATCTCCATTTTTAAGCCGAAGAGCTGGCATTGTCCATAGACGCCTCCAAGTTCATTTGGCCGAAATGTCTGCATGGAGTGCTGTTACCTTCCCGCTGAAGTGGTATATATTAATCTACTCACATTTGCATGTACAATAGCTCTCTGAGGTTCTAGTGGGCCCTTGATATCAATGGGGGTTTGGTTTCAGGAGTCTTCATGGATACCAAAACCTGTGGATGCTCAAGTCTCATTATATACAAGAGCATAGTAAAATGTTGTCCCTTATGTAAAATAGAAAAATCAAGGTCCCCTCGGGGAGAAAGGGTGGTCTAGAAATAAAGTGTTGTTGTTGTTGTTGTTGTTGTTTGAAACACAACCAGATTAGTACACAGGAAACAAGATCACTTCTGGCTGTACTATTGGATCACACATTGGACCCTTCCCAAGTGTCTAGGACTGCGTGCAGATTCGAGTAGGGTGGCCTTTTGCAGCTGGCAGATGGTATTTTGGCAACACCGATTGTGTTTAAGTGCAGGCCAAGGTCTTTAAGCACTGCACCCAGTGTGCCAATCACCACTGGGCAGGCATGTAGCCAGGGGGGGGCTTGGGGGGCTTCAGCCCCCCCCCCGAAATTCTCATGGTGGTTCGCGAAAAGGCATTACTGGTGCATTATTTAAACTGTTATGTTTATTCATATCATGATCTGATCACCATACTCAATATATCCCATATGCATGGGGGTATTGGGGTAATGATACAAAAGGTTTGCTAGGGTAAACCCTCTTTCACTCAGACTCAGCCCCCCCCCCGAAACTCAGCCCCCCCGAACCCCCCCTGAAAAAAATTTCCCCCCCCCCCCCCCCCCCGAAACCAAATCCTGGCTACGGGCCTGCCACTGGGACCATCTTTACTGGCTTGTACCAGAATCTTTGCACAATAATAACAGTTATGATTACTGTTTTAGAGTTATTTGTGGGGTGTTGGTTGTAATATGTCCAAGCTATGGATATGAATCTGTGGATATGGAGGCTTGACTATACTAACAAGGCCCAAACTTCCATAATCAGATGGGATTAGATGCGGCTTTGGTTTAATAGCCTGGTCCATGTGAATACATTCAGTCACGAGGAAAATAATGGGGCCATGTGGATCCAGACCAGCAATTGTAATGAATATTTTATTCCAACTTTGAGTCAGCTTCTCATGTTGCAAATATCTCTGTTTAATTTGATTCCTTTCATTTGAGGGGACAGTCATCTGTTCATCTCTTTCCCAAATTATTTTTACACTGAAAACCGTATGTGAGAGAGAAAGAGGAAATGAAACTCTCTTTCAGATAGGGAGCTTTTATTAAAAAGAAGCAAAGCGACGACTGGTGTGCAAGTATACGGTACAGCAGCTACCCTTCTTTCGCTAAATAAATCTCAACTGATAGGGAAACGTAATTACATTTAGCATTCTGCCTGGACAGGGCTTGTCTTGGGACAGATCTGAAAATTTTGGTAACTATACCGTTGCGCAGATGGTCTTTATTAAAGCAAGGGGAGATTAAATTTCAGGCCATGTCACGATGTTGCTGATACACAGGTACGTGTGCTGCAATCTGATGAGGCCTCTTAACCCAAAGCTGAAAGGAGGGTTTGGTTTGCATCCATAATGGAAATAATTAAAAGTTCCACACTCTTGAGAGTTTAAAAATCATTTATTTATTTTTTAAAATGGCAAGCATCTGGGTTTTTAAAAGTTTAATTTAATATCCTTTGATGTTTATCATAGCCTAAAGTGTGCCTTCTTGGGCCACTTGCTCTGACTAATATAATTTCCCTCCCTTTCTAATGTAATTTCTTTCAATCACCTTTTTTCCTACCCCTGGGCTGTTTGAGTAGGCTTTTCGCTCTGTTTTGGTTGGATGGACAGAAATGACAGAAAGAGAAGCTTCATACTTAGTGTGTTTGCAGTAAAAAAAAAAGTAGTGCATATTTCTGGTATTAAGAAAATACCCTTGTTCATATTTTCAATTGGGGTAAAGGCCAAAAGAACAACAGAACACCTCAGAAAATGGTAACTTTTCAATTCTAGTGAAAGACTAGCTTTACCCGCCACACGTTGCTGTGGCCAACCTTCTCTCCCTCTTTCTCTCCTTCTTTCACTCCTTCCTTCATTTCCTTTTCTTCTTTCCTTTCTTCCTTCTCTACCTGTTTACTTCCTTCCTTAGCTTTTTGCTCCCATCCTTTCTTCTCTTTATTTCTTTCCTTCCCTCCCGCTTTCTCTCCTTCTTTCTCTTCTTCCTTTGCTCTGTCTTTCCTCCCTTCCCTTTTTTTCTTTCTCTCCTCCTTCCTTCTCTTCCTCTTTCCTTCCTCCCTTTTTATTTTCCTTCCTCTTTCTCTCCTTTCTTCCCTCTCTATCTCTTTCCTTTTCCTTCCTTCGCTCTTAACTTCCAGTCTTCCTTTTCTTTCTTTTCTTCCCTCCCTTCCTCTTCTTCCTTCGCTTTTTTTCCTCTCTTCCCCTTCCCAAATTCCCCTTCCTTCCTTCCTTCCTTCCTTCCTTCCTTCCTTCCTTTTGACACCTTCCCTTCCCCTTCCCTTTTTTCTTTTTTTCTATCTTTCTTTCCTTTCCTCCTTCCTTCCTTTCTCCCTTCTTTCCCATCCTCCTTCTCTCTCTGTATTCTTTCTTTCCTACCTTTCTTCTTTCATATACCTTCTCAACTTCTCCTTCCTTCCTTCATACAGCTTCCCTCCCTGCCTCCCTCCCGGCGGCGGCGGGGGAGGTGGAGGAGGGATGGATTTGGACAGGGTGGGAAGGGGCGGGGTGGGGTTGGAGGGGGCGTGGCTTCCTTGGGAGGGGGCGTGGGCGGGGAAGAAGAAGGAGGGGGAGGAGGGATGGATTTGGGCAGGGCGGGAAGGGGGTGGGGTTTGGAGGGGGCGTGGCTTCCTTGGAGGGGGCGTGGGTGGGGGAAGAAGAAGGAGGGGGAGGAGGGATGGATTTGGACAGGGCGGGGCGGGGTTTGGAGGGCATGGCTTCCTTGGAGGGGGCGTGGGCGGGGGAAGAAGAAGGAGGGGGAGGAGGGATGGATTTGGACAGGGCGGGAAGGGGCGGGGTGGGGTTTGGAGGGGGCGTGGCTTCCTTGGAGGGGGCGTGGGCGGGGGAAGAAGAAGGAGGGGGAGGAGGTAAGGTTGGGGTATGGGCGTTTAGAGGCGGGGTGGGGGAGGGTAGGGGCGTGGCGTGAACGTGGGGGGTGTGGTGTGAACGGAGGGTGCATTGGAAAGAGGGCGTATGGGAGGGTAGGGGCGGGGCGACGGAGGATGAGGGCTTGGCTTGCGCGGAGGGTGCATTGGCCGGCCGGCCATGTGTGCGCGCCGGGGACTTCGTTGGCAGGCCAGCCATGTGCGCGTGCCAGGGACTTGCGGCAGGGCGGCTTTGCGCATGCTCAGTTGGTTTTTGTTATTCTGAGTGTGTCGAAATGTTGTTTAGAATTTTGAATCGCTTTGTGCATACCTTGTGGGTTGAGGTATGTGCATGGTAAATTTGGTAAGTTTTCGTCAGGGTTTTTTTGAGTTTTGCTGTCCCGTTGGACGCCCTTTCTCTTTTTATATATATAGATAGCATCTTCAGCCCCTTATATTCTGCGGGGTACAAATAAAGTTTTATTATTATTATTATCACCACAAAGACAGAAAATGAGGTGAAATCTTCTTTATAATGTCGCAGACAGCAAAACAAACATCACGGGGGTGTTCACCCTTCCCTTTGTCATCCAAAGCTTATAGATTGATAGACATGGCTAGTGTTACACTGTAAAAATGCATCTGTTCTGACTTACAAATTCAGCTTTAGAACAAACCTGCAAAACCTACCTCATGTGTAAGTGGGGGACTGTTTGTATATGTAAGCACTTTGTGTGCCAAGTTGTTAGAACCATTTATAATCTCCTATCATAAGGGGCTGGGTCTCAGCAAGTTAATCTTTTATTGGCGCTTTGGTGCATCAAAGTTGGAAATTGGCTTGGTGTTACTTTGAGGGACAGCAGGAGTGTATGAAGAAAAGGCAGGGCAGGACAATATTTTCGAAAGCAGTCTGCATCCAGTGATACCTTGGGTGGGGGCAGGATGTAACTTTATGCACCACAATACTTCTAACTTCCAGAATGAGAAATTATGGTGGCTTGCTGGACTTGTGTGGGAGCCCCTGGTGGCGCAGTGGGTTAAAGCGCTGAACTGCTGAGCTTGTTGACCGAAAAGTCGGTGGTTTGAATCCAGGGAGTGGGGTGAGCTCCTGCTTTTAGGCCCAGCTTTTACCAACCTAGCAGTTTGAAAACATGCAAATGCAAGTAGATTAATAGGTACCACCTTGGCAGGAAGGTAACAGCACTCCATGCAGTCATGCTGGCCACATGACCTTGGAGGGGTCTACGGACAACGCCGGCGCATGGGCTTAGAAATGGAGATGAGCACGACACCCCTGTGTCGGACAGGACTTCATGTCAGGGGAAAACCTTTACCTTTACCTATTGGGCTTGTGATCTTGGATAATTACGGTTGAGCGCTTCTTTGTGCTTTTCCTGTTTCTAGTGATGTCTATTAGAGTTGTGAGTTCACAAAGAATGGAAGGCTCTTCCATAGTCATCGAAAGAACTAAATGAAATTAGATTTTTGCCCTTTTTTGTGTCAGGAGCAAGTTGAGAAACTGGAAGTTACTTCTGGTGTGAGAGGATTGGTGTCTGAAAGGAAATTACCCAGAGGACGCCTGGATGTGTTTTTTTTAATGTTTTTACCATCGTTGTGCAAGGCTTCTCTCATGTCCCCCAGATGGAGCTGGAGCTGATAGAGGGAGCTCATCCGTGCTCTCCCCAGGTTATATTCGAGCCAACAACCTTCAGATCAGGACCCAACCTTAAAGTCACCATCAGTCCTGCCAGCACAAGAATTTAACCCACTGTGTCATTGGGGGCTCCATATTTTTGCGCTTTTACTTTTTAAATATCACAAAGGGGATCAGTTTGTTAATGTGTGAGCAGTGAAGAGTGAAAAATCCTCTATGGGGAATTACTTCTTTTTTTAATTCATGGATGCTTCAATTTGCAAACCATGCCCTTCTACATAATTATAAAGACCTTGTGAATAATGGCAGCGGATGGATTTTGCTATACGCTATTGAATACAGTTATGCAAATGAAACTTGTCCTGTTATTGACTGTACCTTTTGGACTTGAGTGAAGCTATTTTGGATGCACTTAAAAACGAAGTCGCTTTTATGTAGTAGCTGATTGAAAGTGACAGTCAATTTACTCTTTGCTTGACTATCTAGTCACTCTTATGTGCCTATTCTCTCATATTGGAAAATATATTCCCCATTGAAGTAAAGTATCCAGACTCTTTTTGACTTGTTTTGAACATTGTGTGATTTATTTATCGTGTCATCAGCAACCATACCATTGTATTACAGTTCTAACAGAGCAAAACAAACACACAGATTAAAAAGAAAATGAAAAAAAAACCCACAGATTTTGCAAAGTTGGTAGTTGGTTAAATGTCCTTTGACCAGTATCTGGCCACTTGGGGTGCCTCTGGTGTTGCCGCAAGGAGGTCCTCCATTGTGCATGTGGCAGGGCTCAGGGTGCATTGCAGCAGGTGGTCAGTGGTTTGTTCTTCTCCGCACTCGCATACTGTGGATTCCACCCTGTAGCCCCATTTCTTAAGACTGGCTCTGCATCTCGTGGTGCTAGAGCGCAGTCTGTTCAGCGCCTTCCAAGTCGCCCAGTCTTCTGTGTGCCCAGGGGGGAGTCTCTCATCTGGTATCACCCATGGATTGAGGTGCTGGGTTTGAGCCTGCCACTTTTGGACTCTTGCTTGCTGAGGTGTTCCCGCGAGTGTCTCTGTAGATCTAAGAAAGCTATGTCTTGATTTAAGTCGTTGACATGCTGGCTGATACCCAAACAGGGGATGAGCTGGAGATGTCTCTGCCTTGGTCCTTTCACTATTGGCTGCTACTTCCCGGTGGATGTCAGGTGGTGCAATACCGGCTAAGCGGTGTAATTTCTCCAGTGGTGTAGGGCGCAAACACCCTGTGATAATGCGGCATGTCTCATTAAGAGCCACATCTACTGTTTTAGTGTGGTGAGATGTATTCCACACTGGGCATGCATACTCAGCAGCAGAGTAGCATAGCGCAAGGGCTGTGTCTGGTTGTGATCTTCACTGTGTCTGGTTGTGATCCCCAGGTTGTGCCAGTCAGCTTTCGTATGATGTTGTTTCTAGCGCCCACTTTTTGTTTGATGTTCAGGCAGTGCTTCTTGTAGGTCAGAGCACGGTCCAAAGTGACTCCCAGGTATTTGGGTGTGTTACAATGCTCCAGTGGGATTCCTTCCCAGGTAATCCTCAGAGCTCGGGATGCTTGTCTGTTCTTAAGGTGAAAAGCGCATGTCTGTGTTTTAGATGGATTAGGGATCAGTTGGTTTTCCCTGTAATAGACAGTAAGAGCACCTAGAGCTTCGGAGAGCTTCTGTTCTACCATCTCAAAGCTCCCTGCTTGAGTGGTAATGGCACGATCATCAGCATAGATGAAACTCTCTGTCCCTTCTGGCAGTGGCTGGTCATTTGTGTAGATGTTGAACATGGATGGAGCAAGCACGCTACCCTGAGACAGGCCGTTCTTTCCGCCATCTGCTTCTCTGGCCCTGGAGCTCAACAAAAAAGCTCCTGTTTTGTAGCAGGTTTCCTAGGATGTGTGCTAATCTGTCACAAACTACAGGGAAATTTGAAAATCTTTGCATTCCTGTGCAACAAGTATCTTGTGATTACCCTGGTGCTATAGCTCGCTGTCAAAAAAAAGAGCCCTATTGCTCCATTTGCACTATTTCCTTGATATCTAGAAATCAGTGAATTATTACAGTTTCGTGATATAATAAAAGGGAAGAGCTTTATGGGGAAGACTATGCCTCACTATTACATGCCGTAATTTGCTCCTTGTAGCTTGTCAGCTTAATTGGATCCTAGTGTCAAGACTAAACAGCTTTCGCCGATGTGATTTCATTTCATCATGCAGGACCCCTTTCATTGCTGGTTACATAAATTATTCAAGAAGCTCTCTTTGCAGAAATGTTCACTGTGTTGATGTTTTCTGCAGAGCAAAGGGTACAACATGCCTCTCTTAACCCCTTTCCATTAAAGGATGGGTCTGTGGCTTCAGTCATTCAGCTACCTCAGCTCTGGAAGACAAAGGGTTTATGTCAGAAGAGGCTGAAATTGGCTCCTAGAGCTTAGTTCTTATTCCCAGCTGGTCATGAAAGTGCTTAACATGGAGCAGGCAAGACTTGATAATTCCATACATGTTATTTCATTGCAGTTCCCATGAACCCCAAATAGATTGGCCAGTGGTGAGAGATGAGAGGCTGTCCTTGCATTTATTCTTGAATATGGAGTTTGGCATTAGGATTGACCGTAGTAGGACCTAGTAACCAGCTTCAGCTTTGTTTCTTTTATGTGACCAGAAGCTCTGTCAATTGAATATATAAAGGGGAATAGACTTGCACTCACTGTCTTTACTCCAGTCTCCAAATGTTGTCAGTGGCTAGTCATATAGGTAAAGGTGAATGTTTTCCCCTGACATTAAGTCCAGTCATGTCCGACTCTGAGGGTTGGTGCTCATCTCCATTTCTAAGCCAAAGAGCCGGCGTTGTCCAAGGTCATGTGGCCAGCATGACTGCATGGAGCACCGTTACCTTCCCGCTTGATCGGTACTTATTGATCTACTTACATGTGCATGCTTTCAAACTGCGAGGTTGGCAGAAGTTGGGGCTGATAGCGGAAGCTCATGCTGCTCCGTGGATTCAAACCTGCGACCTTTCGGTCAACAAGTTTAGCAGCTCAGTGCTTTAACCCACTGCAGCACCGGGGTCTCCAGGCAGGTTGATATTTATGCAAAATGTTGGGAATCCCCCACCTCAGGTAGTGGAACAGGGTAGATTCCCAATGTCTTCTTAGGCAATCCCTCATTGGCCGAGTAGGATAGTCTTCCAGGACCAGTATTCTGGTGGGTCTGTAGGTGACTGCGGAGCCCTATTCTTGATCTGCATCTTCTCGCAGAGTGAGGGCATCGGTTTCCAGGTGGAAGGCGGTCTCAGCTGGGTTTGGCTTGACACACCTTCCTCTTGGCACATTTCTCTCTTTCACACTCCATTCGTGCCTCTTCAAATTCTGCAGCACTGCTGGTCACAGCTGACCTCCAGCTGGAGTGCTCAAGGGCCAGGGCTTCCCAGTTCTCACTGTCTATGCCAGAGATTTTAAGGTTGGCTTTGAGCCCATCTTTAAATCTCTTTTCCAGCCCACCAAAATTCTGTTTTCCGTTCTTGAGTTCGGAGTACAGCAACTGCTTTGGGAGACGGTGGTCAGGCATCTGGACAACGTGGCCGGTCCAGCAGAGTTGATGACGGAGGACCATCGCTTCAATGCTGGTGGTCTTTGCTTCTTCCAGCACGTTGTTGTTTGTCCGCCTGTCTTCCCAAGAGATTTGCAGATTTTCCAGAGGCAGCACTGATGAAATCGTTCCAGGAGTTGCATGTGACGTCTGTAGACAGTCTACGTTTCGCAGGCATATAGCAGGGTTGGGAGGACAATAGCTTTATAAACAAACACCTTGGTATTCCTACGGATGTCCCGGTCCTCAAACACTCTCTGCTTCATTTGGAAAAAGGCTGCACTCGCAGAGCTCAGGCAGTGTTGTATTTCGGTGTCGATGCTGACTTTGTTGGAGAGGTGGCTGCCAAGGTAGCGGAAATGATCAACATTTTCTAATGTTACACCATTAAGCTGTATTTCTGGCATTCCCCTGATTCATATGTTTATTCTCGTTATTTTGTAGATTATGATGGTGATCAAAATATGTCCTTTCTTCTCTAGAAACAGTAATTATTATTTGCAGAGAAGAAAGGACATATATTTTCTTCAGCATGGCAGGCACATTTTTAAAAGCCACCTAAAGCCTTGTTAACATTTTGAGATGTAACGGGGAAAAGATAAAAGCAATGATCTCAGTCTGGCCACTGGATATACATTTTTTTTACATAAAATAATAAATGAAACAAATGCAATTAGATGATATGAAAGATTTTCCCCTACTAGAGTTTGGCTTTGTACACAGTTCATTTATCTATAAATGTCGGCTTGCATCAAGTATTTGGGGGGAAATGTGTTGGAGAACAAAAACATGGTCAGTCCTAAGACCCCTTCTACACTGCCATATAAAATCCACAATAATCTGCTTTAAATTATATGACAGTGTAGACTCGTATAATCCAGTTCAAAGCAGATAATATGGATTATCTGCTTTGATAATTTGGATTATATGGCAGTGTAGAAGGAGTCTGAGTAATCTCATAGCTTGGTTCGCTAAAAAGGAGCAACCTTATAACAACATGACTATTTTGCATTTTTTAACCTCTCAGGGAAGATGATGAAAGCAGACTGCAAAGAAATATGTCTGATGTTTACTTCAAACATTTATACTCCCTCACATTTGGCTTACTTTTACTCAAAAGTAAGTCCCATTGAGGCCCCTATAAAATCCAGATTATCTGATTTGAACTGGATGATATGGTAGTGTAGATTCAGATAATCTAGTTCAAAGCAGATAATATGGATTATCTGTTTATATAATCTGGATTATATGGCAGTGTAGAAGGGGCCTAAACTGAGTGAAACTTGCTCTCTAGTAAATGAGTACAGAATTGCAGCCTAAGGGCCTTTCCACCAGCCATTTAACCCAGACTATCAAGGCGGAATAACCCACAATAGCTGCTTTGAACTGGATTGTCTGAGTCCACGCTGCCATATATCCCAATCCGAAGCAGATAATGTGGGATTTTATTGAGCTGTGTGGAAGAGGCCTCAGCCTTAGTCTTTTATCTCTTAATAAAATTTATTTATATGCTTAATAGATTTGTTTTTAAAAAATTGATATTCATTCTCCTCTCTGTGTGCACATCTTCAGCTCACCTGTCAACTTTTGACAGCCCTGTGAATTTCATTTCACCTTTTCCCTTTCCCATAACAAGACAGCTCCACAAAAGATGTGAGTAATATGGCCCCAGGGCAATCCTGAGTGAATCAGTTGTTGTATCCCCTGTCATTTCAGTTGCATTTGACATCAAATCCTATAATGCTATAGCATCAAATAAATTGGTTGAATATGGGGAGTTATCTTAAATGCTAGCTGTGATATGAAGATTCCTTATTTGCCAACGACTGTGTGTTGTGTGATGGCTATTTATTTATTTATTTATTTACATATTTATTTTGGCCTGCATCACTAGGAGTCTAGTGTCTACATCCAGGGAAGTAATGCTACCCCTCTATTCTGCTTTGATTAGACCACACCTGGAATATTGTGTCCAATTCTGGGCACCACAATTCAAGAGAAATATTGACAAGCTGGAATGTGTCCAGAGGAGGGTGACTAAAATGATCAAGGGTCTTTAGAACAAGCCCTATGAGGAGCGACTTAAAGAGCTGGGCATGTTTAGCCTGAAGAAGAGAAGGCTGAGAGGAGACATGATAGCCATATATAAATACGTGAGAGAAAGTCATAGGGAGGAGGGAGCAACTTGTTTTCTGCTTCCCTGGAGACTAGGACGCAATGGAACAATGGTTTCAAACTACAAGAAAGGAGATTCCACCTGAACATGAGGAAGAACTTCCTGACTGTGAGAGCCGTTCAGCAGTGGAACTCTCTGCCCCGGAGTGTGGTGAGGGCTCCTTCTTTGGAAGCTTTTAAACAGAGGGTGGATGGCTGTCGGTCGGGGGTGCTTTGAATGCAATTTCCTTGCTTCTTGGCAGGAGGTTGGACTGGATGGCCCATGAGGTCTCTTCCAACTCTATGATTCTATGATGCTTCTATATTTCTACTCTGCTCTATCTTGCCCGAAGGGGATTCAGAGCAGCTTACAGTTTTTGGCAGTCATTCAATAGCAATTCAATAGCAATTCAAAGTATACAAATGCAACACATTAAGCATTAAAATCAAAATAAAACATATAAATACAATTGAAAACTGTTAAAACATCGCACTGAGGCCACTAATGATAAAATTGGTATGGAATTTGATTGAGATTTTTATCGAGAAGTGAACTGTTTTTCTTTGGAAGTTGCAGCTTACCCAATATACTCATGTACAAGTCTTGAAATTTTAATTAAGTGGGGGAAGCAAGTCTTTACCGTGTGATGGCAAATCAAATGGCTAAATCTTAAAGGAAGTAGAGAGAAGGATTAGGGGTGATGGGGGAAGGAGAATCTTCTGTTAAATTTCAAACTGGGGTGTGGCAAAGCTTAAGGGAAAACCTATGATCTCAAACATTTTAATTATACCATGGTTTGAAGTCTTTAGTTCCACAAAGATGCTGCTTATGGGATACCAAGGTGCTTGTTTATAAAGCTATTGTCGTCCCAACCCTGATATGCGCCTGTGAGACGTGGACTGTCTAAAGACATCACATGCAACTCCTATAATGATTCCATCAACATTGCCTCCAGAAAATCCTGCAAATCTCTTGGGAAGACAAGCGGACAAATGTCAGCGTGCTGGAAGAAGCAAAGACCACCAGCATTGAAGCGATGCTCCTCCGCCATCAGCTCTGCTGGACCGGCCACGTTGTCCGGATCCCCGACCACCGTCTCCCAAAACAGTTGCTCTACTCCGAACTCAAGAACGGAAAACGGGAATGTTGGTGGACAGGAAAAGACATTTAAAGATGGGCTCAAAGCCAACCTTAAAACTGTGGCATAGACACTGAGAACTGGGAAGCCCTGGCCCTTGAGCATTCTAGCTGGAGGTCAGCTGTGACCAGCAGTGCTGTAGAATTTGAAGAGGCACGAATGGAGGGCGAAAGAGCGAAACGTGCCAAGAGGAAGGCGCGTCAAGCCAACTCCGACCAGGACCACCCTCCACCTGGAAACCAATGCCCTCACTGTGGGAGAAGATGCAGGTCAAGAATAGGGCTCCACAGTCACCTATGGACCCACTGCCAGTACACTGATCCTGGAAGACTATTCTACTTGGACAACAAAGGATCACCTAAGTAAGTAAGTATGGCCTTTTGGATGCCTGGAAGGGGAAATACGATAGTGGCAGTGGCCAGGGGTGGTTGGGCCCCGGAAGCAGCATTGGTGTTTTCCAGAATGATCCTTGACTCATCCCGTGGATCATATCAAAATCCATAATTTTGGCTCCCAAATCTGCCTTCAACATCTGCATGAGATCAACCTATACATGAGTATACAAACTAATACAAGGAGCAACCCCAACTTTTCCTGGATTGTAGACACACATTTTAGGAGACTACCACTTTTTAGGCTTTTGGGTTTGCCTCCTCCTTTTTTGTAGAATTGAGACTGTTCAATAAAAAGATAGCATTTTCTATGAACCTCCAGGGTAGAAAATGCTGAACTCAAGGCTCAAAGGGACTTGGCTGATTTCCTTCTGGAGATTTGCTTTTCCCTGATGGGAAGCAATTAACAAAGCCCTGTCATCTTTTATCTCCGTATTTCAAGGTCTTATAAATCAGGTAGGTGACGAAGGCAAACCGGAGAACTCGGCACCACCATTGAAAATTAAACACAGCATTCTTTTCTATAACAATATTTATCCTTGAAATATTCATTAGCACCACTTTCTGCTGTTTGAAAACAGGAGTTATTCTTTAGTTAATTATTTTCTCTTTATGAATGCCCCATATGATTATCCCCTCATGTCTTTGTTTTTAATTCCTCACAACCTTGAATGTCTCCTTACTTTTGCATTCACCGTGTAGATTTTTATATTAAACCCTGTTTTCCAGCTTTAATAAAAGAGCCTTAACATGTTGGAATGAAATACTGTAACTTCTCCTAATCTGAGATTTCCCAAACTGCTTCCTCATAATATAGGTATATGAAAACATACAAAGTAGAGTATATTCAATTTCTTTTCCTACCTTGACAAAATGAGCCCCTGGGGATGCAGTGGGTTAAACCGCTGAGCTGCTGAACTTGCTGATCGAAAGGTCGCAGGTTTGAATCTGGGGAGTAGCATGAGCTCCCGCTGTCAGCCACAGCTTCTGCCAACCTAATAATAATAATAATAATAATAATAATAATAACACTTTATTTATATCCTGCTACCATCTCCCTAAGGGACTCTGCGCGGCTTACATGAGCCCGAGCCCGAATACAACAGTACAAGCAATAATAACAACAACAACAGTACAAGCAATTAAAATAAAAGCATAGACAATAACATATACAACATTAGCAATAAGTCAACACACAATTAAAAACAGTGGGAAGGCCAAATGTAAAGTTAAAATTGGGAATAATGCTGGGACATGGATGAAAAGGTGATAGTGGCATTTGTGGAAGGGCATACGAGCAGACCTAAAAAATATAAAGTGCTTGGAGGACAAAGTGCTATGGGATCATTATTCCAGGAAAGCACACTGGAACAACCTTGTCTTCAAGCTCCTCCTAAAGACTGCCAGAGTTGGGGCCTGTCTGATATCTTTAGGGAGAGAGTTCCAGAGTTGAGGGGCCACCACCGAAAAGGCCCTCTCTCTCGTCCTCACCAATCATGCCTTCGAGGCTGGTGGGATCGAGAGCAGGGCCTCTCCCGATGATCAAAGGGATCGTGTGGGTTCGTATACAGAGATGCGGTCACACAGGTAGGCGGGTCCCAAACCGTTCAGGGCTTTGTAGGTAAGAACCTGCACCTTGAATTGGGTCCGGTAAATGAATGGCAGCCAGTGGAGCTCCTTGAACAGGAGGGTTGACCACTCCCTGTAAGGGGCCCCAGTTAACAACCTGGCTGCCACCCGAACCTGCCAGTTCGAAAACATGAAAATGTGAGTAGATCAATAAGTACCGCTCCGGTGGGAAGATAATGGCGCTCCATGCAGTCATGCCAACCACATCACCTTGGAGGTATGTATGGACAGCACTGGTTCTTCGGCTTAGAAATGGACATGAACATCATTCCCCCCCCCCCCCCCAAGAGTCAGACACAACTAGACTTAATGTCAGGGAAAAACCTTAACAAAATGTGTATTTACTAGCAAAGGAAATTCTCTGTTCTTGGAGCAGATAACTCATTAAAATAGAGAGAATATCTCTCTCTCTCTCTTTCTCTCTCTCTCTCTCTCTCTCTATATATATATATGTAACTGAGGTCAGAAATTATTTCCTTCTAATTGGCATTGAAATTGATGCCTCACACCTTCTGTCAGCCTTGGCTGTGCGTTTTTCTCTTCCTGTTGAGCAATTAAAGTTCTTGGTTTCTGCTGCATGGAGGTTATAAACTAATGGCCCCAGGCAATGTGTGGTTGTCAGCGCCACAGCTTTTACTTGTCAGTCCCAGGGTTCAAACTACAACTCTTCATATCCCCAGCCAACATATTGCTGGTTAAGGATTAAGAGGATTGTGGTCAAGAACATCTAGAGAGGCTTGGGAATATTTTTAAGGGCTCTTATGTTGTCGAGTGAAAGTACCCTGTTTGTCTTTGTTTGTGTTTTTCTTCATATGCATAGAAAAGAATCCCAGGTGAATGTGACACTTGCCATATTCATGTTGTGTGTGCTAAGCACAAAGCATGACTATACCTTGCATTGCTTTCTTGGGTACTTTTTTCAAGAAAGCTTGGCAGACTTATTTCCTAGGTAACCGCAGCTCAGACATAGGTCTGTGAAGTCACAAATGGAAATTCTATAGGAGTCAGGTCAAACTTGGCTGTATGTAGTTTATGGATAATCTCTAGCCCTGGTTGAATGAGAAACTTTTGAGTTAATGAATGATTGCTAGGGATGCCTTGGTGCCTAAGATCTATTTACGTCTCTCATTACTGTTGGAGGATGGTCGCATGGCTTAGTTCCGTCTCTGTATTAAGAATGCATGATGTTGTTGAGAGTGTATGGTGGGTGAGTCATATGTCCTTATCCCATGGGCAGGAGAGAAGTGGGGGGAAGTAGAGGAAAGTGTCCTTAATAGTGGGGTTTTGACCTGCTTTGGCAAGCCATCCCATGACATTTCCCTGCTTTTCTGCTCTTCTTCACGCTGTCTTCTATCAGGAATCAGGGAAGCACCCGACCCCTAAAAATGGACTCCAGAGACTGTCTTCGCAAACTGGCGAGATGGATTTCAATCCACCGGAAGTATCTCCGATGGACTCCATTACACCAGCATGAGAAGATGGTCAGAAAATGGGAGAAATTTGTGTGGGATAACATCCGTAGAGGAGCTCCCAGTGACCCAGTGGGTTAAACTGCTGAACTTGTTGACCGAAAGGTTTGTGGTTGGAATCCAGGGAGAGGGGTGAGCTCTTGCCATTAGCACCAGCTTCTGCCAACCTAGCAGTTTGAAAACATGAAAATGTAGGTAGATCAATAGGTACCGCTCCAAAGGTTCGAATCCGGGGAGAGCTCCCTCTATCAACTCCAGCTCCTCATGCAGAGACATGGGAGAAGCCTCCCACAACGATGACAAAACATCCGGGTGTCCCTGGGCAATGTCCTCACAGACTGCCAATTCTCTCATATCAGAAACGACTTGCGGTTTCTCACAGAAGACACAACAAAAAAAGAAAAAAGGCAGGAAAATGATGCCGTTCCATGCAGTCATGCGGACCACATGACCTAGGAGGTGTCTAAAGACAATGCTGGCTATTTGGATTAGAAATGGAGATGAGCACCACCCACCAGAGTTAGACACCCGGGCGGTGACTCAAGGCAGCTTACAACCCGGCAGCCATTCGATGCCATAATCATATACGAACAATTTTATTGATTAGCCAGTTGGCCTTATCAAAAACAGACCGTGGAAAAACAACATACAACATACAGCATATATCTAGTCCTCTTAAAATAAAATACAGATATACAGGTATTTATCAGCTTGAAACCAATGTAGCTTAGCCGTAGATATATGCATCAACTATCCTCATCTCCCCTACACTGCACCCCAATCTGATCTATGTACTCCAGTCTCCTTTTAGCAGCTTTAAACAAATAAAGGACCATATACAGTATAAAATTTAAACAGATTTATCAAATCATACAATAGAAACCATTTTAAAACATATAAAAACCAGTATCTTCACTGTTGGTCATATTGTCCAAACACCTTCTCTCATACCCAGGAACCTAATCACATGGATATTGTGCCATCTAGCCCCATATGCTGATATTAAATGTCAGGTCAGTCCATAATGAGATAAATATATTCCATGATTTAATTACAGATGAAAAGACTGATCTGATGAATATCACCGAGAGCTAGTTGAACAGTCTGGGTAACAGAAGCATAGCATACACTTCTCCATACAGCTTGTTCTAGTACCAATACAGAATAAAGGTCTGGGAAAGGGGAGCTGCCATGATCCTTAAAGTCTCCAGCAAGGTGCTGAAGAACCTCAAGCCATTTCCCTGGGATCCACTGAGTTGGCCTGCATCTGTAGACTGATTCTTCAGTGTTCTGGAGCGTTTCTATTCTAATAGTTAAAACTGGTGATACTATTCAGACTGTAATCTCTCCCTGGAATGCTAAGAGGGAGTAGAAAACTAACACAATTACTCTCTTTGGCATGTGAAGCCAAACTCTAAAATCAGGACAGTAAATAAAGAGCAACATTAAAAAATAGGAGAATTCCAGACAGGAAACAGTCAGGGCCAGCTAACACCTCACAACAAAGTGCCCCCCCAGGCAGGAAGCATCCAGTCTTTGAAGCTACAAAACCATTCAATGCGGTGGCCAACTGCAACATTTACACTTGCCTCCAGCAGACAAGAGTTCTTTCTCCCACCCTGGACATTCCACAGATATCTAAACCCCACTTGCCTAGTTTCCAACAGACCTCACAACCTCTGAGGATGCCTGCCAAAGACATGGGCAAAGCATCAGGAGAGAATGCTTCTGGAACAGCCTGGAGAACTCACAGCAACCCCTGATGACACTGGGGTTTCTGGGTCTGCAAATCAGCAGAAGAGCCGGCAAGAGATTTTAAGCCCTGAAAATGAGCAATCTGTGCCTGAAGGCCACATTCCTGAAAGGCAGTTCATTAGGGAAGCAAGGTCAGGTACAGATCTTAGCTCAGAGGACGAAAATGAAAGTCCAGGTGGACAGACTAATGAACAGTTAGATAAGAGATTTATGTTCCATCAACATAGAGCTTCTCAGAGAGTGTATGAAGGTCTAGACGCTTATAAACCAAGAAGTCCTTATCAGTTTTCCAGGGTAGAAGGAAATGATTTTCTCTTTATATTAGCTAGCTCAACAGATGGTGCAACACTGGTGTTAAGTATAGATCTAGTGTCAAGTCAAGGGATTTCTAGTTCCATGTTTCCTTTTGTTCATGTCTCATGATTCCAAGTTTTGAGGACTGTTCCTGAACTTCATGTTTTGGATTTATTCTGCATTTGGTTTTTGATGCTCCTCCTGTACTTTGATTTCTGTGGATTATTCCTGATATATGGACGTTGGTTTTTTATACTATTTTGCTAAATTACTATATATAGTAATTTATATATTCTTCAATAAACGGCTTTGCTATTTTACCTTGGACTGGTGTGTGTGTTAAGTACAGAGGTGGTTCCCAGCCTTGGAGTGCAACAGAAAGGTTAAAAATGTCATGTTTTCATCAAGGAACATTACAAATGAAGTACCCCAAACTGAAGAATATAATAGTACAACCCTCAGCAACAAAAACAAAGTTTCTGGAGTATAACAACTACTTTCAAAATAAGTAGCGGACAATTAAACAGGAAATAAAACTTCCAAACTAGGAACAGAGGTTTTTTTTCAAATTGTGTTACATAGTGTAATTATTACATAAGTCACAATGTTGCTATGTCTTGCTGGCTGCCTCCCTCCCACTCAGTGGCCAACGGAATTGCAGTTGAAGGCAGTGGGAGGGTTTGACTTTTAATTGTGGACACTGCATTGTGAGTTTTCCAGATATTGTAGTCATTGAACTGAGCAAGCGCAAGAGGTTTGTGCTACTTAAGCAGGAGACAATACATTTGGTTATGTTGCCGAGTAAAGTCCACACTGATACCTATTCAAGACCTCTGGGTCTTACATAAAAAGCTAGTAGGAGCACGACTGAAATGAAATGGGACTACTCTCCACACACACCCCACTCCCACACACACCTTTCCCTATGAAAACTGTTTGAAAGGAACAATTAACAAATTAAAAATGTCTGACAGTTTAACTTCCAAGTGCCATTTAATTATTTTCTAAGTAAAGTTGCATAATCCTAGGAAAAATAGGACAGCTGTTTTCTTTTCCCATTTGATTCAATTGATACGTGGGAAGAACTCTTCCCTCCGCACTTTTCTTCCTTTGTTGTTGCTAATTAATGTGTAATGCATTTTAAAGTGTCAACTACAGGCATGTGTATTACAATAGAACTTGTGAACAAAAGATCTTTTTGTGGGAACGGCTGTCGGTAAATCAAGTACTTCTTTTCAACTATATTCTCATCGGTACCTCCAGATCTGACATGCTTTCCTGATTAAACAGTTGGTCCTCCATATCCGCAGGTTCTACATCTACAGAATCAACCAAACTGCAGCTCAAACACCTTTCTCGCCTTCAACATGGGGGCAAGGAAGCACTTTGTGTCCTTCTGGTGAAGGGAAGACAAAGAGTTAAAAAGTCCCAGCCAGGACTTGTTGTGGGTGGGGTCTAGGTGAGGTGAGCCTAAATCACCTCACTTGGCCAGAAGAAGTGGACCCGGCCGCCCGCCACCCCTGCAGTGTACTTGCCAAGGGTCGCCATTAGGGGCAGGGTAGGAATCCCCCTCCATATTCTGGGGTGGGGGGGGGGTGGGGTTCACCTACCCTACACGGTGCATTTTGGGCAAATTGGGATAGGTAAAGGTAAAGGTTTTCCCCTGACATTAAGTCCAGTTGTGTCCGACTCTGGGGTGTGGAGCTCATCTCCCTTTCTAAGCTGAAGAGCCGGCGTTGTCCATAGACAACTCCTAGGTCATGTGGCCGGCATGACTGCAAGGCACACCATTACCTTCCCAATTGATCTACTCACATTTGCATGTTTTCGAACTGCTAGGTTGGCAGAAGCTGGGGCTAACAGTGGGTGCTCACGCCGCTCCCCGGATTTGAACCTGCGATATTTCGGTCAACAAGTTCAGCAGCTCAGTGCTTTAACCCACTGCGCCACCGGGGTCTCATAAATTGGGATAAGGGGGTCTTAAATAGGCATCAAACATATGTCAGGCACATGCAGGTACTTGTATGCGCCACTGGAAGGGGGGGGGGAGTATGGTACAGTCTCTACCTGTTACCTCGAGAGTCCCCAGGGGAGCAACATGTGGGTTGCATCCGAGAATTATGGTGTCTCGTCCTTGTCGGAGGGTGACGTGGTCATGCAGGGTCACCGCCTCATCTGATGAATAGCAAATTCAAGTTCAAATTCATGTTCAAGTTTATGTTAAATCATAAATTGGATTGGATGAGCACACAGAGATTGATTAGTAACATATAATAAAAGTTGCCCATAGTTAACCCACAACATGGTGGTGTCTGGTGATTTTGCTGGTTGAAGAGCAAAATATTCAAGGAAAAAAATTCCAAAAAGCAAACACTGATTTTGCCACGCACCAAGCACATATCCTGCTATAGCCTCCCACCATTTCACAGATTCTCAGGGTCTCACTAGCACATGTTTGAGTTGTTCACCATTTTATATAGAGGGTGCCATTTTACCATCTCACTGTATATAATGGATTTCGAGCATCCATGGATTTTGGTATCCATGGGGAATCTTGAAACCAACTCACAAAGAATGCAGAGGGCCCACTGTATTATAACAGTATTCTTCTTGTATGCTACAACGATTAGCTCAGGAGCGAGTGTCTACAGCAGGGGTGTCAGACTCATTTTCATTGAGAGCCACGTCAGCCTTATGGTTGACTTCAAAGAGCCATTGAACCCATGGATGGAGAATCCATGGATTTGTTGTTCATTCGTTCAGTCGTCTCCGACTCTTCGTGACCTCATGGACCAGCCCACGCCAGAGCTCCCTGTCGGCCGTCACCACCCCCAGCTCCTTCAAGGTCAAGCCAGTCACTTCAAGGATGCCATCCATCCATCTTGCCCTTGGTCGGCCCCTCTTCCTTTGCCTTCCACTTTCCCCAGCATAATTGTCTTCTCTAGGCTTTGCTGTCTCCTCATGATGTGGCCAAAGTACTTCAACTTTGTCTCTAGTATCCTTCCCTCCAGTGAGCAGCCGGGCTTTATTTCCTGGAGGATGGACTGGTTGGATCTTCTCGCAGTCCAAGTCACTCTCAGAACTTTCCTCCAACACCACAATTCAAAAGCATCTACCTTCCTTCGCTCAGCCTTCATTAAGGTCCAGCTCTCACATCCGTAGGTGACTACGGGGAATACCATTGCTTTAACGATGAAGATCTTCGTTGCCAGTCTGATGTCTCTACTCTTTACTATTTTATCGAGACTGGACATTGCTCTCCTCCCAAGAAGTAAGCGTCTTCTGATTTCCTGGCTACAGTCTGCATCTGCAGTAATCTTTGCCCCTAGAAATACAAAGTCTGTCACGGCCTCCACGGTTCTCCTTCTATTTTCCAGTTGTCAATCATTCTTGTTGCCATAATCTTGGTTTTTTTGTTTAGCTGCAACCCGGCTTTTGCGCTTTCTTCTTTCACCTTGATTAGAAGGCTCCTCAGCTCCTAATCCATGGATACAGAGGGCTAATTATATTTTTCTCCATAGTTGTTGGTAATTTTTAGTTTTTACCCAATTTGGGTCCTCAGATATTATTGAACAACAATTCCCATCACTTCTTATTATCAGCCATGCAGACTGGGGATCATGGAATTGCACCCCAACAGCACTCATGAGGTTGGGGAAAGGTTAAAGGGCATTTTGAAGTAAAGCATCATATCCACAAGTTGAGCATCATATCCACAAGCCTTGTATCTAAATTCAGACCCCACTCTCTTGACTAAACAGAACAAACTGCTGCCTTCCAGATATGACTCTCACAACTCCCATCAATGTTAGTCATGATGTCTAACGATGAGGAATGCCGAAGTTATAGTTCAGCCTCTGGAGGGCCACATAAAATGACATTGCGGGCCAGATTCAGCTCGCGGGCCTTCAGTTTGACACATGTGGTCTGCAGGAAGCAACCTTGCAGCTGTTCACATCTTATTTAAGGAGAATGTATTTGAGTTTATCAAATATCTGGGCCTTGAAAGAGTTCAGTTGCATTTCCATAGCCTTGTTTAGCCATAAATGTTGTATCTGCCTCTGTCTTGAGATGATGCAGTCCCATAGGTGAGGGCAAGGGCAACCTTAGTTGGCAGCATTCCCACTGAGGGGTGACCTCATCTTAACATTTGTGTCATTTGGCAGTATTTTTAATGCATTGTACGGTTGAGTCATTGGCGTCTGATGCTTTAGAAACATAGACACATTGAAGGCAATGCACTGAAATAATGTAATACTTGTAGTACAAGGTGAGAAAGGTCAGTAGACATCAAGGAAATGGAAAATAGAACAATTCTGATATTAAGTGGCCAGGTCAAGGTCCTTCACTTTCCTCTGATAAATACTTGAATAAAATACCTACTTAACAAGAATGGGGAAAATGGAAATGTAGTCATCAAATACACTTAATTATTTTGTAATTTTGTTGAATTAGTGTAAGAGTTTGCAAGATCTGAATAGGACTGATTCTGTAATTGGGTCTCTGGGAGGTCTCTCCACTCACAGGATCAACATGGGTCAAAGCTGACTTGATTGCAGTGCGTCCAGTGGGGTCACCACCCTGCGGCCAAAAAAGAAAAATGAACTTCGGTACATGGAACGTACAGACACTGATGGACAACATGGACAGTGAACACCCCGAATGCAGAACTGCTATCATTGCAAGGGAGCTGGGGAGCTTCAACATCGACATAGCAGCCCTTCAGGAGACCCGGAGAGCAGGAGAGGGACAGCTGAAGGAAGAAAAAGGAGGCTACACCTTCTTCTGGAAGGGACTGCCCGAAAAAGACCAAAGAATGCACGGAGTTGGCTTTGCCATCAGGAATGATCTGGTGAAACATCTGTCCGAAGCACCCACTGGCATCAACGAACGACTCTCAACCCTCCGAATCGATCTTGCCAAAAACCAACGGGCAACCATCATAAGTGCCTATGCACCAACACTAGATGCTGACGAAGACATCAAGGAGAAATTCTACTGTCAGCTGGACACCGTCCTATCGGGGATATCTAAGGAGGACAAAATCATCCTCCTGGGGGACTTCAATGCAAGAGTCGGGCGAGACTTCGACCTGTGGCCAGGGACCATCGGAAAAGACGGGGTTGGAAACAGCAACTCAAATGGCATCCTGCTTCTCACCAAATGTGCGGAGCACAACCTTGTCATCACCAACACGCTCTTCCGCCAGAAAAACAAGTTCAAGACATCATGAAGCACCCCCGGTCAAAGCATTGGCACCTCTTAGACTATGTAATCACACGCGCCAGAGACCGCCGTGACGTGCTCCTCACAAGAGCCATGACAGGTGCTGACAACTGCTGGACTGACCACAGGCTAATTCAATCCTCGATGGCTATCAAGATCGCTCCCAAGCGCAGACTCCAAGGAAGGAAGACAAGGCGCAAAATGAACACCCAAGCCCTTCAGGAGCCCTCCAGACGAGCCCATCTCCAAACAGCACTCAAGGACCATCTACCCACAGTACACCCCGAAAGTGTCGAGGAACATTGGAACAAACTGAAGACCTCCATCATCCAAGCCTGCAAAGAAACTATTGGATACCAAGCCAAGAAACATCAAGACTGGTTTGATGAAAATGACATCGAGATCCAACAGCTAATTGACAAGAAAAGGAAAGCCTTCCAAGCATGGCAGAGAGACATCAACTGTGCTGCTAAGAAAAAGATCTATGCCAGTAAAAAAGCTGAGGTCCAAAGAAGGACAAGAGAACTCAAGAACATCTGGTGGACAAAGAAGGCTGAAGAAATCCAACACCTGGCAGATACCCATGATGCTCAGGGATTTTTCAAAGCCACAAAGGTCATCTATGGACCAAGAAACCATGGCATACAGCCTCTACGCTCATCAGATGGAACCACACTCCTGAAGGACCAAAACTCAATTGCACTACGTTGGAAAGAACACTACCAAAGCCTCCTGAACCGCAGCTCCAATGTGGCCGAAGAGGTCCTCTCACAAATCCCGCAACAACAAACCAGGGACGAGCTTGCAGCACTGCCTAGTTTGGAAGAAGTCAGCAATGCCATCAGCCAACAGAAGAATAACAAAGCCAGTGGACCAGATGGGATCCCTGCTGAAATCTTTAAAGAGGGAGGACCTGAGCTGACACACCAACTCCACCAGCTCATAGAAAAAGTGTGGGTGACCGAGAAAATCCCAGCAGATTTCAAGGACGCCACCATCATCACCCTCTTCAAAAAAGGGGAAAGAACAGACTGCGGAAACTATCGAGGTATCTCCCTTCTAACCTCCGCTGGGAAAATCCTCGCAAGAATCCTTGCAAACCGCCTTCTGCCCCTCTCAGAAGACACCCTCCCAGAATCCCAGAACGGCTTCCGCCCCTCCAGAGGAACTGTGGACATGATCTTCACTGCAAGACAGCTCCAAGAAAAATGCAGAGAACAAAACCAACCTCTGTACATGGCATTCATCGACCTTGCAAAGGCATTCGACACAGTGAATCGCAGCGCTCTCTGGACCATCCTCCACAAAATCGGGTGCCCAAACAAATTTGTGAACATCCTGCGGTTCCTCCATGATGACATGATGGCAACAGTCTTGGACAGCAGTGGCTCCCAAAGTGACCCATTTAACGTGGAATCAGGTGTCAAACAGGGATGTGTTATTGCCCCAACCTTATTCTCCATCTTCATCACTATGATACTTCACCTTGTTGATGGGAAGCTTCCCACTGGAGTGGAAATCATCTATCGGACAGATGGCAAGCTATTCAACCTCAGCAGACTGAAAGCCAAAACCAAGGTTACAACAACATCTGTTATAGAACTCCAGTATGCTGATGACAACGTCGTCTGTGCGCATTCAGAAGAAGATCTACAAGCCACTCTAAACACCTTCGCAGAAGCATATGAGAAGCTCGGCCTGTCACTGAACATTGAGAAAACCAAGGTGCTGTTCCAGCAGTCGCCAGCCAATCCCTCTCCAATGCCAGTAATACAGCTTAATGGTGTCACATTAGAAAATGTGGACCATTTCCGCTACCTTGGCAGCCACCTCTCCACCAAAGTCAACATCGACGCCGAAATACAACACCGCCTGAGCTCTACAAGTGCAGCATTTTCCAGAATGAAGCAGAGAGTGTTTGAGGACCGGGACATCCGTAGGGATACCAAGGTGCTTGTTTATAAAGCTATTGTCCTCCCAACCCTGCTATATGCCTGTGAGACGTGGACTGTCTACAGACGTCACATGCAGCTCCTGGAACGTTTCCATCAGCGCTGCCTCCGGAAAATCCTGCAAATCTCCTGGGAAGACAAGCGGACAAACGTCAGTGTGCTGGAAGAAGGAAAGACCACCAGCATTGAAGCGATGGTCCTCCAACATCAACTCCGCTGGGCCGGCCACGTTGTCCGGATGCCTGACCACCGTCTCCCAAAGAAGTTGCTCTACTCCGAACTTAAGAACGGAAAAGGAATGTTGGTGGACAGGAAAAGCGATTTAAAGATGGGCTCAAAGCCAACCTTAAAAACTCTGGCATAGACATTGAGAACTGGAAAGCCCTGGCCCTTGAGCTCTCTAACTGGAGGTCAGCTGTGACCAGCAGTGCTGTAGAATTTGAAGAGGCAAAAATGGAAAGGTGAAAGAGAGAAACGTGCCAGGAGGAAGGCGTGTCAAGCCAACCCCGACCGGGACCGCCTTCCACCTGGAAACCAATGCCCTCACTGCGGAAGAAGTTGCAGAGCAAGAATAGGGCTCCACAGCCACATACGGACCCACAGGAAATCCATAATGGAAGACCATCTTACTCGTCCAACGAGGGATCGCCTAAGTAAGTAAGTATGGAGTAAGCTCTAAACATCCAATGGTTTATCCATTTTTAAGTACTGCAAGTGTTAGGGAAGCGATTTGACTAAAATACAGAGGCCAGTATTTAGTGTTTTCTTTCCTTTTGTGTTTTGTAAAGATATGGAACAGTGTTTTATCTGGAGCTCTACTGAACCATTCTGTCTCTGTCTCTCTTTTCTCTCGCTCACCCAATACATGTACACTAAATCAGTTCTTTTGGTTCTGTATTGATTAAAAGGTGAATTTTCCTTTTGTAGCTCTGTCTAAATGCCATGTAGAGAGGCTTCTGCTCCTGGTTGCTGGAGAAATTAACATTTAAGCAAAGATGAAAGCAAACAACCAAAAGGGAAAAGAGACATGACATATAAAAGGGGAAGAAAGGGTTATGCCCACATCATGATTTCACTTTATTAGCCACATCATAAATGGAATTGGACCCAGCTTGTTTTGACTGAGTAGCCTTGCGTAGGCAACATTGCTGCCTTTGAACAAGGCTTCATATTTGCATGAAGTGCTTCCCCGCTCTTCATATTCCAATGAATTATTAAAGACTTGGCTTCAATCACACAGATGCATATGCGCGCACACACATTATATAATAACCACATATCTTGCAAGCTTCTGAAAACTGAAGAAGACAAGAAATCACCTCCTGAAACCTAAGGAGTCATTTGCATCAGTAAAAACAGCAAAGGGTCTCAGGTCACTGTAGAAACTGAATTATTTTATAATGATACTAGCCGTCCCCTGCCACGCGTTGCTGTGGCCCACATGGGGGTTCTGTGTGGGAGGTTTGGCCCAATTCTATCGTTGGTGGAGTTCAGAATGCTCTGTGATTGTAGGTGAACTATAAATCCCAGCAACTACAATTCCCAAATGTCAAGATTCTATTTTCCTCAAACTCCACCAGTGTTCACATTTGGGCATATTGAGTATTCGTGTAGAGTTTGGTCCAGATCCATCATCGTTTGAGTCCACATTGCTCTCTGGATGTAGGTGAACTACAACTCCAAAACCAGAGGACACTGCCCACCACACCCTTCCAGTATTTTCTGTTGGTCATGGGAGTTTTGTGTGCCAAGTTTGGTTCAATTCCATCGTTGGTGGGGTTCAGAATGCTCTTTGATTGTTGGGGAACTATAAATCCGAGGAACTACAACTCCCAAATGATAAAATCAATGTTTTTGAGTGAAGGACATACATTGGGTTGTTAGGTGCCTTGTGTCCAAATTTAGTGTTAATTTGTCCAGTGGTTTTTGAGTTCTGTTAATCCCACAAACGAACATTACATTTTTATTTATATAGATAAGTTTTTGTGAAGGGCAGAGGTCCAACTCATAAACATTTACTCATAAATAATATAATTGCTTCAGTTGCTCTTAATCATTTTGTCATAATAAGACTTGGTTTATTTGGGGGTAGGGGTCTTGGTGGCACAGCAGGTTAAACCGCTGAGTTGCTGAGTCAGCAGTTCGAATCTGCGGGATGAGGTGAGCTCCTGTAGTTAGCCCCAGCTGGAACAAAGAACTGAAAGTTCAGTTTCTCCAGCCCAGTATGGCCCCAGTATGATTTATTTATTTAGCGTATTTCTACCCCGCCCTTCTAAAACCCCGAGGCGGGACTCAGGGCGGCTTACAAAAGGCACAATTTGATGCCAACACAACAATAAGATAAAACATATATAAACAGCAATTATAAACAATTAAAACAATCAATTATACATCATAATCAATAAAACCAATCTAATGCTCAACGTTCGCCAGCTCAGAATCCATAAATTCATTCCACATTGTCAAATCCTATCAATTCTAGTCGTCATTGTCCTTTGTCTATCTGTCAGATTACCAAAAAGCCTGGTCCCATATCCATGTTTTTAATTTCCTTCTAAAAGAGAGGAGGGATGTCGATGACCTAATTTCCCCGGGGAGTGAATTTCACAGGTGAGGGGCCACCACCGAGAAAGCCCTGCTCCTCATCCCCACCAACCTCAGTTGTGATAGAGGTGGGGCCGAGAGCAGGGCCTCCCCAGATGATCTTAAACTTCGAGGCGGGACGTAGAGGGAGATGCGTTCGGACAGATACGCTGGGCTGGAGCCGTATAGGGTTTTGTAGGTCAAAACCAGCACTTTGAATTGTGTTCGAAACTGGATCGGCAGCCAGTGGAGCTGACATAACAGAGGGGTAGTATGCTCCCTGTATGATGCTCCGGTGAGTAATCTGGCTGCCACCCGCTGGACTAATTGAAGTTTCCGAACAGTCTTCAAAGGCAACCCCACGTAGAGTGCGTTGCAGTAATCTATTCGGGATGTAACAAGAGCGTGGACCACTGTGGCCAGATCTGACTTCCCAAGGTATGGGTGCAACTGGCACACAAGTTTTAATTGTGCAAAAGCTCTCCCGGCCACCGCTGAGACCTGGGGTTCCAGGCTCAGCGAAGAGTCCAGGATCACTCCCAAGCTGCGAACCTGCATATGAGTGGGGGATATGTTCCCGGACTTTGTGTGGATATGCAAAACTACAGATAATAAACCATATTAAAATGAAGGATTCCTGGCTCAAGAACGCCATAGTTGTGCTGGGGGACCCAGAAAATGCCTAGCGGGAATATAATTTGTTGGACATGGTGCAAGTCCCGTGGATTCAAAGGTTGGTTACCCAAGATTTAAGATTGGTTGGGGAGACTATTCCAGAATATCTCAGTGGTGATATCCTGGATGTGGAACACATCTCCGCCAAACATTCAAGAGTTTTTCCTTACTTTGTTTTCATTTGTTTTGTATTTCCCCCGTTACTTGTTTGGTTTTATTGTATCTTATTAGATAATTTGGGGAAAAAACAGAATTTTAAACGTGTTATTGCAAAGCCTGGAAGCTGCCCTGGGCGCCTATGAAGCAAGGGAGATTATAAATTCTGTACAATTGTTGATGATGTGTGCCTTTGCATAAGAATGGGGAATTGGGTAATTGTTCTTTAGGCAGGTTAAATGAATAAATGCCATGTGGTATGGCAAGAGCACAGCATAACTTGGGCTCAAACTCACATGAACATTTTAAAAATAATAACCAAAAAGCAATTTGGAGTGGAAAGAGGCTGCTGTATACCATTCCTGTCTAATGGTAGAGCTAGCTTTGAGCTTGTGCTAACGGACATCTAATGAGTTTATATGCAGTTTCCAGGCCATGCAGTCACCCTGGATATCTCATTATCTATATTGCCAAGTGGATCAACAGTTGCGGCTCCATTATAACATGTGTATTTTTTTATTAAAAACTAAAAACCCTAAACACTGGCAGTGCTCTGTCCTACATTGTTGTTGGGCTTCATTAAACTAACAACTTGCCTTTTAAAAAAATCACAAATACTTTAAGCTTTTTATTTCCCTTGAGAAGTCCACATCGTTTCAGCCACCACATTCAAATGATACAGACACTGCTTGAAGTCCCACATATAATTTTCATTTTGGGATGGTGTTGTTTCAGAATCACTTATAATGAGACACCATTTCAAGGAGTGGAAGAGGATTCATTAATACTTTCTTGTTGCCAGGGGAGAAGTATTGGTTATGACGTACATCCTTATTCAAAGCTGTCTTTGACTGGTTCAGATAATAATAATAATAATAATAATAATAATAATAATAATAATAATAATAATTTTTATTTATACCCCACCAAGGGACTCGGAGCGGCTTACATGAGCCCAAGCCCAACAACACATCAATAAAAACAAAAAGCAATAAACAAAAAAAATAAATACAATCACATAAATCACATATAAACAATAAACAATGAACATTAACACACAAGGATTTAAAAAACCTATGGCCAGGCCAAATGTAATAGTTTAAGAATTTAAAAAATAACGCTGGGCATGAACGAGGTAGGATATATCTGGTATAGAGTTTTAAAAGAGATGAGGGAGTGCAGTCAATCCTAAACCAGTAGTAAAGTGCATTCTGAGGATATATTGCTGGGAATTTTCCTTATTCTGGGAAGGCACACTGGAACAGCCACATTTTCAGGCTCCTCCTAAAGACTGCCAATGTTGGGACATGCCTGATGTCCTTGGGAAATGAGTTCCAGAGTCGGGAGGCCACCACAGAGAAGGCCCTCTTCCTCGTCCTCACCAATCGCGTCTGCGAAGGAGGTGGGAGCACGAGCAGGGCCTCTCCAGATGATCAAAGAGATTGTGTGGGTTCGTACACAGAAATGCGGTTATGCAGGTAGGCGGGTCCCAAACTGTTCAGGGCTTTGTAAGAACCTGCACCTTGAATTGGGACCGGAAAATAAACGGCAGCCAATGGAGCTCCTTAAACAGGGGGGTTGACCGCTCCCTGTAAGTCTCACCAGTTAGTAACCTGGCTGCTGCCCGTTGTACCAGTTGAAATTTCCGGGCCGTTTTCAAGGGCAGCCCCACGTAGAGTGCATTACAGTAATCCAGTCTGGAGGTGACTAAGGCATGGACCACCCTGGCCAGATCCAACTTCACGAAGTACAGTCGCAGCTGGCGCACGAGTCTTAATTGTGCAAAGGTCCTCCCGGCCACCGCCGACGCCTGAGCTTCAAGCGTAAGTGATGAGTCCAGGAGGACACCCAGGCTGCGGACCTGTGACTATTCAAACTTGCCGAAGGCTTTCATGGCTGGAATCACTGGGTTGCTGTGAGTTCTCCAGGCTGTATGGCCATGTTCCAGAAGCATTCTCTCCTGATGTTTCACCTACATCTATGGTAGTCATCCTCAGAGGTTTTGGGGTCTGTTGGAAACAAGGCAAGTGGGGTTTGTATACCTGTGGAATGCCCAGGGTGGGAGAAAGAACTCTTGTCTGCTGAAGGCAAATGTGAAGGCTGCAATTGCCCACGTTGATTAGCATTGAATAGCCCTCCACGTTAGCTGTGGTTAGAGGCACAAAACCTCTGAAAAAGTAAAAAACAAAAACAAAAAAGCCAATTAAAAAAACTTTCCTTTTTGTTTGAGAGAGCATTTCTCTAGGAATCTGTAGGCTCTCCAGTATGACTTTATGGCCAGCTTCTGCTGGAAGGCGACTGCAGATTATTGCTGGGGGACCTACAGATTTCTAGAGAAAACATTTTGATCAAATGTGAATAATTTTTTTTGGTGTCTTGGTTTTAAGGCCTGTCCTTGAGGCTATTTGAGGTGCTGATTCAGAAAAATTGCATTGGATAAACTGTATCAACCCTAGTTCTTAGATATGGTTGACATTATTTTCTGTGGCAACCAATAGATGGCAAATGTTCTGTATCTTAAAAGCTAGAGCTGATAGAGAGAAACTGGTACCATTTTTGGAATCAGCAGGTGAAATATAGACCTGCAAATGTGGAGGGCCAACTACATGATACACTTGTATCATGGGCAAGGAGAAAGGTACGGTCTAAATTAAATCCATAAGATATTAAGTCAGCAAAAAAACTAAATAAATAAGAAGTTTGTGTTTTGGCTTTCCCTATTTCATTATGAATAACATGGCTTTACTTTTCTCTCTCTCTCTCTCTGACAGAACCAAACAGTACAGACTTTATGGAGTACACTGCTGGAGGTGGGGTAACTTTGTGGCCGAGGTACTGCATGAAGGCCGCGGCCACTAATTGTGTGAACTCTGAGCAGTTTCATAATAGTGAACTCCCTTTATCTTGGACATATGAGCAAAAGGGTGAAGAAGAAGCTGCCATTAGAAAATCTCTAGATACGTTTTATGGGACTTGCTGCCAGAGGACGCCTTTTGGAGGGAGTCCAGCATTCGAAGCGGCTTCACAAAGTGTGTCCACCAAAATTACAGACCTAGCAGGAAAAGAAGGAACAGAGTACATGCTGAAGAGCCTACGAGTCGCTCAGATGGTTTTGAACCGAGAAAGGGAGAAGATGTTTCCTCAACACTCCAGTGACACCTGTTTTTCAACTGCCACCAAAGCTGGCTTGGGTTTAGAGGAAGCAAAGGACGTGCCTGGACTCTCAGATGACATCCTTCAGTTTATCTTAAAGCAGAGGACTACTAAATGAATTCTCCCCCAAATAAATTTTGACCTGTACACCCCCCCCCCCCCCCCAAACCCTTTTAAAACTTATATATGAGGGGAAGAAAGGTCTTCTGGAGTGAGAACTGGTTGCCACAGTGCCTATGCAAGATCACGTGTACGTATAATAAAGGCTGAATTTAGTAAATTATATAATGAAGACAATATTCTATGACACATTTTGTTGTCAAATTCCTACTTGACCATGACCTTGGGTTAGTTACATTTTCTCAGCTTCAGAGGGAGGCAATGGGAAACCTCTCCTGAATTAATATTGCCAAGAAAACCTGTAATAGGTTTGCCTTAGGACAGTGGTTCTCAACCTGTGGGAGCCCAGATGTTTTGGCCTTTAACTCCCAGAAATTCTCACACCCGGTAAACTGGCTGAGATTTCTGGGAGTTGTAGGCCAAAACACCAGGGGACCACACAGTTGAGAACCACTATCTTAGGATCATCATAGATCTGAACCAACTTGACACACGACAATCTGAAGAAATGTTGTGCTAGATCCTTCAGCTATTTCCTTGTCAACATACGGAGCTGCCTTTTTGACAGGAACAGCCTCTTGTTACATCTATTTTTTATTTACCGTATTTCTATCCCGTCATTTCTCAACCCCCGAAGGGGGACTCAGGACAGCTTACAATGGGCACTGTTACGATGCCACTACATAACAATTACAATAATAAAACCACAATTGAACATAAGTCATAGTTAAAAACAATACATAAGCAATCATTAAAACCATAAATCTCATCAGCCGTATCGCTGTTCCAGTCAATGTCCTTCTAAAGTGCTGCTTGCATCTATTGTCCGAAAGCCTGGTCCCAAAACCATGATTTTAATTTCTTTTGGAAAGCCGGGAGGGAGGGAGTCAATCTTACCTCAATCGGGAGTGTGTTCCATACACGGGAAGCCACCGCCGAGAAGACCCTGTCTCTCGTCCCCACCAGACGCATTTGTGCTGTTGACAGGAGCGAGAGCAGGGCTTCCCCGGATGATCTTAGATTATGAGGTGGGACGTTGGGGTGGATGCGTTTGGACAAGTAAGCTGGGCCAGAACCTAGGCAACTTAGGCAACAGAATCTACGCAACAGTTTTGAGATACTTCAAAATATGACGCCATGAATTAGTTCTCTTCAGGAGAACTTTCAGGAGTAGGACTCCCAGAATCCCCCAGCTTCCCACCAGTAGGGATGAGGAGGCAGAAAACCAATCAAATCTTCTGTAGGGGGAAAAAACTGTGTGTTTGATTTCCATATAAACAGTTCTGACACGTTTTAGCTTCACCTTTTAGGTTCATATAATATCGCTTCTCAGCCTGCTGGCTAAGATCAAGTGTAGTAGTAGGTTCATATAAACAGTTGTGACACTTTTCAGCTAACATAAATACCAACGTGCAGTGAGTCACTTGAGAGATTACTAAACTAGCCTTTTTCCAGGCAGTTTGAGATTAGGCCATTATTATATCATCCTTACTTGTTAAGGCTCTTATGACATCACCAGGATATCAGCCAATTGGTTTTCTTCCTACTGAGCTCATTGGCATACTGGAAGCCAGTTGGTGCAAAGATGGTTATTGTTACAAACCCAGTTCTTGTGCTCGTTGGAAAAGTTGAATATTTTGCTGTCTTAGTTACTGCAACCTGCTGCTTTTCTGAATAGGAATGGGCCCTGAACATGGAGTAGGAAAGTGCATATAAAATTGGAGATAAGCATAAGCATCACAAGCCTATTCCCAAAGGTAGGACCAGTTTAATTTCAAATAGCTAAGAATTGCTTTACTTCTCCCCCATTTGCCTTGTAGGTGTCTTTATGTTTCTGACTGTGAGAGCCGTTCAGCAGTGGAACTCTCTGCCCTGGAGTGTGGTGGAGGCTCCTTCTTTGAAAGCTTTTAAACAGAGGCTGGATGGCCATCTGTCGGGGGTGCTTTGAATGCAATTTTCCTGCTTCTTGGCAGGGGGTTGGACTGGATGGCCCATGAAGTCTCTTCCAACTCTTTGATTCTATGATTCTATGTGTAGTAGTAGGTCAAAAACAGTGATAGGATAGCTTCATTCACAACACCAGTGCCACATCTCAAATGGGTTGATTATCTTCCCATCAACTTTTTAGCAGTATTCACTGATCAGCTTTCAAAATCGTACATAGAAATGGGAATATGATGGTGTAACGAAATGCCTAATTAAAATGTAAATTTTAGGTATATGTATTAATCTTGGGATATAAGTGCTGGCTAGTTGTGGCCAGAAAGAAGCCCAGGCATGGCCATAGCGACATAACCCTCCAGGCAGAAGAGAAAGGGCCGGAGCCAACTGCCACTGAAAGAAAGAACACCGTATTGTCGAAGGCTTTCATAGCCGGAATCACTGGGTTGTTGTAGGTTTTTCCGGGCTATTTGACCATGGTCTAGAGGCATTCTCTCCTGACTTTTCGCCTGCATCTATGGCAAGCATCCTCAGAGGTAGTGAGGTCTGTTGGAAATAGGAAAATGGGTTTATATATCTGTGGAATGACCAGGGTGGGACAAAGGACTCTTGTCTGTTGGAGCTAGGTGTGAATGTTTCAACTGACCACCTTGATTAGCATTTAATGGCCTGACAGTGTACCATGCAGCTGTGGACAAGTCTACATAGGGACCACCAAACGCAGCATTGCCCAAACACAAATCAAGGAACATGAAAGGCAGTGCAGACTCCTTCAACCAGAGAAGTCACACATAGCAGAGCACCTGATGAACCAACCTGGACACAGCATATTATCTGAGAACACAGAAATGCTGGACCACTCTCACAACCACCATGTCAGACTACACAGAGAAGCCATTGAAATCCACAAGCATGTGGACAATTTCAACAGAAAGGAGGAAACCATGAAAATGAACAAAATCTGTTACAGTAAGTTGTAACAGGATCAAGTATGTGTGTTCGTGACCTCATGGACCAGCCCACGCCAGAGCTCCCTGTCGGCCGTCACCACTCCCAGCTCCTTCAAGGTCAATCCAGTCACTTCAAGGATGCCATCCATCCATCTTGCCCTTGGTCGGCCCCTCTTCCTTTTTCCTTCCACTTTCCCCAGCATCATTGTCTTCTCTAGGCTTTGCTGTCTCCTCATGATGTGGCCAAAGTACTTCAGCTTTGTCTCTAGTATCCTTCCCTCCAATGAGCAGTCGGGCTTTATTTCCTGGAGGATGGACTGGTTGGATCTTCTTGCAGTCCAAGGCACTCTCAGAACTTTCCCCCAACACCACAGCTCAAAAGCTGGCTACCAGTATTAAAAAAACTCTAAAATTACAACAGCACAACAACAGAGAGAAAATAAGCAAGGACACCTAATCACCTCTCAACAAAAGTTTGCTCCAGGCATTGTCAGGCCTTTATATGCTAATCAAGGTGGCCAGTTGAAACATTCACACCTATCTCCAACAGACAAGAGTCCTTTGTCCCACCCTGGTCATTCCACAGATATATAAACCCTTTTTCCTACTTCCAACAGACCTCACTACCTCTGAGGATGCTTGTCATAGATGCTGGCGAAGCGTCAGGAGAGAATGCCTCTAGACCATGGCCATATAGCCCGAAAAAACCTACAACAACCCAGAAAGAACACTGTTTGAAAAAGGTCAGTTGGTGGCCAGATGAGCCTAAGGATGGTTGGTTCTAGTTATGTGGAGCTACACCAAGTAGTTTAAGCCTCCAACAGGTAGTCAGAAGGAAAAGGTGGCTCCAGGTAGTGAGCCAAGTGTGTAATCTTCGGCCTTGTGTTTTTAAGGAATAAAAGTATTTAACTCTGAGGCAAAATCTAGCCGGGATGCTAGAGGAAAGAGATTCCCAGTTGTTTTATTGTGACTTCAGTGTCAAATCTGAAGCAATAAAAGGGACTAAGGAAGGAAACATTTACTCCACAAGAAAAATATATTTTTGGATTTTCATAAACATAAATGACCTTTTAAAAATAAAACGAAAAATCAAACTTCCACAGCAAGCTTATAATATTAATCTATTTGTCAAACATGCAGAGGATGGCAGCTCAGCCGCTGTGACTCATGCGACTGAATTACACCAGTTAAAGATGTGGCCTTTGGCCTATTTTAACATTTTGAGCTCTTTTTCTCATAACGAGGCATCTTTAGACTTCGCAGCCAGTTTTCTCACTGCACTTTTAGCAGTCGAAAGGCAAAGGCATCACGCTTCACAGATTCAACAAGGTCCTGCACTTAAACAGGCGGACACACAGCCGAGCCATACTCAAAATATTTCAACAGCCCACTTCCCTGAGGAATTATACTCTGTGGTTCTTCAGTGTTTACACTGTCTCTTTCCAAGTTATACAAAGCAGGGGAAGGAACAGAAGGGGCATGAAATCCCCAGTTGAAATCCTGCCAACTGATGTATGCCCAGAGAGCCGTCACAATCTGCAGGAGTATTATTAACAACCTGAGAAAACTGACAATATTCCCCCACCCTGCATAGGTTTCGCCATCCAAACACTGCAGAGCATGATTAGAGTATCCCATGGGGAGAAGGGGATTCTTTGCAATCTCTCTACAATTCTGTATCCTTGAGAAGCCATTGAAATCCACAAGCATGTGGACAATTTCAACAGAAAGGAGGAAACCATGAAAATAAACAAAATCTGGCTACCAGTATTAAAAAAAACTCTAAAATTAAAACAGCAAAACTGCAGAAGGAAAACAATCAGGGACATCTAATCACCTCTCAACAAAAGATTGCTCCAGACACTTCCAGGCTATCAAATGCTAATCAAGGTGGTCAATTGAAACATTCACACCTAGCGCCAACAGACAAGAGTCCTTTGTCCCACCCTGGTCTTTCCACAGATATATAAACCCATTTTCCTAGTTCCAACAGATCTCACTACCTTTGAGGATGCTTACCATAGATGCAGGCGAAATATTAGGAGAGAATGCCTCTTGAACATGGCCATATAGCCCGAAAAACCTACAACAACCCAGTGATTCTGGCCATGAAAGCCTTTGACAATACAATGTACCAGTTTTCTGCACAGCCCTCCTTAACATATCCAATGATGGCAAAATAACCCTTATTTGGACATAGTTATTTTCTTCCTAGAAGAAGAAAAAACTTATACTCGACATAGCCAAGTCTGGTTGGAAGAAGGGACTCCTTCTTTCTCTTCATCATCCTGGATTGGTTCTATTAGTAACGAAGTGAGACAACTTCTCCAGACTGCAAGTGCTGGGAGAGAGAGATACCAGCACATACCTTTATGTTTTCTCTGCAGTTGGATAGCAGAGTTGGATACCACTCAAAACCTGCCTTCTTAAGCACCCTAAAAGAGTTTGCTCTCTGTGACGGCACGAGTGGTGCTACCTATATGTATAACTGTTAGTTGCAAGATTTAAACTGTTGTATCATGCTTAATCCTGCCTTTTTATCCTGCCTATGTATAGTTGGACTGATTGGTTATTTATAGCTGTCAATCAATGTTGTTTGCACCAGTTGAATTGCTTTCTCAGCTCAATTGTTTGGCTCCACCTCTTCCTGGAGGAGGGGAGTGCTTCTCTTTTTTATTCCACCATCAGATTTTCTACCAGATGGACGTGAGTAAGAGACTTGGCTCTAAAAGCCCCTGATTAAGTTACCTCTCAGCACCAATTCTGAGGTTCTTACCCTTGAGACTTATGCTTCATGTTCAGACCAACCTGAATGACGCTGGGAGGTCCCAAGCACCTTCAAACCAGTTCTTTTGGCACCAGAGGAAGACCCTGTGTCTTCAAACATAGGCCATTTGGACTGGGGTTGTGGATTGCAGCCATTGAGAAAGAGGGACCTGGAAAAGCTTCTCAGCTGCAAAACTTCTTGGACCCAAGACAACCAGAGACTGTAATGTACATTTTCCTTCACCCCTTTGAAACTTCCAGCTTATTGCCTTAAAGAGATAACTCTTTGTGAACAATAAAACCTATGTTGAGTTATCTATAGTGTTTGGGTCTTTGAGAGTTCCAGTTTCCCTAAAGGAGGGCAAGAAGCAATCCTCTGGGGAAAGATGTCATGTCCATGCCTCTTTCACTAAGAGCTATAGCCACCAGGTGTGACGACACACTCTCTATGGTAAGCATGCCATCTGTAACCAGATATGTGATGTGCTGAGGAATCTCTTCTGTCACGCGGCAGGATAGATCTTAGTTTTCTATCCCACCGCTGCCACCAATAAATATGAAACACATTCAGATCTTTCACGTGGCAGGATGGATCTTGTTTTTCTTATCCCACCACTGCCACCAATAAATATGAAACACACACACCTAGGAGATGCCGGTAGAAATCTTAAGGCAGGAGGAATCTTTACTTTATCATCCCACCTTGCCACCAATTGTGTAAAAGATGAGGCTTTGTTTATTTGAGAATGGGGTTTATATGAGAGAGAGAGATATCCTCTAAGGCACCTGTTTGTGTCACTTTAATATGTGTAATCCAATGTAACAGAATTGTCTTTGGCTCCACGAAATCTTCAACTTCCTACCTTCAGAGAGTTTTCTCTTAAATAAGTAGTCATTAATACCCAGTATTTAAACTGAACAGAAACATTTAATTGGAGATTTCTCAGCTTCATTACATTACACTTAACTCTTGGTTCTTCTTAAAACATGTAACTGTTATTATTCAGACCTTTAACATCAGGTTATCTTCTGTAACTTTAATACTTGTTATTTCTTTCCTTTGAAACTTAGTATATTGTGGGAAGTAGAATAATAGAATCATAGAGTTGGAAGAGACCTCGTGGGCCATCCAGTCCAACCTCTTGCCAAGAAGCAGGAAAACTGCATTCAAAGCACCCCCGACAGATGGCCACCCAGCCTCTGTTTAAAAGCTTCCAAAGAAGGAGCCTCCACCACACTCCAGGGCAGAGAGTCCCACTGCTGAACGGTTCTCAGTCAGGAAGTTCTTCCTAATATTCAGATGGAATCTCCTTTCTTGTAGTTTGAAGCCATTTTTCTGCATCCTAGTCTCCAGGGAAGCAGAAAACAAGCTTGCTCCCTCCTCCCTATGACTTCCTCTCACGTATTTATACATGGCTATCATGTCTCCTCTCAGGCTTCTCTTCTTTAGGCTAAACATGGCCAGCTCCTTAAGCCGCTCCTCATAGGGCTTGTTTTCCAGACCCTTGATCATATTAGTTGACCTCCTCTGGACACATTCCAGCTTGTCAATATCTCTCTTCAATTGTGGTGTCCAGAATTGGATACAGTATTCCAGGTGTGGTCTAACCAAGGCAGAATAGAAGGGTAGCATGACTTCCCTGGGTCTAGTCACTACCCTCCTTTAGTACCTTGCCTGGGACTGGCAGTAACTAAAGTTGACATTAGACTCACACATCTGCAGGGGATATTCCCTCAGCCAGACTGCAGTTTCCTCAAGTTATACATACCATTACAACACCTGACTTCCCAAACCTGGCATGCCACAGAAGTGCCCTGGAAGACCTATTTCACCCTGTGTCCTCTAGTGCACTTCTATGGTAACGTCCAGGGGAAGCATGCCATAGAATTGTTTGCAGGACCTCTCAAATTCATAGGTGCAGGTAAGTGAAATTCAGGATATGGAGTCTGTAGTTATGGGAAACTTACTCTAACATTGAAAGGTCGCAGGTTCAAATCCAGGGAATGGGGTGATCTCCCGCTGTTAGCCCCAATGCAAGGAAGATGGAATGTAAATGTGACAGAAGAGAAACAAACGACATCCTTGGATCTTATTCTTAAAAAAGACAAATGAGCCCAAACACTTTTTTATAAGTTACACGAGGGTTTTTCTTACACATCCTTCTGTAAGTGAGCTCCCTTTGAATTCTTCAAAGTGAATGTCCTTCAGTAAGTGTGTTTACATTTTCCACCCACTCGCTTCTGACATTCAGTAAATTATAGATTTGTTTTCTTCCTTTCCCAGAGTTTCTGCACTATAAGTGAACCCACACAAATGCTTGGATCGCCACTATAACTTCCTTTTAGAGCCCCAGTGTTTTTGTTGTGTTTTGTTTTCACTGTAACATCTCTCAACTGCAGACTGGAAAATAGTGGTATCTTGAAGAAAAAGCCTTGAAGGATATTTTTCATACAGAAAGGCTAACTTCAAGCAATATGCAGTGATAGCAATCTCAGTTCATGGCCTGCATGTGAAAGAGAGCCCATGGCACATAAATGAGGAGTTTCCAGTTATTTTTTTTTAAAAGTTACATCTTAAAATTGTCTTTTTCATAAGGATTTTTCAAGTTGACTGCCACTCGCTTATCAATCTTACAGGTTTTCCTTCAAAACAACAATAACAAAAAGAAATGTTACAATTTTCTCTTCTTGCACCACAATGAGTGATGACAACAAATTACTTTTAAAATGCCAGCGTGAATAACAAGATTTTGTGTATATGTGAAAGTAACTTCCAGATGTGGGTAAGAAAACATAAAAACATGGCCATGTTCCAGAAGCATTCTCTCCTGACATTTCGTCCACATCTATGACAGGCATCCTCAGAGGTTGTGAGGTCTGTTGGAAACTAGGCAAGTGAGGTTTATATATATCAGTGGAATAATGTCCAGGGTGGGAGAAAGAATTCTTTGTCGGTTGGGAGGCAAGTATGAATGTTGCAATTGGCCGGCTTGATGAGCATTGAATAGCGTCACAGCTCCAAAGCCTGGCTGGTTGCTGCCTGGGAAATCCTTTATTGTGAGGTGTTATCTGGCTCTGATTGTTTTCTGTCTGGAATTCCCCTGTTTTCTGAGTGTTGTTCTTTATTTACTGTCCTGATTTTAGAGTTTTTTTTTAATACTGGTAGGCAGATTTTGTTCATTTTCATGGCTGAATCATTTTCAACTAAGGATTCCCCCAGGCAGGAAGCAGCCAGGCTTTGAAGCTGCAAGGTTATTCAGTGCTACTCAAGGTGGCCAATTGCACCATTCACACTTGCCTCAAACAGACATGAGTTCTTTATCTCTTCCTGGACATTTTTCCACAGATATATAAACCTCATTTGCCTAGTTTCCAAGGGACCTCACAACCTCTGAGGATGCCTGCCATAGATGTGGGTGAAACATCAGAAGAGAAGGCAGTGTTTCTCAACCTACCTAATGCCTAGACCCCTTAATACAGTTCCTCATGTTGTGGCGACCCCCAAACATAACATTATTTTCATTGCTACTTCATAACTGCAATTTTGCTACTTTTATGAATCATAATGTAAATATTTGATATGCAGGATGTATTTTCATTCACTGGACCAAATTTGGCACAAATAACCAATATACCCAAATATGGATATTGGTATGGTTGGAGCAGGGGCGGGGGATTGCTTTTGTCATTTGGAAGTTGTTGCTGGGATTTATAGTTCACCTACAATCTAAGAGCATTCTGAACTCCACCAACGATATAATTGAACCAAACTTGGCGTGCAGAATTCCCATGAGTAACAGAAAATACTAGAAGGGTTTGATGGACATTAACCTCGAGTTTTGGAGTTGTAGTTCACCTAAACCCAGAGAACAATGATGGAACTGGACCAAACTTGGCACGAATCCTCAATATACCCAAATGTGAACACTGGTGGAATTTGGGGAAAATAGACCTTAACATTTGGGAATTGTAGTTTCTGAGATTTATAGTTCACCTACAAACAAATAGCATTCTGAACCACATCAATGACAGAATTGGGCCGAACTTCCTACATAGACTCTCCATGACCAACAGAAAATACTGTGTTTTCTGATGGTCTTTAGTGACCCCTCTGACACCTCTTCGCGACCCCTCCAGGGGTCCCGACCCCCAGGTGGAGAAACGCTGATAGGTTTCACTATAGGTATTGAGCTCAAGGCCTAACAAATGTTTAAGACAGTGTTTCTCAACCTGTGTCCCCCCAGGTGTTTTGGCCTACAACTCCCAGAAGTCCCAGCCAATTTACCAACTGTTAGGATTTTTGGGAGTTGAAGGCCAAAACATCTGGGGATCCACAGGTTGAGACTCACTGGTTTAAGCTTCCCTGTATAAAAGCAGTTTCTTGCAAATAGATTGCCTTACACTTTGGTCGGTAACAATCAACTCCAGTAAACACTAGCCTGCTGCCTCTTTTTTTTGTTGGTGTTGTATGACTTCAAGCCATTTTGATCTATTCCCCCACCAAATAAAAGAAAAGGGAAAAAAAGGAAAGCTCTTCATCCTTACCCGTTTTTGAACTCTACATTTCCCAGTGTTGTATGATTCCATATCAGAGCACATCCTTCCTAAACTGTGCACAGAGAGGCTAGCTTGCCAACTATCAATGCATCACCTTCCTTGGTTACATGTCAGAAGTTATTGTGTGGGATTCTTAAAGAAAAGAATGGTTGCAAAGAGACTTATTTTGATTAGTTTCCTAAGAGGTGGTTGCTATTTTTACAGTTTTACTCATGTGCCCACTGACAGCAGATGCCGGCGTTGATCAGCATGATCATTTTACCATCTTGGACTGTTAACTGTGAGCAAACATCTTAAAAAGAAACTAGGCTTAACTAAAGTCAGATGTTTACATTTTTGCTATGCAGTTGAATCTGATCTTAACTCCTGGTATTTCAAAGACCTGATGTTGTATCCTGATGATAATTGTATTCAAACAAATACACCTTAATGCAGGGGTCCTCAAACTAAGGCCCGAGGGCCGCATATGGCCCTCCAAGGCCATTTACCCGACCCTTGCTCAGGGTTAACCTAAGTCTGAAATGACTTGAAAGCACACAACAACAACAACCATCCTATCTCATCAGCCAAAAGCAGGTCCACACTTCCCATTGAAATACTAATAAGTTTATATTTGTTAAAATTATTCTTCATTTTAATTATTGTATTGCATTTAAGTGTTTTTTGCACTACAAGATATGATATGTGCAGTGTGCATAGATATTCATTCATGGTTTTTTCAAATTATAATCCGGCCCTCCAACAGTTTGAGGTGGTGTTGAAAGGGTCTTTGAGCGAAATTTGCAAATACGAAGTAAGGGGCTTTGAATGAAATTAACAACAAAAGAGAGATATACCCTTTCTCTGTAGGAAAAGAGTAGCACGGAAGAAACAAGATGTGACATATAGAAGGTACTTCTTACACAGGATGCTTGTGGTTAACTTCAAAGGTTGTTTTTTTGAAGCGCAGAGTCTGAATGTACAAGAAGGCACTTTCCATCAAAAAGTCAAGAGAGGGGGCTGGAAAGAGGATACTTTCCATGACAAAAAAATGTTCTTGTTCACTTGAGGTTATATATTTGGTGGTCAAAAGCCAAGGGGGCACGGCAGTCACTTGAAGGGCAGCATCTGTGCATGCTACCCGGCTGTCCGTCTTCTTCATGAAGAAACTAAAATAAACCTTGTTTTTTTATCTTTTTTGGAACTGTCTCCTTCCTTCCGTGCTCCTGCGACGTGGAGCTAAAAAGACCCAATTTAGGGTCTCTAAGAGTGTGACCTGGCCCTTGGTTTAAAAAGTTTGTGGACCCTTGCCTTAATGGCAAGAAACAAATTAAGTAGGTTTTCTTGGCAGGAATGATAAAGTGATGCAGATAACCTCCCATCTACCTGTACCGCCCACCCAAAATTCCTCCTCCTGACTCCATCTTGAAGCAATCTTGTACTGGAGGGCACAAGTAAAATACACTTATTTTTTCTTGGAAAGTGCGATAAATTATTATTTTTCTAAAATCAGATTGAGGCCTTCAAGCATGGAAAACATTCACATCCTCAAGAACATCATGTGTCCAACAGCATCTGATATGATGAGGTGAGCCATACCTCCTCCAAGGTGAACTGAACCACCTAAACTGGAGTCTACAAGCCAATGGCTACTCCACCTCAAAAAAGCCCACTACATGGTTTAAATTTCTCCATTTGGAGCCATGGAGAAGAAGAACTAAACAAGTTCCTGGACCACCACAGATATCAGAAGAGCTGCAAGACCAAGAACAGGCCACGAGTGTAAAGACAAAGACCCTTCCAGAAGAAAAGTGTTCTTACCATACATCAAGGGAACCATTGACCACATAGGGAAGCTGATGAAGAAACACACCCTACAAACTATCTACAGGCCCACTAAGAAAATCCAACAAATGCTACATTCAGCAAAAGACAAGAGGGATCCTCTCTCTTCTGTATACCATGTAGCTGTGGACAAGTCTACATAGGAAGCACCAAACACGAATCAAAGAATATGAAAGGCACTGTAGACTAACTTAACCAAAGAAGTCAGCCATAGCAGAGCACCTGATGAACCAACCTAGACACAGCGTATTATTTGAGAACACAGAAATGCTAGACCACTCTCACAACCACCTTGTCAGACTACACAGAGAAGCCATTGAAATCCACAAGCACGTGAACAATTTCAACAGAAAGGAGGAAACCATGAAAATAAACAAGATCTGGCTACCGGTATTTTAAAAACTCTAGAATCAGGACAGTAAATAAAGAGGAACACTCAACAGGAGAATTCCAGAAAGGAAACAATCAGGGACAGCTAACACCTCCCAACAAAGGATTCCCCCAGGCAGGAAGCAGCCAGGCTTTGAAGCTGCAAGGCTATTCAATGCTAATCAAGGCAGCCAATTGCAATCAAACGGAGAAGAGTATTTTCTCCCACCCTGGACATTCCACTGATATATAAATCCCACTTGCCTTGTTTCCACCAGTCCCCTCAACCTCTGAGGATGCCTGCCATAGATGTGGGTGAAATGTCAGGAGAGAATGCTTATGAAATGTGACCATACAGCCTGGAAAACTCTCAACAACCCAGTGATTCTGGCCATGAAAGCCTTCAACAACATATAGATCAGTTAGTTTGTAAACAAATTGTCCCCAATCCCCAAAAACAGTGTTGGGGATGGTGGGGTTTAATATTCTTATTTCATATTCTTATCTTCTAAAATGCTGTGCCAGGATGAATAGTTTAATAAGATCTAACTGCAGTGTTGGCTGTTCTATGTGCAAAATAACCCCCTTGTGTCCATTTTAGACTGTGCAATTGCAGCCTGTGAGCCATACAGGTATCTATGAACCCCTGGGGGATATTTGCTAAGCTTGAGA
Source organism: Anolis sagrei ordinatus (assembly GCF_025583915.1). Classification (NCBI taxonomy): domain Eukaryota; kingdom Metazoa; phylum Chordata; class Lepidosauria; order Squamata; family Anolidae; genus Anolis; species Anolis sagrei. Next base: position 207,942,125 of record NW_026844366.1, on the reverse strand, counting down.
CGGGTCAGCAAAACAGATCAGAGTCTGTGCAGAGGATGCAAAGCCTGCTAATGGTGTGCCAAGAAGGCATCATAGAATCATATGGAAGTGGATGAGACTACAAGGGTCATCAAGTTCAACTCCCTTCAGGAAAACACAATCTAAGCACAGTTTGCCAAATGATGCACCTGCACATTTTGGTAGAGAAAGCTAAGCATCTTGTAAAACTACAACTTCCACCAACGATGGACCTGAATCAAACTTGGGACACAGAATCCCATGAACAACAACATATTGGAGGGGTTTGAGGGGAACCGACTTTCATTTCTGGGAGTTGTAGTTCACCTACATCTGGAGACACCATGACCACCAATAGATGGGGACCAAACTTGGCACACAGAACCCCCATGACCAACTGTAGGGGTTTGAGGGGACTGACTCACCATGGTGGGAGTTGTAGTTTACCCTGAAACCAGAGTGCACACGGACCCCACTGATGATGCATCACCTACATCCAGGTGCATTATGAACCCAAACGATGGCATGCATACCCAATATGCACAAATCTGAATACTGGTGCGTTTTGAGGGGAATAGGCCTGGGCATTGTGGAGTTGCAGGTACTGGGATTTCTAGTTCATTTGCAATCAATGAGCACTCTGAACTCCACCAAATGTGGAATTGGACCAAACTTGGCACACAGAGCCCTCACAATCAGCAAAAAATACTGGAGGTCTTTGGGGAAAATTCACCATGATTTGGGGGAGTTGTAGTTCACCTACATCTAGAGAGCACTGTGAATCCAAATACCAATGAATCTGGACCAAACTTGGGACACATACCTGATATGCTGAAATTTGATTACTGGAGAGGTTTGGGGGGAACTGGCCTTCTTTTTGGGAGTTGTAGTTCACCCAAAACTAGATAAACTGTGATCTCCACCGATGATGGACCTGGACCAAACTTGGCACACGGAACCCTCATGTCTAACTCAACCTACTGGAGGGGTTTGAGGAGACTGACTCATCATAGTGGAAGTTGTAGTTTACCCTATAGCCAGGGAGCACACTGAACCCCACTGATGATGAATCTAAAGCAAACTTGTCCAACATAACAAACTTTATGCACGACTGTATTTCCATCTGTGAACCCACACAATCTCTTTGATCTTCCGGAGAGGTTCTTCTCTCACTCCCGCATGCATCTCAAGTGCAACTTGCGGGGACTAGAGAGGGGGCCTTCTCTGTGGTGGCCCCCCGGCTCTGGAACTCACTCCCCAGAGATATTAGGCAAGCTCCCACGCTGGCAATCTTCAGGAGGAATCTGAAAACCTGGCTATTCCAATGTGCCTTCAGTGATTGAATGTAAGATACTCCCTGACCAAACGTTGCACAAAATGCCCTTAGAAGCACTTTATTTATGGCTTGTGCAATTAAATCCTCCCTCACTGTCGGATCCTCATCCTGATAATTTTACATTGTCTTATCTCCCAGTGTTTTAAAATGTTATCCTTGAATGTGGCCCTGCCCAGTGAAATCCTTGATGAACAATAAGAAGGAATGGCTAGACATTCATTTCAAGAAAGAAGACTTTTTGCCATGAGGCTTTCCTTTATTTTTATTATCTACTGCATTGCCCATAAAAATCATTAAGGGTGCAATTTGTTTCTCTCCATGTGAAAGTCAATGGGAAGAAATGTCCATAGAACGCTGTGTTTGAAATGGAGGATGATGTGCAAGTAACTACTGTGATCATCTTTTTTTAAAAAGACTATTTACTTGGCTCTATACAGTTCCTATATTTTGTTGACCACAAAGGTAGATTTAATTTATGGTTTTGAAACAAGCCCCTTGTGAATCTTCCGGCCAGCTACAAAGTGTTTTTCTTTAATTGAGCAGTGCCCTTATTTAGAAACAAAGCATGATAAATGTGTGAATTGTTAAGGTAGCCAAGGGAACTCAGATTGCTGAGAACATAAAAAAGAAAATGATCATGAACAGATGTATCACTGCTACCCTGTAGTCCATGGTCATGGACAGTAAATTATCTGTTCTCTTCTTAGATATTATTATTATTTGAAACACAACAAGATAAGTCCACAGCTAACAAGATCACTCTGCTGGCTGTTGTATTGGTTCACACGTCGGACACTTCCCAAGTGTCTAGGACTGTGTGATGTATCGGCAAATAATACATGCAGATCCCATTATTGTTGTTGTTGTTGTTATTATTATTATCACTATTACTATTGTTATTATTATTTGAAACACAACAAGATGAGTCCACAGCAGACACTCTGCTGGCTGTTGAATTGGATCACACGTCGGACACTTCCCAAGTGTCTAAGACTGTGTGATGTATCGGCGAATAATGCGTGCAGATCCCAGTAAGGTGGCCTTTTGCAGCTAGCAGATGGTAATTTTGTCAGCACCGATTGTGTTTAAGTGCAGGCCAAGGTCTTTAGGCACTGCACCCAGTGTGCCGATCACCACTGGGACCACCTTCACTGGCTTGTGCCAGAGTCTTTGCAGTTCGATCTTTAAATCCTCATATCGTGTCAGCTTTTCCAGTTGTTTCTCTTTATTATTATTATTATTATTATTATTATTATTATTATTATCTAAGAAAAGAACAGATTATTTGCTGTCCATTCACTACAAGCCAGCAGTGTTTATTATTATTATTATTATTATTATTATTATTATTATTATTATTATATTTGGGTTGTTGTGAGTTTTCCGGGCTGTATGGCCATGTTCCAGAAGCATTCTCTCCTGACATTTCACCTGCATCTATGGCAGGCATCTTCAGAGATTGTGAAGTCTGTTCCTCACGACCTCTGAAGATGCCTGCCATAGATGTGGGTAAAACGTCAGGGGAGAATGCTTCTGGAATATGGCCATACAGCTCGGAAGACTCACAACAACCCAGTGATTCTGGCCATGAAAGCCTTCAACAATTGTTATATTTATTTATATTCTGCTTTATCTGTCTCAGAGTGGGTTAACAGAAAAGCATTAGCATACCATTTAAAATATACAAATGCAGAATTAAATATAAACAGTATTAAGAAATTCACAGTTAAAATTCACAGTTAAAATAAGAGGAAAGGGGAGGCGTTGCCTTTATTTCTCTGCTCCATTGGTGGCAAATGGTGACTTTCATGTCTGTGGGACAGTGAATCCACCCTTGGTTTTGGCCCAAACTTTAGAGAAGCTACTCAACATACTGAATCCAAGTACATTCACCTTTCACAACCTCTGATGCCATCAAAATCATTAGTGGATGCCCCTCCTACCAGATCTTACACCTGCTGTACCAAAACAAATCTCTATAAGTGCATCTACACTGTAGATTTGATGCAGTTTGATGCCACTGTAACTGTCACAGCTCAATTCTATAGAATCCTAGGCGTGTTGTTTACTGAGACATCAGCACTGTTTGGCATAGAAGGCTGAAAACCTTATTACAGCTTCTAGGATTCCATAGTTTTGAGCCATGGCAACAAATTATTGCCTAACTGCATTAATTCTACTGTATAGATGCACCCTTAGTGTTAATGGGAATAAGACTCAATGGCACATGCTTTTGAATAGATGTGAATAGAACTGCATTAGGGGCCATGATAGCAATCTTTCTGATCGGAAGGTTGGCAGTTCAAGCCGAGGGTCGGGGTGAGCTCCCATGCTCAGCCCTAGCTTCTGCTTGCCTAGCAGTTCAAAAATAGTAATGTGAGAAGATCAATAAGTACCGCTTTGGCGGGGAGGCAAAAAGGCGCCCATGATACATGATCAGGAAGGTGTCCATGGACAACAAGCTCCTTGGCATGGAAAATGGAACAACAGCACCTCCTCATGGCCAGAGTTAAGTGCAGCCTCCGGATGCCGGAGATGGAAAAAAATGGGAAGCCTTTACCTCTGTTTGTGTACTGTCTGTCGTTGTTAATTGTATAACGCAGTGGTTCCCAACCTGTGGTCTGTAGACCACCATTGATCCGTAAAACCTAAAACATGTTTCACGGCCTCACCGTTCCTACACTATTGAAACAAGAACAACTGGTCTTGCAAAAACCCCTTATAGCACCGAGGCTATTGAAATATGGTTTTCTGTGGACGAGCAGATGGCGACTACTGGATGGCATATGTTCTGTATCAGAAACTAGAACTGATGTAGACTATCCAATACAATTTTCTGAATCAGCACCCCAAATAACCAAACTGAATTTAAAGTTGACCAAAAATGAATTCATAACCCTTTTTGGACTAATGTTGGAGAGTGGTTCCTGGTCAAATGATCCCTGGTCAAAGTGGTTCCTGGTCAAAAAAACCATTAGTATAATGGCATAGAATTTCTGCTGTACATGTGTTCTGTAGCTCACTCTGAGTCTCCTTGGGGAGATAGAGCGGAATATAAATAAAGTAGGATTCAGCTTCCAATCCCAGTTAGAATTTGTACATTGAATTAGAAAAATACAATATCTTTCCATCTGCTTCAGACAGTACAATGTTTTGAAGAATTACAGAGGATACAACCTTGGGGACATTTGCTTGTCTGCTTCCTACAATCCAACAAAAGAAGCAGCACAAAGAAGTGAGCAGGACCAATGATGTCTCTTTAGAAAGCATGACGTAAATGATGAAAGAGAGCACCTGCTGTCCCCTTTCTTCAACCCAGCCTTTGAAAGGAGAGACCCTTAGCCTCCTGCTGGGACCCACGTCTCTTGAGCTATCCCATCATTCTGGGGATAAGAAGATCTGCTGGGACATGTGTTTCCTTTCAGGATGTTTCTGAGCCCTGAGTGAAATTCAAGATGCTATTTATTGCCGTGCTAATGTACTTCTTCAGTTCATTTTCCGTGGCAGGTTATGATCGTTTTTCATCTCCTTTCGAAAACAGATACCACAATCTGTCACTTCTAGACTTGCAAATGGAGGGGAAATTTGCATTGATTGATCCCAGAAGCGACAATTCCAGATGTGCAGGAGACACTTTGGATCAGATCAAACTGCCATCGTATTGTAATAAAAATGAATTAATGTCTTTCTTTTAAAACGGATAGCGGAGAGAGCCCCCCTGAGAGCGTGTTGCGATGGGTTTTAGGGAGAAACAAATTATCTGGGATCTCGACCTGTGGCTTTTTTCTCTTTTTCTCTTTAGAACCATGCACAAACATAATTACAAGAGAGAGGTTACATTTCTTGCCCGAAGCAAAGCAAAATCATCTGAGGATCTGTGAGGAAAACACAAGAGAAATCGCAGAGTCCAACATGTTGAGAAAATAAAATGGCAGTATTATTCTTAGTTCAATGAACCACCTGAGGTCTGGTCCCCTTGAAAGTGGGAGCGGGGAAGCAACATGGATACATGTATTTTTTCAGTCTACCATTATCTGGAGGGACCAAGATTGTACTCCATTGATGCTAAGCTAATGAGAAAAAGTATGTAGGTTTAAATTGTAGGCTCTTGGGGAAAGGGGTTATGCCTATTAGACAATTAATAGGCATAACCCCTTTCCCCAAGAGCCTACAATTTAAACCTACATACTTTTTCTCATTAGCTTCCATCTCATTGCCTAATCCAGTCAGCCCTCCACATTTTTGAGTTTCACTTACAAATTTGAATGTTTGTAGGTTTGATTAATACAATACACATTTTATTTATATTCCACCCTTCTCCCCTAGGGAATTTAGAGCGGATTACAGCATTTACATAGGCAAACATTCAATGCCTTTACAGTCAAATACAATGAGACATACAAGCAGGGGCGGCTCAACCCATTACGCAAAGTAAGCATTCGCAGTATAGTTGATTTTGCCCAGGGGCGCTCTTGAGGCGCTTTGGGGGAAAATAGACCTTGACATATGCGAGTTGTAGTTACTGGGATGTATAGTTCACCTACAATCAAAGAGCATTATGAACTCCACCAATGATGGAATTGAACCAAATATGGCACACAGAACTCCCACGATGAACAGAAAATATATATCAACGATTGGTTGGAGAGGGGGGCACCAAAATACTGTTTGCTTACCATTGAAAATTGCCTAGGGCCTCCTCTGCATACAAGCAAAGGCAAAGGCTTCTCCTTTCATTTCCGGCTTCTAGAGGTGGTGCCTAACTCTGGCTCTGGGAGGTGCTTTTTCTCCATTTTCAAGCCAAGGAGCCTGCATTGTCACCTCCTGGTCAGGTGGCTGGAAAGATTGTTTGGAGCATCTCTTTGTCTTTACTTGCTGAACTGCTAGGTTGGCAGGAGCTGGAGCAGGCAGATGGGAGCTCACCCCATCTTGTGAATTCAAACTGCCAATCTTCAGGTCAGCAGTTCAGTGGCACAAGGTTTTAACCCATTGCGCTACCACAGCCCAATAGTTTTACACTGGAGGAGCCAGAGATTCCTGGAAGGAACGCTTCCCTTGGCATTTGTAGGTCCTTCTGGTGTAAGCTGAATGTAGATTTATGCTAGGGATTCTCAGAGAAGCAAAGCTAGTGGTATTTTATTTGTGGTTTTTCTATTTTTGTAGGAGCCGTGTGCCATTAAGCCCAGAAAATGTGGAAGACTGACTGAAGAACAAATAAAATGGGATCCAAGGACATGTTTCTCCACATAGCTCATAATTATACTGTGAAAATCACTGCTAAAAGTCGATGCAGTGACTGTCAATTTTAATAGGTTTTTCAATGGTCTTTGACAAAGCTGTCATTGTCTCCTGGGCATGGTAGCTCCCATTAAGATTAGAGGCAGAGTGCCTCTAGGTGGACACCATTTGTTGGGGAGCAAGTGCAGGGGAAGTTCTTGCCTACACCTCCTCCTTGTGGCCTTCTCATTGAAATGCCCTTAGCCACTGCCAGGCAGCCAAGCAGAAATGTTCAGGTTGCATGCTTAGAAGCGATGCTGGTGCCACCGATGCACCTCAGACCAGACCAACACATTGTGCAGTTATGTAATCCACAATACCTGAAAAAGATGCCTGAGAAGGAAGCTACAGTGAGCTTGTTATAGAAGTGTCCAGTGTAGAACCTATAGGGCTGGGATAGGATGCGGCTGAAGAAGGAATTGACTTTGTATGAAGGGTCAAGATCTGTAGATGGTGTTGTGCTGTAATGAGCTCCTAGGGGCTTTGTAGAGGTTGGAGGTCAGGATGTAGCAATGGTAGATGCAAGAATAGAGACCGTGGACATGGTTCTACTATATTCCTGGGAATAAAAAGACACAGGTCCTTCTACCACGATGCCAGGCAAGCCAGTGTTGTTCGGAGCAGGTATACCCACAATAAATCACCAGAGTAACCCGTTTCCTTCAAATAAATTGCAATCAGTTTAATTTTTTGTTGTGTTTCAGCAGGATTTTATGTTTTATTATTTTTAAAAATCTGCTTATATGATTTTCTTCTTGGCAATTGAATATTTTGCCTTATATAATGGAAACAGCCATGAATCCCTTTGAGATGATAGGGTGGTATACAATTATTATTATTATTAATAATAATAATAATAATAATAATAATAATAATAATATCATCATCTATAAAAGATAGTTCAAGGACATCATCTGACCAGCAGTGCTTAGAGGTATTGCAGGCACATCTCCAAAATGATGATTATATTTCATAGGATAGCCTGAAAGTCCATTTAGTGATGATATTCACCCTTCAATGGGGAATGAGAGAACAGAGTTTATCATGATTAGTCATTATCAGGCTGGAGCCCCCGGTGACGCAGTGGGTTAAAGCCCTGTGCCGGCAGGACTGAAGACCGACAGGTCACAGGTTCGAATCCGGGGAGAGGCGGACGAGCTCCCTCTATCAGCTCCAGCTCCTCATGCGGGAACATGAGAGAAGCCTCCCACAAGGATGATAAAAAATCAAAATCATCCTGGCGTCCCCTGGGCAACGTCCTTGCAGACGGCCAATTCTCTCACAACAGGATGCTCCTGACATGACAAAAAAAATTATCAGGCTTGCTACTCATTTGTAGCTGAGTGCTCTCTTACAGTTTTTTCTCCCTTCTTCCTGCCCCTGATGTTATGGAGCATGATGCTCCTATTTTCCAGCCTGCCCTGGCTAGAGAAGGCAACAGTGTCCTCACCACCTCTTCTGGGGCACATTTTTCTCCCAGCAGTAACACTGGAGCTGAGTGAGTGGAGCAACTACTGTCCCTAAAGCTGCTTGCACCACCACTAGGAAGCCTACCACTGCAGCAGGAGCGGCTTCTTGCTTGTTGTGAATGAGGTGGGAGAAGCAAGGGTACAGCATGCACTCATGCTTCCCATGACATTTAATTTTGTCTTTGTTTACATTATGTGATCCTAGCTGATGCCAGAAGTCTATGGATTGGGGATGAATGGGAGCTGGTCTTCAGGGCCCACTAAATCCTGTAACACCTTAGCTAAGGTGTCTCATTGGTCTGGATTAGGCCATTGGGAGACTAGGGTTCAAATCTCCACTTGGCTATGGAAATCAACTGGGTGACCTTGGGCAAGTCACAGTCTCTTGAACTTAGAGGAAGAGAAGGGCAAATTCTGCTTTGAAAACATGTGATAAATTCACTTGGAGTCACCGTAAGTCATAAATGTCTTGAAGGCACGCTACATGTATGAGAGCATGCTAATTAGTACACTTAGCAAAGGTTGGAAAGCTAATTCTGGAACTATGTTGTGCATTTGAGTATTCTGCCTAATATTGTGCCTTTTTCATCACTGTACACAACATAAACTGAAGGTCTGAATGCTTCACCATGAAGTTTCTAACTTGGCATTAGAGCTATAGAGATTTTTGCTTGTTTGTTTCATAAGGAAAAAGACTTGAAAGCATGGTTAAGTCCAGGGAGCCTGTAGTGCTTTAGATACCTTTGGACTCCAGTCTTCAGTCAAAATGGTAGCAGCAGTTCATCAACATTTGATAGCTGAATGGTTCCTCAGTCCTGGCAAGAGCAATCTTTGCTTATTGTTTCAAGCAAGAGCTATAAAGAAACTGGATGAATTATTCAACCTGTTTTAGTCACATAAGGGTGCTCTGTGGAGTTAGCAAGCTGACAAATAAATAAATAAATGGGTATAGACATAAATACATACATTATCATGCTATACTTCTGATCGTTTCTGGTGTGAGATAATCAACCAGAAACAATATCATACGAAAGCTGACTGGCACAACCTGGGGATCACAACCAGATACAGTGAAGACATCTACCTTTGCACTTTGCTACTGTGCTGCTGAGAATGCATGCCCAGTGTGGAACACATCTCACTATACTAAAACAATGGATGTGGCTCTTATGAGACATGTCGCATTATTGCAGGATGTCTGCGTCCTACTCCATTGGAGAAATTATACTGTTCAGCTGGTATTGCACCACCTGACATCTGCCAAGTAGCAACCAATAGTGAAAGGACCAAGACAGTGACATCTCCGGCCCATCCTCTCTTTGGATATCAGCCAGCACACCGATGTCTTAAATCAAGGATACTCGCAGGAACACCTCAGCAAGCAAGAATCCAAAAGTGGCAGGTTAAAACCCAACACCTTAATCAGTGGCTGAGACCAGATGAGAAACTCCCTCCTGGACACACAGAAGATTGGGAGACCTGGAAGGCGCTAAACAGACTGTGCTCCGGCACCACGAAATGAAGAGCCAAACTTAAGAAATGGGGCCACAAAGTGGAGTCTACGACATGCAAGTGTGGAGAAAAGCAAACCACAGACCACCTACTACAATGCAGTTTAACCCTGCCACATGCACAAAGGAGGACCTTCTTATAGCAACAGCAGAGGCACTCCAAGTGGCCAGCTACTGGTCAAAGGACATTTAGTATAAGGCCATGCTTTTTAAATTTTGTGTTTTTTAAATACATTACAACTCTACCCTCGGTTCACTTCTGATACGACATGCTATTTTTCTCTCCGTGTGTGCATGTACATGCACATGTATGCTTCCATTGTTACAAATGATTTGGCTTGCTTCATCTGTTAACAGTGGATGACTTCAGCTACTAATGGATGGAGAATATTTGTGGTCCTTAAAATAATAATTATCCTCCCTTAATAGAGACATTCTCATCTCTAGCTCATTTGTGTCGATAGGGAGAGAGCAACAGTACAGCTTGTCTGAGCCGGCTGTTGAAATGGAGCGATTCAGAAGCAGCCAGATGCCATTTCTTTTTCTCTTGTGACTGCAGTGCCCTTCTGCACACCTCCAGGAAAAATGCTCTGCAGAAAAATAGACAGGTACTTCAACATGGAAAGACCAACTCAATCCCCTTGGTCATCTTCTCAGCTTTCTCCTTTGTCCAGAGGCTGTTTCTGACAATGTGAGACCCTGCGGATGCCTTTGACTGATTCTACTTCTCCCCTTGAATACCTGGATGGATCCCAAATCATTCCCTCAGGAAGGCTGTGTGTGTCTTTCCTGGATACCATGTTGGGTCTTCTCCTTTGAATTCTGTGCTCATAATTCAGTGCTTGTAATCTTCATAAGATTCAGTGTGGCATAGTAGTTTGAGCATTGGAATATAACTCTGGAAACTACCATTCAAATCACTACTCAGACATGGAAACCCACTGGGCAACGCTGGGCCAGTTATACTCTCTCAACCTCAGAGGAGGCAAAGACAAATCCCTCTGAACTAATCTTGCCAAGAGAACTCCTTGATGGTGTCGCCTTAGGATGAGAAGCACCTTGAAGGCACACAACAACAAGGAGCACAAAAATAAGGATATTTGAATCATTGCCTCTTGGGATGTCACTGGCTTTGCAGCTGGTGGTGTATCCCATCACACTATGTAACACAATTTTTGTTCCTGGGTTATAAATATCCTTTCGCAATTGGTTCTATCATAAAAACAGAAAGTAAGGGATCTTATGCCCTTAGAAATCTGTTCTACAGCAAGAAATACTCTACTTTTGTGACTGGTGTAAAAATGACTGTATAAATAACAGTTTGTTGTTCCTTGTATATCGCTCAATGCTGTATTATATACGTTGGATATATGTTAAATATTGCATTATATAAGCTACAAAAAAACCATTTACTTTTGTGATTTATGTACTACAGCTAGTAGTGGATTTGTGTTTTTTTGCAATTTTGGAAATCCATTGTCTTTTGTGTAAACGCTTTTTGTGCCGAAAGGGTGGTGGTTCAAATCTGGGGGGCGAGGTGAGCTCCTGTCTGTCAGCTACAGCTTCTCATGTAGGGACATGAAAGAAGCCTCCTACAGGATGGTAAAATATCTAGGCATCCCCTGGGCAACGTCTTTGCAGACAGCCAATTCTCTCACACCATAAATGACTTGCAGTTTCTCAAGTCACTCCTGACACACACAAAAAAGGCAAGGCAGTTAATGTAGTGTCAAACTGCACTAATTTGAATGGCAATGTACATCCCATAGCCAGGATTTTGATTCGGCAGGGGGCTGAGTTTGATTCGGGGGGGGGGGGGTGAGTCTGAGTGAAAGAGGGTCTAGCCTAGCAAACCTTTTGTATTGTTACCCCAATACCCCATGCATATGGGATATATTGAGCATGGTGATCAGATCATGATATGAATAAACATAACAGTTTAAATAATGTACCAGTAAGGCCTTCTCATGGACCACCATGAGAATTTCGGGGGGGGGGCTGAAGACATAAGTCCAGTCATGTCTGACTCTGGGGTGTGGTGCTCATCTCCATTTCTAAGCCGAAGAGCCAGCGTTGTCCGTAGACACCTCCAAGGTCATGTGGCCGGCATGACTGTATGGAGCGCCATTACCTTCCCGCCGGAGCGGTACCTATTGATCTACTCACATTTGCATGTTTTCGAACTGCTAGGTTGGCAGAAGCTAGGGCTGACAGCGGAAGCTCACGCCGCTCCCCGGAACCGAACCTGCGACCTTTCGATCAACAAGCTCAGCAGCTCAGTGCTTTAACCCACTGCGCCACCGGGGGCTCCGGCTACATACCTGGTGATGTATTAATCTAGAAAGCCACAAATACTATGAGTTTGAAAGACATGAGCAGGGCTGTTGAGGACAGGCTGACTGGGACACCATAAATTGAAACTGACTTGAGGGCCACTAACAATGTTAAAAAGTCACTGGGCAGCATATATATAGTGTTGTGTTTCTAATACATCCCTGTCACTCTCAAGCCTCCAGCATTTGCCATCAGAGGCTTTCTCCTTTTGCCTAAGGATTGGACCAGTCCTGGCAAAAGGCACTTGGTTGCATACCTGCAACATACATGACACATTCTTCCAGCTCTGTTTTTGTCCAGAGAGGGAAAAAAAGGCCCCGAAAATGATATGGGCACTTTAAAAAAATCCAATGAGACACAACTGGAGTTGTTGCAAGGAAAGATCCCTAGGATTCACCTAGCCTTGGAAAATAAAGAACTCAGCCAACCAGCCTGGAGACAGTTTGGAGAGATGCTGACGTCAAGAGTCTCCTCTCTCCGGGTTTGCTCCCATTTCTTGGAGTCCTAACAAATGCCTTAGTAATCAGGCTGCGGTGGAAAACGCATCCCCTGAACTTCTCCAGAAGGGATTGGATGGGTTGGTTTTAAAAAAAAATTGGCTGACTTTTAAACAAATGCGGCTCCTTTGCAGGAAAGGGGAAAGGGAGGGTGAGTGTGCATGTGGGCGAGCTCATTGAGCGTGGGCTTGCGTGGGTGGTCCTTACTGATGAGCAAAGACATATCATGATTTCCATTCAAAAGGGTTTCCTCAGCATCCAAGCCCTTTCTCTTGAGAATGTGTGTGTGTGTGTTTTCCTCTCTCTCTTTAATGCTCACATACATACAGTTCATTCAATGCTTAGATTATGTGTCTTTCACATATAGGACAAGCAAATAAATACATAAAAACCAGATTATTAAATACAATACAAAATACACCAATAATAATAATAATAATAATAATAATAATAATAATAATAATAATAATAGCTTTATTTATATCCCACCCCCTCTCTCTTACAACAAAGCAAACAAACAGTTACAATAAAAATACAACACAAACAATAATCACATATCAATTAATAAAGCAATATAGGACAATACTATAGACATAAATAAACTATTTAAAAGACTATGATATCCTCTAAAACCAGTATGTAAGGCCATTAAAATACTATATTAAATACTACATGTTCAATGCAATATCTTCCTTGACACACATGGGATGAGGAAAATAATCCATGGAAGGGGAGTGAGAGCAAAAGCAATGGGGTGGGAAAAAAAATACCTTAAAGGCACCAGATCTGTCTGCTCTTGAAGACAAAACAGGGCCAGCACTGGTTGTTACTTGGGTGGGAAGCAGCCAAGGAATCCCAGGTGCTATGGGAACTATTTCATAGAAAGTGGCAAAAGCACCTCTGAGTATTCCTTGCCAAAAGAAACACTTAAAGGAAAAGGGTAAAGGTTTTCCCCTGACATTAAGTCTAGTCGAGTCCAACTCCGGGAGTGTGGTGCGCATCTCCATTTCTTAGCCAAAGAGCCGGTGTTGTCCATAGATGCCTCTAAGTTCATGTGACCGGCATGACTGCATGGAGCGCCATTACCTTCTCACAGAAGCAGTACCTATTGATCTACTCACATTTGCATGCTTTCAAACTGCTAGGTTGGCAGAAGCTGGGGCTAACAGCGGGAGTTCACCCTGCTCCCCAGATTCAAATTGCTGTCCTTTCAGTCAGCAAGTTCAGCAGCTCAGTGGTTTAACCTACTGAGTCATCGGGGGCTCCTTAAGTCACCATAAATGGAAGCCATACACACATACAAGGCAACTGATCCTTCTGATCTGAGAGGCAAAGCAGGGTCAGCCTTAATAAGTACTTGGAGAGGATCCCTCTAAAGCAGCATTTCTCAATCTGGGGGTTGGGACCCCTGGTGGGTCGCAAGGGGGTGTCAGAGGGGTCACCAAATATCATCAGAAAACACAATATTTTCTGTTCGGCATGAGGTTCTGTGTGAGAAGTTTGGCCCAATTCTATCGTTGGTGGGGTTCAGAATGATCTTTGATAGTAGGTGAACTATAAATCCCAGCAACTAAAACTCCAAAATGCCAAGGTCTATTTTCCCCAAACTCCACCAGTGTTAACATTTGGGTATATTGATTATTCGTGCCAAGATTGGTCCATACCCATCATTGTTTGGGTCCACAGTGCTTTCTGGGTGTAGGTGAACTACAACTCCAAAACTAAAGGTCAATGTCATTCAAACCCTTCCAGTATTTTCTGTTGGTCATGGGAGTTCTGTGTGCCATATTTGGTTCAGTTCCATCATTGATGGAGTTCAGAATGCTCTTTGATCGTAAGTGAACTATAAACTCCAGCAACTACAACTCCCAAATGACAAAATCAAACACCTTCCCCCAACCTCACCAGTATTGAAATTTTGGCATATTGGGTATTTGTGTCAAATTTGGTCCAGTGAATGAAAATCCATCCTCCATATCAGATATTTACATTATGATTCATAACAATAGCAAAATGATAGTTATGAAGATGCAACGAAAACAATTTTATAGTTGGGGGTGACCACAACATGAGGAACTGTATTAAGGAGTTGCGGCATTAGGAAGATTGAGAAATACTGCTCTAAAGAATATAGCACTGGGATTGTGGCACAGCTGGCTGAGTGTCAGCTGCATTAAGATCACTCTGACCAAAAAGGTCATGAGTTCGAAGCCAGCCCAGGTTGGAGTGGGCTTTCAACCAATTGTGTAGCCTGTTGTCGACCTTTGCAACCTGAAAGACATTTGCATCTGTCAAGTAGGAAAATTAGGTACCACCTTGTGTGAGGAGGCTAAATTAACTAATTTATGAGGCCATAAAAAAGACTCCAGCAAAGCACTCCTGCAAAAGAATGCGGGGAATGCGGAAGTACTTCATCAGTGTCGCAGATGGATGATGAAAGCGACATCTCCCCTGGCGGCCAGAAAAAGTTAAATAGCCTCTGTGTATGTCTGTATATGTTGTATGTCAAATTGGCATTGAATGTTTGCCATGTATGTGTACACTGTAATCCGCCCTGAGTCCCCTGCGGGGTGAGAAGGGCGGAATATAAATACTGTAAATAAATAAAGTACTGGCAGCAATCTTTCAGAGGAAGGAACTCTCAAAAGGATCCCTGAGTATTCCTTGCTATGCAATTCACTCCCCCCCCCCCCAAATGACTTGAAACCCCAATCAGAGGGCAGGGAAGGGCTTAAGGATGGAAAATATGCTTTAGGCTGAGGAGGGATGCAGGGAAAGGAGGCTGAGAGAGGGGAAGCTGTCTCCCTGCCTGTGTTTTGTCCAGGGAAGGGGAAGGCTTTTCCTCTTGGAGCGGCAGGAGGGTGTTCCTGGAGGCCCTGGGGGGTCCAGCTCTGACGCAGGCGCCTCTTCTCCCTCTTCCCTCCTCCTCCTCCTCCTCCTCCGCCTCCTTGCCACCTTCCTCCCTTAAATACCGTGGAGCTGCAAGGAGCAGCCTCAGCCTTCTCCAGGCAGCTCCTGCCCAGCCATGCTGCCTCCAGGGTCCTTGATGCTGCTGCTCTCCATCCTCCTCCTCGGCGCTGGGTCTCTGTCAGCAGGTGAGTCCATATCAGCACCTTGGACAGCGGCAGGCAGGCGGCTTAGGCGGGCTAAGCAAAGGCATCTCTCTGGGCTGGAGGGGTCTATCCTTGTGGCAGCCAAGGCAGGGAAGAAAGAGTCTGGGCATCCCCTCTTACTCTCTCCATTCCCTCCTCCAGTTTAGATACAGCAGAGCGTCATAAACCCACACCTGAACCTACAGTAGGCTCTCAGCTAAGCAGAACTCAACCAGAACTCTCCCCACCCCCACCCCACAAATAAAGAAATCATTCTTCATTCACCAAGCTGTGTTGCATTAGGTTAAAAATGGTCTTTATTTGTCTCTATCTGCTTTCAATATGACTATCAAGTCAATATACGGAGTATATAGTATAGTATTAGTTGGGTCTGTTTTTAATAGTTACTCTCAACAAGCAACCAGGAACTACGTTTCTCTGACATCTACAACCCCCATGAGTGCTGGTTAACTCAATCATGGAATAGGAGCCCCTGGTGGCGCAGTGGGTTAAAGCCCTGTGCCGGCAGGACTGAAGACCGACAGGTCGCAGGTTTGAATCCGGGGAGAGGCGGATGAGCTCCCTCTATCAGCTCCAGCTCCTCATGCGGGGACATGAGAGAAGCCTCCCACAAGGATGTAAAACATCAAATCATCCGGGCGTCCCTGGGCAACGTCCTTGCAGATGGCCAATTCTCTCACACTAGTAGTGACTTGCAGTTTCTCGGGTCACTGCTGACATGACCAAATATATATATATCATGGAATAATATTTATTTTAATTTTTTTTGGTTGTGTCAGGAGTGACTCCTGTTGTGAGAGAATTGGCCGTCGGCAAGGACGTTGGCCAGGGGACGCCCGGATGATTTGATGTTTTATCATCCTTGTGGGAGGCTTCTCTCATGTCCCCGCATGAGGAGCTCGAGCTGACAGAGGGAGCTCATCCGCCTCTCCCCGGATTCAAACCTGCAACCGGTCGGTCTTCAGTCCTGCCAGCACAGGGGTTTAACCCTCTGCGCCACCGGGGGCTACTGTGTCCCATTCTGGGCACCATGATTCAAGAGAGATATTGACAAGCTGGAATGTGTCCAGAGGAGGGCGACTAAAATGATCAAGGGTCTGGAGAACAAGCCCTATGAGGAGCGGCTTAAGGAGCTGGGCATGTTTAGCCCGAAGAAGAGAAGGCTGAGAGGAGATATGATAGCCATGTATAAATATGTGAGAGGAAGCCACAGGGAGGAGGGAGCAAGCTTGTTTTCTGCTTCCTTGGAGACTAGGACACGGAACAATGGCTTCAAACTACAAGAAAGGAGATTCCATCTGAACATGAGGAAGAACTTCCTGACTGTGAGAGCCGTTCAGCAGTGGAACTCTCTGCCTGGAGTGTGGTGGAGGCTCCTTCTTTGGAAGCTTTTAAACAGAGCTGGATGGCCATCTGTCAGGGGTGATTTGAATGCAATATTCCTTCTTCTTGGCAGGGGGTTGGACTGGATGGCCCATGGTCTCTTCCAACTCTTTGATTCTATGATTCTATGATTCTAATATAATAATAGAGACCGCATGGACCATCTAGTCCAGTGGTTTCCAACATTTGGTCCTCCAGAAGTTTTGGACTTTAGCTCCCACAATTCCTAACAGTTGGTAAGATGACTGGGACTTCTGGGAGTTGAAGTCCAAAATACCAAGGCTGGGAACCACTGCTCTAGTCCAACCTCCTGCCATGCAGGAAAAGTACAATCAAAGCACTTGTTACAGATGGCCATCCAGCCTCTGTTTAAAAGCTTCCAAGGAAGGAGCTTCCATCACACTCTGAGGCAAAGAGTTTCATTGCTGAATATCTCTCACAGTCAGGAAGTTTTTCCTAATTTATTTATTTTTTATTATTAATGTTTTTAATTAGGAGACACAAATGGCTTGTGGTTTTATTACTTTTGTTGGGTTTTATACTATGTATTAATGTTTTAAATGTTTTATGATGTTCTTGGGCATCGAATTGTTGCCTCTGTAAACTACCGTGAGTTGCCTGAGGGCTGAGAAGGGCGGTATACAAATATAGTAAATAAATAAATAAACCATTTATATTCCGCCCTTCTCACCCCGAAGGGGACTCAAGGCGGAACAAAACATATATACGTCAAACATTCTATGCCGGGACAAGAATTCATTATATGCAAACATAAACATTAAAAGCATTTATCTCAATATTAAAATACACTGTTTAAAACCGTCAATGTTCAGGTGCGGAGCCCCCGGTGGCGCAGTGGGTTAAACCCCTGAGCCGGCAGGACTGAAGGACAATGTCCTTGCAGGCGGCCAATTCTCTCACACCAGAAGCGACTTGCAGTTTCTCTAGTCGCTCCGGACATTCTTTCACATATGTATACATGGCTATCATGTCTCCTCTCAACCCTCTCTTCTAAGCCTAAGAATACCCAGCTCTTTAAGACATCTACTGAGTGTCTACTGTATATTGTATTGTCACTCTAGAATTCATAGCTCTGATATGGTCGCTTTGGAGATCTGGTCTGGACCAGTATTATCTTCAATAGGCAAAAGAAGACCTGAGAATGTAGTTGGGGGATCTGCTCAATCAATGGGCATGTTGCTCTTTGTATCAAAAGTGCATTGGGTTTCCAAACTGGACCAAACCTAGTGGAAGAAGGAAGAGAAAAGCTTATTGAAAAGGAAGGAAAGTGGCATATCCTTCCGAATGTATAGGATGGAGTGCAGTGTATTCATTTGTACAGCAGTGTGGTTACAAGGGGTCAGCAGGAAAGGAGTACCATTATATTCATGTCCAGTATCTGTCTGTTGAGTGAGCATATATACAAAATCTGCTGTATAGGAACATGTGGGACATTTGGTATTCAGGGTTGAACTGTCTTGCAACATGTTGAATATGAGGGAGTTTTCAAAAAATGTCAATTCAAGTGCAAGAACAAATTTCAGAGAGAAGGGAAGTGTCACATTTCTGTTCATTATCTGCTCTGCACTCCACTGTTTGGCAAAAGTAATCAGCTGGGATTATTTAAAATGTATTACAAGTTGAGCATCCCTTATCTGGAACCCCCAAATCCAAAATACTCCAAAGCTGGGTTGTTGTAGGTTTTTTCGGGCTATATGGTCATGGTATAGAGGCATTCTCTCCTGACGTTTCGCCTGCATCTATGGCAAGCATCTTCAGAGGTAGTGAGGATGCTTGCCATAGATGCAGGCAAAACGTCAGGAGAGAATGCCTCTATACCATGGCCATATAGCCCGAAAAAACCTACAACAACCCAGTTATTCCAGCCATGAAAGCCTTCGACAATACATACTCCAAAGCTGTCCACATGGGTGGCTGAGATAGTGACACATTTGCTTTCTGATGGTTAAATGTACACAAACATTGTTTCAGCCACAACATTTTGGATGAAATTATCTTCTGGCTATGTGTATAAGATATATATAAAACATAAATTGAATTTCATATTTACCCTTAGATCTCGTGTTTAAGATATCTCATTATGTACGTATATGCAAATACAGGTATTGCAACATAAAATAAAATCCAAAACACTTCTAGTCCCAAGGATTTTGAATAAGGGATGCACAACCTGCATCACCACAGAAAAGGCCCTGTCCCTTGTCACGTGTCTGGCGGGGACAAGGGACAGGGCCTTTTCTGTGGTGGCCCCCCCAGCTGTGGAACTCCCTCCCAAGTGAAATTAGATCTGCTGCATCCCTTCCGGAAACAAGTAAAATCCTGGCTATGGGACCCTTTGGAGAATAGGCTGACCTACTGATGTGTTGACTTATTTAGAACTGATGGACTGCCCTTGGAAAATTATTCAAATCGGTGATCACTGACTATTTGTTGTCTGTTTTTATATTGTTTATATGGTTTTATACTGTTTATACTGTTTTATATCGTTATTATTACATTGCTGTTAATTGCATATTTATGTTTTGATGTGGGTGCCATGGGGTGCCACTTTCTTAGCCGTCCTGAGTCCCTCTGTGGAGGTTGAGAAAGGACGGGATGTAAAAGCCCTAAATAAATAAATAAATAAATAAATAAATAAATAAATAAATAAATAACTTGTGATGCCAACTATAACATACTATATGTTTAAGATATTATTGCTTTACATTAGTATGCCTTGGTAATATAAATGGTCTTGAAAATTACCTGCCTCTTACAAAAGGACCGTTCCATCTTGACTGGAAACCCGCTGCTAAATCAACAAGGGTTTCTCTCAATCCCCATGACAAGTGAATTTCCTTTTTCTGTAATCAAGTTCTTAGCCGGCAGGCTTGAGATTTATTCTTTTCAAGCTTCAAACTGTAGCTATAGTGGGAAAAAGCATTTCACTCTTGAGAGGTCACCTGGGTTCTGTGTTTGTGTCTTGCTCTCAGAAGAGGAAAACTTCAGCACTTCAAAGGAGATCCGTAGTGAAATGAATCAAACCAGGTGCACTAGGTAAAATGAATGATGTGAAATACTCTGTTTTGTTACGACAACAAATGCAAAATACTCTGCCTTTTTGAGGCTGCGACCATCTGCACACTTATCTGGGAGTAAATTCCACAGAACTCAAGAGGGCTTAGATCTGAGCCGAAATGTATAAGACTGTATTCCAGGCTAGAATAATATACCCACTTGGCAAGGATGAAGCCTCATTTAACTCAATGGGACTTTCTTTTCAAAGTGTAATGCACAGTATTGTGTTGGAAACTGGAGCCTAGTGACATAACAATGTAGAGTCTTCCTAACATTCCACAGTGATCGAGAACCAAGGTAAACTACCGATAGGATGCCTAATAGTAATGGCATCATGAAATAGCTACTTTGAGTCTCCTTTGAGGAGGAGAAACAGGGGTATAAAAAAAACAAACATTATTATTATTATTTGAAAAGCAACAAGATGGGTTCACAGGAAACAAGATCACTCTGCTGGCTGTTGTATTGGATCACACGTCGGATACTTCCCAAGTGTCTAGGACACTTTATTACTATTACTATTATTATTATTATTATTACTTTACTGGCACAAAAGCACAGTATGTCACAGCAAACGAGATCTATATGCTGGATTTCGTATCACAAAATCACAAGTCGAACACTTCCCAAGCATCTAGGATGCTTTATTATTATTATTATTATTATTATTATTATTATTATTATTTTACTGACACAAAAGCACAGTATGTCACAGCAAACGAGATCTATATGCTGGATTTCATATCACAAAATCACAAGTCGAACACTTCCCAAGCGTCTAGGATGATTATTACTATTATTATTATTATTATTATTATTATTATTAGATACACAACAAGATTAGTATGCAGCAAATAAGATCACTATGCTGGCTTTTTTATTCGATCACACATCGGACACTTCCCAAGTGTCTAGGACTGTGTGATGTATTGGCGAATAATGCATGTAGATCCAAGTAGGGTGGCCTTTAGCAGCTGACAGATGGTCAGTGCCGATTGTTTTTAAGTGCAGGCCAAGGTCTTTAAGCACTGCACCCAGTGTGCCGATCACCACTGGGACCACCTTTACTGGCCAGAGTATTTGCAGTTACAGTGGAGTCTCACTTATCCAACATAAATGGGCCAGCAGAATGTTGGATAAGTGAAAGGATTAAGGAGGGATTAAGGAAAAGCCGATCAAACATCAAATTATGATTTTACAAATTAAGCACCAAAACATCATGTTTTACAACAAATTGACAGAAAAAAACAATTTAATACATCGTAATATTTTGTAGTAATTACTGTATTTATGAATTTAGTACCAAAACATCGCAATGTATTGAAATAGCATGAATCTGGGCAAGAGGCAGACTGCGTTGGATAATACAGAATGTTGGATGAGCGAAGGTTGGATAAGCGAGACTCTACTGTATTATTATTACTATTACTATTATTACTATTATTATTATTAGTAGTAGTAGAAAACTGGACTGTACGAAATCACAATGTCATCCAGTTCTTTAGAACCTCAAAGCTGTGAGTGTAATGCAACAAATGCATTGTTGATAACAGGTTTTTGTTATATGGAGTCCTCTTTCATGAAGTCCAACTACACAAAAACATTTTAGTAATCTCTAAAGTATGTTAGTATCAAGACTAAAGACTTATCTGGAGGGAACAGTTATAGTGTTGTTATCCTTATGCTTGCCAAAAACTTTTAACAAGGCATAGTTTCTCCCTTGAAATCTTGCCTGTGCTAGCTGTGCCTTCTTTTTCCTCCTCTTACAACTTCTTCCTCCTCTGTGTGTCACTTTCATGGACAGAATGGAGGGTGTGAGAAATATGCTGGAGGGAAGATTCTTCTCATTCCAACCCTGTGATTAGTACTCCAGATTTATCCCAAAACTTGGGCCTCTTCCACACAGAAATCCCGCATTATTTGTTTTGAACTGGAATATATGGCAGTGTGGACTCAGATAACCCAATTCAAAGCAGATATTGTGGGATTTTCTGCCTTGTTATTCTGGGTTATATGGCTGTGTAGAAGGGCCCTAGGTCTCCCCATCCTAATTCCCTCCCTTTCTCTTCCCTCACCTGGATATCTTTAACCCCCACAGCAAATCAGGTGAGTAGCAGCAACCTTCTCACCTCTGTTTTTCCCATCAGATATGCTCTCTAGCTAATACCACTTGCATTTTAAGGATTATTGAGCACAGCACTGCAGTTGACACCAAGGGCAGCGGTCTCATGTAAGCAGAATGTGCGGGACTGCCATGTGTTGAAGGCTAGCAAGGCAGAGATGTGAAGCCATGGTAGCCAGATTTTCACAATGAACATGTGATGGCTCTGTGGATCCATGAAATCTACATTGCCTTCCAAGATCAGTGCCTCCTTGATTCAATCATGGTGAGTTGGGCATAAATAAGTGGTTCAAGTGAACAGACCACCCTTCACTCTTGCTGGAGTAGGATGTAAATGCTCAAGACAGAAACCAACAACTTGCAGAGATAAATGGTCTGTTTATCACTTGTCCATTTATCTGTCTAGCCTATGTCTATCTACTGTATCTATCTACGAGGGTGGGTCAAAAAGTACTTCCTCCATCGCTCTAACTTTTCTTTCTTTCACAACTACTGGACTATCTATGCATGGTATGATAAAGGTAACCTTCCTCTACTGATATACTTTTTTCTTTTTCTGATTGACTGATTAGAACCATGAATCTGAAGCTAAAAGAAAGAGTCGTCATTGAATTTCTAGCAAAAGAAGGTTGTGCACCTAAGGAAATCCATAATTGCTTGAAGAATGTTTGAGATTTGGCCCCTTCTGATTTTTACCTGTTTGGACCTCTGAAAGACAACCTGGTTTCAGATTCAATGACCTGAATGACATTAAAATAGCTTTAAAAGTAACTGAATTTTTCAAAAATGATTTTGATTTCTGAGTTAAATGATGGCACAAATGTGTACAAATTGATGGTGACTATGTTGAATAATAGTTTTGCATGGAGGACAGTTCAGGCTAAGATCTGTAGCAACTTCTGCTGTTATATGTTCATTCATAACGTTTTTATGACACAGGAGGCAAAAAGTTTTGACTCACCCTCGTATCTTATCTATTGCATTAATATTTTTTCTGTTTCCAGTGTATTCTATTCACATATGCGATTTTGATCCATTTTCTCATCACAGTGGTCCATTGAATCAGGTTAGGCTTCAACATGACTAACTCTAGACCACCTACTTAGATGTATGGTTGCGTGATCAATTGCATTGAATAAATTGATCAGTGGAGTGTGGAGAGATAGAGCCACATCCATACTCACCATGGATTTCGATCATAAGCTCCCTCCAGAGCAGCCTGGCTCTGTGTGAATCAAAACACACTTATCTGTTCCATCCTGTTGCTGGAACAATGTGTTCTATCAAGTATGTGGCCTTGCACAGAATTAGATGACCAGATGCTAACTTTCCACAGGTGCACCACCTCATTGATTTACAACGAATCAGATTTGAAGTGCTAAATGTGCACAGATACTGACAGTCCAATATTTTGGAGCAGGTGACAAAATTCTTTCTAAGAAAGGTTATAGTTGTTTCTCTGAGAAATCACTGCATCACATAAGGTTGTGCTGTCCTAAACAAATCCAAAAAATTGGATGGTAGTGGGAACACTATTTTGCACATTATCCTTGCACAACCAAGATATGATCCAAAACTATAGGGACTTATTACAGATATGATTCATATGTTTGCATGACTATATTGCAACAGACAAAACAAAATATAGTCCCTATTTTTGTTTTGCTGAATTGTTTTTTGAACTTTTTATTCATTCAAATGATATTGGAAGATAAAAAGATGATAGCCATTGTTCCAGAGGGTTTTTTAAAAACCACTATATGGCTTATATGTTCAAACGTGCAGAGGAAGTGAATCTATGGTAACTTCCAATTGAAGTAATTCATTCCAGTAGGATTTGCCATGGTTTCTTGTTTTCATGGTAAGTTTACGAGCCCCCATGGACGTCAGGTTCGTATTGTATATAATGACTGTTGGAGGCATTTAGCTTCCTGACCTGGCCTGGAACAATTTGCTGAAAACTATTGATTTAGAGTATTAAAAAAAACTCCATGGCAATGAATCATGCCGATCATTTTGCATAACGATGTTTTGTGTTTTATTTTGTTTTCACAAAATAGCTAATATAACTGATTACTCATAATTTCCCATTTTGTACAATTAAATTCAGAATACTATAAACTGGGATGCCATTTATGGGAAGCATAAAAATAGTTCTCTTCTCCAACTCTTTTTGAGATATGAGGTATGTTTTTTTTCTTTGTAAGTATTGCCGTCCTTTTATGTTGGACATGTCCCCTTCTCATTGTGGCAGGAAAGTGGTGGAGGTTCCTGAGGGACATAGAAAGCCTAGACACTGGCCAACAAACATTTTGGTGCCTCAATTGTTAGGCCTGTTTCTGGGTATATTTGACCTGCTAATTCCAAAAATGGCACTACTTTCCCCCTATCAACGTTAATTTTTGAGATACAGAACATATGCCATATACGAGTCTTTATCTGCTTACCCAGAGAAAACCATGATAACTGTATCTAAGAAACTACAGCTGTTGTGTCTATCCAGTGATAGCGCACTGGGAGGGAGGCTTTCTTTCTTCCATGCGTAGCTAGAACTATGCAAGGAGAAACTGCTATGGCAATGACATGGAGCTGTGCACCAAACATGCATGTCAAAAGCACAACTGGAGCGAGAGAGGTCAAAAACTGTAGTGGAAAGACTTGAAGTGGTGTTCTCATAGGTAGGCACCCAAGAAAAACTGTGTTGATCCACTTCTGCAGGCTTGTTCTTGTGGTCCTTCTCCAGATGTTTGGGACTTGCAACTCCCATCTGTCCCAGACAATATATACCAGTATGGAGTGATAGCAGGTGTAGTACACATGTTTTTTTTTCTGTTTAATATAGAGATTGTAATGTAGTCCACCTGAACGGTCACAGCTATGGGTTGTTGTAGGTTTTTTCAGGCTGTATGGCCATGTTCTAGAGGCATTCTCTCTTGATGTTTCGCCTGCATCTATGGCAAGCATCCTCAGAGGTAGTGAGGTCTGTTGGAACTAGGAAAAAGGGTTTATGTATCTGTGAAATGACCTGGGTGGGACAAAGGATTCTTGTCTGCTGTGAATGTTTCAACTGACCACCTTGATTAGCATTTGATCAGCCTGGCAGTGCCTGGGGCAATCTTTTGTTGAGAGGTGATTAGATGTCCCAGATTGTTTCCTCTCTGTTGTTGTGCTGTTGTAATTTTAGAGGTTTTTTTAATACTGGTAGCCAGATTTTGTTTATTTTGATGGTTTCCTCCTTTTGAAATCGTCCACATGCTTGTGGATTTCAGTGGCTTCTCTGTGTAGTCTGACATGGTGGTTGTGAGAGTGGTCCAGCATTTCTGTGTTCTCAAATAATATGCTGTGTCCAGGTTGGTTCATCAGGTGCTCTGCTATGGCTGACTTCTTTGTTTGAAGTAGTCTGCAGTGCCTTTCCTGTACCTTGATTCGTGTTTGGGCAATGCTGCATTTGGTGGTCCCTACGTAGACTTGTCCACAGCTGCATGGTATATGGTAGACTCCTGCGGAAGTGAGAGGATCCCTCTTGTCCTTTGCTGAACATAGCATTTGTTGGATTTTCTTGGTGGGTCTGGTGTCAGAACTTTCTGTGTTGTGGGCCTGTCTTTCTCAACCTTAGTGGAGATTTTAAAAGGCTTCACCTAGGAAAGGGAACAGGCACGTGGCAATTATGCAAGCATCTCTACAGTTTGGATGTGGAGTTCACGTGAGGGGAGAGGTGCAGCCAGAATTAACTGCACTCCAGGATGGCCGCGCCAGCAGATGGCTCTCAGCGGTCCTTTGCCAGTTGGCTGATTGCAGCAGCTTTCTTTCCCTGTTCATTTTTAATGCTTAAATTTATGCTAGGGAAGAATGAAATAAAGTGGACACTACTGTAACTAGCTTACCGACATTCTGGCCTCAAGTAAACAAATAGTTTCAGGCACGGCCTAGAAAACATAACATTTTCATTGGGTTTCCACTTCTGATGCAGCTCTTTGGCACAAGAAGACAGTGAACAGAATAACACAAGATAAGAGCAAAGAGGTATCTAGCCCAGTATCCAGGTTGTTGTGATGATCAGGAGCTCCAAAGGCAACTTTGCTTTCTTCCTGTGTACACTGATAGGTCCCTACTAAGGTATATTTAAAAGTTCTTGCTTTCATGGCCAATAGCTATTGATAGACTGCTTCTTCTTTTACAATTTATCCAACCCCCTTCAAAGATCAAACTAAACCATCCAGTCAATTTGACATCAATACCAGGCAAGATTCTGGAGCAGATAATTAAGGAGGCATTCTGCAATCACATGGCCACCGAAAGTATTCCACATTGCTCCGCCTAGCCACTAGGTATGGCGAAGTCAGTGTCCCATGTCCCTCTTCTCCAGGCTCCTCATGGGGAGAACGATGGTGCATGAGTGGTGCATGTGTCTTCCCCCCATTAAAGCCTCTTGTGTGGCTGTGGCAGCGGCAGCACACCGGTTCTGCCCTTCTTCACCCATGGAGCCAGCACAATGTCGTTTGATGGGAGCCGGCCAGTTCCATGAGTGACCAGAGATAGACCAGTATTTGCCACTGATTTTAGTCCCGTATGATGAGGACATTAGAAAAAAAAATGCTGTGATTACTAAAAGTCAACATGGATTTCTCAAATCAAGTCATGCCAGACTAATCTTATCTCTTTTTTCAGTAGAGTTACAGACTTGGTAGATGTAGGGAATGCTGTGGATGTAGCATATCTTGATTTCATCAAAGCCTTCAGCAAAGTCCCTTATAACTTTCTTGCAAGCAAACTAGTCAAATGTGGGCTAAGTGGATGTGTAATTGGTTAAGCATCTGAATCCAAAATGGTTTCTCTTTAGATAGTATTAGTCTTTCACCTTTTACCACTTCATTTTGGAAAGACATGAAATGCATAGATACAGAAGGGGTGAAGACCGGCTTGAGGACAGTTTATGTGAAAAAGATCTAGGAGTCTTCATAGACAATAAGTTGAATATGAGTCAACAGTGTGATGCGGCAGCAAAAAAAGCCAATGGGATTTTGGGCTGCGTCAAAAGGGGTATAGTGTCTAGATCGAGGGAAGTCATGATGCATCTCTATTCCGCTTTGGTCAGACCTCACCTGGAATACTGTGTCTAATTCTGGGCACCACAATTGAAGGGAGATGTTGACAAGCTGTAATGTGCCCAGAGGGGACCGACTAAAATGATCAAGGTTCTAGAGAACAAGCCCTATGTGGAGGGGCTTAAAAAGCTGGGCATGTTTAGCCTGAAGAAGGGAAGGCTGAGAGGAGACATGATGGCCATGTATAAATATGTGAGGGGAAGTCATAGGGAGGAGGGAGCAAGCTTGTTTTCTACTGCCCTGGAGACTCGGATGCTGAACAATGGTTTGCTTCAAACTACAGGAAAGGAGATTCCACCTGAACATCCTTTTTGAGAACATAATTGTCACTGTCACAGAGCTAAAGGACTCCTTGTCAGCCTGCAATTCTAGCTGCTGCTTGATGCTGGTAATCCAACGCCATGAATATGCAGGACAGTTCAGTCTCTCCTTGAATATGTCCAGTAAGGAAGAGCCCATCCACCAAATAGAGTCTTTGTCAAAAGTGTTCTTGTAATGTTTACATGAAATCTGTGGCTTGTACGATAAGCCAGCTTTGCTCTCTGGGGCTTCAAAGAACACGTATCAGATCTAATGGATGATTAATGAAGTACAGTAAGCCCCTGTTAATCTGATGGGTTAGGGAACGCAGCACTTTTGTAAAGTGGAATCAGTTGAAAAGTACAACCCAGGTTTTTTTAAGCTTGCAAAAGCATTTTGGTTGGCATAAACAAAAATAACACACGATATCATAATGTATCATGTGTGTGAGTGTTCCCAAGGAATCCCCATAGGCAAGAAGAACTGATGGAAGCATGGATCCCTTGTCAAATTAATGAAACTTGTCTGTCATTTGCAAGCATTGAAAGAGAGTTATCAGAAAGTGAGGCTTCCCCCACCTTTGGATCCTGCAAATGTTATGTCATGCCCATATGGCAACATGTGTGTGCCTGTTTCAGTTTACTAGCAGAAAATGCTGTGTGTGCTTCTAGGGAGCCATGGGGGCACATTAAAAACTAGAGATAAACTGTCCCTTGCATCGTGATCATCACTGAAAAACAAATAAGAGAAATGTGTACCACTCAGACAGTCTCCGCTCTTTTTGTTCCCCGCTGGTTTTTTTCCTTGTAAGTATTGCTGTCCTTTTATGTTGGACATGCCCCCTTCTCATTGTGGCAGGAAAGTGGTGGAGGTTCCTAAGGAACATAGAAAACATAGACTTAAGAGAATACAGATAACAGTGGCCAACAAACATTTTGTTGCCTCAAATGTTAGGTCTGTTTCTGGGTATATTTGACCTGCTAATTCCAAAAATGGCACTAGTTTCCCCCTATCAACATTAATTTTTCGAGATACAGAACATATGTCATATACCAGTCTTTATCTGCTCACCCTGAGGAAACAATGATAACCATATCTAAGAAATTAGAGATTATGTGGTCTATCCAGTACAATTTTCTGAATCAAATAACTGCCTAAAACCCAAGACACTGAGATTTTTTTCCTTTGTTCGGTTGTGTAATTTTTTAAAATTCTGTCAAGAGCAACTTGAGAAACTGCAAATCACTTCTGGTGTCTGCCAGGACATTGCACAGGGGACACCCAGATTTCTTACCATCCTATGGGAGGTTTCCCTCATGTCCCCGCATGGGAACTGGAGCTGACAGACGGGAGCTCATCCTGCTCCCCAGATTCAAACTGCTGATCTTTCAGTCAGCAGTCCTGCCAGCACAAGAGTTTAACCCATTGTGCCACTGGGAACTCCAATTGTGTCTAGTCGTGTCTGACTCTGGGGGTGGTGCTCATCTCCATTTCTAAGCTGAAGAGCTGACATTTTCTGTAGACACCTCCAAGGTCATGTGGTTGGCATGACTGCATGGAGCGCAGCTACCTTTCTGCAGAATCAGTACCTCACATTTGCATGTTTCAAACTGCTAGATTGGCAGAAGCTTGGGCTAACAGCAAGAGCTCACCCCACTCCCTGAATTTGAACCACCACCTTTCAGTCAGCAAGTTCAACAGCTCAGTAGTTTAACCCGCTGTACCACTGGATGCTCCAACATAATGATAGATGACCAGGCTGGCTTTAGCACAGCAGATTAATCACCAGCTTCAGCTGCAGTAAATCATGACAACTGAAAGGTTGACAGTTCGAAGCCAGATCAGGATGAGCTCCTGACCTTCAGCCCAGCTCCCCACCCATCTAGTGGATCGAAAACAGCAATGTGAGTAGATGAAAAGGAAGTAAATTAAAGTGGCAAGGTATTTTAGGCATGGTTTTTCGATCAGAAAAAGGAGGAAAGTTTACGAACAAAGAAAGCTCTTTGACAAGGAGATGGAACGACAGCACCCCCTGTGGCCAGAACCAAGCACAGCCTCCAAAGATACCGAAAGATGGGAAAAGGCCTATATATATACCTCTATCAGTTGTCTGTCTTGTCATTGTATAATCAGCATTGAATGTTTGTCATATATGTGTTCTGTGATCCACCCTGCGTCTTTCGGGATGAGAAGGGTGGAATATAAATACTGCAAATAAATAAATAATCTTGGAGCTAAACTAATTTACTCAAAAAGTAAGTTCTTCACAATTTAATCTGCACATATGGAGCTCTGGTGATGCAGTGGGTGAAACCCTTGTGCTGGCAGGACTGAAGACCGACAGGTCAGAGGTTCGAATCCAGGGAGAGCACAGATGAGCTTCCTCTGTCAGCTCTGGCTCCCTATGCGGGGACATGAGAGAAGCCTCCCACAAGGATGGTAAAACATAAAAAAACATCCTGGCATCCCCCGGGCAATGTCCTTGCAGACAGCCAATTCTCTCACAGCAGAAATGACTTGCAGTTTCTCAAGTCGCTCCTGACATGAAAAAAAATCTGCACATCTCAGCCTCGAGAGAGTTGTCCTGATGTTTTATTAAATGTGCTTCCATTCCTCTCTAATGCTACTGTTGCCGTCTTCATCACATGGATATTGCTTAGAAAACACTGTTCTTTGGGAGTTTGGAACCGTGCAGAATATTCTGTCTTCACTTCCAACTCAAAAGCCCATTTCGGCTTGGAGGGACCCCTTGAAATTAAGACAAGTCTGGAGTGCAGCCCTCACAGTTTTGCATTGCAGACAAGCATAGCGCCGGGTGGAGAGCTCTATATTTGAGCTATTCATCCATTATTTAAAAACTGTGTTGGCAAAACAGTTTGCTTACAGCAGTGCCGCCAGCTGCG
Source organism: Anolis sagrei ordinatus (assembly GCF_025583915.1). Taxonomy (NCBI): domain Eukaryota; kingdom Metazoa; phylum Chordata; class Lepidosauria; order Squamata; family Anolidae; genus Anolis; species Anolis sagrei. The sequence goes on along the minus strand of NW_026844366.1, from coordinate 207,911,700 downwards.
TATGCTATTCCAGGTCCTGATTGACTGTGTTGCTGAATGAGTCAGGCAAAGATTCTCTTCTGGAAGGAAGAAAGGGAGGAGGAAAAATGTGAGTCAGATGGCAGAGCATTTTCGCAGAGGGAGAGAGCATGATATAGCTGTCCCCCAGCCTGATTTATGGAAATGGGAAAATGTACTCTCATCTCCACCACAGCACTCCCTCACGTTTTTAAAATTACAGTCACAATTCACATCCAATGCAAATGCTAAAAAGCATAACGATTGTTGGTGATCGTGCTTCGACAATTTTTCAAAATTATTATCAGAAGCCAGGGAACCTTAAAATAAAAGACTCAGTTCCAAGACGTGAGAAGTGACACCCATGAGCAAAACTAATATTGATTGAAAACACCCAGTGATGGAGGATTGTCATCTCTTATGTGGATTTCATGCTGAATCTCAATTTACTTGAGGAGGATGAGGAGACTTTTATACTGCTCTACCATGTCCTATAGTAGCGTCTTCCAAGAAAACAAAGAAAAAGACAAATAGCTAAAGGATTGATCAAAAGAAAGTAGGGCGTGCTTTAAACACACTGGATCCAAACAGTCACAAATACACAAACACACAATTTCCTCCAACATTTCACAGGTAAAAAAATGTCACACGTGGTGGCTAAGCAACATCAGAGTGTGTTCAGGACAACAAAGGTTATTAATAAGGAAGGACACACAAGTTAGGAGAGGCCAAAGCTGTTTGCTTTTGCCTGAACCTACTGGGAACTATAAAACTGAGTAGAAATAATATTTGCTATTTGCAGCAACTGAAGTAAGCTAGGAACAAAGGGAGAAAGTGAAAGAACGATAGAGAAACTGGGGGCTCTTCTACACAGTCATATAATCCATAATATCAAGGCAGACAATCCAAATTATCTGCTTTGAACTGGATTATCTGAGTCTACACTGCCATATAATCTAGTTCAAAGCAGATAATGTGGATTTTATACTGCTATGTGGAAAGGGACTTGGACCTTTTAAAAGCAGCTGAAAATGAAGTTTTATTGGGACAGTTGGAGGGTGGGAAATGCTCCAAACCTGTTTGTGACAGAATTGTATTAACTGGAAGTTTGTTCATTCTTCTTTGTGTGGCCTTCACTCATACTGACTGAAAGGTTGGCAGTTTGAATCCGGAGAGTGGGGTGAGCTCCCGCTGTTAGGCCCAGCTTCTGCCAACCTAGCAGTTAGAAAACATGCAAATGTGAGTAGATTAATAGGTACCGCTTCTGCGAGAAGGTAATGGTGCTCCATGCAGTCATGCTGCCCACATGACCTTGGAGGTATCTATGGACAACACCAGCTCTTCAGTCTAGAAATGGAGATGAACACCACCCCTCAGAGTCGGACATGACTAGACTTAATGTCAGGGGTAACCTTTACCTTTTTACCCCACTCATACTAGAGGCTGGCTGCTTTCAAGTCTGCAAATCAGAAGAAGACCATAAAGTAGAGCTTTCCAGACATTTCATGTTAGTGACCGAGTTTTAAAGAAGTGCATCATTTCGCAACACAGTATTTCAGTTTTATTGGTAAACACAGTAGTTGTGAAGGAAGGCATTAGAAAAAGTGGCTTTATCTGCCTTGACTTACCATTGCTGTGTAACCAAAGAATATACCACAGCAATGATAATAAATATTATTCATACCCACCCCATCTCTCTGTAAGGACTTAGGGAGGCTTACAATCAGACAAACAAATACAATAGGATTCTGGTTCACATTTTCCAAGGTGGAGATCAGTCATTCCATCCTTATTTTGATTCTCCATAAGCCTGAATAAACTCTTTTCTCTTGATCCAAGCAACACCTGCAGCTCACTTTTACTTGTCCTTGAATTCAGAAGCTGTTTCCCTGCCCAATGGATAACACCATGTGAAAATATGAAAACGTTCATTCTCCAGAAAAAGAAAAATGGGGGGGGGGGGCTTTCCAAAGTGCTCCCATCTTACAAATGGCACTGAAAATAACCCCCTTTAAAGACCGCAATGGACTCTATATATGCTGTGGCTGGAGAGTCCTGCAATTTATCCAAAAATGGCTTTTCCCGCTATTTTTCATGGGACAGAGGATATTTGAGAATATGACCATCATAGGATATAGCTAGCTTCCATGGGTGAGGTTGGGGCAGGGAAGGGACTGCTGAAAACTGTGGGAACCTTTCTGGCTTAAAGTTGTCCTTCTTCAGTTGAAGCATTCTGGAGGCACAGTCTCTAATCTGAAATAATTCTTTTAATGCAGTAAATTTCTTTCTAAATCAACTCTGCCACCAGTTCTAAGGTTTGCTTGTCTTTACTTGGGCCACAGATTTACTTCTGCCAATGTATTTTCGATTTGCTTGACCCCTGGATTTTTTTTTTTACTTTCAAGGTGTTCATTCGGCACCAGTGGAAAAAGATGGTCATGTTGAAGAAATGGTAAGTGTGTGTGTGTGTGAGAGAGAGAGAGTATATAGTGAAAGACAATATGTAGGTTTGTACCACAAAGATGCCTACACGCCATGATGGATCTGGACCAAACTTGGGACACATACACTTCATTATCCACATTTACATTATTGAGGATTTGAACTTTAAAAAGCACCCCTTTCAGGCCCTGAGAAGAGGGAAAGAAAAGAACAAAGCAGATTGACTGTGGCTAGGTGAAATGGCCAGCTTTCACAAAGGGAGTGAAGCAGATTAGCTGTTGTTAAGTACATGAGGGGAAGGGAAGAAAAAGGAAAGACAGAAAGAAAGAGAAAAGAAGGGAAAGGAAAGACAGGAGAGAGGGAGGGAAGGACAGAAAGAAGGAAGGAAGGGAAGGCATAAAGGCATGGGGGAAAGAAGGGAAGAAAGAAGGGAAGAGAAAAGCAAGGAGAAAGAAGAGAGGGGAGAAAGAAAAAAATAAGAAAGGTGGGAAGGGAAAGAAAAGAGAAAGGTATAAGGGGTGGGAAGGAAAAAAGAGAAAAGGGAAACTAAAGAAAGGAAGAGAAAGGACAGAAGGAAAGAAAAAGAAAGAAAGAAAGAAAGAAAGAAAGAAAGAAAGAAAGAAAGAGGGAGGCGAATAAGGGAAAGCAAGGGAAGAAGGAAAGAAAAGAATAGAAAAGAGCGGAAAAAGGTGTATTAGGGAAGTGGGAGGATGAAAGAAAGAGCCACAAAGAGAGCCTGCCCTCTATTGCCTGAGTGTAGCCATGGAGACATTGTGAGGAGCTGGAGAAAGGAGAAAGTAGGAGAAAGCTGGAGAAAGGAGAAAATAGGCCCCTAAAAGAGGCGGGCAGTACTAGATATATACTCGTATGTGTGTGTGTGTGTACTATATATTTGAAAACCCTATTACATTCCCTAAAAGAATATTTGGGTGAAATAAATTAAATTGCTTGCCGCAGCTTATCAAAGATGCTTTAGTGCATACCTGTGGCTTATCAACACACAGGTGGCTCACTCTTCCCTTTTATACCAGTGATGGGCAGCACCTTGGTTGCATACTTTCAGAACTGTCAGTCTCACTGAGTGAAATGACAGCTGTCATAAGCTCTCTTTTGAGAACCTCAGCTAGTCAAGGGATACTGGGACCTTAGCACTAGTTCAAAAAGTTACATTTCTGAGTTTGAACATGGGGGAATATGTTCAAAGACACCCATCCCAACTGTGGATAGTAGTGAATCCTATACTTGGACAGTAAGCATACCATACAAGTGCCCTGAATGTCCTACAGAGGCCCACAAATACATCCAGGGAGAACATATTATGGAGTAATGGGTAACTGAAACTGTGTTGTACTGCTCTCTATGATTTTTGGTCTAGCTTGACTGCAAAATAGAAGGCAGATAATGGTTAGACAACAAACAACATTGTTTCCTATGCTGTTTAAGAATGTTGGAAGAATCTTTGCCCCTTCTCTTGAAGAGGAACTTGTAGAAGATGCTCACCTGTTGCTTTACACCTGGGGCCAGGATCAAGGTGAGATTTGAGGCTGAGATCCAATATTACCCCAGAAGGGTCCAAGGTTCTGTTAGCATATCTTTTGTTTCTGCCCCCAATGCAATGCAGCCTGATGACATTGAAGTACACTGATTTCAAGGATAGGGTTCAGCACCTTGGATAGCTCTTTAGAACTCATTGTTGCCAGTGTAATATTGCTGTCGTCCTCTGCGTTGCGTATGCTGAAGTCACTTTCAAAGATTACTTTATTGATCTGAGTATAATTTAACCACTTTTGAAAGCTTCCACTAGGAATGGTGTAATTGTAAAATGAAGAACAGAAACTTTCTGAGTTCTCATTATTGCCTTTGCTCTAGGTAACGCGGTGCATTGTAGAAGTCCTTTTGAATGTTCTGTCTAAGGCCGATGCTCCACCCATCAATCCTCTATGTAAGGAGTTTCTGAAACAAAGTAAGTGTGACTCTCTACTTAAGTGTGCTATCTTTAAGGGAACCTGACAAAGGCTCACTCTACACCAGGGAGGTCCTCAAACTTTTCAAGTCAAGGGCCTGTTCCACAGTCCCGTGAGACTGTTAAGGGGCCAGACTGGAAAAACATGAATGATTTCCTATACACACTGCACATATCTTATTTGCAATGCAAAAAAAAAAAAAGGAAGAACAATGAAACATTTAAACTTAGGAAAAAAATTCACGAACATGAACTTAGCTGTCTTTCAATGGGAAGTGTGGGATTGCTTTTAGCTGATGAGATAGTCAGATTAACTAGCATTGTTGTTGCTGTTGTAGTTTCAGACTTAGGGTAACATTCAGTCTAAAGTTTAGGGCAAGGGTTGGGGAAATAGGTACTGATTTGGCGAGAAGGTAAAAGGCACCCTGAAAAACATGCTGGCAAAATCTGACTAGGAAGGCATCCATGGATGACAGGCTCCTTGGCGTGGAAAATGAAACAACAGCACCTCTCCATGGCTGAGTTGAACACAGCTTGATGCAGGAGATAAAAAGAGGAAGCCTTGCCTGTGTTTATGTACTGTCTGTCTTTGTCAATGGTATAACGGCATTGAATGTTTGCCATATATGTACCTGTAATCCGCTCTGAGTCCCCTCGGGGAGATATAGTGGAATATAAATAAAGTTGTTGTTGTTGTTGTTGTTGTTGTTAAAGTCCATAGCTTCCAGTTCTGTCCATAGCTTCCAATTATCTATTAATTGTCTGTCATCCTACCTTTTAGCTACTGCTTAAATGTCCCTGCTCCTCTTTCCTATATCCACTTTCCCCCTTCAATCTCAGCTTTCTCCAGAGGCTGTAAACAGAGTCAAAGTGTGGAAGCAGTTTGTTCAGCAAAGCAAGAGGAGAGGGATGATGATGTGAATTCCCCAGTAGACCTAGGCCCCTTCCACACAGCAGTATAAAATACACATTGAACTGGATTATATGGCAGTGTAGACTCAAAGTTCAAAGCTAATATTGTGGATTATCTGCCTTGATATTCTGGGTTATATGCATTTGTGGAAGGGCCCTTAGGCAAAGGCAAACTGCTGCAGCCTCTCCTAGCTTCGTTATTCATCATGTTTGCCTTCCTGGTTGCACCCTGATGTTGCTTGGCCACACATGGACTGGTTTTCATCTCTGAAATGTTGGACAGCATGTTCTTCTTATTGTTAGGCAACTATGAAATCATGATGATAAATCAGCTATGTATCAGTACATAGTACATATTATCTACAAACACTGATCCTCCTCTGTTCATGGGTCTTCAGCCTCTCAGGTGGACAGAAAAGAATAAGTATGGGAGATGGAGATTGACAGAAGAAGGTCCAGGTAGAAGGGAGAAACAATGGTATATTCATAACAAAACCAGTGTTTTTATTTTGTATTTAAGGCAACCGACAAAAGGAAGAAGAGCAAGATCGAGCCCGAGATTTGGAGACCAACACAATGGAGAAACCACAAGAACGCCCTGTGAAGGATGACCAAGGCCCAAATGAAGAAGAGTTTAAAAGGCAGGCCGAAGTGGGTGAAAAGTGGCATCCAGAGGAAAAACAACATGGTGGAAATGACGCCACAGAAGGGGATTCTTACTCCTTAGATGAAGCCCATAAAGGAGAAATCAAGGAAGAGGATGATAAAAGAACTGAGGAAGATGGCAGCTATAAAAGAAACTTCCCCAGTGAAGGAGAAAGCCAAACAAAGAAACACAGTGAAGACCTGGAAAGTGAGCTTCAGGATAAAAATATTCTTCCTCCCCCAGGAAAGGTGACTGAGGATGACTACAAACGGTCTGGAGGCCAACAGGAGGAAATTATGCATAGCCAAGAAAGGAAAAATGAAGATAGCAAGGAAGAGGAAGATGCTGAGGAGGAAGAGGAGGAGGAGGAGAGCCGTGAAAAGTATCACCATAGTTTTCATCGAGAATATGAAGACTCTTCTGAGAGAGATGCGGATACAGACAAACAAGGACATAAACCAAGTTATTACTATAGGAAACCAAGGTTGGGCAGCTCCTCAGAATATAAGAGAAGGTATCATGATGAGAAGAAGGATTCACCTGAAGAGTCAAGTGAGGAAGAACGTGAATTCTGGGATAAAAGAAGCCACTACCCCAAACATTATTATGAGGCAAGACATCATTCTGAGGAGAAAAGAAACTCAGTCGAAATGCATGGCTCTGAAGAAATGGGGGGAAAGAGCAGGAATAAAGAGCATCCAGATAAATGGCAGCCCAGTAGAGAGGACAGTGAAGAGGAAGATATGGGTCACCACAGCTGGGGAAATGAAGAGAAACAGCGTGATCTTGAGAGGAAGAGACTCAGGGAGGAATTACAAAAGGAGCTGAGACACCAGTATGAGGAACGGACCCCTCACAGCAAGCCTAGTGAGGAAGATGTAGCCAAGGAACATAGTAGAGATGAGAAGAGGCATCAACATGACAAAGAACGTCTGCAGTTACAGCTGGAGGAGTTGCCAAAGCTGCAGAATATGGAGAAGGAGGATAGAGAGCAGAGATTCCACATCCCAGAAGAAGGAGAGAAGGAAGAGAAACGGCATTATCCTTCTGTCCTTGAGAAAGAGCTAGAAGAAAGGCACCACAATGAGAGGGGAAAGCATGTTGCCAACAAGAGGACACTTCTTCTTGAAGAGGGCTATCCAAGGAGCCACTATCTTGTAGAAAATGTGAAAAGAGCTGTAGCTCCATATATCCCTTACTACCAGCAGTTCAGATGGAAGAACAGACAGGCTGAGAAGAAGGCTGACATTGAAAATCCTTTTCTGGAGAGCGAAGAAGAAGAACCCAGATCCCAAATGAACGAGCGAGACTTCTTCCCCGAGTACAACGACTATGATTTGTGGGAGAAGAAACAACTAATGGATGACCTTGGTCACAAACACAGCGAGAACAACAATCTTGAAAGGAGTCACAAATTTGAAGTGAAAAGGCAATACAACAAGATGGATCAACTTGCCCATCTTCTGAGCAACCGAAAGAAATCAGTCGAATTCCCAGAACTTTACAGTTCGAGGGAAGATATGAAAAGGGGGCACATCATAAGAAGTGGCGAAGGAAAGCTCAGGCAGCGGCCTCTGACCCAAGAAGAGGTATTGGATTATTTATTTTGTTGGGAAATGTATTGGCTTTCAAATATCAACAGAGTTTTTAACATTTCAGCAGGATGATCTTGATTCATTTATGCATTTGAGCCATTCTGAGTCCCTCCACGGAGGTTAGGGAAGAACAGGATACAAAAATTTTAAATTAATTAAATAAATAAATAGTTTATATCTTGTCTCTCTCCCAGTATGGGTCTTCAGGTGGATCACACTGTATATAAAATCAAATATAGTTAAAACAATGAGGTAATACAAATGTTTGAAAAGCAATTAAATAAACAGCAGTGTTAAACAATATTTACCAATACTATACAATGACTACTTAGTTGTGCCTGCATAGCTAAGTAGTTACATCTGCATAGCTAAGTAATGATGCAGGATGCAGTGGGTCCTTGGTATCTGTTAGCGTTTGGTTCCAGGATCTTGTGTGGATACTAAAATATGTGGATGTCTAAGTCATATTATATACCGTAGTATAACAAAATGGTATTTCATATATAAAACTAGCATATATTCTTTCCTCCCCACATACCTTTTTCCCTTTCCCTTTTCCCTTTCCTTGTGGCACTTCCTCCCCTTCCCTTATATATGTATATCACCTTTATTTCTCAGTGACATCACAGCCAATCCTTCATGTAGCAACAGCCAATCCTGTGACATCACAAAAGACCAACTGTCTTTGAGATATAGACAGACAGGCAACCATACATACATACATACATACATACATACATACATACATACTTTGACAAAAGCAATGGTATTCCCCATAGTCACCTATGGGTGTGAGAGCTGGACTATAGGGAAGGCTGAGCGAAGGAAGATAGATGCTTTCGAACTGTGGTGTTGGAGGAAAGTTCTGAGAGTGGCTTGGACTGCGAGAAGATCCAACCAGTTCATCTGCCAGGAAATAAAGCCCGACTGCTCACTGGAGGAAAGGGTATTAGAGGCCAAGATGAAGTATTTTGGCCACATCATGAGAAGACAGGAAAGCTTTTAGAAGACAATGATGCTGGGGAAAATGGAAGGAAAAAGGAAGAGGGGCCAACCAAGGGCGAGCTGGATGGATGGCATCCTTGAAGTGACTGGATTGATCTTGAAGGAGCTGGGGGTGGTGACAGATGACAGGGAGCTCTGGCATGGACTGGTCCATGAGGTCATGAAGAGCTGGAAGCGACTGAACGAATGAACATCACTTTGACTTTTAAGTATATAGATGGCAAATCAAGGTGTGCCTTTTAGATTTAAAAAAATCAAGGTTTAGATGTGGAATCATAGATATGGAAGATTGGCTGTACTGGCAAACTTTAGTTACACCTGTGTAACTAAAAACATCTATGTAACTAGGTGACATCTGTGTAGCTAAATAATATCTCCTTGCCCATCTTTCCCAACCCACCTTAGGTGTAAGGACAATGACTTTTCCACTCCCCTCCCAGCAGGCTACAAAAGGACTTGAAATAGGTGGAGGTCCTGCTTCTGATTGTCACTGCCTTACTTGCTGTTGGGAGGAGGGTGGAAACACTCCCCTTCTTGCATCCCATTTGGAAACTGAACGGCCCTTCTTTGTCCAGTCCAGCAGTCTTAAAATGGACTGGGGTTACATTTATGTAGTTTACAGTTGCAGCATGCCTTACCAAATGCAGAGCAATTATAGATCTGTAACTAGCCTGCAAATCTGTAGCCTGCAACACTTAATACCAGGCATTACTTTAATGGCTATTTTAAAAGGCGTTTTCTAAGTGGTCAATGGCATTCACAAATAGACGTTTCACCCTCTCCATTGCTAGAGCTTATTATTGGCAACCTGATCGTGCTGACATGTGCAAAGTCCTTCCTGTTGACACTTCACATCCAAATAGCACACAGAACCAGCAGGGCGTTGCCCTTAGAATCTGGCTTTGGCTGGATTTCACTCAGTCCTCAGGTACCCTCAGATATCATTTACACTTGTGCCTCCTTGGAATTACATAACATGCTGATATTTACCCTCTAGAAACTTGTCAGCAAAAGTGAACACTTAAGAAAAGGTGTTCCATGTACGATCTTGAGAGCTGGAATGTCAAGAACCTGGCATTCAGCTGCTTGGGCACGATAGAATCAACTTCCAAGTAAACATGTCAGATAGGTTCTTGCTTTCATTAGCCTTTGTTATTTATTCCTTCAGTTGCTTCTGACTCTTTGTAACCTCATGGACCAGCCCACGTCAGAGCTCCCTGTTGGACGTGGCCACCCCCAGCTTCTTCAAGGTCAATTTATTTATTTATTTATTTACTGTGCTTATAGACTGCTGTTCTCAGCCCAGGGGCGACTCACAGCGGTGTACAACATGGAGAGATAAGGTGCAATTACAAGACATAATCTAACAACAACTAGCAATATCAAAACATCATCATCAACAACATCAACAATCACAATATCAATAATACAAATACAAAAAAGTCATTTGCGTCGTCTCATCGTTAAGACACAATCCAATATCGTTTTCCATTGTTCCATTCCTATCGTCATTGCCAATTATTGCACTTCTTGTTCGAACGCCTTTTCGAATAGCCACGTCTTTAGTTTCTTGCGGAATGTCATAAGGGAGGCCACCCGTCTGATGTCTACGGGAAGGGTGTTCCACAGCCGAGGAGCCACCACCGAGAAGGCCCTGTCTCTCGTCCCCGCCAGGCGTGCCTGTGAGGCAGGCGGGATCGAGAGCAGGGCCTCCCCGGACGATCTCAAAGTCCTCGTGGGCTCATAGGCCGAGATGCGGTCAGATAGGTATCTTGGGCCGGAACCGTTTAGGGCTTTATAGGCCATCGCCAGCACCTTGAATTGAGCCCGGTAGCAAATCGGCAGCCAGTGGAGCTGGTACAACAAGGGCGTTGTATGCTCCCTGCGTCCCGCTCCTGTTAGTAACATGGCTGCCGCACGTGGACCAGTTGAAGCTTCCGGGCCGTCTTCAAGGGCAACCCCACGTAGAGAGCGTTGCAGTAGTCTAAACGGGATGTAACCAGAGCGTGGACTACCGTGGCCAAGTCAGACTTCCCGAGGTACGGGCGCAGCTGGCGCACGAGCCAGAGCTGTGCAAATGCTCCCCTGGTCACCGCTGAGACCTGGGGCTCCAGGCTCAACGTTGAATCCAGGATCACACCAGTCAAGCCAGTCACTTCAAGGATGCCATCCATCTTGCCCTTGGTTGGCCCCTCTTTCTTTTTCCTTCAATTTCTCCCAGCATCATGGTCTTCTCTAAGCTTTCCTGTCTTCTCATGATGTGGCCAAAGTACTTCATCTTTGCCTCTAATATCCTTCCCTCCAATGAGTACTTGGCCTTTATTTCCTGGAGTATGGACTGATTTGATCACCTTGCGTTCCAAGGTACTCTCAGAATTTTCCTCCAACACCACAGTTCAAAAGCATCGATCTTCTGTCGCTCTGCCTTCCTTCTGGTCCAGCTCTCACATCTATAGGTTGCTATGGGGAATACCATTGCTTTAACTATGCGGACCTTCGTTGCCAGTGTGATGTCTCTACTCTTCATTATTCTATTGAGATTGGTCATTGCTCTCCTCCCAAGAAGTAAATGTCTTCTGATTTTCTGGCTGCAGTCTGCGCCTGCAGTAATCTTTACGCCTAGAAATACAAAGTCTGTCACAGCCTCCATGTTTTCTTCCTCTGTTTGCCAGTTATCAATCAGTCTGGTTGCCATAATCTTGTTTTTTTTGGATGTTTAACTGCAACCCAGCTTTTACACGTTCTTATTTCACCTTGGTTAGAAGGCTCCTCAGCTCCTCCTCACTTTCAGCCATCAAAGTGGTATCATCTTCATATCCATTAGTCTACCGAATGATTTAAATTAGTTCTATGGCACCCACACCTACATCCAAAGGATGTTTGCTTTGTAATGCTCTCCAGAAAATGACTCACTCCAGTAAAGTTTGAGTATGACCAAGTCATGATGGGAACATTATTCTTTTCCCATCAAGGGCTGCATCCTCTCAAGAGTAATGTGTTGGAGCCACAAGGTGATGTAGACTGAACAAGAACCAAACCATGGACATAACTTCAAAATACTCTCTCTCTCTCTCATTGGCTAGAATTTAGTCTAAAACATGTCTACATGGGATGAAGAAATCTTCATCCACCTTGGCCTTCATCGGGTGCTATCTGAGAACTGCCAAAATGCCTCTGTTTGGAAGTGATGTTTTAAAGCTAAGACTTTACTTTTTATTACATGTAAAAAACCAAGCACAATCCGGAGCCACATCATAATTATTTTTTAATGCTAAAGGAGACTGGGAACCAAAGGACTTTGCTTTGATTTCTGGATCCTCGGTTCCCCTGCCCTGATCTAAATGACATAACCTCTGCAATTTATAGCATATCACTATGTCATCCTAACCCCATAGTTGCTTGCTCAGTGATTTCAGAGAAACATACTGTACATGTCTTGCATAATATTTGAAACCGGAGTATGTTGTTTCAGAGAAACACATGTAGCCTTGAGGTAATCTTCTCAGATTCATAACCACAACTATCACATGGCAGGAAGTGCTGGAGTAAAAGGGAACTCACAGTTCTAAATAAACATTTGGCTGAAATTATAAGTTTTTTTAAGAAGCATGCTTGTACTTTAAGATCATGTTGCTGCTGCAATGTTGACAATATATCTAATATTATGCAATGGTATAGAGCACTATGCATGTTAGTATAAGGTTGTAAATGCTTATTCTTCACAGTGGTTATGCATTATATCCAGTATCATTGGCAGCTAGCTTCTTAATACCAATTGCTGAGGAACACAAGAGACCCCTTGGTGGCACAGCGGGTTAAACCGCTGAGCTTCTGAACTTGCTGACCGAAAGGTTGGTGATTTGAATCTGGGAAGCAGGGTGAGCTCCTGCTAGTAAGCCTAGCTTCTGTCAACCTAGCCTTTCGGAAATATGCAAATGTGAGTAGATCAATAGGTACCACTTCTGTGGGAAAGCAAAGGCGCTCCATGCAGTCATGCTGGCCACATGACCTTGGAGGTGTCTACAGACAATATCGGCTCTTCAGCTTAGAAATGGAGATGAGCACCACCCCGCAGAGTCGGATGCAACTAGACTTAATGTCAAGGGGAAACTTCACCTTTACTTTACTATGTGTGAAAATGACCTTATAGTAAATAATAATAAAACTTTATTTATATACTGCTCTATCTCCCCGAGGGGGACTCAGAGCGGTTTCCAAGTAACATCACTGAAACATACAAAGGAAACAGCATAACATAAAATTAACAAAACAACATAAGCATAAAATCATCACAATAACACATGTATATTAAAAATAATCATGGATCATGTTGCTGCTTTTTTTATTTGTCATGTCAGGACAACCAGTCAAACTATATTACATTTCTAACAGAAGCAAACAAACAGACAAAATACAAAATTTGTGAGTTTGGTAGTTGATTAAATGTCCTTTGACCAGTATCTGGCCACTTGGCATGCTTCTAGTGTTGCTGCAAGAAGGTCCTCCATTGTGCATGTGGCAGGGCTCAGGTTGCATTGCAGCAGGTGGTCAGTGGTTTGCTCTTCTCCACACTCGCATGTCGAGGATTCCACTTTGTAGCCCCATTTCTGAGGTTGGCTCTGCATCTCGTGGTGCCAGAGCGCAGTCTGTTCAGCGCCTTCCAAGTCGCCCAGTCTTCTGTGTGCCCAGGGGATGAGTCTCTCATTTGGTATCAGCCATTGGTTGAGGTTCTGGGTTTGAGCCTGCCACTTTTGGACTCTCGCTTGCTGAGGTGTTCCAGCGAGTGTCTCTGTAGATCTTAGAAAACTATTTCTTGATTTAAGTCGTTGACGTGCTGGCTGATACCCAAACAAGGGATGAGCTGGAGATGTCACTCCCTTGGTCCTTTCACTATTGGCTGCTACTTCCCGGCGGATGTCAGGTGGTGCAATACCGGCTAAGCAGTGTAATTTCTCCAGTGGTGTAGGGCGCAGACACCCCGTGATAATGCGGCATGTCTCATTAAGAGCCACATCCACTGTTTTAGTGTGGTGAGATGTGTTCCACACTGGGCATACATACTCAGCAGCAGAGTAGCACAGCGCAAGGGCAGATGTCTTCACTGTATCTAGTTGTGATCCCCAGGTTGTGCCAGTCAGCTGCAATGTTGACAATATATCTAATATTATGCAATGGTATAGGGTACTATGCATGTCAGTATAAGGTTGCGATTGATTACTGTTCACAATGGTTATGCATTTTATCTACCTATCTATCTATCTATCTATCTATCTATCTATCTATCTATCTATATGTATCTATATATCTATATCTATCTATCTATCTATCTATCTATCTATCTATCTATCTATCTATCTATCTATCTATCTATCTATCTATATGTATATATGGAAAGGTAAAAAGGCTGGACTTATTCTGCTTGGAGAAGACTTTGAGTGACATGACTGCTCTCTTTATATATCAAGGCCGCCAAAGAGGAGGGGCAGGTTTGTTCTCCAGTTTCCTAAGGAGTAGGACCAGTTATAATAGTTTTCAGTAGAGTCGACTGTGATGGGACCTCTCGACAGTAAAAGCGGTTTGGGAATTGAACCAATTGCTTAGGAAGGTGTTATGGTCTCCGTCTCTGGATCATCATTGAGGGATCATAGGAACTGTTGTCCAATAAACCACTTTCTAAGTCCTGGGTCGGATCCCTTGGGGTGAAACATAATTAAGTACCAGCTTGTTCAGTTTCTTTCCGACAGAGTAAACAATGAGAGTAATACAGCAACACTGCCCCCTTCTGTGCTGCTCTCTTCTGGTGCAGGAGTTTTTTGCAGACAGAAACGGGTGGCTCCTGAGAGGCCCAGGAAAACCAAAGGGATCATACTGTGAGGAAATAAATATGTGCAAATAAATTATAGCCATATGTAATTTTTCCTCACCATGGACTTTAGCAGTGAACAGACTTTTTATGAAAAAGGTGGCAGCCAAATAATACAAAAGCGATAATTTGCAACACAGGCCCCTTCCACACAGCTGAATAAAATCCCTCTTTATCTACTTTGATTTGGGTTATATGGTAGTGTGGACTCAGATAACTCATTTCACAGCAGGTCTTGCGGGATTTTTCTGCCTTGGTATTCAGAGATGTAAGGCTGTGTGGAAGGGCCCATAGTGATTTGTAATCTAAAGCTGTGTTGTCATAATTTATTTTATTTCCCATTCTTCACAGGAGAAAGAACTGGAAAATCTGGCTGCGATGGATTTGGAGCTCCAGAAGATAGCGGAGAAATTCAACAGTAACCGGCGGGGATAAAATTTTCCTGGCCTAATCTAGGAAATGGTGAAATCTGGCTTTATTTACAGTATCCTTTCTCTATTGGTCAAATCACTGCCATGAGTGTTGTTTTCTCCCCTCCTTAACCAGGAATGCAGTTTACTAACCACAAAAAGTGTGATTTACATGAGTGCAAGAGAGCATCTTGATATTCCCAATATGCTAGGGAGATCTGAGCAGCATGAATTCTAGTGTATAGACTTCTGTGCAAGACATTTTTAAGTGTGTGTGGAAACAATTGTCTTTGTGTTCTTCAAAAATATATTCTTTGTTAGAAATAATAAAACCACATTGTCCACAACATCCACACATTTGCCTCCTCTGTTAAGTCTTAAAGTGATTTATAATGTTGTGGTGGTCAGATGGAACAAAAGGCAAATCACAGCTCTATGTTGAAGGCATGGGAGCCAATGGGATGGATCGGGAATGGGAGGCCAACCTGTGCTCAAGCGCTCTTCACTGGTTCTATTTCAAGCCTTTTTAGACTTCCTTCCAAAGCTCACTGTGCCAGAATTCTGGAAGAGAATGGGCTATACAAATAAAAACAAAAGGAAAAATGTGGAAATGACAAGTTTAGAAAAGACCGAGTCCAGCCTTGATTAATACATGGATGAGGGGACCACCAATTAATGCCATAGGCTATACAGTAGGCCCTCTATGTTGGCTGAGGTTAGGGGTGCAAGACCCCCAGAAAGTAAAAAGAACCCCCCCCCCTATTTTTGAAAACCTAAGAGAACACCTCTCTGAGAATCTCTGAATCTTCCAATGTGACTCCTCCAGCAGAAGTTAACCCTAGAGTCCCACCGGAGGACCTAACGAACCCTTGAGAGAATAAATGTATTAATCAAACCTGCAAATAATCAAGTCTGCAAAAGTTAAACCCACAAATGTCTGCTTTGAACTGGGTTGAGGATGGAACTGTCAAAACCACCTCTGAGTACTCCTTACCTAAGAAAACCCTAAGAAATGCATGGGGGTCCACCATAAGCCAGGTGAGTTGAAAGCACATATACACAAATGTCTCCTGATATTTCATATCGAGATATGAAAGAGCAAAGAATGGAAGTTAGAGCTTCCAACGCACAATATTTGTGTTCACCTTGAGGCATTTCTAAGATCTGTAATGAGCTGGACATTAGTTGCAGGCAATCTCAGTAAAGCAGAACTGACCAGATACCCGTGAAAACACAATTTCATGTACTTCATATCCTTGAAGACCTTGGAAAATACACAAAGGTGTCTACTGCCAATAATGAGGAATGCAATGGTACTTTCATGTTCCATCTTGACAAAATAAGAAATGATAGGAGGAATAGCCCCTTTTGAGGAATGTTGGATCTGTAAAGATTTTCTGGGGGGGGGGGGGGTGATACAGGGGGTATGGAGGAATTGAGTTCTTGTTCTTTTGAAATCACATTGTAGGAAGTCTCCGTTATTTATGCAAAGGAAAACTACATTGAGTCTTCTCCTTCTTTTGGAATTGGTATAATTGCTGCTTTCCTGACCAGGATCAACTGAGTTGAATGGAGTAATTTCTAACTTGGCTGATGGGAAGGGCCAAAAGGTTGGGGAAAAGGGCAAACTTCCTTTCTCTTCCAATGATCAAAGCGCTGCTACTGTTCTGCACAATTTTCATTAAGATGGCAGCTTGCACGATTATATGAACAGGCTGAATTATTTGTTCTAGAGTAAGCACATTCAAATCCAGGGAGCAGAGTGAGCTCCCACTTTCAGCCACAGCTTTTGCCAACCTAGCAGTTCGAAAACATGCAAATGTGAGTAGATTTATAGGTTGCTTATTTGTAACCATAGTTTCCCGAGTAGTCACCTGTGAATACGCACATATGGATAAAGATAAAGAGGATAAAGAGGACTGGTGGCTAGCCCCGCCCATGGGCTATATATGCTCGAGGGGGGTGAGCGGGGCTAGCCGGGGACTAAAATGTCTATTTTATCTTCTAGAAGGTTCCGAAAGCTGTACTGCGCAGGCGCAGAGATACCATATGTGCTTATTCACAGTTGACTACAACAGGAAACAATAGATACCGCTCAGGTAGGAAGGTAACGGCACTCCATGCAGTCATGCTGGCCATTTGACCTTGGAGGCATCGATGGACAATGCCGGCTCATCAACTTAGAAATGGGAATAAGCACCAACCCTCTGAGTTGGACATGACTAGACTTAATGTCAAGGGGAAACCTTTACCTTTACTTTAAGCACATCCTATTCCAATGGCGGATTTGTGACAGAGGCAATAGAGACAATAGCAATAGGTCAAATCATGACTGATGTGCTGACCAAGAACTCTTATCAATGTAGCACTACAGTACTAGCTCTGTTTTGTCTGCTATTGTTTTAGGAAATCAGTCTTGCATAGGCAATACGGGTGGATTGCTCTGGAGATCCAAAAGCAAACCATTGGGTTCACAGTTCAGATATTCAAAACTATCTTAAGAGGTAAAATGAAGGCATTAGCATCCAAGATAGCACTTTTCTGGGAGAAAATCTTAATACAGATAAAAATATTGTTATCGTATACATGGGCAGTACGCACAGTTCTTGAAACAATACATCAGTGACATTTCTAGTTTATAGACAGTATAAAAATAAAGCAAATATGTTTTTAAAATTATTTTTCTATTCTTTCTCACTCACTCCATGGAGTCCAAACTGTTTTTCAGTTTCCACAATAATACACTCAGAAGGGAAAACTCTTGTATTACAAAAGTAATATAATTTATTGAAATATAGTTTTACAGGACATAAAATTCTACAAAACAAAAGGTGTATCGTTAAAAAAAGATGAAAGCCAGCTTTTTTTTTTTGTAAAAAATGGTAACATGTGTAAATGGATTCTAAAATTCACCCTTGATGTTCCTTAGTTCTTGTGTTCAGGAGGAGCATCCACAGTCCTGTTTCCCTCAGATAGCAATGTTATGACATGGTATTACAACATCAGTTTTAAAGGGCGCAATAACAGTTTCAAGTCTGAGCCAAAACATGACCGACCACTGCAACCAAAGGAAAACTGCAGTAAAATGAGAGACGAAGTGCTATAAGAAACATGGGATGAGAATTCAGGAAGCACAGGAAGAGAGTAGACTGGAGATTCAGTCAATTTTGGCAATATCTCTAGGAAAAGGTGATTCTTAAAGAGTGATGTCATGAAATCATTCAACAGGTGAACAAATACAATTCTGAAACTATGTCCCTGTGGGGACTGGGCTGGTTCTTCAGTCTCCTCTTCCCTGATAATGTCCTGCAGAAGGCGGCTCTTCCTGATAGTAGCTGGAGGGAAAAATACAACGCAACACAATACGTAGCAATATGACACAAGGATAATTTGTGTCCTATGAAGAACAGCTTCTTCAATCATCAATGGTGTTCTTCAAGTTTACGCTTTTTAGATGTTGGCTCACCGGCTGCCTGGTCTGTTTCCCCATCATTTTTTACAACCTCATTTGTAACAGTGATACCTGTTAATAGGTACCCACCGCCACCACTCATCATCAGTTTGGGATGGCTTCGGTCTGGCAAAACCTACCAATAACAAGAGAGGCACACGTTACTATAGTAGAATACTTTAAGCAGCACCAGTTGTGTAATCACAATAGGTGGTTGTGGTTCAGAATTCCAAAGGTCAGGATGAATATCCCTTATCTGAAACACTTGGAACCTGTAATGTTTTGGATTTCAGATTTTGAAATATCTACATCTGCATATACATACACAATTGAATTATTTTGGAGATGCGAGCCAAGTCTAAACACAACATTCATTTATGTTTCACATATGTCTCATAAACACAGCCTGAAGGAAATTTTATACAGAATATTTATAATAATTTTGTCCATGAAGCCAAGTTTACATACACTTAACCACTCGAAAGCAATGGTGTCACTATCTCAGCTACCCAAGTAGACAATTTTGGGTTATTTAGTATTTTGGAATTCCGGATATGGGCTGCTAAACTTGCATAGTAGTATTATACAGTTTAACATGTAAAAAACCAGCCATTAAAGCAAAAAGAAAAAGAGATTGGTCACAGTTTCAGGACATCAGAGAAACATTCTCACTACTTAGATGTTTATAACAGTTGGATACCTAACTCTACATCACCCAGGTGAAGCATTAAAACATGTAATACCGTAATTTCTGTTCTCATTGGGATGGGGAATCTTTGATGGGCCTGATGTTTTGGGTCAACTTTCAACAGAACAATGTTGCTAATACTCAGGAATTGTAGGGTTATAGTTCAAACACCGAAGCCTCGAGCAGAGGTCCCACCTCTGTATTCCTTGGACACTGACTCTAAGATTCCTGAGATCCATTTTAATTGGCAAGGTAAAGTATGAACCTCTGCCTCTCTTATTATTATAGAATCGTAGAGTTGGAAGAGGCTTCGTGGGCCATCCAGTCCAACCTGGATGGAGGAAAACTGTATTCAAAGCACCCCTTACAGATGGCCATCCAGCGTCTGCTTAAAAGCTCCAAAGAAGGAGGCTCCACCACACTCTGGGGCAGAGTTCCACTGCTGAACAGCTCTCACAGTCAGGAAGTTCTTCCTAATGTCCATATGGAATTTCCTTCCCTGTAGTTTGAATTAAAGGAAGGAAGGAAGGAAGGAAGGAAGGAAGGAAGGAAGGAAGGAAGGAAGGAAGGAAGGAAGGAAGGAAGGGGAGAAGGGTATGATGGAAAGCAAGGGAAGAAAGAAAGAAAGAAAGAAAGAAAGAAAGAAAGAAAGAAAGAAAGAAAGAAAGAAAGAAAGAAACGAAGGAATGAAGGAAGAAAAAAGAAGGCGAAGGTGTATGGGGGAAATCAAGGAAAGAAGACTAACTGCACAATTATCCCCAATTCTATTGTGCTATTTCCTCCATCTTAATCATACAGTACAGCTCTGTTAATATTTTTTCATCTGCCACCAAAAGGAACTGGTGAACGGTTGAGAATGACCACATGTTTCTTCTCACTGAAAAAGTAGTACCTAACATTTCCGATTCTCACCTGATAGCTCCGTAACCATGTCTCTGAAAGTTTAAGATTAATGACTCCTCCTTTCTCTCTCAGCTTCGTGTAGCACTCCACTAATGGCTGAGAAGAGAAGAGAGACTGAAATTACTAAATGAGCTTCATTGAAACATGTAGAAAAAGAACCAAAAGAAAATGTATCTCATTCACCTCTTTATGCTGGCAGTAAACAACAAAAGGCCTTGAAGGAGCAACAAATTCTAGTAACGATAGTAGTAAGGGCACTGGATGAAATCGACTGGCTATGATCAGACTGCAAGAGAAAGTTGTGCAGAGATTAGCTATGTTTCCCAACATATCAAAACTATAAATTTAGATTTGTAAAGAGAAAGATGAAGCCATTAAGGAATATTGTGTAGGAAAAAACAATGCCCCCCCCCCCCATTCAGCATTTAACAATATAATAAGGATTTCACATTTGAAAGACAGATATAAACACTGGAAACTACAGGCAGTCCCCAAGTTACAAACATCTGACTTACAAACRATTCGTAGTTAAAAACAGATGTGAGACAACAGCAAGTGAGAGAAATCATTCCTCGGAAGGGAAATTCACTCTTGGAAGAGTTATTATCATGGAGAAAAGTATCTCCACTGAATCTTTCTCACCAATTCTTGTTTCTACAAGAAGCCACATTTTTCAAAATATAATTATCACAAGGACAGAAAATGAGGTGAAATATTCTGAACAAGGGAACAGATAGTGAAATAAACACCACAGGGGTGTTAACCCTTCCCTATGCTATCCACAGCTAAAAAGATATAATTTTGGCTGGAGTTACACTTCACAAATGTACCCGTTTCAAGTTACAAAGAAATTCAGCTTAAGAACAAACCTATACATAACTTGGGGACTGCTTGTACTGAATGATTGAGGTGAAAAGTGTTTCTATGGTGATTTTTTTCTTTCTTACTTCTCCTTATCCTTTCTGATCCTAATTATCCACTCCTTACCCAACATATTATGGGTACTGATTGTCAAGAGCAGAGCTTTCCAAATGGTGTGTCACAAGATGTTAATATGTTGGCTGCAGTGTGTAGGAGTGTCATACGAACATAACAAAAACCTCTTAGTCTATGTAAAATAAGCAATAAATCATATATTTTTGAAAGTACAAATGAAAGGTTTTTATGAAATATCTTGTGTCCTCATACATTTCATGACTACAATTTATGTATGTGTCCATATCTTTTACATGGGGTTGGTTTAACGGCCAAGATGGTAGTAAACATGAGTTACAATGTCGTGAAATGATGGATGTATAAAAAGTGTGTCATCGAGATGAAAAGTTTGGAAAACTCTGGTCTAGAGATAGTACTGGAGAACAGGGCATGAAGAGATTGGACGGAAATTAACACTATGTAACACAATTTTTGTTCCTTGGCTATAAATGTCATTTCCTAATTGGTTCTATCATAAAAACATGGAAAAAGTTTATTAAACTGCAAAAACTTTGTCTTGGTGGGACATCCTGCAGCACATTATTTTACAGTTTTTCAATGATCATCTCAACCAATTCAACATAGTTTGCGGCAGCCACAAAAACAAAGTTTCTGAAGTATAACTACTACTTTCAAAGTAAGTACAACACAATTAAACAGGAAATAACACTTTCAAACCAGGAACAGAAAATATTTCAAAATTTGTTACAAAGTGAATGGAGAAAAACAACTATGCTAAGAAGGGAACAAAAACCATTATAAAAGGATGACAGAGCCAAAGCAGTGAGGTTACCACGTTGAACCATTCAGGCAGAATAGGAGACTTAAGACTTGACTAATTCTGGATGGTAATGTACAATTTTTAGATTAGATATAGGATATTTCTTGCAAGCAGTATTATGTAAACCAGACTCACCCATCAGCATTTTTGTCCTTCAACAAAGCAGCAGTTTCTACAAACTTTTTTCTTTTCTCCTCTTGTTTCTTTTCTTTGTCATGCGCCTGGGAAAAACATTTTTAAGAGGCTGAATGACAGATATAGCTTTCTAAACAAATCCTTTTATGTACAACTTTGAAAAATTATATGACAGACCAGGACTGGAAATTTTTAGCCTTCCAGATATTCTTGAGCCAAGGGTCCCAGCATTTCTCACCAATGGTGTTGCTGGGAGACACAGTCCAATAACATCTGAGTGGTCACACGATTTCCAGCCCACAAATAATTTGTAGGAGGAACTGACTTCAATTTCCACCCAATATCCATTGAAAGAATTGATCACACATAAAATAGAATTATGAAAGATAAGTTGTCTTCCAGTGTTTTTCGCTGAACTATAAGTTGTGTTAAATTAGGCCTGTTTCCTAAACTTTAATACTGATGAAGTTTAGTTATTCAGTGGCATCAAATGCACTAAGGCAGTGTTTCTCAACCTTCCTAATGCCGTGACCCCTTAATACAGTTTCTCATGTTGTGATGACCCCCAACCATAACACTGTTTTCATTGCTACTTCATAATTGTAATTTTGTTACTGTTATGAATTGTAATGTAAATATCTGATATACAGGATGTATTTTTACTCACTGGACACAATTTGGTACAAATACCCAATACGCCAAAATCTGAATATTGGTAGGATTGGGAGGTGGGCATTTGATTTTGTCATTTGGGAGTTGTAGTTGCTGGGATTTATAGTTCACCTATTCTGAACTCCACCAACAATAAAATTGAACCAAACTTGGCACACAGAACTCCCATGACTAACAGAAAATACTGGAAGAGTTTGGTGGGCATTGGTCTTGAATTTTGGTGTTGAAGATCACCTACATCCAAAGAGCACTGTGGACTCAAAACAATGATGGATCTGGACCAAACTTGGCATGAATACTCAATATGCTCAAATTTGAACACAGGTGGAGTTTGGGGAAAATAGACCCTTAAATTTGGGAATTGTAGTTACGGGGATTTACAATCAAAGAGCATTCTGAACCCCACCAACGACAAAATTGGGCCAAACTTCCCACACAGACCCCCATGATCAACGGAAAATACTGTGTTTTCTGATGGTCTTTGGTGACCCCTTTGACACCCACTCATGAGCCCCCCCCGGGGTCCTGACCCCCAGGTTGAGAAACGCTGCACTAAGGCAAGATTTCTTATGCTCTTATCCTGAAGTCAATCGCATTAGTCTACAAAAAAGAAGTTGATGAATTTAACTTGCGGATAACTTCAAGTCAGCAGGAACAACAAGCATTCAGTGGCACCTTCTATTATACCAATGGTTCTCAACCTGGGGTCCCCAGATGTTTTTGGCCTTCAACTCCCAGAAACCCTAACGGTTGGTAAATTGGTTGGGATTTCTGGGAGTTGTAGGCCAAAAACATCTGGAGACCCCAGGTTGAGAACCACTGTATTATACTAATGTTGAGAATAAATCTTGGCAAATGGGGGGGTAAACACTTGCAAGTGTGAACCGGTCTTCAGAATGTCATTAGACAGCTTTAAATTCTTGTAAAAAGGTACACTTAACTTCAAGTATAAACATGGTGGTGTACCCATTCAACTAGCTACGGAAGCTACAAACGGCAACCAAGTAATACCATGAAGTTTCAAAACTGAAGGTGGGATATCAAATCTTGTAAATACATAAACAAAAACAACATTTGGCTCATTCCTTAAGTTTCCTTGAGTTAGTCAATAGAACCTTACTGTTCCCTTTGCTTTATTATTGTCAAATGCTTCACCCTCAGTTGGGAGGTCCACCGCTTCTTGTTCTTCTGGCTGATTGCTCTCCATCACGGCACTGCTTTCCATATCTACATCTTGTGTAGGCTGCTGTTTCTCGTCGCTTGACCCATTGCTGTCTTCTGCTAAAGCCATACTATCTTCGGACTCGGAGGGCAGTGCCTTTAAAGAAAATGTCCCAGAGAGAACACTGTCCACTTTGCTGAGCGGGAACTCATAAAGCATCTGGAAAAAGGAGTCTGGGAATCCAAAGCAGTTCGTGGCGGCTCTGACAGGTCCTCCCCCAGGATACATATTAATAATGGATCCATAGCCTGCAAACATCCACCAAAGTTAGCATAATAAGTATTAGAACTCACAAAGCTGCATTGTGATAGACTTTCTCACATTAGTAGGTTCAGTGAAGAACTGCCATTGTTTCCCTTCCATTCTTTGTTCCCATTTAGGAGCACCTTAAATTGGTTGTTGGCCAAAACAGAATGTAGAATTGGAGAAATAAACAACTGTTTCCCAATGGCTTCCTATATGTTTATCTTTTCTATAGCTTTACATTATATTGAATAATCTGTTTTTGGTGAAAATGCTATTCCACTATGCATTCCTTTAAAAAAGGGCAATGAAAGATTGTATCTTTAAAGCTATACTCTACCATAAAAATATCAATGTTTTAGTGTTTCCAAAAATGTTTCATTCCAAAAGTTCTATGTTTCAGTTGTTCTTTTTTGAAAAACGGCATTCATAATCTTTTGGAGATCATATTATTATTATTATTATTATTATTATTAAACTTTATTTGTACCCCGCTAGCATCTCCCGAAAGACTCGATGCGGCTTACAAAGGCCAAGGCCTCAACACAACAACAGCATAACAAAACAACTCAAAGCAAAATCAAAAACATAAAGCAATAACAACAAAACATTACACCGTAACACAGTAAAAACTAGGGCCAGGCCAAGTAATGGGTACAGAATTAAAAAGTGCTGGGTGTGACAGGTGGTGTGTTGAATTTCAGGGCAAGTGCAATGTGCAGGCAATCTTAAAACTCTAATAAAGTGCTTCTGGGACATAATGCTGGAGTTTTCCTATTCCAGAAAGGCACATTGGAATAGCCAGGTCTTCAAGCTCTTCCTAAAGACTGCCAACGTGGGTGCTACCTTTTTAGAAAAGCATGTGGTATACAACCAGATATAATTATGCAAGGCAATGGTCTCAGTGGGTAGAATGAATAACCTGTTACCTCTGATCTATTAGGAAAACAGAGATTTGTCAGGGCATAAAACCACCAGAGGTTTAGAGGTATTTTTCAGTGCCATATAGTTAGATAGTTAGATAGATAGTGCCATATAGTTAGATGTCCGACTCTGGGGGGTGGTGATCATCTTCATTTCTAAGCCGAAGAGCTGGCATTGTCCATAGACACCTCCAAGCTCATGTGGCTGGCATGACTGCATGGAGCAAAGTTACCTTTCCACCGAAGCAGTACCTATGGATCTACTCACATTTGTATGTTTTTGAACTGCTAGGTTGGCAGAAGCTGGGAATAACAGCGGGAGCTCATCCCGCTACCCGGATTTGAACCACTAATCTTTCAGTCAGCAAGTTCAGCAGCTCAGCAGTTTAACCTGCTGCGCCACCGGGGTTCACACATATATATATATATATATATATATATTTTCTCCCATAAAACAACTTGTTTTATATCATGCACTCAAGAGACAAAAAATAAAGTAGACATTGATATAAATAACATATTTGTTTACTCACAACCTTCATACAAAGGTACAAAATGTATTAGGCCATATTTGAGACAGTTCCCTGTGCCAGCTAGCCAGGTCATCTCTCTTATAACAAAACAGCTATTAATGAGTCACATTGTCAAAAGGAGAGAGAAGAGCATTTGGTTTACAGCCCCTTCTATAACTTCTCAGGAACCATAGAGTAAAGGAAACTGCATACCAGAACATACACACAAACAGTAAACAACAGGATCATAGATAAATAGATTACTAGAGAAGGCTTGAAAAAGGTTGTCTTGAAAAAGTTCTTACCTCCCATTCTCTCCATAACAGCACCAAGGACTAGCCCCGCACAAGTCTCCATTACAATCATCTTGTTGCCAGCATGGACATTGCCCCAAGTCAGCATCTGTGCTAGAGTATCATATCTCAAATAACTGGAAAAATAAAAGTTTTATTTCACTCTCAGTATGATCTTCCAAATTTTAAGGAACACAATGAGCTATGTAGGGGTTTGATAAGAAAGAACGTACAAAAATAAGTACATCCTTCTGAAGGACCAAGTTGTTCAATAGCAAATTGGTGCCCTCTGAAGGAGAACTGATGAATATAATTAATTTTGACAATTTCAAGGTACAATTTGAAACTACCCATGTTTCTGCCTTATGGAGCACACACTGAAAAAACAAGCAAGGCTTGAAAATATATCTGGTCCTTTTCTGTTAGAAGTAGACTGTAGATTTGCACTGACAGACATAGAGATTCCTAGGAAGCTTGGACAGTATTTTTAAATTGTGCCTCTGACCCCCACAAACGATCTGGCTACCAGTATTTTAAAAACTCTAAAATCAAGACAGTAAATACAGAGCAAGACTCAAAAAGCAGGGGAATTCCAGACAAGAATCAATCAGGGCCAGCTAACACCTCCAAAGGATCCCCAGACAGGAAGCAGCCAGGCTTTGAAGCTGCAAGGCCATTAAATGCTAATCAAGGAGTCCAATTGCAACATTCACACTTGCCTCAAGCAGACAAAGAGTTCTTTCTCCCACCCTGGACTTGCCAAGTTTCCAACAGACCCCTCAACCTCTGAGGATGCCTGCCACAGATGTGAGTGAAAAGTCAGGAGAGAATGCTTCTGGAACATGGCCACACAGCCCAGAGAACTCACAGCAACACAGAAGATTCTAGTTTACATTCTTTCAAAGATGCATTTAGATACCTAAGTTTCTCATATAAATGACATGCAACAAGCCTTACTTGATCTTTCCTGGTTCTCTTGCGTAATACATTGTCGACAGAATACGTGTTGATGGTTTTACAATGGTAATAATTGCTTCATATCTGTAAGCAAAGCACAACTTTTGTTAAAGGCATGGATGACCTGCTTGACTTCAACTACTCCCTGAAATGGCCAAGATTCAACTTACTTTTTTTTCTTTTTCTTGATGTATTTATCCTGGGCAAATTCTGTCTTGTCTCTAAATGTAGTGCTGTTTTCTATCAATTGCTGGACAATTTCCTTCAAGAGAAGACAAATTTATTCGTTTCTTAAATGAATTAAAATTATTTGGAAATATGCTTCACTTTAAAAACATAGAATCATAGAATCAAAGAGTTGGAAGAGACCTCATGGGCCATCCAGTCCAACCCCCTGCCAAGAAGCAGGAATGTTGCATTCAAATCACCCCTGACAGATGGCCATCCAGTCCCTGTTTAAAAGATTCCAAAGAAGGAGCCTCCACCACACTCCGGGGCAGAGAGTTCCACTGCTGAACGGCTCTCACAGTCAGGAAGTTCTTCCTCATTGACTGGAACGGCGATACGGCTGATGACAAGCCAACAAGGAAACATTACTCAATGATAAATAATATAGCTGGTTCATTATCTGAACAGTGGAGCCCCCGGTGGCACAGTGGGTTAAACCCCTGTGCTGGCAGGACTGAAGACTGACAGGTTGCAGGTTCGAATCCAGGGAGACCGCATATGAGCTCCCTCTGTCAGCTCCAGCTCCTCATGCGGGAACATGAAAAAAGCCTACCACAAGGATGGTAAAACATTAAAAAAACCAAAAACATCCGGGCGTCCCCTGGGCAACATCCTTGCAGACGGCCAATTCTCTCACACCAGAAGCAACTTGCAGTTTCTCAAGTCGCTCCTGACAAGACAAAAAAGATTATCTGAACACAGGGAGGAACTCATGGTAACCTAGGGATATGATTCTCTATGAGCTCCAAGAAGACAGATTACATACTTCAAAGCAGCATGTAATCCCAGCAAGGACCAGATATAACAAATTCTTCTAATGATACTTTTCAAGTAACAGCCATACTACTCTGTCTCTGGCCAAAAACCAGGGTAGCATTTATATAGGAACAGAATGATATACTTGTTGGCAAATGTACCCAGGTTCATTCTCTGAATTTTCCATTTAAACCAGTGGTTCCCAACATTTTTTTGACCAGGGACCACTTGACCAGGGACCATTTTGACAAGAGACCACTCTCCAACATTCGTACCAAAAGGGTTAGAAATCAATTTTCGGTCAACTTTAGATTCGGTTTGGTGATTTGGGGTGCTGATTCAGAAAAATGCATTGGATAGACCACATCAGCTCTAGTTTCTGATACAGAACATATGCCATTCAGTAGTCGCCATCTGCTCACCCAAAGAAAACCATATTTAATAAGCCTCGGCACTATACGAGGGTTTCGCAAGACCAGTCGCTCTAGTTGCAACGGTGACGCCGTGGACCATATTTTAGTTCTTGGGGACCACTGGTGGCCCACAGACCGCAGGTTGGGAAACACTGACTTAAACTATGAGATGATGACTGACGGGAAAGGTCCCATCTCTGCCACACAACCATTTGTTGGTTCCTGCCTATTTTTGCCTGAGACTCAGAGAGTCAGTGGTTACCATCCATTGGTCCTGCAGATCTTTTGGACTTCAAATGCTAGAAGTCCGAGAGTCAACTGTTCAAAACACTGGAGGAGACAACATAACCTGGGAACAGGCAGTGTTCTAGGTTCTAAAAATACAGAACTGCACTCATGGAAGAACATGTTTTCTAAATACAATAGACTCTTTTGACATAGGCTGAATCTACACTGATCATTTCATGCAATTTCAAGTCTGTATTGAAGAATGTGGTTTTGCTGTGCAGATGATTGTACAGCAAATCCTGGAATGACTTCGAAGCCCAGATTACGATTACACAAAACCACAGAGCACTGATATTCATTTAGGAGCCTTTTTTTGCATGCTTTTGTGAAAGTTTGCTGTCTGACTGGCACATTTTGAGATTAGCTTTGATCTGTATTAAATGGTCAGTGTAGATAAGCCCATAGTATAGTTTTCGAAGTGATAGTGGATCTCTAAGAATCAGTCAGTGAGTCATAAAATACAGGAGTTTTGGAATATATTATTTCATGAGCTAAACTATGCCTCCTCTTCTCTTTATAATACAATGATACATAGTAGAAGTCTGCTCAGATTGAGGCTGAATATCCCTTACCTGAAATGCTTGGAAACTGAAGTATTTTGGATGTTTTTGGATTTTGGAATATTTGCATTTGCATACATGTACACAATGAGATATATTGGTGAATGGACTCAAATCTAAACATGCATTTCATTTATATGCCATATCCATCATAGGCAGGTAATTCCATACAAAAAAATTGTCAATAATTTTCTGCACAAAACAAAGTTTGGATACGTTGGACTATCAGGTAGCAAAAGTGTCATTATTTCAGTCACCTACAGAGATTATTATTTTGGAGTATTTTAGGATTTTGGATTAAAGATGCTCAACCTGCACTGCAAACTACTCAGATTTAAAACTTGTACAGAGAATTATCAGACAAATCACCATCAAAGAGATGTGGATGACATAAATTTTAGTTACCTGTCCTTTAATGCCTTTATCTTTCAAAGCCTTGATGTCATCATGAGTGAGTTTTTGAGACTTTCCATCATCAACAATATTGCGATTATCTGTACCCGCTTCTTTTGCTTCTGAAAATAGCACATATAGAAGCTTAAAACATTGAAGGAGAAAAGAGAGAATAGCTGGTCCACAAAATAATATTCCTACAGCATTTAAAATCTCAGCTTCCTCCAAATCTTGTAGCTAGAGATTGCCAGTTTGGACACAATGGTAAACTGTAGTGAACTGAAGATTTCCTGGCTTGCTTGTATGTATCACCATAAGGCCAGTGTGGCCCTTAATGAAAATTAGTTTGACAGCCCTGGGCTAAGGCAAGAGAGGAAACCACTAAGGAAGAGATCATCTCCACCAGACAAACAATATCTAGTTCACTTTGTTTGGGAAAGATACCAAAAATATACTGCCTGGACCTCATACAGCTGAACTCTCTGCTTCTCTCCTACCTGTTGCTGTTTCTTCCACCCTCTTTTTTGGTTGGAGGCTCCCACCACTGGTCACTTCAAACGTCGTCCCATAGACCTGCCCAATGGCATTATCCAGGTAGAACCACTGTTTTTCAAAGATGATTTTTCTGGAGATTGGGAGAGAAATAGATGAGCTCCTGAAGGGATGACTATCCAAAATCCCACAAAAAAACAATCAAACCTAAAGCAGACACAACATTATTATTCTGAAGCTCAGATGAAAGCACCAGCAGACCCTGTTACCATTACCTTTTAAGGAATTTCTAGTGCAGGCAACTAGACTCCAAAGCAACACCAAAGTCATGAAAGCAAGAATCAATACCCCTGGCTGAATCACATAATGTATGTGAAGGTTCACTGCTATAAGGAGGGGAACGGTCCTAAAACTTAACATGCTTCCTCAGGAAAACTCAGGGCTCCATTATAACTGTAATAGGGGAAAACTGGATCCACTTCCCTTAATGCCTCCCAAATGCAGGCAGTCCCCAAGTTACAAACAAGATGGGTTCTGTAAGTTTGTTCTTAAGTTGATTTTTTTTGTAAGTTGGAACATTTTTACTTAAACTTTTACATTTTTACTTAACTCTAGATATATATAGATACATATATATATATATATATAGAGAGAGAGAGAGAGAGAAAGAGTATTTGTGTGTGGATCAGAATTAATCCAATATAATTAGATTTTGAACAATGTGGCTTGTTGTGGAAACAAGGATTGGTGCTAAAGCTTCAGTGGAAACACCTTTTTTTCATGATAATAATTCTTTCAGGAGTGAATTCCCCTTCCTAGGGGGAGATTTCTCTCACTTCCTGTTGTTTACCCCCCCCCCCCAAATTCTTAACTAGGAGTCGTTTGTAAGCTGGATGATTGTAAGTTATTATTATTATTATTATTATTATTATTATTAACTTTATATGTACCGTGCTAACATCTCCCGAAGGACTCTGTGCGGCTTACAAAGGCCAAGGCCCTCAATAAAACAACAGCATAACAATACAACAATAAAACTCATAAAGCAAACCAATCAACATTAAAGCAATAACAGTAAAACATTAAAACAATACATCATGACACATCATGACACATTTAAAACTAAGGGCCGGGCCAAATGTAATGAATAAAATTAAAAGTGCTGGACATGGCATATAAGCAGTTTAGGGTAGGTGCAATGTACAGACAATCTTAAATCTCTAATAAAGTGAGTTTGGGACATGATGCTGGGAGTTTCCTATTCTGGAAAGGCACACTGGAACAGCCAGGTCTTCAAGCTCTTCCTAAAGACTGCCAAGGTTGGGGCTTGTCAGTTGAGGATTGCCTGTACCCAGAAGTCCATGATTGCCCATCCTTGCTTTCATTTTCTTTCTAGTATCTGAGGTTAAACATAATAGAATCAGAGTTGGAAGATACCCCAAGGGTGATCCATCTGGTCCAATCCCATCTGCAGAGACATATATCTAAAGCACTCCTAACAGATGGCCATCCAGGTATCTGCAGGGGTTTCCATAATATGATTAGACTTCAGAAGGGCAAACACAATAAATAATTCACTATGCTGGGTATTGTTATTATCATAATTATATCATCGGGTTGCGGTGAGTTTTCTGGGCTGTGTGGCCATGTTCCAGAAGCATTCTCTTCTGACGTTTCACCCACATCAATGGCAAGCATCCTCAGATGCTGTGATGTCATAACACATGACTGCATGGACTGCCGTTACCTTTTCACCAAAGCGGCATCTATTGATCTACTCAAACTGTTAGGTTGGTAGAAGCTGGGGCTAATAGTGGGAGCTCACCCCACTCACTGCATTCGAACCGCCGACCTTTCGGTCAGCAAGTTCCGCAGCTCAG
>NW_026844366.1:207451781-207879446 GCF_025583915.1 Anolis sagrei ordinatus | reverse complement strand
CCATGAGCCCAAGTGTGACTGTACAGTGGGATCTCACTATCCACTGGAGCTTGGTTCCAGAACATCCGCGGATACTAAAAATGGGTAGATGCTCAAGTCCCATTGTACAAAGTGGCAGAGTTCAGTTGTGCCCCTTTAAGATATGAGACGGCCAATTCGAGGCCGTGGATGTGGGGATCCGTGGATGGGGAGTCCACGGCTGCAACATGCATTGGCGACATGTCAAAAAAAGAGGAGTTCCTCTGCAGGCAGAGAAGCGAACCTGGCCCACCTTCTCCTGGCGACGGGCACCGCCTTGAAGACCTCGTTCCGCTTGAGCACCGCCCAGTCCCCCTCGCGGATCACCCGCCTCGCGCCCCCGTCCATGCTGGCACGCGCCCTCGCTCTCTTTCCTCCAGCCGCAGGTTTCAGGAAGTGCTGCTCACGCGCATGCGCCGGCCGGGAGAAACCCCGCCTCCTTTTGGGTTGGGCTTCTCACCTGCTACCCACTCGTCTTCCCTCACAAAAGCCGGCGCGCGCTGGCAAGAGCCATCTCTCCCGGCCGGAAACGGAAACAAGGTTTCTTCTGTTGCCCCTGACTTCTGCCTTCCCCAGCATTCAAGTCCTAGGAAGGACTCAGTCTTGGTTTGGTCGATAACATTTAGATCAGGCATAGGCAAACTTGGGCCCTCCCTCCCGGTGTTTTGGACTTCAACTCCCATAGCTGTTAAATATATTTATTTTGGTTTACTCGTTTTTATATAAAAATATAAATAAATATATTTAACAGCTAGTAAAAAAGCCAATAGGATTTTGGGCTGCATCAAAAGAACTATAGTGTCTAGATCAGGCAAAGACAAACTACAGCTCTCCAGGTGTTTTGGACTTCAACTCCCACAATTCCTAACTATCTTTTTTCAATAGTGTTAAAAGCTTGGTAGATACAGGGAATGCTGTGGATGTAGCATATCTTGATTTTAGCAAGGCCTCCAACACAGTTCCCCATGACCTTGCAAACTAGTAAAACATGGGCTAGATAATATCAGGCCAGGGTTTAGCACAGCTGGTAAAATCACCAGAAAGGATAACATCTACCAATCAAAAGGTTGCTAGTTCAAAGCCCCTGGTCTGTTCTTTTGCTTGTCAATGTATGTATTTTTATGGCATCGAATTGTGCTGATTGTGTACACCGCTCTGAGTTGCCTCGGAGCACATATGAGCGGGGTAGAAATAATGCAAATAAATAAATAAAACATGCCACCTTTCTGTCTGTTCTGTCCTGTCTGTCCAAATGACATTGAATGATTGCCATGTATGTTTACTGTGATCAGCCCTAAGTCCCATTGGGGATACAGGGTAGAATATAAATAAATAAATAACAATAATAATATTACTGATAGGTGGATTTGTAATTGGTTGACTAGCTGAGCAAAATATAATAGAGGTAAAGGTTTCCCCTGACATTAAGTCTGGTTGTGTTTGATTCTGGAGGGTGATACTCATCTCCATTTTTAAGCCGAAGAGCCGGCCATGTCCGTAGACACCTCCAAGGGCATGTGGCCAGCATGACTGAATGGAGTGTCATTACCCTCCTGCAGAAGCAGTACCTATTGATCTACTCACATTTGCATGTTTTCAAACTGCTAGGTTGGCAGAAGCTGGACCTAACAGCGGGAGCTCATCCCGTTCTCCTGATTTGAACTGCCAACCTTTTGGTCAGCAAGTTCAGCAGCTCAGCGGTTTAATGTGTGGCGCAACTAGGGCCCCCCAATATAGTTTCCTATTTATTATTCTTGCCTTTCATGTGTGGGTGTGCATATATGTGTGTGTTAGATTGTTTGCAAGTAGCTGGACCTAGTCTGTTTTTTTTTGTTTGTTTGTTTTACCAGAGAGCCATTGACGTTGATCATGCTATATAAATAAACGAGAAGAATGATGAGTTTAGTTCAAATGGCGCCCTCTAGTGATTCTTTTTGTCTCTTGCCTTCCTCGAGACAAGCGTGGAATATCTGCGCATGCGCTTTGCCTTCGCAGGGTTTTCACTTTCGCCTTTGTGACGCTCTCGGCCGCCCAGCTGTAACCATGGCAACAGGGGAGCGCGCGCCCTCTGCTGATTGGTTCTGGGAGCCGGATGCGGAAGGAGACGGGGCAATACGGCGCCAAAATGAAAACAGAAGGAGAACTGAGGGAAGCGATAGCTGATCTGGTCGTTGGCTTATCACTGCTGGTGAGTTGATCAATCGCAGGGCAAGGGCAGACTTGCAAGCCTAGCGTGCTTGTCGTCTACCAATCAGTACGTAGAAAAGTACTGACTAATATCAGTCTTCCATGTAAAAGGCGAGAAATATCCTGTCTACTCTCAATGGTTGTTGCTGTTCATTCGTTCAGTCGTCTCCAACTCATCGTGACCTCATGGACCAGCCCACGCCAGAGCTCCCTGTCGGCCTTCACCACCCCCAGTTCCTTCAAGGTCAGTCCAGTCACTTCAAGGATGCCATCCATCCATCTTGCCCTTGGTCGGCCCCTCTTCCTTTTGCCTTCCACTTTCCCCAGCATAATTGTCTTCTCAGGCTTTGCTGTCTCCTCATGATGTGGCCAAAGTACTTCAACTTTGTCTCTAGTATCCTTCCCTCCAGTGAGCAGTCGGGCTTTTTCCTGGAGGATGGACTGGTTGGATCTTCTCGCAGTCCAAGGCACTCTCAGAACTTTCCTCCAACACCACAGCTCAAAAGCATCTATCTTCCTTCGCTCAGCCTTCCCTAAGGTCCAGCTCTCACATCCGTAGGTTACTACAGGGAATACCATGGCTTTGACTAGGCGGATCTTTGTTGCCAGTGTGATGTCTCTACTCTTTACTATTTTATCGAGATTGGACATTGCTCTCCTCCCAAGAAGTAAGCGTCTTCTGATTTCCTGGCCACAGTCTGCATCTGCAGTAATCTTTGCACCTAGAAATACAAAGTCTGTCACAGGCCTCCACGGTTTCTCCCTCTATTTTCCAGTTGTCAATCATTCTTGTTGCCATAATCTTGGTTTTTTTGATGTTTAGCTGCAACCCGGCTTTTGCGCTTTCTTCTTTCACCTTGATTAGAAGGCTCCTCAGGTCCTCCTCGCTTTCGGCCATCAGAGTGGTGTCATCTGCATATCTGAGGTTGTTAATGTTTCTTCCAGCAATTTTCACCCCAGCTTTGCATTCATCAAGCCCCGCACATCGCATGATGTGTTCTGCATACAAGTTAAAAAGGTTGGGTGAGAGGATGCAGCCTTGCCGTACGCCTTTCCCAATCTTGAACCAGTCTGTTGTTCCGTGGTCAGTTCTTACTGTTGCTACTTGGTCCTTGTACAGATTCCTCAGGAGAGAGACAAGGTGGCTTGGTATGCCCATCCCACCAAGAACTTGCCACAATTTATTATGGTCCACACAGTCAAAGGCTTTAGAATAGTCAATGAAGCAGAAATAGATGTTTTTCTGAAACTCCCTGCCTTTCTCCATTATCCAGCGGATATTGGCAATCTGGTCTCTCGTTCCTCTGCCTTTTCTAAACCCAGCTTGAACATCTGGCAACTCTCGCTCCATGTATTGCTGGAGTCTTCCTTGCAGGATCTTGAGCATTACCTTACTGGCATGTGAAATAAGGGCCACTGTACGGAAGTTTGAGCAGTCTTTCGCATTTCCCTTTTTTGGTATGGGGATATAAGTTGATTTTTTCCAGTCTGATGGCCATTCTTGTGTTTTCCATATTTGCTGGCATATGGCATGCATCACCTTGACAGCATCATCTTTTAAGATTTTAAACAGTTCAGCTGGGATCCCGTCGTCTCCTGCTGCCTTGTTGTTAGCATTTTGGCCATCTTCCGACCTGGGAGTCCCATCTTCCAATGGCATACCGACATATCTCTGGTTGTACTGGTAATGACAGTCGTGGTTTTAACCCTGTTGTCATGTGTGTTTTATTGACTTGTTTTCATGTTTAGTTACGATAAAATTTTGTTTTAATTATTTGCATTTAATTTATTATGTATTTGTATTTTTAATGTGTACTGAATGGCATTGAATGGCTGCCGTTTATGTTGTAAGCTGCCCCAAGTCCCCAAGGGGAGATGGGACGGGATATAAATAAAGTTGACTTGACTTGTTGAGTTGGAATCCCTTTTCTTGTAACTTGAATCCATTGCATCAGACCCTTTCTCTGAAGGGGCTAAGAGCAAGCCTGCGCTATCTTCCACATCTTTTCAGATATCTGAAGATGACAATCATATCACTTTCAATCTTTTCAAGTATACCCATCTGCCTCAACTGTTCCTGATAGGGCTTGGTTTCCATACCCTTCACTATCTTGGTCATTCTCATTACAGCTTTTTCACATCTGTCTTAAATTATAGTGTCATGATGTGTACATGGCATTCCAAATGGAATAGGGTGGTGTTGACATTTCTTTTGGAAATTTATTTATTTATTTATTTATTTGCAGTGTTTATATTCCGCCCTTCTCACTCCGCAGGGGACTCAGGGCGGATTACAGTGTATTCATATATGGCAAACATTCAATGCCAATTTTGACATACAACATATACAGACATACACAGAGGCTATTTAACTTTTTCTGGCCGCCAGGGGAGCTGTCGCTTTCATCTAATGAAGTACTTCTGCATTCCCCGCATGCTTTTGCTGGAGTCTTTTTTATGGCCTCATAAATCAGTTAATTTAACCTCCCCACACAAGGTGGTACCTAATTTTCCTACTTGACAGATGCAACTGTCTTTCGGGTCGACAACAGGCTACACAATTGGTTGGAAGCCCACTCCAACCCGGGCTGGCTTCAAACTCATGACCTTTTGGTCAGAGTGATCTTAATGCAGCTGACACTCAGCCAGCTGCGCCACAATCCCAGTGCTGTTTAAAAGTGTTGTTTAAAAGAAAGAATGGTTACTATGCTTAGAGATTGGAAGGATTGCCCATTATTTTAATTGTACCTACAGATCCATTGAGAGTGCAGAGATGAGTGGTGAAACCAGTGGGAAGGGTTCTGGACGAGGAGGAAGCGGGTTTCAGAAGTGGAGAGGAAGAGGAGGATGGCCAGGAAGGGGAAAAGGACGTGGACAGAAAGGAGATTGGAAAAATGCTGCTGCAAAGCCGGTGTCTGGTATGTTAATTGCATAGGCTGACTTGTTTTATTGTCGTTTGCTGTTGAGACCTGATTATTAAAGGACTTACCTTTAAGATGACATGAAGACGAAAAAAGTGTTATCTGCGAGTATAATATAACGGTTGAATACTGTGGCTGGGACACTGTGAAGAAATATAGACTGTTAATGAGGGGAATTCTAATGAAATCCCCTCTGTGTTTCACTGGCAGTTAGTTTTATTACTGTTTGGGAATTAAGTGTAACTATGTAACGTTTTCCTCTTGAAACTAGGTATTTTTAAACAACTGTTACTTCACTAATTTTGTTCTTGGGAATAATTTTCAGCTCAACCTCAGCTCATTCAGACAACATTGGATCAAGTTATTCCTTATAGAGGCTGGAAACTGTATTTCTCGGAAGGTGAGCTTTCCTGCCTGCTAGATAGCTAAAAAGAAGAGGAAAATACTTTAGTTGTCTTCTTCAGTTTGAGTCATGATAAAACTAAGCCCTCTGTACTGTGGATTTATAAAACACTTGCTAATATTTTTCCCCTTCTTTCTATTTTTGAAGCTGGGGAAAGGTGCATTGTCCCTTTTTTACCACATCTCAGCCATCCCATCTGAGGCAGATTATATAAATACACTTTGGACATTTTATTTAAATTTATTTTTGTCATTTGATTAATTGGTTTTTAAAAAAATCTACTTTGTGTTTTTATACAATAATTTTAATACCAAGTGCAAGTATTTGAAAACAATGTATTGTCGAAAATGTTATTGAAAACATCTAATTTTTTGGATGATGATGTACTTTGTTGAGGAAATACAGTTGCTAATAAAGGAGATTTCTGGATTATATTTTAAGTCCTAAAGAAATTATTTTAATGCTGCTGAAAAATACTGTTTGGGGGCTTTAAAAAAGGATATATTTTCCTAAATAACAGATTTGGTTTATATCCCTTCACTTAAACATGCATGCTTTCAAAATCAAATAAAAGACATACATTTTTAAATACA
The DNA here is from genome assembly GCF_025583915.1 of Anolis sagrei ordinatus. Taxonomy (NCBI): domain Eukaryota; kingdom Metazoa; phylum Chordata; class Lepidosauria; order Squamata; family Anolidae; genus Anolis; species Anolis sagrei. The sequence continues at coordinate 207,873,324 of NW_026844366.1, read as the reverse complement.
TGTGTTAATTTGTGGAAATTGTCCCAATTCAGTTTATGATGACAACTCCCCCTTTGTTCAGAAGACTGAAGCACTTGAAAAGTTTTTTATGTCTCGAATAGAGCTTTATGATAAGGTAAGGCTTTCTGTGATCTTTCCCACCCAAGTTCCTCTTTCTCTCAGCCTGCCGTTTTAAGACTTTTAAAATGGTATCCTACTGTAGATACTTTTGTTTTCTGAGGCTAGCTTGACAACCAGTGCAGCATTACCTCTGGCTTTTTTGAATACTTGGGCAAAGAAATGGCAGTGGCCATTTACATATTTTGTGTTAGCCTTCATTTAGTCTCATTCTGATCATAGCATTTCACAAGTGGAAAAGGGGAGTGCATAAGCGAAAGATTTCTGCCTGGTTAAAGGAATTAATTTAATCTGTTCAGATGGCTCAAATCCATGAGCCAAACCATGTGCATTATGAGGCAATTACACCATTTTATAAAGGCTTTAAAAAAATAGAACAATTTCTAAAACATTACATGTTTCTATGTATTCAAACATCTTTAAATGATGTTTTCCATATTTTTGTATACTGCAGTGGAGTGAAATTATTTTTCCCATAATGCTTAATGCAATAAGTACAAGTGGGATAAAGGCTTCTGAAATGCTGTGACCAATCATTTTTTACACAGTTTCATTTTACAGGATGAAATAGAAAGAAAAGGAAGCATTCTTGTGGATTATAAAGAGCTGATACATGATAAAGAAGTATTGGAATCAATACCTGATATTGCTGCTGAATTAAGGGATATGCCACAGAAAATACTGGATTGCATGGGCCTAGCCATACATCAGGTAAAAATGTTAAACGGATTGCAATTAATAGAATTCCAAGTATGAAATAATTTATGGAAGATGAGTATTATCTGGGGTTGGAATTAAAGATACAATCCATGCTTCTAAACTGTCTGTGATACTCTGGAAATACATTCTACTGGCTTCAACATGACTTTCTCCCAAGTAAATCAAGATGGAACTGTGAATCTGTTCTTGTCACTTTTTAAAGAAAACCCGAGAAATCAAATGTGTATGCATTAGAACAGAATTGGGAAGATTTCTCTATATGGTTGTCTTGTCTTTTCTGATTGGGTACTTGCCTGAGGAAAAAAGTGAACGAGACAAGAGAAAAGAACATGCACATTTTCTGTAGTAGTGCTTGACAAGACAAACTTACCTTATGTACCTCATCATACTAGAGAATGAATCCATTTTAAATCTGGTTTCTGCCTCCTGCAGAATTCTGGGCTTTGTAGTTCAGGGAGGGGCCTTTAACAGACTTACTAAACTACAAACCCCATAATTCTGCAGGAGGTTGAAACCGAATTTAAAGTGCATTCATTCTCTAGTGTGATGAAGTAGATACTATTTGGGAATAGGTCAACTGAGTTCAGTGGAAGATAGCACTGAACTAGCATTGTAACTTGAATGGCATTTCAAAGGAGCAAGAAGCTAAGAGAATTTTAGGGAGTGGCCTCTATTTAAGTTTTGAAGGTCTTAATAAATTTTTATTTGTATACCGCCTTATCTCTCCAAAGGGGCTCAGGGCAGTTTCCAACATATAAGGCAAAACATTCAATTTCCAGAAAGGAAAACTGTACAGACAAATTAAAATAAACACCATAAAACATAAAAACCTGCTAAAACATGCACAAAAAATTAGACCAATTTCATTATAGCTCCATCAGATGGGTTCAAAATAAAAACTCAAACATAAATCCATAAGCCTGAAAGGAACTTTTTCCAATGCAAATCATTCAAGGAGCATAGGCAAAAACAGGAATCTTGAATCATGAACTTAGGAGCCGAGACAGGAAAGCCATTCTTATGGCATGATTGTCTCCTCTGAAAAGCACAGAGTAAACTCCCCTTAATTTAAGCCTGACCAAAAAGCCATGAGATCATGCCAAATGCACCTGGGCTTCAAGGACTTCTCATGGATTCTCTTAGAATGTCTAATTAGTCTATTTTTCACTCCCTCCATTCTCAGACCTAATCTGGCTTCTCAGAAAAACTCCCCATTGGTCGAAAGTTGTTTCACAAGGGAACTGAAATCTTCACTTTCTATTGCCTGGGAACGAGCACAGGAATGCCAAGCATCGGCATCCTCGGCCTGCCATTCTCTCTGGCCACTAGCAGACGCTTCACTTTGAAACCCATCAATTCCCTCATCCTCTGAAACATCAGAAAAATTCCCTGCCATTTGCTGAGCCACGACACCCCTTCCCTTCTTTTGCCTTTCCTGCAGGCGGACATCATGGTCACCCACTTCCCGTCCTTCAACCCCGCTGGGACCATGTTTAACTTTACATGTGCAAGAGAGAACTGTTTGTTGTAATTCAGTTCTATGTATATTTAACAATGAAAGCTGGTAAATAAACTTACTTGACTTAAACAAAACTCTTAAAGGAACAGAAGTCTCATTGTGACATCATGCAAAGTGTCACAATTAGGAAATGTTTTCTAATTTTGGAGTAACCAGCACTCTTTGGCAGAGAATGATAAAAAACCTTGTCAAAACTACACCTCCCAGGATTCCATAGCATTGAACCAGAGTAGTTAAAGTGGTGTCAAACTGCATTGATTGCTCATTGTAGATGCACCCCAAGTCTGCTATAGATGGGACTCTCAATAGTATGCAGACTTTAATTTCTAAAGGCAGCACTATTTATTCTTATATAAATGATGAATTGTGGAGATTTTCTTGGGCATACATTTGCCTCTATTTATTATTCTCTAGGTGTTAAGCAAAGATCTTGAAAAGCATGCAGCAGAACTCCAGAAGGAAGAAGGGCTGCCCATTGATGAAGAGCCTATAATAAATGTACCTTATATTAATGCAAGGTAGCTATTATTTCAAATGTTTTCTTTCAAGACTGAAAATCGAATTTATGTTCAAGTCCCATAGAAATCAATGATGGAAGTTTGTGATGATTTCCTTAAAGTCTTATTGATCCCCACTTCTATAGAGGTCCAGCCTATCTATGTATGTTTACTCAGAAGAAAGTCTCAAGTAATATGCATAGCACAAGTGGGTTTTTGCACAGGACTAGAGGTGGCAAAGCGGGTTAAACTGGCTGCAGAACTTGCTGACCGGAAGGTTGGCAGTTCAGATCCATTGTTTTCCCTAGGTTCTGCCAACCTAGCAGTTTGAAAACATGTAAATGTGAGTACATCAATAGGTACCGCTTCAACGGGAAGGTAACGGCACTCAATTCAGTCATGACAGCCACATGAGGAGGTGTCTATGGACAATGCTGGCTCTTCAGCTTAGAAATGGAGATGAGCAGCACCCCCCAGAATCGGACAGTACTAGACTTAATGTCAAGGGGAAACCTTTACCTTTACCAGTAATGCATGCACATATATATACTTGCATATATATGTATGTAAGCACATCCCCCCAGAGTTTGGCTTGACTAGACTTAATGTCAAGAGGAAACCTTTACCTTTACCTAGAGCTCCATGCCCCTCTAAATGCTGTTCGATTGCAAATGAGCCTTTCCTATTATTGGCTATGCTGTCTAGGGCTAATTGGAGTTTCCAATATTTGGATGATCTCGTATTTCTCATCCTTGTTTTACAATTACTGATTTCTCTGAACGAGGAACATAGAATAATAGACTATACCTGATGTTTCTTTTTTATGGTGATGATTTTTAGAGTGTACAACTATGACCCGCTTACGCAACTTAAGAATATTCGAGCTAATTGCTATGGAAAATATATCGCTTTGCGTGGGACGGTTGTTCGTGTCAGTAATATCAAGCCCATTTGTACCAAGATGGCATTTATATGCAGCACCTGTGGAAATACTCAAAGCTTTCCTCTGCCAGATGGAAAGTATACTCTCCCTACAAAGGTAACACATCATTTTAAGTCTTTTTGAAGCCATTTTTTAAATTATTAGACAGACTTCAAACAATGCTAGTAAGTTTTGAAGCAGACTGGGATATTAGGTAAAGAAGGTTAGACTTCTGAAACAAACTTACTGTGCCTTCTAGTTCATAAACTTTTTGATATTTTACTGAATGATGATAAAGAAATATTGATATGAAAAAAAATGTTTGAAGGGAAGGAAACATTCATGCAAACAGTTTTGTTGGATTGTTGTGAGTTTTCCAAGCTGTATGACCACATTCCAGAACCATTCTTTCCTGACGTTCAAAATGAACTGGCTACCAGTATTTTAAAAAACTCCAAAATCAGGACAAGTAAATAAAGAACAACACTCAGGAGAATTCCATACAGGAAACACCTCCCAACAAAGGATCCCCCAGGCAAGAAGCAGCCAGGCTTTGAAGCTGCAAGGCCAATATATGCTTATCAAGGCGGCCAATTACAACATTCACACTTGCCTCCAACATGCAAGAGGCCTTTCCCCCACCCTGGACGTTCCACAGATATATAAACCCCACTTTACTAGTTTCCAACAGATCTTACAACCTGAGGATGCCTGCCATAGATGTGGGCAAAATGTCAAGAGAGAGTGGAACATGGCCATACAGCCCAGAAAACTCACAGCAACCCAGTGATTCCGGCCATGAAAACCTTCAACAACACAATTTTGTGGGAACTCAGATGCTGCAATATGGATTTATTTTTCTGCTAAATTTTAATATGTGGAGGTTTTTTTCAGTGTCCTCTCCCTGAATGCCATGGACGATCATTCACTGCAGATAGAGGTTCTCCTTATACCATTACAGTGGATTGGCAGTCTATTAAGTAAGTACTTTTAGTGTCATCTTCTTTAAAATCTTGAATATATTTCATGAGTATTTTAAGATTTTTTTTCAGATACGGTAATCTTTGCCTTAAATAAAAACACAGATTTTTCCTGATTTTTTTAAATCACTACATCTTTAAACTGTAATGTCTTTTTAAAAGATGAAGTTGTATTGAAAGAAAATATTTCCCATTCATAAATTCCATGTACTTTTCCTCCTCGTTCCATAAATCAACAATAATGAATTTATTACTTGTGGCAGGTTCTTGAATCTAAACCCATGGATACGATCGAACCATTGTACTACATAACCACAGCAAATATAGCTGGAACTGACATTCTTTATGCATTCTTTTTTCATATACATTTTAATAGTGTATTTTGTGCTGTTTCTTATGTTTGTTTGTTTGTTACTTTAAAGTGTAGTTTTCTATGTGTATTTTGTAAGATGTATTTCATTTCAAGTGTATGTAGCAATTTTAAAAATATGCTGCTAGGCATGGAATTGGGATAGAGGAGGTAACAGACAAAGAATATAAATGTTGATTATTGTTGTGTTGTGAAAATGAAAGTATTATACTATATGTTCTAGGATTCAAGAGCTTATGTCAGATGATCAACGAGAGGCTGGTAGAATTCCTCGCACTATTGAATGTGAGCTGACTCAGGATCTAGTGGACAGCTGCGTCCCAGGCGATGTCATTACCGTTGCAGGAATTGTCAAAGTAGCCAACACGGAAGAAGGTGCGGGATATCTATTCATAGTTCTTCAAGGCTCATATTTTTGCATATTTATCCAATTGTTTCTTTTGGGGGGCTACTTAAACCAAACTGTTAAAGATGCTGGTACAAGATACCAGCCTAAAACATAGTAACATCTATGACTATATCTGTGATTATTGTTTAGTGCAGAAATAGCTGAAGCAGTTACTAATTTCTATGTGTGAGATTTTATTTTATTTTATTGCCTGCACAATCAATGATAAGTCTCCGCTCACAGTCCATTTAAGACGCAGGGTTATTCCCTCAAGTAAAAGCTAGATCTGCTCAGATGGATCAATGGTTCTCAATCTGTGGCTGCCCAAATGTTTTGGCCTTCAACTCCCAGAAATCCTAACAGCTGGTAAACTGGCTGGGATTTCTGAGAGTTGTAGGCCAAAATTCCTGGGGACCTACAGGTTGAGAACCACTGAGATAGAGGGTTCATGCAACCCTTGAGATGTTGTTGCCCTACAAATCCCAGCAGCCTTAGTGAACATAATCAATGGTGGGGAGTTGCAGTTTGGAGTTACACTTCAACAACATATGGAGCAGTGGTTCTCAACCTGTGTGTCCCCACACAGTTCCACATTCGTAAAACTAATAGAAAAGTGTCATCGTGATTGCGTTTATTGTAATTTTATATTGTTGTGTATTCATATGTGTTATGTAATTATGATGTTGTTGTTTATTGTTCGCGTTTTCAGTTTTATTCTGCTGTAATTTGTTGTCTGGGCTTGGCCTCATGTAAGCCGCCCCGAGTCCCCAGCGGGGAGATGGTGGCGGGGTATAAATAAAGATTATTATTATTATTATTCTAAAACTGTGGCTGAGGCCGCCTAACAAAAGGAGCTTGGATTTATACAGTTCCATCACAGGACTCTATGGCAAGAGTTTTCAGAGCAGGTTTGCCTTGCCTTCTCTGATGCTGAGAGTGTGTGCCTTGCTACAATATCCATCGGGTTTCCTTGGCTAAATTGGGGGTCCTTCAGTGTCATAGTTCAGTGCTCAAACTTCTATACCACATTGGCGGTCTATTTATCCAATGTGAACAAGCTTCTATGTACCATTTCCTACATTGATGCAAGTAGTATGGACTACTGTATTTTACCGCATAATGGTCTCATTTTTAATCTTTTTGTTTTTTACTGAAAAAAAGGCATCTATTAAGCAGTGGAAAAAGTCCCGCTAGTCAAGTGAAGCCCCATAACTGGAATAACATTTCCCCCCCCCCCCAAAAAAGAGGGGGTGACTTATATGATGAAATACAGTATGTATCTTTAAAAATAAGCACATTAATTTTAAAAGTTTAACTTTACTCCCTAGAGATGAATAATCTGGTTGTTGTTTTTTTTTTAAAAAAAACCCATGTTATATATTTGACCAATATTTAAAATTAAATTCACATTTACCCTAATCCATGTAAATTATATCACCATATAGAGACATTATCATATTGCCTGTTTTGTTCATTTAACAGGTGCATCTAGAAATAAAAATGATAAATGTGTCTTCTTGTTGTACATCGAAGCAAACTCTATCAGTAATACCAAAGGACAGAAGGCCAAGAACTATGAGCATGGCATAAATAATCAATCCTGCATGGAATTTTCACTTAAAGATCTGTATGCAGTCCAGGAGATACAAGCTGAAGAGGACTTGTTCAAGCTCATTGTCAAGTATGGTTTTTTTTTTTCTTCTTGCATATGGGTTTCAGCATCCTACATTATTAATCCAGAAGTGGCTTGCAGTTTCTCAAATTGCTCCTGAGAGGAAAAAAATCCAAATTGTTAATTGGTTTTAAAAGCAGGGCCACGTTAGTGATGTAATCAATTGTGATTGAATCCTAAACCCAAGTACATGATTAGATATACATGTAAGTTCTTTGCATGCCTCAAAGTGTGATTAAAGGGGAGTTTTCTATATGAAATGTGGAAGCATCACAATACATACAGTACCTGAACTTTCTGGTAGAATGTGTTCAAAATTGCTTTGAACCCATATTTAAAGGCTTGACACATTTCATTGTGTGTTCCGCCTCTAAATAAAAACAAATGCATTTGTAGACCTTTTTTGTTGTGTCCTGCAAATGCTATTTATCTCCACCACAAGTGAATCCTTCCTTTTCAATTTTATGTCCCTATCTCTCTTGCCTTTTGGTAATGACCATAAATCTTAGTATCAGATTCATCTTTTCTTCCTTGCACAGACTTAGAAGGTTTCACAAGGAAAGAATAAAAAGCAACCACTGTAATTCTTAAGGTGTATAGAGTTTAAGCTGGTAATAAATGTGAGAGGTTGTAGTTTCTTTATGCCTTGTGACCAACACTATATTTTGAACATATCAGCAGTGCCCCCTAGAGAGCATTTTCTTGATGCTCACAACAGAGAGTATTTTCTGTCCTTAAAAAATAGCCTTCATGAATTCCTTTGTCAGACTGACCCTTCTCATCCACATTGGTTATTCATAATCATTAAGGTGGTAAAAGTGACCTCAAAAAAACTTTAGAGTAGATCACTTACATCAGAAATGGAGCTTCTCTAAGTTGGTTGAAAAATAGCTTGTTTTCTTAGACCAGGTGTCCTCAAACTAAGGCTGGGGGCTGTATAGGATCGATCCTAGACAGGAATCATGCCCCTTTTGTGCTACTTGAATGGCACCTGGTCTCCTAGGAAACCCTCAAGGGGTAGGGCAGGATGTCATCCTTGCCTTTTATGACTTCACAAAGACTGTAGGCAGTGCCATCTTGGCCATAGCTATGGTATTTGCAGATGCAAGAGCACAAGAACAGGCTTTTGTTTTGAAGGGTTTTCCTTTTAAATCTTACTTGTGACCCCAGTTTCACCTGGAATACTGAATTAGAACAATATGTTTTCTATTTCCCTTATCTGGGAGGGGATGGGTGAGCACCAAGTGAAGGATAACAAACGGATTGCTCTGGGTTTTGAGCCAGAATTAAAAATGTTCATTCTGTGAGCCTTGTAATCCAAAATATTGTCAAATTGACAGTGTGAATTAGCTTTAGACATCTAATGCTGCCATTGGAAAGATAACAAGATTGAGTCATCGTTGTGCCACTAATATGTCACTATAAATGTCCATAAAGCCAGCTTACTGTTAAACAGTTAACGGCAACAAAAATTGGTCACTCAGATCTCAGCGGAAGCCATTTAATATTTTAAATTGAAAGTCTTTAACTTTGTCAGGTCTATGGTGCTAGTTGTGTTTTATGGCTTTGGATTACCGGTATTTAGAAATTACATGTTGATATTTTCAATAAGGGAGTAATAGTTATGTGACCTGTAGTTCTGCTAACTTTATTTTTGCTATCAAGATTATGAGCAGAGCTATGAGCAAGCCTTAATCATTCCTTAAAAGGAAACAAGGAGGCAATGCAGATAAAGTTTAGCATCTAAAAAGAAATCAGTATTATTTTTTAGATATCATTTTCTTATTTGGGCTTTCAGTGATCTCCTGTGCAGTTTTATGGTTTGTATGGTCTTTTAATTAGTTTTAATGTCTTTTATATTTAATGTTATAACTTTACACATTGTTTAATTGCTTTAAAATAGCTTTTTATATACTTTCTTTATCAAAGTGTTGCATAATTTTTTAATCTGTGTTGATTATAAGCATGTTGTTAGGTACCTTGTGTCTTATTACTGGGAGAAGAAAGGTGGACTATAGATGTATATAGTAGTGGTAGTAGAATTGTTGTTGTTATTTTAATATTTGTATGCTATGCATTTTAAATTAAATTTAATGCTGTGAGTCATTTTATGTCTTGATCAAGAGATAAAAATAGGGTATAAATATAATAATGATAATGAGCAAGTGTGAAATGAAAAAAAACCAGACTAGGATTCTATGGGGAGTTTTTCATGGCACATAGCTTCAAATTTCAGTTTAATAGTACAGAATGTGTGTTACTTGAGCAAAAACTAGGGATTAACATTGTATTTCAATATTTTTCTTTCACTAGCTCTCTCTGTCCAACGATCTATGGTCATGAGGTAAGGACATCCCAGAGAGAAACTGAAACCTGTGTTTGAAACGCTTTTCTGGAAAATGTATTTATTTATTTATTTATTTATTTATTTACAGTGTTTGTATTCCGCCCTTCACACCCCAAAGGGGACTCAGGGCGGATCACAGAACACATATATGGCAAACATTCAATGCCATTATAAACTGACAAGACAGACAACTATACATAGATAGAGATATATATAGGCTTTTCCCCTCTTCAGCATATTGGAGGCTTGTGCTCGGTTCCTGCCGTGGGGGTGGGGGGATGCTGTCGCTCCATCTTCCCTGCCAAAGAGCTTTGTTCGTAAACTTCCTCTTTGATCGAATTGCCAGCATTTTTCTGGCATTTCCTTATGGGTGCCTTAAATACCACCCCTATTTATCTACTTACATTTGCTTTCGAACTGCTAGGTAGACAGAAGCTGGGCTAAAGGCCAGGAGCTCACCCCAACCCGGAATTCAAACTGTCAACCTTTCGATGAGCAAGCTTTACTGCAGCTGTCGGTTAACCTGCTGTTCTAAAGCCTAGCCCTGGAAAGTACAAAGATGCATTTGAAATGCTTTGTTTCTGAATTAACTATATTATATCCGTTGACTGATTGACTGGTTAGCAGCAATACGGGGATATGTAATAGTACTGTGTAGGATTTGGACTTCTGTTATTTTTGTATTCCCCTGACCTTGCTTGATTTCTTAACATTAAAAGCAAAATGTTTATTCATACAGTATGATCTAGGCCTTTTTTGAAGCCAATTATGGAAATGCATAATGATCTGCAGGGTACTAATTAATATTGGCCATTATTAACTATTTCAAAGGGGGTTGGGAGAGTGAAATAAATGGGAGAAAAATAAACTTTTTGGATTTTATGCTAGTCTTAGAGATTTTGTCAATATTTTGGAGGGAATTTGGAGATTGCTGTTCTGTCTTCTATAAATTAACTTCATGGAAGCAAACCAGTGAGGCCCTCAGCATTTTGTTCCCTTAGAATCCTAGAATTCTAGAATAATAAAGTTGGAAGTGACCACATGGGCCATCTAGTCCAACCCCTTGCCATGCAGGAAAAGGACAATCAAAGCACCCATGACAGATGTCCATTCAGACTCTGTTTAAAAGCCTTCAAGGAAGGAGATTCCACCGGACTCCGAGGCAGAGAGTTCCACTGCTTACTGTCAGGAAGATCTTACTAATGTTCAGGTGGAATCTCCTTTCCTGCTTCCTACCCTTTGTATTTTCATCCTTTTTCTTGAAAGCTAGGATTCCTGGCTTCCTTTCAAGGAAATCTGGATGACATGCTGCCATTGTGGTGGGACTGTGGCGCAGCTGTCTGAGTGTCAGCTGCATTAAGATCACTTCTGACCACAAGGTCATGAGTTCGAAGCCAGCCCGGGTCGGAGTGAGCTTAGGACCAATTGTGTAGCTTGTTGTCAACCTTTGCAACCCGAAAGACAGTTGCATCTGTCAAGTAGGAAAATTAGGTACCACCTATGTGTGGGGAGGCTAATTTAACAAAATTTACGAGGCCATAAAAAAGCCTCCAGCAAAGCATTCCAACAAAAGCATGCAGGGAATGCGGAAGTACTTCATCAGTTTCGCAGATGGACGATGAAAGCGACAGCTCCCCTGGCGGCCAGAAGAAGTTACATAGCCTCTGACTGTTTGTATCTGTTGTGTGTCTTTGGCATTGAATGTTTGCCATATATGTGTACATTGTAATCCGCCCTGAGTCCCCTGCGGGGTGAGAAGGGCGGAATATAGATACTGTAAATAAACATTGTGACATAATCCAATCCTTTGTATGTCACTTTCATTTTACAGATCGTGAAAGCTGGTTTAGTACTGGCATTGTTTGGAGGATGTCAGAAGTATGTGGATGATAAGAACAGGATTCCCATTCGAGGAGACCCGCATCTCCTGGTGGTTGGAGATCCAGGACTGGGCAAGAGCCAGATGTTGCAAGTATGAGTCCATTTAATAATGCAGGAAGCTTCTTTTTTTGCTGAACTTCAAAGTTATTTTTAAAGTGTACTGCAGCACTTGATATATATTAATCTCAACATAAGAAAATGTCATATAAAATTTATTTGGCATTCTAGTTTTTTTTAGTAGAACGGTTAATTTTGTGTGTCATTTTCTGTTGTTTCATTAGGCTGTGTGCAACATTGCACCTCGTGGTGTATATGTATGTGGCAATGCCACTACTACATCAGGCCTGACAGTAACTCTGTCCAGAGACAGTTCATCTGGTGATTTTTCTTTGGAAGCTGGTGCCCTGGTGCTTGGAGATCAAGGTACTATATTGATGTACTTTTACCTGGATAAGGAAGATTTAAGGGTCGCTTATTAATTAGCAAAAATAGGCACAGAACAGAGTGTTCTTCTTCAGAAGCATGCTTTTAAACTGATAAGCATATATAAATATTTGTTTAAGAGATACGGGGTTGGCTATTGTTGTGTGTGTGTGGAACTTTTTGACTTAAGTCATTTAGAACAGGTTTTTCTAGGTAATTTTCCAGCTGAATGTTAAATTCTGGGCACTATTTGGTTCTGAAAAAACAAAGCGATTTTAAAGCCATTTTTAAAATATAAAAATATGTTCTGATTGCCAGAGATAAGAATATTTATTTATTTATAGTATTTCTGTGTTAGCCTTCATCTCCCAAAGGCTTCCAGGATAATGAATAAATGAAAACCAATTGAAATAATACGGAGAAGAAAACATTTTATAATACATTAAAATGCTCTTTTAAAACTCCTAAAAGCAATCTGAAACAATCCAATATTTGGTTTTGAAACGCTTAAACCAGCACTATCAAGCATTGAATGCACTGTTTGGGCTGTTGGGAGTTTTAAAGAGATGGGCCAAGTCTACTTCCTTGAGGAAGGAGTCCCACTGTTGAGGTGCCACTACAGAGAAAGCACTGTTACATGTATGCACCAATCTAATCTCATGAGATATTGGGACACGCAATAGGGCTTCCTCTGAAGATCTCAAATTTCTGGCAGACTTGTATGGGAGGAATCTCTCAGATATCCTGGTTTGCAGCAGTTTAGGGACTCGTATATCAGGGCCTCTTAAACCTTTTCATTCAAGACCCCCTTTGAATGAATAAATTTTTATGTGATCCTGGATATGTAGATATATAAAATAGGTATACAATAAAACATTTATTGACAATATACTAGCATTTGTAAGGGTTGCTAAACAAGCTGATTTTCCTTTTTATGAAGTACAGCTGAAGCACTTTCTGCAGAGGCCACACTGCACAACAGATTTGTGCTGTGGTGGCACAATGGGTTAAACCCTTGTGCTGTTGAACTGTTGAAGGTTGGCAGTTCGAATCTGCGGGACAGGCTGAACTGTTAGCCCTAGCTCCTGCCTAGCAGTTCAAAAACATGAGAATATGAGTAGATAAATAGGTACTGCTTCGACGGGAAAAGTCAAAGAGCCTCTCCAAGCAATCTTGCTGCCCCACATGACCAGGAGGTGAACGCAGGCTCCTGGCTTGAAAATTGAGAAAGCGCTTCCCCAGAGCCTGAGATGAGCACCACCTCCAGAAGCCGGAAATGAAAGGAGAATCTTCTGCCTTTGTTTGTGTTTGTGTATCTCATTGTATATTATTGTAAAGGTGTTGAATGTTCATCTATGTATGTAAATTCTGTAATCCACTCTGAGTCCCCTAGGGGAGAAGGGGGGAATATAAATAAAATGTGTATTATATTAATCAAACCCACAAATATTCAAATTTGCAAGTGAAACTCACAAATGTGAAGGGCTGACTGGATTATGAGATGGATTTAGACGATTAATAGGCATAACCCCTTTCCTCAGATCGAGATCCCAGATAATTTGTTTCTCTCTAAAAACCATCACAACAAGCTCTTAGAGGAGCTCTCTCCGCTATCTGTTTTAAAAGAAAGACATTAATATAAATAAAGTGCAATATTATTCATTATTATTTACAACCTCCACCATCCAGTTGACGAGTCTTCCTCTGGCAGCTTTAATTAGTCAGGATGGCTGTGTGCCTATGAGTTCCAATTCAAAAGTCTGTTTTTGTATGTCCTCCTAAAAACCCTTCATTTGACACCTTTCATTTGTTTATTGTGAGTGCACTGGGGGGACATCTCTGCCAAATCATTTTCCATTTTTGCAAATTTGTTTTAGGTATTTGTGGAATAGATGAGTTTGATAAGATGGGGAGCCAGCACCAAGCCTTGTTGGAAGCTATGGAGCAGCAGAGTATCAGTCTTGCTAAGGCTGGCATTGTTTGCAGCTTGCCGGCGAGGACATCCATTATAGCTGCAGCAAACCCCGTTGGAGGACACTATAATAAAGCCAAAACTGTGTCGGAGAATTTAAAGTAAGTTCCTAGTAAATGCTTGTCGTTTAGTTTGCAGGGGTGGAGAATTTTTAATTAAGAAATTACATTGTTTTGTAATGTGTGTTAAAAGCTTAAAAAAAACCCCAAATTTGGTGTGTGAAGTGTTTGTTATAACTGTGCTTTTGGGTATGCCTTGCTTGCAGAAAGATTTGTTGTGCTCAATTCTTGGATGCACACCGATATTATATCTGTCCTGTTTTTCCCCATATGTAGAATGGGGAGTGCTCTCTTGTCCCGGTTTGACTTGGTGTTCATACTTCTGGATATTCCAAATGAAGATCATGACCATTTGCTTTCTGAACATGTGATGGCAATGAGAGGTGGAAAACAGTCTGGATGCAGCAGTGCTGTGGTGACTCGCCCAAATTCCCAGAATTCAAATAGATCGCTCCTTGAAGCAGTTTCAGACAAACCATTATCGGAGAGATTAAAGGTAGCATATTATGTTCAAGTTTTTCTCTCTCAATATTATCTCATATCACTGTAAAATTAATGCAGGGTGCTTTGAAAAGGATACGCTTTGGCACTATTTCACTTTCATTCTAAAAAGAAATCCAGAAGAGAGGCGACTTAGCATGCAGCACAGAGCTCCCCTTATCTCCTAATAATCTCTCATGGCTAGTCTTGTGTGAGGAGTCTAAAATTAGTTACCATCTTATTTTTTTGCTGTTACTTCTTTATTGATTTTTCTCCCCCCCCCCCCCCAAACATTTCTCCCAAAATGAGAGTCAAGGTAGATATTTATTTATTTTTACATGCTTTCCTCCTTAGAATCTTAGAATCATAGAATCAAAGAGTTGGAAGAGACCTCATGGGCCATCCAGTCCAACCCCCTGCCAAGAAGCAGGAATATTGCATTCAAATCACCCCTGACAGATGGCCATCCAGCCCCTGTTTACAGGGGCTGGATGTGGCCTACAAGGGATGCTTTTTGGCATCACTCTGAAACATCTTGATATCACAAGTCTTTAGTTTCCTATTTATCATCAGCTTTCTTTTATTTTCCATCAGTTGTCGTTTTTCTATTTCTTTTCCTTCTTCCCAATATGTTTTCCCTGCCCAACTATTAAATATCCTTTTCTTGCCATCTGCTGTTCTCTTGTGCGTGTTGTTTGTTCTTTTTTGTTTTTGCCTTTGTTGTTTACCATCCACACTCATGTATAAATCTACCTGATGCATGTAACCAGACAGCAAATTTTGCATTCAAAATTATGGATTTTGATATGACCCATGGATATGTCAAGGGTCATTTGCGGAAAGCACCACTTCTGTATAAGTCTACCTGATGCATGTAACCAGATAGCAACTTTTAACCTTATAACATTTTACCTCATACCTCAAGCATAGGCCCGCCCTCTGTGTCTGGTTTTACTATGCTGTTCTATATTGTTGATTTTGTTATTTCATATTTTGTTATGATGTATTTGTTATTGTGTGTTTATTATTCTGTATTATTTTGGGCTTGGCCTCATGTTAGCCGCCCCGAGTCCCCTTTGGGGAGATGGTGGCGGGTTATAAATAAAGTGTATTAAATAAAGTGTATTATATTCTGCCTTTAGGCCAGATGTTCAAAAATGGCTTGGTAGAATGCTAAGTATTCGTTATATATGATTTGTGTTTTTACAGCTGCTTTTTTCTCAGCTTGGACTAAGTCCCCATCTGAGCTGCTCACAATAGGGAGGGGGCAATTTACTTGTGAGTAAGCAAGTGGGAGGTCACCATCAGCCAGCCCGTCCCCCTTTTACTCAGACTGCCTCCTGTCTCATCTGTTACTGTCACTGTGACTGTTCCTTCCTTGGCTGTTTGGGCCCTGTGATTTAGCTCCTCTTCTCTGCTTCTCGGGTGGCGTGATAGCTCCAGTGAACTTGAAGGTTGGCCATTACGGGACAACATAATCGTGGCAGTGAAGGCCCTAGAGGCCATTGTGCCACCTGGAGCTTGAGGAGAGGGATGTTCCGCTGCCACCAGAGCCAGAGAAGGAGCTGGAATAGGAGAGTAAGCATAGGGCCTTGCTAGTCAAGGAGGGAACAGTAGCAGTATCACCAGGAGGCAGCTTGGCAAAGGATCGTGAAAAGTGATTTTGCACTTCCTTACTCATGTATAAACTGCTCTGAACAGCTCACAAAGGAAGCTGATTAGTCCATCCTGGGAGGACCCAAAAGAAACACCGAGCCCCTCTATTCTCTCCGCCACAGCAAGGAAGCAGCTGTTTTTCTATCCAATCATTCAAAAACAAAACAAAAAAAAAACCAAAAAAAAAAAACCACCCTGAATTTGAATTACACCAGAGAAGGGTACTTACATGGAACAGTGTATAAATCAACTCAGTTTTTAGAGGGGTTTTTGAATTTATACCTGAATATATATGGTAGTTCTTTTTAGGTTTTTTTGTTCAGTGTTAAAAGAATGGATGCCAACAAGGATGTAATAACTCTGAGCTAGGAGAATTAGTGTGAATGTGATCAGAGTTCAGCCTAGGACTTTCAGTTCTAACATGGTGACTACTGCAGTCCATATATGATAGTCTTCTTGTGCAGGTCAGCCAAATGAAACCTTCTAACACCCAAACTATGCTTTTATTGGGGTGTTGTGTGGTTTCTCGGCTGTATGACCATGTTTTAGCAGCATTTTCCCCTGATGTTTCACCTGCATCTGTGGCTGGCATCTTCAGAGGATCTAGCCAGCTACAGATGCTGGCAAAATGTCAGGAGAAAATGCTGGTGGAACATGGTCATACACCCTGGAAACCACACAGCATCCAAGTGATTCTGGCCTTGAAAGTCTTCAACTATGCTTTTGTTGTTAGGTCATTCCTGGAGAAAGCTTTGACCCCATTCCGCACCAGCTGCTCAGAAAGTACGTTGGTTATGCCCGGCAGTATGTGCAGCCCAGGCTCTCCCCAGAAGCTGCTCAGGTCCTCCAGCATTTCTACCTTGAGCTCCGACAGCAAAGTCAACGAGCAGATGGTACTCCCATCACCACCCGGCAACTAGAATCATTAATACGTCTTACAGAGGTACCTTTTTTTCCATTTTATTTGCTAGGCAGGAGTTTGGCAATGATGAATGATTGCAGAGAAATTAGTGGATTTTAATGTGAGCATGATGGGTGGAGAAGATTGTGCAAACAGATCCTATGAAGTTGCTCTGAAAACTCTGTCAAACCACTTATGCCTAACCTAGCACTTAGCTGAAAAGCCTTTTTTCCGTTGAGATGGTTTGTGTATGAAAATTATGACTTCCTACTTAGCTATAGCTTCTTCCACCTAGTCTTCATGCCTTCACTCCAGTCATTAGCAAGATAATACATAGGCCATTTTAGCATTTAATTTAGCAATTATTATTTCATTAATACAGTTCAGCAAGTGCATTGGCAGAACCTTTTAAAAGAAACAACTAATTTCACGGAATTCAGTAACCAGGATGAAATATCCCAAAGCTCAAATGGTAGATTACAGCAGATCTTCTCCTCTGTGTCTTTTAGAGCAGCCTTTCTTGTCCTTTTTTTCCCTTGGAGAAATCCTTGAAATAATATCCAGGTTGAAAATTATTATCATACAATGTGAAGATAGTTCTGTTTTCCAGTCATGATCTCTAGGAACCTTTAATGACTTCCCATAGACCCCTAGGATTCCAGGGGATTGTGGTTGAGTACCATATATACTCGAGTATAAGCTGAAATTTCAGCCCCTTTTTAGGGCTGAAAAAGCCCCCCTTGGCTTATACTCGCGTGAGGGTCTTGGTTGTCTTATATTTGGGTCAGCTTATACTCGAGTATATAGGTAATCAGAGTTGGACAGTCTTATCTTAAATTACAATTTTAATATTCAAAATATTAAATATTCAAAAACATTTAACCTACTGATGCCTCAATTAATGTAATTTTATTGGTATCTATTTTTCTTTTTGAAATTTACCAGTAATGGCTGGATTTTTCATCCTCGTCTTATACTCGAGTCAATAAGTTTTCCCAGTTTTTTTTGTGGTAAAATTCGGTGCATGTGGGAATGAAAGAAAAATAGGTGAGTTTTGTTACATAACATTACTGTAACTTTAATTCTGTTTTTGTTTAAGGCACGATCGAGATTAGAATTAAGAGAAAAGGCTACCAAAGAAGATGCTGAGGATGTTGTGGAAATAATGAAATACAGGTAATTGCATTCCAGATTGTAATTACTTGAGATCTAGGGAGTATGTACATTCCTTAGTGTGATTTAGAAACCTGTGATGCTTTCTTTGCACACACCCCTACCCTTTTATTTATTTGTTTTTACATGTTCAAAAACTTTAAATGCCCCATGAATCCAACAACAGTTCTGAGACCAGATTTGCAATATTTTTGCACTCCTCCTGCTTGTTTTAGGTCCAGAAGATGCCTTTTATTCAGAACAAGTTCTGAATCACCACTGGTTTGGAAAACAGTTAAGTCTTGCAACGAAACAACTGATGAGATTTCAAAGATGACATTGCCCTTCCTGTGTGTCTACAGGGGTTGTGGCAATTTTCAACTGTATGGTCATGTTCCAGACGCATTCTCTCCTGAAGTTTCACCCACATCTATTCAGGATGTGACTCTCATGTGGGCCACAAAATAGCCGTGGGCATTGCCACAATTTCTCCATGTCTGTCCTTGATCAATCATAACTAAAGCAAGGCAAAAATCTGTGGGGTGCTAATGCACATGTTGAGTTCTGTAAAAGCAGGTGTTTTTTACATTTGCTTCCGTGATCCCCACACAGACTTGTTAGGCATGTGTAGCTGTCTCCTCCACAAGAATGAATGTGCTTATCTGCTGCATGATGCGTATGCACATCAGTGATGCTGGTTTGGAATGGTAGTTAGGCACTGTGTTTTTTCATGCAGATGAGCCAATTATTATAGTTGGTAGCAACTGAGGATAATATGTGATTCCCACATGGTCACTGCATCCTGATCCTTTTTTTGGGAAATATTTTTATTAATAAGGTTTCCAAAGAATAAAAGGAAGATATAGTGTTTACATCGAAAGTAGGAGAACATTTTATAGATAAAAGAATAGTAGGAAAAAATTAAAATTAAAAAATTGGTGTGTGAGAGGGAGCCCCCCCCCCCCCCCCAGGGGATAAAAATGTTTTTAAAAAAAAGAAATTAAAAAAATTGGATGTTGACTTCTATCTAGTCTTTGTTCGTCTTTCACATCTTTTTCTGTGTTATCGGGATGTTTTTGTTCCCCGGTATTTCTTCAATTATGGTTTACTTTTTTATGTAATAATCTCTGTTTTCTATTGTCTAAAGTAGTCTTTTACTGGGTCCCAATTTGTCTGTTTCTTTGGTGTTCCTTGATTTAATGCTAACCAATATGTAAGTTTGTCCATACTCATTATCTCCAAAATTTTGTTTTGCCACTCTTCCCTTTGAGGTGTTTCTTTCATTCGCCACTTCTTTGCAAATACAATTCCAGCTGCCATAGTTAAATACATAAATAATATATCTTTGTTTTTGTCTCCTTCAAAGTTGTACATCCCTAACAGAAAGTATTCTGGTTCTTTTTAAATTTGTATTTTAAAAATCATTTGAATGTCTTTTTGTATAGTATTCCAAAAGTCTTTAGCTTTAGGGCAGTTCCACCAGGTATGGAAAAATGTACCTGCTTGTTTGTCGCACTTCCAGCATTTATTAGATACATTTTTGTAACATTGTGAAATTTGTTGAGGGGTTATATACCATCTATGTATCATTTTGAGTAAGTTTTCTTTAAGCTTTCAAGAGTAGGTATATTTGATTTTTTTATTCCATTTTCCCATTGATTTAGTTGAATTTGGTGTCCTATATTTTGTGCATCCTGATCCTTGTGGATTCCATAGTTGCTGAAAATTACTCTTCAGTCTTTTCCATTCTTCCTACCCCAGCCCTGATTAAATATTGACCTTTGATGTCGACAGAGCTTACTGTGCTATGTATTAGCTTCTGCCATGTATAAAGCTGCTATTATGCCCTTTTATGAAATTGCAGATACCATTCTTGGAGTTACATACTGCAGTCTTGTTTTAAAAAATGGAGCCTTAAAACCAGTATGACCAAGTGCTACCAGCATTATGTTTGAAATACAGTCCCCTGCCTGGTTTGCAGTTTTTCATTCAATATTATTGACTGTGTTTTCAATTTTTCTTCCTTAAGCATGCTGGGGACTTATTCTGATGAGTTTGGGAAGCTGGATTTTGAGCGCTCTCAACACGGTTCAGGAATGAGCAACAGGTCACAAGCAAAGAGATTTGTTTCGGCCCTCCATGGCATTGCAGAAAGAACCTACAACAACCTCTTTGAGTTTCAACAGCTTCGGCAGATTGCAAAGGAAGTAAACATAAAAGTAAGACAAATTAAAAACAACACATATTTGGGAAGGATGAAATTAGCTGTTGGTGTCATCACTTGAGTAACTTTGGGCACTTTACTTCTAGAAATTGGAAATTGAATCATATTGCTGCATCTTTGACTTTTGTCGTATCAATTTGGAAATTTATTGATTCATCATTTTACACCTGAATATGAAACCTTGTTTCTTATACAATGTAACAAAATGTGAAAAAAACTGTTCCTGGTTTGAAAGTGTTATTTCCTGTTTAATTGTGTGGTACTTACTTTGAAAGTAATTGTTATACGCCAGAAACTTGGTTTTTTGTGGCTGCCACAAACTTTTGAATTGGTTAAGACTCTATGAGATATTTATTGAAAAACTATAATAAAATGTGCTGTGGAATGGCTTGCAAAACCAAGTTTTTGCAGTTTAATAAATTTTTTCCATATTTTAATGATGGAACCAATTAGGAAATGACATTTATAACCCAGGAACAGAAATTGTGTTACATGGTATTATGAGACATTTTTTCTTTGGGCAGACCCATACTACATCTAGCAGTCTGGCCATTTCTTTCTGTAGTATTTTATTGCACATACACTGAAAATTGGGATAAAATGATTCTCTTTAGATATATTCAAAGTTTAAAATATTTCCCAGGGAAAGGTTTTAAAATATATATTTCATGAACAATATTTCTTTTATTTAGGTAATGCTTCTGTTGTATTTTACAGGTGACTGATTTTGAAAATTTCATCAGTTCTTTAAATGATCAGGGCTATTTCTTAAAAAAAGGTCCTAGATTATATCAGCTTCAGACAATGTGAAGGAATTTAACAAATGGGGGAAAATGAAGAAATGCCTTCGAGCAGGACCAGAAGAGATCAACAGCAAAGGGTAGTATGACTGATATATTCCAGCCAAGTCTTTGATGCAAAGTCTTGTTTAAAACCAATTATACCAGTATACCAATGACTGTAATAGTGCGAGCAGAATAACTGCACAGTGATTATTGACACAGTATTGTCATAGTGGAGAAAACTGCTTTGGCTACCATTGGTATTTTCAAATGCTAAAGGCATTAACAGATGAAATGGATGACTGGCTTAGTGTTTTATTTCATCTTCAAAAGCAGCTAAAAGAAAGTAAATTGGGTTGCTGTGAGTTTTCCGGGCTGTGTGGCTATGTTCCAGAAGCATTCTCTCCTGATGTTTCACCCACATCTATGGCAGGCATCCTCAGAGGATGCCTGCCATAGATTTGGGTGAAATGTCAAGAGATCATGGAACATGGCCATACAGTGTGGGAAAACCCACAGCAACCAAGTGATTCTGGCTATGAAACCCTTCAAGAACACACAGGAAGGAAATTATTTTCCCTATTCAAGGGAATAGGGAAGCCATGCCATGTATGGCAGCAAAGAAGGAAGTGTGGAACTCTTAACTATTCTTTAATGATTTTCCTCTGAATAGAGACATTTTAATATGCAATAAGTATCAAATGTTATTAACCATAATATTTTTGGATGCAAAATGCCATTATTTAATATTTCTAAGTGTTCCTGTTGAACTCTAAAATGTTGCTTGAACAAACAAATTTGTGTATATATTTACAGGCACATTGTAACAACTACATTTTTAAACTACAAAGGTAAACTGTTTGCATGAGTGGGGTTCCGAGTGTTCTTAAATAAGCAAAACCGCCTAAAAAAGAATACGTTAGATTGTTTAAAACCAACAATGAATAAAGAGAAGTCTAGTGTGTTAAAAGACTGCCATTTATTATGATACTAGCTTGGGTAGTTTTTTTTTAGAAAATGCATAAGGTTGTGGGTGTACTACAACTCACATCATGCCAGATCAACTCCCCGAAACTACATCAAAACTTAGAAGTTTGTCATGTTGGGCAAATCTGCTCTAGATGCATCATTGGTGGGGTTCAGTATGCTCGCCAGATGCAGGATGAATTTTAACTCCCATCTTGATAGGTTACTCCCATTAAATACCTCCAGTATGTTCAGTTGGTCATGGGGGTTGTGTGCCAAGTTAGGTCCAAGTCCATCATCGGTGGTGTTTGCAGTGCTCTTTGATTGCAGGTGAACTATAAATCCCAGTACCTACAACTAACAAATGTTAAGGCCAATTTCACCCCAAATCCACCAGTATTCAAATATTGGGTCTGCATGCCAGATTTGGTGTAGATGCATTGTTGTTTGCGTTCACCATGCTCTGTAGATGTAGGTGAACTATATAATTCCTATACATCAAGATGAATTTTCCCCAAAGCCCTCCCGGATTTTTTGTTGGTCATGGGAGTTCTGTGTGCTAAGTTGGGTCTAGGACCATCATTGGTAGTGTCCACAGTGCTCTTTGATTGTAGGTGAACTATAAATCTCAGTACCTACAATGGCTATAAATCAAGGTGAAGTCCCTCCAAACCTCTCCAGTATTTTTCTTTGGTCATGGGAGTTGTGTGTGTCAAATGTGGCCCAGGTCCATTGTCAGTGGGGGTCACAGTGCTCTGACTTGATGCAGGGTGAACTACAACTTCCATCATGTGGAATCCATCCTCCAAACTCCTCCAGTACGTTCTGTTGAATAGTTGAGCTCTGTCTGTTGTGCAGACAGAGTTGAAAAGAGTAGGAAAGGGTTAAGGGAGAGGCATTCGGCGGGATCATGCAAATTCCACACCAATGGAGAGAGTAAGAAACACTGCGATGTCTGTGGTGGAGGAAGCATGCAAAATCTAGGATGAAATTGTCCCCAAATTAAATTATTCCTTGGGTGGTGGACAGTATGGTGTTTGGTAGGGGTTGGACTACATGTTCATAGCGCTTGCTATAACCTGAAATATCATCCTTTTGGTGACTCTTCAGCACTGTGGGTTAAAGCTGTTTGTGTAAGCAGGAGCCTGTCTGTGGAAAAGGGTATCCCAGCCACACATATACATACATATTTTCACTTTTATTAAGTATATAGATGGTGTTGAAGGCTACAGTCCTTTTAAATTCTTTTACGTGTTTAAATGTACAACATTTATCCTTGTCCAATTGAAAGACCATTCCTGAGTGGCTTCATTACCATGCTTTATTTTGCAGTGAAAAATTGAAAGTGGGAGATGAGGGGAGCCCTTTTCACAGGTTTTTATTAAATGAAAACTGTTTTTTATACTGCAGCACAATTCTGCAGCATCCAGGATTTGCATAGAGCTATCAAACAACAGTGTTTTCAATACACACTTTATAAAGTTTATACAAGTTTAAATATAAAAAAATATATTAATTGTTCCTATACACTGAGATAACGTCAATTCCCTCAATTCGATTCCACAAGCCTTCATTTTTGGGGAGGTAGCAGCATAACGCAACATGCACAAAATCATGTAGATGAATCCCTACACAGTTCAGTAACTCACTTGTCACATGCAAAACATCCTACATGCCTACACACTGGCCCCTGATAGTTGCCATGCACAATTTGTTCAATTTTTAAATAAGACATTCAAAAAGTGATCTCCACAGTTCTTGAGAGTGGCACAAATAAGACCAAAAAACTAGCCTATCTGCTTCCTATATTTGATGTGACTGCCTAATGAACTACAGAAACTAGAAAAATCAATGATCCTATTTTTCAGTACAATCCCTGGGATTAAATTTGTATTCTCTGATTATTAAATTTAATTCGCCCTGTTAAAATCTTTCCTGGCAACAGCTTTCTTACAAATCAATGTGTCACTGGCCATATGTCATCTCCAAAAATCCCACTATTTCTTGCAACACTTTTAGCAACCAAAAGCATTGTTTTTCCTTGTATTGTTGTGACTTAATACAATATTCAGTAATAGGTAACTCTTAATGTCTGAGAGGAAAGCACAGTCAGCACTTTATCTGAAAGGTGTTCAGAGACACAAAGACAACTAAAAAAGGACATCAGCGCAAGCCTAAAAATCCACCTGTGCACAGGATTTGGAATTTAAACGTCTTAGAACAAACACATCTCCATATTGATAAGGCAACAATGCTTGACGTTTAGGCAATATATTGTTTAAAATGCTTCATCCATGTTTTTAACCCTTATAAGTCAAGTCACTATTCTTCCCAGGTGGTTTTTGGAAGACTAAGGCTGACTGAGTGTACCTAGCAAGATCTTACAAAAATCTGAAATTCAAAATTGACATATCCTAATTCACAGTGGTGTTATTAGTCACCAAGCTATACCAGATTATTTCCCTTTACCAATACATTTAAGAATTCTGCACATTAAAACTTGGCCTACCACAAAGGCTTATAGTTACTTTGTTACATCAGGGATTTGATTCTCAAGATCTGTTAGCATGTTTACCCAATAATATCGTGATATATCATGGATTGGAACAATTGCGACTGCCTTTTCTTGAATGTTTACAAAAGAGCACTGCAAGTCTGAGGATCAGACTATGGAAGTGCTCAATGTTTCATTTTGAATGGCCCCAGCAATGATCAGCTGCAATTTAAAAATAAGCTCTACTTTAAGTTTACAGAAGATTGTGATATTCAAAGTAATATGCTAAGGGCTCTACTTTGTGCATCTTTACACTGTGCCAAAAGATAATCTTAAAGAATGGACCCTGACTTAATCTATTCGCTCTGACTGGATCACATGCTGAATACAATGAAACTCAGCTGGACTTTGCTTGTGCCAAGTGCTCCTTAATTAGCCTTCAGATCTGTTTTTGTTCAGATCCATCAAGGGTGTAATGCAACAACCCTGAATGCTTTTTAAAAAATGTGCAAATTTCTGAAAAGCAGTGAACAGAAACATACAATACCAGGCAAGGATCTTCACATGTGTGTAAGTACATTACGGTAAAAAAATTATACTTTATTTGTAACAAATTGAAAAATCGCATTGAAAAGTCTTCTGTATTTACATGATCCAAACTTCATTTTAACGTCACTGTGAAGATGTGGTTTTGCTGAGGCAAGGTTATCAAAAGAATAGTTCTTTCTCCATAGTTGTAGTCCAAAATGGTGCAGTTAACATTCCCAATATTAACCGACTGGAAGGTGAGCAGTTGCTCTGCAAGACTTCATTTGTTGTTTAGCACATGAACTGTTTTTCGCCCGTAATGATAGTAACTGTATGCAGATGCTGTGGTTGTGACAGCTGTGATACACCTTCAGGGAAGAGGAGATTATATTAGTCCTAAGCAAAAGATAAGTTCAAGTTGAATCTAAAGCACCAATACAAATAAGAACCCTGCTTATGATGATGATGATGCATTTCTGTCACAGCAACTCACATTAGGCTGCCTGGAAACTGGAAATAAAATCTATTAAAGATGAAGTGTGATTAAATGAATATTCCCTATAATCAGTGTGTTCATTAGACTAACTTTTCCTACTACCAAAGGTCCTGCTTCCCAAGGTCCTTTTAAATTAGTCCTGCTCAGAGCAAAATCGATAATCTTTTATACACAAAGCAGATACTCTACTGCACTTTCCCCATAATTTTCTTCATTCATTTGATCTTTCAAATGTTCAGAGTGCTGCATATACATTGCTTTGTTTGCATTTCTTGCAACAGCCCTGCAAACTCTCCTGGTGCAGGATCACACCCATCATGTCAGAATAAAATGCTACAGACATTCATAGAACACACATTGGGTTGTTGTAGGTTTTTCAGGCTATATGGCCATGTTCTAGAAGCATTCTCTCCTGATGTTTCATCTGCATCTATGGCAGGCATCAAGGTCTGTTGACAGACCTCACAACAGATTTCGGCYATGAAAGCCTTTGACAATACACAGAACACACATTATTGTAATCCTACTGTAAATCCTGGTTTCTCTTRGGAGGGAGTTGCAAAATCAGAACAGCCACTGTAAAGGCAATCTCCCTTGTTCTCACCAAACGCACTAAGTGGGATTTATTCTCATAAACCATGCACAAGACTGGCCTACAAACCATCTCAAACATAACTGCWTTGAACTGTTTAGATTTTAGACTGGTTGCATRCAACAATCGCCCCTCCATATTCATAGATGTTAGAGGCACAGGAACACCACTAAAATGGGAAAAAAMCCAAGTATCTCTAGATGCAAATATGGCAATCACTAGTGCTCCCCCCCTCCCCCCGAAGTAAAAGCAGTAGCCTTGGCCCTCAGGAGAGAGGTGGCAAACCGACAAATAATCAAATGTSTGAATGCCAAACTGGCAAATATGAAGAGTCAGCTGTATCCCAATTTCTTGTATTATCATTTAAGCAACCTGAGGATTTAAAATCTCTAAATTACTCGCTCCTCTATTATACATTTGCCACATTTTTCCTGAACCATTTTCTCACAAATTAGTAGTATCACAAATAACATAAGGTTTACATACCATAATGTCTGAAGATACACACTGTCCATATAATTGAAAACTGGAGCTGCTAAAGAAGCTGCCACTAAAACAAGCTGTGTGACTGTATTCACCTAGTGAAAGATTTAAGTGAAAATGAAGTCACACAATATTATTATTTTGCACCACTGAAATCAATGGGAAAAAGTGCTTAGTTGTATGGTATAAGTTAGCCTTATTCAAATTTGTACTATCAAAAATAATGTGGATTCCAATAGCATTACCTAAATAATCTGACACGCTGGAGCGTCCTTATGAGAAGCTTAATCTAAAACCATGATGAGGAAGGCTGATCTTGACAGTAATGGTAACTATATATGTAAAAGTCAATATATTTATGTATATTGGTTGGTTAGTCCCTTTATACCACAAGGATTCCTACATGGCTAGATGGATGTGGACCAAACTTGATGCACATACCCTTAATTGCTCAATTTAAAATAATTGAGAGGGTTGAACTAAAAGAATCATATTTTTCAGGCCCTGAGCCTGGGGGAGAAAAGGATAAAAGTGGATTGGCTGTGGCTAGGTGAACGATTGGTTGTGGCTAGATGAAGGGGCCCTTTGTGATGTCACTGCAAAAGCTTGGCTGCTGCTAGATACCATTTGTATGAGGGGGGAAAGGGAAGGGGGGGAAAGGTGTATGAGGGAAATGAAGGAAGCCTGTTTACTATTGGCAGACTGCTGCCATGGAAACTACTTCTTAAATTTGAAGAAAGGAGAAAGTAGGCAGAGTGGCCCCAACGACACCCATTTGTGGTAGAAACGGGTCTCTCTCTTTCTCTCTCTCTCTATATATATATATGAACATGTACATTAACCACATCAGCTCAGAGAAAATATATTTTGGGCTTTATAATAATCTGATATTTACACACATGTATAACCCATATTCATATCTTCTGCATTTCTTTGCCCTTTGTTTAACTTTCTTATCATTATCCCCCCCAACCTCTTGTATTTATATTTTAATAATTCATCCACACACACATATAAAGATGGACAAATATTTTTACCTTGCTGATGAATGTTGGTTTCAACTGTGCAGTGGCATAACATGGATTGAAGTATCTACTAAGTGTTCTCTGAAAAAGATGAAAAGATTGGTGTGTCTCATGCATTTGAAAAGTAATTCTACATAGCATGCATGCTAATCAAGCCAAATTAATACATTGATACAGTCAATATGTTCATTCTTCCTCTGCACAATTATAATATATTCAGACATACAATGCCATTTATGCATACAGTGCTTTACAAAAGAGGTATAGAACATCTAGGCTTTAAGGGACTTGATAATCAAAAAGTAAATACAGGATAGCAGCAGAGGAATGGGAAACGAAGACAGGTGAAAGATTAATGTTTGCAATTACTTCAGTAGTTCCAACAGGGCAGCTTCTCCAATGTGCTACCTTCCAGATGTGCTGGCCTGCAGCTCCAACAGCCCCAAAGGAGAATGCCAAAGGTGAGGAATTATACAGGCTGTTGTTCCTATCATCTCTAGAAGGCATCAGTCTTAGGAAAGACAGAACAGGGGAATTTGAGCTAAGCTGTTCCAAAAGTGCCCTGAACAGGTGAGTTTTGTGGAGAGATGGGGAAACTGAGAAGTGGCCATACACAGTTAAAAGCATATGGGACAGTGAGGGAGAAATGACAAAGTAATGTCAGGGAGACTCAGAATGCTGGGTGCAACGATTGCAGGAAGGAATGTGTTGGAAATACAAGAGGAAAGCAAAAGAATTGACAATTTTGAAGGCTACATTTTTGAATTTTAGAAAGGGTTGTATTCTAACTCCTTGACAGACAAAGTTGTTGAGTACATAAGGCAGGATCTTTGTCTGTAGTACCACTTGTTTTGGAGCTGTCTGAACTCAATTTTGCTTCATCCTGGGCCTCCAATAGAACAGCCAGGATTGTACTATATTGTATTGTATGGCATTTGTTTTTTAAAGACAGAATTGTCTTGGAGACAATAGCAATTGTGTAGGATGTCTGTACGTGAATTTTTAAAATCATTTTTAAAAGTTCTTATTCAAAAATGTTTGATTCTTTGTGCATTGCCCCAAGAAGCTGTAGCAGGCTGAAAAGTGGTAAGTCATTTTAAAATTAAGTAAGCGCATCAAAAGACAGATGTATTTATCTACTACCGCCTAATTCAGAGATGGGTAATCTGCAACCTTCCATATGCTGCTAGACAAAATTTCTTGACCACTATGCACTGACCATGCTAGTTAATAGGAACTGATGTGCGCTGTGGTCTAACAACTGAACAGGCATAAGATCCCATCTACACCCTAATTTTACAACCATCAGTAACTCTCATTGATACTGCCCTAAGCTCTCAACCACTTTGTAATAAACTGCCAATTTTAGGTTTAGTTTTGACATTGCCAAATATTTTTACATCACACATGAGAAGAGATGGATGTGATCTGAGAAATCATATATCCATCTGTATACTTACTGGTGGAGGAAGAGTTCTGTATCGTACGTAAAAAACAGCAGCAATTAATGCAATGTCCCTCAAAATGATCATAGATGTAAGAGGAACTGAAACAAAATGAAATTATATTTTTACATACAAACATCTACATGTAGAAGAAGAAGAATTCATATTCATGTGCCTGCATATACAGCGTCCAAGAACCAAATAACTGATAGAGGAAAACTTCCTTTGAAATTTCTTTCCATTTGTTCTAAATTTGAGTGGGCTTGATGCCTACATATTTATTACCTCAATATATAGTGTCTGTTAGACAAGACTAGAGTTTTTCTTCTGATGCAAAGAAAGCATACAGTCATATTCAACAGCTAATGTGGGTCACGATTAAAGGTAAAGGTAGTCCCCTGACATTAAGTCCAGTCATGTCTGACTCTGGGGTGTGGTGCTCATCTCCATTTCTAAGCCGAAGAGCCAGCGTTGTCCGTAGACACCGCCAAGGTCATGTGGCCGGCATGACTGCATGGAGCGCCGTTACCTTCCCGCCGGAGCGGTACCTATTGATCTACTCACATTTGCATGTTTTCGAACTGCTAGGTTGGCAGAAGCTAGGGCTGACAGCGGAAGCTCACGCAGCTCCCCGGAATCGAACCTGCGACCTTTCGATCAACAAGCTCAGCAGCTCAGTGCTTTAACCCACTGCGCCACCGGGGGCAGTCACCGGGGGGGGGGGGGGTCACGATTAGTGTATCTTAATCCCCCCTTCTCAACCTTTAGACTCAGAAACTAGCTTCCTAACTAGAAGTAAGTAATCAACAGCACAGAATTGTTATAGCTGGTGGTCAAAACATTTGTTATTTTCATTATTTTAACATTTGTAAATCGCTCGAATTACATTTCAGGCAGACAGGATAGAAATCTCTGCAATAGCAGAAGGCCTTCATGTGTCCATACAGAAATATTGTAATACCTGCGGAGTTTGTTGAGACATACTACCTAATTATTATACAATAGGAATGCCATTTCAGAAGTTATTAAATAATAAACATTTGAAAAATCGTTACCATGCTTACCTGGAATAAGATCTGCATAGGTCAGGCTAATGTAAAGGATACTGATAAGAATTTTATCTGCCAGGGGGTCCAGAGCACTCCCCAGAGCAGATTTCTGGTTGGCCCAGTTTCGTGCAATAAAGCCATCGAGCTGAAAACAATATATTACATAGTCAGGTAGAAAATAAAAGCACACATTTCCAAGCTCTTGACCCTTACTGACTAGGATCCACAAAGATTATCTAAATGTGCCCGAGGGTTTGATTTTCCCAGTGACATTTTTTCTCCTTTGAGCAACAGATTTTTATGCCACATCCCAAGCTGCTTTTTTGAAAGTCTGCTCACTTTCAAAAGATGTTTGCTACGGGCTGACGAAGAGAAGTTGAAGAGTCCTTCATGCACAGATAATTTACAATCCTATCTTCACAGATTTTATAATGAAATGAAGTATTGTGTATCTATTTTGAACATAACTAAATTTTCAAAGAATGCAAGCATATGCTGAATTAAGAAATTCAGTGAGACAAGTATACATTCAATCTGACTGCCATAATGTAAGTACTTTAAAGATTTATTTTTCCAACAACAAAATAAGATGTTGAGCACTAATAGAACTGGAAGCAAAATGGGGCCAAAGAGATTGAAGAAATAATCATTAATATGTGCTGAGGAACCCTGATATTTGTATGAATAGAAAAATACCCTAGATTGAATAAGCTCAACATTCAGGGAATATTGAATGCCTGTCAGAAAAGAAAAATGGGGAATGAGCTGGTGTTCAGAGTGAAATCTCTTTAGTCCCCTACAGTATCTAAAGAGGTACATGGCTGGCATGGTGGGGCGAGGGGGAGCTGTTGCTGGAGATTATACATTACAATGTTTTGTTTAAAATCCTCCTTATATTCAACAACAGTGAATTACAACTGAATATACAGATCCTGCATATACTAATGCAGAAGTCAACCTCATATGTAAGTGGTCTTGGGGACAAAATTATGGATTTTGGTATGACCCAAGTCTACTAACAATTCTCAAAGGAGGGAAAGCACTAATATTACCTCAGATGGCCAGCTGCCCTGGCTGCTGCTGCCATTTCCCTGCCCAGACTATCAAAAAACCAAAAGGAGCACCATGGTGAAGAGAACAGAAATGATTGGTGATTATTTTAGGTCCTCCAGGGATGGACTAAGTTTTTGCCTTCACCGTTTTACTTAATTTTGATACGAATTACGGTACAATACTCACATTGACCTGTAGATAAGTTGATCCAGTTTTTTGGGGTCAATTTTTGACTAAAATTTCTAGACTTAGACATGAGTATATAAGGTATCTGTTCTTAGAAAAACCTAACTGTACTGTTAAAAGACATCCTTGAAAAACCAACATATATTTCAAATGGTCTTATAAAATACCTACCAGATCTGTTACGCCAGCCAGAGCAAACACGCCCAATGCAATATTAAAATTTTCCTCAACTATCAAGTAACCCAAAACTGGTGACAAGCCAATCCTCGCCATTGAAAGTAAATTGGGAATTGTCCAGGGATTTTCATACTGAAAAATGCAAAAACAATAGGAAATTAGTTATATTCAAAACCAAGTGCTCACAATCTCAACTCAATATACCTTGACAATAAAATGAAAAGTGAGTGTGGAGTTTCCAGAATGCACAGTACCTCTAAGTAGGTCCTCATTTCAAAATAAAAGAGTGTCACTTGCAATCTTAGGTAGCAAAAGCACCCTGCTATATTGAAATGCACTTTCAAATAATTCTAAAACCTTGTTTAAGTGCAGTGTTAATGTTAATACGTGCTGTTCCAATTTACAAATTTTCCTGATATATTTCACACATAGCGTTTAAGACCAACCTGGTCAAAGAAATAAGGCTGAAAAATATATCTCTAATTTCGTGCCGGAAATTACACTTGACCCTGATGTCAGAGGTACAGAATCTCTAGAACAGCTCCAACACAGGGCGTTTTCAGACTGTCAAATATGGAGGGGAAGCCAAAATGACCACAAGTCCAGTTCTGTGTTTGAAAAATCGTTGTTATATGATGTTAAACATGCAGAACAGAGTCTCTTTTAAAAAGGGCCAGGATTGAAGACAGTTCTTACAAAACAAGCCATCTGGCCAAGGTTGAAGGATAATGGGAACAGCAGGTTTTGAACATCAAGAACATTCTGCATCTCTTAGATCACATACAACAATCTTAGGAAACCACTATATAAATACCAAGCCAGAGAGGTGTTCATATATGCCAGCATATTACTTCACTTTGAAAATAGTTAAACATGTGAATAAACAATCCTGACAAGTGTGCAAATCTACACTACATCATATATTCACCAATAGCGTAAATCTTCACTAAGCAGACCCACTGCATCAAATAGTACATGATGTCAATGTTGTAAGTGCCACTGATTCAATATGTCAGTATAGTTGGAACTAATAACACTATGTACCATGAATTTTGTTCCTGGCTTATAAATGTCATTTCCTAATTGATTCTATCATAAAAACATGGCAAAAGTTTATTAAACTGCAAAAACAGTTTTTGTGGGAGATCCTGCAGCACATTTTGCTATAGTTTTTTAATGGATATCTTATTGAGTCTCAACCAATTCAACATAGTTTGTGGAAGCCACAAAAATCAAGTTTGTAGAGTATAAAAACTACTTTCAAAGTAAAGACTGTACAATTAAACAGCAAATAACACTTTCAAACCAGGAACAGATTTTTTTTTCAAATTTTGTTAAATGTTGTAATTGGACCCAGGCCAATAATTGCTCATTCACATTTAAGCCAACACTGTACTTAAATGCAGCCCCTGAATGAAGAATGTATTTAGACACAGCAGCTTCCAAAGAACCTGTTGAATAAAGCTGTATGTCATCAACTGCTGGCCGCAGTGCATTTCCACTATTCTACTTCATCCAGCTGATCCATCTAAAATCACAGGAGTTGGCTAACAACTGTAACCAACTACTCACATGAGCCACCTGTATGTATGTATGTATGTATGTATGTGTATGTATGTGTGTGTATATATATATATATATACATATATAAGAAACAGAAGATTGTGCAGCAACTTCTGAGGCTAGAAAAGTTATAAAGTAATTTTGCTAGATAGCCTCATATTTGCAATACAAGGCACAACTACCTTGCATGGCTATGGAGCAATCGGAATGTGCTCCTCCAATGGATCAGTACCATATGTGTGTGTGCACCTATCCTTTCAAGTGGCAACCGCACAGATTTCATAGTTTCTTTATTTAAGGAATCCTCAGAAGAGATTCTGAGAGTCCCTTCCTCTGAATTGTAGTCAACAGTGCCTGGCATTAATTGGGAGTATGAATCAGGGCTGCCCTGCTTAGCTTCTAAGATCAGATGGGAGATTTAGGGTTTTTGCAATGGCTTAGCTCCGTATCAAATGCTTATTCCCAGCAGCTTGGCACCAACCCCAGCCTCTGCTGGGCAACCTGGCAGGCTCACATGGGAAGCTTTTTCCAGCACAGGTAGGATTAGGTTGTTTACAGGAAGATAACAGGTAGCAGCCCTGATGAATCTTAGACCAAGAAGGGAAGTTGATTCTTAGTCTCTCAAGTGTGTGAGAAGTGAGCCTAAGAAAGAGGAAGCTACTGAACTGACGATTGCTTCTATGTAGGTAGTACTGAGGGTAGTAGCTGCACCTACAGTGTAGAACAGTGGTTCCCAACCTTTGGTCCTCCGGATGTTTTGGACCAGCTCCTAGAAATCCCAGCCATCTTACCAACTGTTAGGAATTGCAGGATCTGAAATCCAAAATACCTGGAGGACCAAAGGTTGGGAACCATTGCTGGCAGAATGAGTGCAGTCTGACACCACTTGAACTGGAATGGCTCAATGACATGGAATCCTGGGAATTGTGGCAATGACAACTTGTTCCCTGACCACAACATTAATCCCATGCAAGTTTATCTTTGCATTTTGTTTAATCCAACCCAAACGAGAGCTTTGGCGGCTGCAAGATGAAATGTGTTGCCTTCAGCTCTTTTGGATGGGAGATATTTAAAAAGTGGAACATTCTAAAAGGGTTTATTCTTGTGACTTGAGTTTTGTTGAAACACTTCACCATTCTTTTGTTTGTATGCCCTAAATATAATAATATAAAGATGAAATACAGGAGTTCCATTTTTTTCACAGTGTTCTCAATGGCAAGTGTGTTATAAAATTCCTTATCTTCTGAACAACTCTGGTGCATTATTTTGTTTGATTATTGCAAATTTTATTTTTGGGATCAGTAACTCTCATTCATGCTTTCCTTTTTATCTGTGACTTCCTCTTCTGGTATATTCCTTTTTTTTTTTTGCATGCCAATTAAGGCTGTGTATTGTTATTGAATCCTGGGAATTGTAGTTTGGGGAGGTACTATCACTTTTGCCAGAAGAGGCTGAAATCCAATTGGAGACCCATCTCTGTGGCAGGCCTACTGAGTCAACTTTCAGTCTTGAGTTTTGATTTACATTCTACTACTGCTATATGTCAATTCTGCATCTCTGTTTGGGGCAAGTTATATAATTCATGTTTTATGTATGTACTTTTTGAACATATTTTATGTTCATGTGTTTTGATTTTGTTGTTCCCCACCTTGAGCCATCAGGAGAAGCAGGTAATAAATAAAATGGATAATACTGTGTAACATGATTTGTGTATCTGGGTGATAAAGATCATTTCCTAATTGGTTCTATCATAAAAACAGTGAAAAGGTTTTATTCTGCAGCACATTTTGCTAAGGTTTTTCAATGAATATCTCAAGTCTTAACTAGAGATAGGAAGGCCTGGAAGAAAAAAACAACAGAAAATGTGTGTGTGTGGGGGGGGGGGGGATTTTCCTTATTTTCCCCCAAAGCCATTCCCTCCCAGAAAAAAATTGAAAAGTGTGTAGAATATGTTATTTTTCAATGATAAATAATATATCTATGACATGGTATTAAACACTGCATTCGTTCCACAGTGTTGATAGATACACCCAAGGAAAAGGCTACAGCTGTACTTCCTTCCATTTTCTAAGCCCACAGAAGAGAAGGTTGAGAGGAGACATAATAGCCATGTATAAAAGGATGTCACAAGGAAGAGAGAGCAGGCTTGTTTTCTGCTGCTCTGGAAACTAGGACTCAAAAACAAATAGACAGGAAATGAGATTCCACCTGAACACTGGGAATAATTTCCTGACTGTAAGAGCTGTGAAATAGTCAAGTCGGTCAGTGAAAGGGTGTCATAAGGAAGAAGGAGCAGACTTGTTTTTTTCTACTCTGAAAACTAGGAAGGGGAGCAATGGCTTCAAAGGACAGAAAAGGAGGTTCCATCTTAACATAAGGAAGAACTTCCTGACTGTAAGAGCGGCTCAACAATGAACTCTCTGCCTCAGAGTGTGGTGGAAGCTCCGGTGATGGTATGATAGCTGGGTCCGGAAGTGCCAAGCGTTCCGGAGAGGCCACAAAGGTGGCTGTGAAAAAGGGAAGAGAGGGGGCGGAGTGAGAGTGGGGAGAGCGAAGGAAGGATAGAAATCAAGGGACACTTAGGGTAAGGGTTAGGGCAAAGTTTAGGGTTTGGGTAATGGTTAGAGTACGGTTTAGGGTAAGGTTTAGGATTTGGGTTAGCGTAAGGGTTAGGGTAAGGGGTTAGGCTTACGATATGGTTCAAGGTTAGGGTTTCACCATTCAAGAACTTTTCCATTCCTTATCTGTCTCTGGCCTGGCTTACATTAGCTAAGTCTCTCTTCCGCAAACTCTGCTCCTGAAGGAGCGATGCGGCATCTCCATAAGGCTTGGCGCTTCCAGACTCAGCTATCATACTATTACGGAAGCTCCTTCCTAGGAGGCTTTGACACAGAGGCTGGATGGCCATCTGGCGGGGATGTTTTGATGGTGCTTCTCCTGCATGGCTGTGGGGTGGACTGGGTGGCCCATGTAGTCTCTTCCAACTCTATGATTCTATGTTCATGTGGGAAAAGGCTGGACTCTGCCATGAATATAATTGACTAGGGAGGCGCCACTTTATCACGTCAGCAACCCTGTCAGGTAGGTCTCAAGGAAAGTGGGCCATGAAGGCCTTGAACCTGAGCGGCCCAGGCCCCTCGGCTCTCCATGAACTGCCGAGCCAAGGAGCCAGCTTACCAGTTCGGGCCTGCCGGGGGCTCCATGCTCGGAAGACCCAGGCGGAGCGCCGTCGGAGCGAGAGCAGCGGCAACAAGAGGGAACCAAGGTAGTGGAGGCGAGCAACGGCGCCGAGCTCCTCCGGCGCAGGCGCACTAGCGGAGAGGAGGAGGAGGAGGAGGGGGGCGCGAGGCCGCTCAGCGAGGAGGCCGCGAGCGCGGCTCGAGGGTCCCTGCGGCGCGCGCCTCCCAACCCTGCCACGGAGGCTCCAGCAACTGCAGCGGCGACGGTGGCCCGCAAGGACCTTCCCGGGCTCGCGTTCCTCAGGAGCCCCCAGCCGCCGGAGCTGCCTCTCGACAGCCAAGCCGCGGTCAACATGCCTGGGGTGGACCGGGGAAACTCCGCACCCGATAAGAGGGCTGGGCCGAGGAGGAGGAGGAGGGGCAGCGACTCGGACGTGCCCCTCCCCTTCTGCTCCCCCCGCTCACCTTCCATTCTTGGCCTGCCTCATGGTGATTTTTGCGACGCCTCCACGCTTTACGGCTCCAGTGAGCCTTCTCCTGTTAAAGGGCCAGGCCTCCTTTTCGGCGCTGTGAGACTTTACATGGAGAATTTTAAAATCTAGGTTGGGAGGCAGCTGCGCTTTACCTTACTTACCTATTGTAGCCTGACAAATCTCTAAAATAGGTAAAATGGAATCTTGGGTCTTTTCCAGCTTAAGCTTTATTGCATTGTTATGTGAATAAGGGAAGAGAGCAGGCGGGGGGGGGGGGGGGGGGGGGGAGAGCGAAGGAAGGATAGAAAGGAGGTGAAGTTTAGGGCAAGGTTAGGGTTAGGTAAGGTTTAGAGTTAGCGTAAGGGATAGGGTAAAGTTTGGGGTAGGATAAGGGGTTAGGCTTAGGTTTACGGTATGGTTCAGGGTTAGGATTAGAGTTTCACCATGAAAGAACTCTTACATTCATAGAATCATAGAATTAAAGAGTTGGAAGAGACCTCATGGGCCATCCAGTCCAACCCCCTGCCAAGAAGCAGGAATATTGCATTCAAATCACCCCTGACAGATGGCCATCCAGACTCTGTTTAAAAGCCTCCAAAGAAGGAGCCTCCACCACACTCCGGGGCAGAGAGTTCCACTGCTGAACGGCTCTCACAGTCAGGAAGTTCTTCTGAATAGAAATTTTAGAACTCTTACATTCTTACATGTAAGAGTTCTAAAATAGTCCAGAATCTGCTGGACTATGGAGTAATCTGCTGAACCTGGAGTAACAGCCATAAGATGTTTCTCTTCAATTGGCTTGCTCTATATCCATCACCATACTTCCTCCTGTACATATGGTTGAAAGTGCAATGCCTTTGTATATTCTGAATAGAAATACAGAACAATCATAAAATAAACAACTCAGGACAGTTTATCCTGAAGAACTCCCAATGTGTCACCAAAGGTGGCCTTGCAGAATTCAATTTAATAGGTGTCCCTTTTTCTTATCCAGGTTTACATTTCCACAAAGTTACAGGTGGCTTTGGGTTCATTAACTCTCCATCGAATATATGTCATAGGAGTGTTGTAAGGCTAAAGTGGTGAATTGGAGATGCACATATGCCTCATGACCTCATGGGAGGACAAAGGAATGTAAATATAATCAATAATTAGGGAATACAAAGATGTTACATTTAAGATTCTAGATATGAGCTCTCTTTAATTTTGTCCATGGTGAATTCATGTCTTCACTTCGTTATGAAAATGTATAGGGCTGCAGATAGGTCATAGCAACTTCCATGCAGTGCATTTCAATGAAGGTAAGTTGTTTTAAGTCATTCTTTAATGGCCTATTCTTTCAAGCAATCATATTAGATTATCAGGAAGACTAAAGAGTACAGTGCAATGAAAAACAATCACATTGTTATACAGCGACTCGGGTAACGGAAGTCCTATAAAATGTTTGCATTTCCTTTTTTGCATTTCTTGTTAGACAGATGGCCCTCTTGCTTTAATGATAATATATTCAGACAACTAAAATCTAAACATAATTTTATTCAGTTTCACACAGTAAAAACACTATTTTATATTTACAAATAAGCGAATCCAGTGAAAGAAGAATATATTACAATTTGTCCAGGCACTGAGATAAATATGTTCAGAAATACATAGTGACATAGTTTTCCCTTATTAATCAATATCCACAAAGCAAGTCCAGTTTCACTGCCACCATTATATGTATATTAAAGTTTCCCCCCTTCTGGAATAAATTCATTTATTTTCCTCAAATCGCCAAATGACATTTTTGCAGATCCTCTTTGTGCTGGTTTTGCCTGAAAATGAGATAGAAACTATTAATTTTTGTATGCAAATTCGGGCTTCAATTGAGTAAGAATGATTACAATAATTTTCTTGAAAAACAATATGTAGTATATGCATTTTAGATATACAATGCATCTTGGAAGTAATGCACATTACCTGAGACTCATGGAATTTCCAACCGATCATGTAGTAGATCTCGAACGTTGCTGGTACTGTTCCATCTTTGTTTCCATACATTTCTATGGGGAGAGAGAAATATTTAAGATATTGATCCTCTTCAGATATCCTGGATTACAGTCTCCATGAATCTATTCATCTTGGTCAATAGCTAGAGTTCTTGGGGGTTGATCCAAAACATTTGTAGAACCCAAAGATTAAGTTCAACAAATTATAAATTCCATGGCTTGAATCCACTTATACTTTGAATGAATTGTAAATAATGTCTTTTTACAAACAGCAGCACTACCAAATTCCTCTGATTTTCCAATCCAACTGTAGCCTTTTATGCCATTCCAGAAGCTCACTGCTCCACAGGAGTGACATTTGAATATGGCTTTAATGTGGAATGGGAAGAACAACAAAAGATGTGTTATGTGCAAGTTTCCCCTGATGCAACCAAGAATATTTAGCTTAAGTCCAAAAAGGAAGATGGACTACTTAGTGGAATGACCTGCAGGAAGAGATCCAACAGTGAAATCAGCTGTCAGAATATAAGATGCAACTAACGATCTATTTCTTCCGGCAGGCCTACCCAGTCAATTTTAATTTGTTAATTTTAAGATGCATTTTACCTGTGTGTATTTGTTATATGTATTTTAATGGTGCTTTGTTCTACTTTGCTGATTTAACTACGTTGTATGCACCTCAAGCCGCAAGGAGAGGCGGGCAAATAAATAAATAAATAAATAATAGCCAAAACAGACAATCTTATCTGTTATCCGTGTCCAGATATTGAAAAAATGGCACTGGATTGTGCAATTTTGATGCTTTATTAGCCATTTCCAGTGATGGGCAGCAGATACCCCTAGACAGACACCCAGGTAGCCAACTGCAAGTATCCATTTCTACTGAGATGTCTGTCTTTCAGATTCTTCAAGGGCAGGAGAAAGAATATTTGTGGACCAGTATGCTGCTGCTGCATTCCCCTAGCAATAGTGGTAGCCTATAGCTGCTGCTGCTGAAAGCCATAGAAGAAAACGGAACAGCAATGTGCTTATCACTGTGATGTTTACTCAGTTTACGGAAGTAAATTTAGGCTCCTACTCTTTCCTGACATTAGCAGCAGAGTACACTTCAATACTTGGATGCTATGTCTTGGGGAAAAGAAGAGGAAAAAGGAGAAATAAGATATCTGTAATCTGCCATATTTTTTTCCAAGATTGATGAAACCAAGCTATATGCCACAAAAATACTCATAATCAACCAGAATTCAAAATTCAACTCTCTAATGAACATCTGATGACTTAAGACATGTCCCTGTGGAAAGTAACATTCTGATATAGTCAAAATCTCTCAGTTTCACTGGAAATCTCACTTACCCCTATAAACCGCTGCCGCGGCCAGCATGGTTGCTCTGTGTAGCATAGGTTTTCTGCTCCAAGAGCAGTTACTTTCTCCCATACCTAAAAATAGTTTTCAGGCTTTAAAAGAAATACATCATATACCATGAGTTTGACAGTGCATTTCAAAAATATCACGTGAAGCCTGATCCTATGTATGTTTACATATCTTAAATTTTAAAAAATGCCTGCCAGTTGGTAGGGAACTTTGCAGTAAATATTACAGAACAATGCTTCATATCACGTCTACTCAGAATTAAGTGCTACTGAATTCAACAAGACTTGCTCCTACTTACATACATACAGCCTGTACTTGTTTTAATATTAAAAAATAAAGCATTATCAGAGATTATACTTCTAACCTCTGCCTTGCAAAGTATTTACTCCTTTTGAATCTACTGTATTTTGTTATGTTACAACCTGGATCTGAATTTAATTTTGGTACTTGATGTAAATATGTTAGTTGTGCAAGGAGTATATGCCCCGAGTCAGTCCTTGGTAGAGGCACCTTTGAAAACAGTTACAGCTGCCAGTCTTCTTGGCTAAAGCTTTGCCTGCTGTTCTTGGCAAAATTGTTCCAGCTCTGTTCAGTGAACAGCAACTTTAAAATCTTTGCCAGATTCTCAAATGCTTTGAATTCTGTGTATTTACTAGATTATTCTAAAATATTACGTGTATTTACTATTTCAGGGTTACTTTTGCTGTTTATTTGATATGGTTTTGTTTCAGCAATGGCTTTCTTTTCACCACTCTTCCCTAAAACCAAATTTTGTTGATGATATGGAGTATAGTTATTCCATGGATACGTTGTCCTATCTCAGCTGCCAATTTCTCTGGCAGACTGAGTCACAATATGCTTCTTGGTTGGTTCCCTAACATTCTTTCTTACCAGTCAATGAATATTCTTTCTGTTTCGTAATAATAGATTTCAAAGTGCCCCATGAAATGTTCATAATCTAGAGATTTTTATGACCTGGATGGTGTTTCTGCAAAACTTTATCTCAGACTTGTTTGGATAGCTCTACAATTTTTCTGATGCTGTTCATTTAGACCCCTTCTACACTGCCATATAAAATCCAGATTATTGGCTTTGAACTGGATCACATGGCAGTGTAGGCTCATATAATCCAGTTCAAAGCTCTACAGTCACCATCAATTCATGTCAGAGTTGGGCATATATCTAATTGCACTCTGCATCTTAATTTGACACTCACTCCACCAAACAATCAATGGGGAATATGCCTTAGCCAGCATAATGGGTGGTCAGAATTACAGTCCAATCAGAGGTTCTCAACCTGTGGGTCCCCAGATGTTTTGGGCTTTCAACTCCCAGAAATCCCAATAGCTAGTAAACTGGCCAGGATTTCTGAGAGTTGTAGGTCAAAACACCTGGGGACCCACGGATGAGAACCACTGATTTAAAGGGCCACATAATTGCCATCCCTGATCCAGACCTTGTTGTTGGTGAAGATGGCTGCCAGTCTGCCTTTGACTTCTGCCAACTCAAGTTACCACAAGTGCCCCTGTCATCTGCAGCCCTGATCACCTCCTGTACAGTCAGGGCTGTGTATCCTGGGATGACTGAATCAAACTACTTTTAATGCAGTCTTTCTCTTTTCTTACAAATTTCTTACAAATTTCCAATTTACCATGCATATCTGATTTTCTAATCAATCACAGATATTTTGGCTTCTAGAAAGAGCTGTGACTCTGTGTGCTCTAACACTCATTCATTTGTCATTTATAGAACTTTTCAGCAGCAGCACATTTCTGTTCCTATTGACTTCTGACACTGTTCATCTCTTTGTCCACTATTTCTTTGAAAAGTGCACTTGCCTTGGAGGTCATCCATCAGTTCAAACATTCCAGGATAGTTAACTTGAATTTCATCAGTATCCTAAAAATAAAAAATATATAAAGATAATTATATGATTCAGTTTAATGTTCTAAGCGGTTTCTAAATTGATTTATTGTATGCTGCAGTAAGATCATTTGAAATAGGACAAGATAATGATGATGTCAACAGCAACAGCAGAAGCATACCAGATATAGGTAAGCAGGGCTTGGTGTTTCCTACAGCTTAAATTTCACCCGAGAGCAATATTGCAACATTTGCAAAAGGTATATTCATTGTGGGTTGCGGGCTGGGGTAGTGGTCACCAATTTATTCAGACTAGATCAGGAAGAAGAGCCCATTTGTACAGTAGAAAAAATACTAAATGAAGAAAAGGGAAAGTATGCTCTTCATTGGAGAAGAAATGAGCAAGTAGGTTGGCTCATAACTACATAACTGACTAGGAAAAAAGGCCAAATGGCAGGGCACCTGAAGGAAGAGAAGACAGAGCAGGCCAAGAGGCAGACATATTTGGGGGGGGGAGGGGTGTGTGCAAAAAAGAGAGACTAGAAACGTGAAAAAAGAGACCAGAAACAGAGGCGATAGGTGTGGGGAAATGCAACCGCATTCAAACATGTTTAAAGAGCTTCATATTTTGTGATTTAGGAAGTGTCCAACACTCTGATCTTCTGGCTGACATATATGCAGAAACATTGGCTTACATTCAAACAGTATTCCCCAAACTAAAGTCTACATCAGGCCAGGAATGCCATGTTAACACCCAGCATATGAGAAGAACAAGGAAAGGGAGAAAAATAAGCCATCACCTCACGAAGTGTGGCTTATGAAGCTCCCAGTTGTGTAAAGGGTAAAACCCCTTGTGCTGGCAGGACTGCTGACCGAAAGGTCAGTGGTTTGAATCCGGGGAACAGAGTGAGCTCCCATCTGTCAGCTACAGCTTCCCATGTGGGGACATGAGAGAAGCCCCCCCACAGGATGGTAAAACATCTGGGCAGCGTCCCTGCAGATGGCCAATTCTCTCACACCAGAAACAACTTGCAGTTTCTCAAGTTGCTCCTGACACACAAAAAAATCACTGTGTAAAAAAGGTGTATGTGTCTATGAAAGAGAGACAATTCAGAGACTGGATGATTATGAGCTAGAGCAAGAGTGAAGTAAACGTCACACAAACTGGCCAGATACTTTGCCGTAACTCTGATAAAATTATCTTAGTTGGGTCTCAGTGATCAGAAAGTTTATAACAGACTGAGATCTGAATATTTTTACTTCAACATGCTCCATGTCG
This sequence comes from Anolis sagrei ordinatus, assembly GCF_025583915.1. Classification (NCBI taxonomy): domain Eukaryota; kingdom Metazoa; phylum Chordata; class Lepidosauria; order Squamata; family Anolidae; genus Anolis; species Anolis sagrei. The sequence goes on along the minus strand of NW_026844366.1, from coordinate 207,830,051 downwards.
GAGTGAAATTATGATTCATCAAAAACAATAAAAACAAAAAACAAACCCTGGATCATTTTGTTTGACTCTCAAGTATATGAACTGCTCCATGTTTTTTTGGAGCAGTCAGCCATCATTATTCTTTCCCCAATAATTAATAAAATAGCTGTCATACAAGCATACCATAAATAACATACTCATTATCAATGCGAACTTGATTGAGGCAAAATGATCATAAGGATTATAATTTATTGTTGTTCCTTCTTTTTGTGTATCTGCGCTTCAATTCAACCTTACTTCATTTATAAAACAAAAATCTTCTTTTCTATATAGATCAGGAGTGGGCAAAATGTGGCTATGCAAATGTTGGATTACCAGCAGTTCTCACCAATGACTAGTATGATGGCAAGCGCTAACAGACATTACCAAATATACAAAATGGGGGGGGGGGGGGCTGCACTTTGTCCAGCCCTGATACACATCAAAAGCTACTAGTAGTCTGATTCAATTAACATACTATTATAATTTAACTATGAACAACCTGCAACACAGAGTCTGCAGATCTCTATATCAAAACGAAAGATAAGCACATGTAGGAACTTTCTGAGCTGTTCCTTTCGTGAAAGGGATAATTACCACAGTCAGTGTGTTGAAGCCAGCTCTTCCCAGTAGATGTCCCAAGTCATTGACGGCAGTAAAAGGAGACACGTGTGGGGCAAATCCACCTTCCCTTTCCAGTTCGGCCAGCTGCAAAGAGCAGCGAAGCTCATATAATGTGTCTCCCCCGAACATAGAGCCAACAAATACTCCATCAGGTTTAAGGACTCGATGTACCTAAAATAAGTCACAATAATGAAGTCATGCATTACTATTTTTTTTCTTTGAAGTAACATATAATTTTTGATCCTAAGGCAACCTAAGATCCTACCGGAGTACATCTTTCTAATTTCAATGTCATGGAAGGAACTTCATCAAACCCAATGAACAAAAGTATAACATATGGAGTTAAACTATAGAATTAGTTTACCCTCATCCCCACTTTGTCAATTAATGCCAAACTCAATCATTTAAAAACCCACTGTTCTGTTAAGATTATTCGCAGCAATAAAAGAGAAAGCTGTATTATTTTTTTAATAGGGATATTAATCATTGTACTTACCTCATGTAGTGCTTTGGGAAGATCATTTACCCAATGCAAGCTAAAAAGAATTTATGTTAAAATGTGTTAAAAGTAAGTATAAGGTATTTCTCTTTTTACAAAAGTCAGACAGGCTATTATATGAGCACAATGCAAGCCCCATTATATTTGATGGAGTTTGTTCCTGGTTAGTATGGACATGACTGTAGCCTTAAGACTTTGAAAAACACTTTAGGGAAGTCACACTTTCTCAACCTCAGAGGAAGACAAAGGACAGTTCCTCTGAATAAATCTTGACAAGAAAAAGCACCCTAAGTCTGAAATGACTTGAAAGCACACAAAAACAACAATAATCCTAATTAGTCATTAATAATACCTTTTTTGGAAAGTGAGATGTTAAAAACATATTTGCGCCCCCAAGAGGCTTAGCCTATCAAATTTTGGTCCTTTACTCCTTAGAAGTTGTGCAAACCTGGTCTATGAGATCAGCAGCCATCAAAAGCTGTGCCTAATCACCAAAGCAGACCTCAAAGTCAGCATTCACTAACTGCAATAAGATGCAGCCTTAAAAAAAGGAAAGGGTTATCCTTATCAAACTACACAAGAAAAGCACATTGTGTGCTTTTTTTCTTGTGTGTGTGTTGGGTCCCCAGCCACAAACACACGCACATACACACAAAGAGAGAGACAGACAGAAACTTTTCTAGTAATAAACTGAACTATAGGAACAATAAGAGTAAAACCAAGAGTTGGTTTCAGAACTGTAGATCCTGATTACAACACCCCTCCCCCAAGCGCCCTATTCTTGCTCTATTTTATTCTGTCTCCATTATTCCAATTGTTAGTTACCTCAGTCCACTGACAACGAGATCAAATGTGTTTTCTTTGAAAGGAAGGAATTCTTCATCTGCTACAATGCTGATTCTGGGTATTTCAGATTCTATTGGTTTTTTCTAAATAAAATTAGAATAGAAATAGTTTAGGACCAAGGCTCTTCTACTTTTCACTCTGATGAATTAAACACTATATACTTTCTTACCAAAGCATTTTCGGCAACATCTGCTTGAAAAAGTCTTTCAATAATATCCTGGGGGGAAAAAGATCATGCAATTACCTACAAATGTTTTACTTGTTTTATTTTAGAGATGGAATGGGGATGCTGGCTTGGATGGAGGACAGTAAGAAAAGTGTACAATTAACTCATATTGACAGACCTTTGTTTTATTTTTAAAAATACAGGCTCACTCTCCATGTCCAAAATGCTTAGGAACAGACGTTTTTGCATTTCAGATTTTTTTAAATTTTGGAATACCTCTAACTGCATACACATAGTGAATGGGGAATAGGAGGAAAGAGGGCTAGTCACACATCCAGCACCTGCTGAGTTTTTCCTCTGGAAAATTTCACAGGGAAAAGAGAAGAGGCGGAAGTGTGGAGGGCTCTGCTTAAAGTTAAAGATAAAGGTTTCTCCTGACATTAAGTCTAGTTGTGTCCAAATCTGGGGGTTGGTGCTCATCTCCATTTCTAAATCGAAGAGCCAGTGTTGTCCGTAGACACCTCCAAGGTCATGTGGCCAGCATGACTGTATGAAGCACTGTTACCTTCCCGCCTATGCGGTGCCTATTGATCTATTCACATTTGCATGCTTTTGAACTGCTAGATTGGCAGGAGCTAGGCCTAACGGAGCTCACCCCGGTCCCCGTATTTGAACCGCCAACCTTTCAGGTAGCGACTTCAGCAGCTCAGCAGTTTAACCCACTGCGCTACCAGGGGCTCTGCTTACACAAGGTCTATGTAAAAAGCAGGTATCTCAGATATCTTCTCGGTTGTCAGGACACTTTTTGCCTTTCTGGTAAAATAACTGTTTAGCTAGTTCTGCCTGCAATAGAAGCACCAATAAGTCAGGGTTCCCCATAATCCTGTCTTATCATAACATTTGAACCAAACTAAAAAGATCAACAGAACTGGCACTGCTGCTATACTATATGGATCTTATGCTTACTTCTACCATACAGCAGTCTGAGCTTGATCTGGACAATTTAAAGTCTTAAAAATAAAAAAACAATACCTTGTTCAAATGTTGAGCTATGTAGCTTCGTCCACAGCCCAGGTCCAAGGCAAGGGGGAAAGTCCTTGAAATGGATAAAATGGATCAGTTAAGAGCTGCTTAGTGTTTTGGTGAAATTCTGCCTTTTTCTTTATTCCTTCCTTTCTTTTTGTTCTGCCTTTCTCCCAAATATACAAATTCCTCTTTTGCATGCACATATTGGGGAGTATGCCACTGAAAGTACTCCCTAGACAGATTAGGCTAGCTCCCACTCTCCAAGTTTTTTGGTCGAAGGTGAAAACATGGCTCTTTAAAAAGGCCGTTGACCTCCATGGTTAAACTTGAGGACTTAGCAATTGCTTCACTCCGGCACTTTGGATTGATATTTGAATTCAGCTGATTTATATCTGCAGGCAGTGCTGCATTCTATGGAATTTTAAATCTTATTTATTATGGTTTATGTGCTGTTTTATTTAAAATTACTGTGTAAATTTATATTGCCTTTTTTAAAATATGCTTATGTATTATGCATTTTATGTGTGCAGCACTTTGGAGTGCTTTTCTGAGCTAACCCTATTCACCTCACTTTCTGTCCCTATGATCATTGGATTTTTTGAAAAATGTGGCTTATTATGGAAACAAGGATGGATGATAAAGCTTTAGTTGAGACACCTTTTCCCCATAACTCTTCCAGGAGTGAATTTGCTTTCGAGGAGTAGATTTGTCTCACTTTCTGTTGCCTCACCCCCATTCTTAACTATGAGTCATTTGTAAGATGTTTGTAACTTTATCTGCTGCCACTTTCCTGCACTTGATTTACCATGCAATCCTATGACTGTTTAGTCCAAAATAAGTTCTGCCATCTTCAATTAAACTTATTTTCTAGGATATGTATTTATATTGCCATTTATTAAGTGAGGCTTCGTAATATCTTCCTTAATTCAAAATGCAGAAATGTTCCCTATTACATCTATGAATTTAAATTAAGGAAACACAAATAAATTAGGTTTCTTTAGATATTCCATTCAGAATTCAGCAGGCAAAACCAGGTAACTTCTAGAAACCATTTGCCTCCATTATATTAGGTTGATAGGAACCCTACCCGATTATGTCAACTACTATTGATAATGCTTATTATAACAACCCTAAAAGTAAAAAACCGGCACCCCATGGAATAGAACAGGCGGAAATCAAATCCATAGTCCCATCCCTTCCATGTATTACAACCTTCAACATTTTGTTCTACAAAATTGTAGCCGGGGGGGGGTTAATTTATTCTTAAATTTAATATATAAGGCTGATCTTTTTATAAAAACACATTTCATACAAAGTTGATCTACTAATACTTACCTAGCGATATCAAACACACGATCAGCTATCCTGCTACCAACCTGTAATACAATAAAAGTTAATATCCTTGTCCATCATTATGACTTTTGATTTTAGAAATTGCTTCATTTTTAAAAGTATATTGAAAAATCCAATTCACGTCAGATCACCAATGTGTGATAAGCACATTTAGAGATCTCGCAAACCGAGGATCCTGTATTCCCATTCCAATTCCCCAAAGTCAGGAGACATTCAGATCAGGAACCTGGCATGTGGGAAGAGCTTAAACATCTTTCCTCCAGAACCACTATAACAGCCATATCCCCAAGGCCAATTTTAGGCTTTTAAAAATAACTTCTCAAAACAAATTGCTTTTCATACTACATTTTTATGGAGCAGTGGGGAAGGGGCACCTTAAAGGAGGTAAATCTTTTTCATTTCTGCCTAAGGAATTCTGAAAAACCTCCTATAAGTTTCAGTACCCCCGTTTTTGTTGGGAATTGCTAACAAATCTTATGCTGGAACTGATGCAGTCTTGTAAAAAATCGTATAAATGCATAAACAGGGCCCTAAAACGTCATGGTTGAATTAGTCTGCAGTGCCTTTCATGTTCCTTGTCCACAGCTGCATGGCATACGGTAGACTCTTGTAGAGGTGAGAGGATCCCTCTTGAGCTTTGCTGAACATGGCATTTCTTGGATTTTCTCAATGAGTCTGTAGATGGTTTGTAGGTTGTGTTTCCTCATCGGCTTCCCTATGTGATCAGTGGGTCCCTTGATGTATGTCAAGAACACTTTTCCTCTGGGTGGATCTTTGTCTCTAATGCCATGGCGTGTTCTCAGTCTTGCAGCTCTTCTGATGTCTGAGGTGGAGCATCCATTATCCTGTAGAGCCCAGTTTAGGTGGTTCAGTTCACCTTAGAGGTGGGGTTTGCAGATTATTTTGCATGGTCTGCCAAGGCTTTAATGGTTTTTGTTTTTTTTACTTGGGTGATGGTTGGAGTTTTTATGTACATATCTATCCGTGTGTGTAGGTTTTCTATAAACTGTATGGCCCAATTGTTGACCTGGCTTACTGAATTCTAGGACATCTAGGACATCAGTTTTTCTTCATTTTATTTTTCCATGGTGAAGTGGCTGTTTGGATGCTGTTAAAGTGGTCTAGGAACCTGTTCAGTTCTTCTCCTCCATGGCTCCAAATGGTGAAGGTGTCATCCACATATCTGAACCATATTTTGTTATTTATTCATTCAGTCACTGCCACCTCTTCGTGACCTCATGGACCAGCCCATGCCACAGCTCGCTGTCGGGCTGTCGCCACACCCAGTTCCTTCAATGTCAAGCCAGTCACTTCAAGGATAACATCCATCTGAACCATATAGTGGGCTTTTTTGTTATTGTTTCCAGATCTTGTTTTTCAAAGTGTTCCATGTAAAAAATTGCAATGACTGGGCTGAGAGGGCTCCTCATGGCTATTCCAATCAAAAAAGCAGGGGAATTCCAGACAGGAAACAAACAGGGTCAGCTAACACCTCCCAAAAAAGGTTTCTCCCAGGCAGGAAGCCATGAGGCTTTGAATCAGCAAGGCCATTCAAGGCTAATCGTGTTGGCCAATTGCAATATCCACACTTGCCTCAAGCAGATAAAAGTTCTTTCTCCCACTCTGGACATTTCAGATATATAAACCCCATTTGTCCAGTTTTCAGTGGACCTCTCAATCTCTGAGGATATATTTATTTATATTATATTTATTATATCAGGAGCAAACCAAAGGTACAGTCGTAGTGTATTTTTAAAAAACCCATGAAGTTTAAAAACTTGGCAATTATATTAAATGTCCTTTGACCAGTAGCTGGCCACTTGGAGTGCCTCTGTTGTTGCTATAAGGATGTCCTCCATTGTGCATGTGGCAGGGCTCAGGCTGCATTGTAATAGGTGGTCTGTGGTTTGCTCTTCTCCACACTCGCATGTTGTGGACTCCACTTTGTGGCCCCATTTCTTAAGGTCTGCATCTTGTGGTGCCAGAGCTCCGCCTAGTCAGCACTTTCCAGGTTGCCCAGTCTTCTCTGTACCCAGAAGGGATTCTCTCATTTGGTATCAGCCAGTGAGGAGCCCCCGATGGCACAGTGGGTTAAACCCCTGTGCCGGAAGGACTGAAGACTGACAGGTCACAGGTTCAAATCTGGGGAGAGTGTGGATGAGCTCCCTCTATCAGCTCCAGCTCCTCATGTGGGGACATGAGAGAAGCCTCCCACTAGGATGGTAAAACATCAAAACATTTGGGCATCCCCTGGGCAAAGTCTTTGCCCAAAAGTGGCAGCCTTGAACTCTTCTCCAACTTGCTTTTTTTTGTCATGTCAGGAGTGACTTGAGAAACTGCAAGTTGCTTCTGGTGTGAGAGAATTGAATTCTCACACCAGAAGCAACTTGCAGTTTCAGAGTTGCTCCTGACACGACCAAAAAAAAAGCCATGGGTGGATGTTCTGGATTTGAGGCTGCCACTTTTGGACTCTCACTTGCTGAGGTGTTCCAGCGAGTATCTCTGTAGATCTTAGGAAGTTCTTTCTTGATTTAAGGCATTAACATGCTGGCTGATATCCATACAGGGGGTGGGCTGGGGATGTCGCTGCTTTGGTCCTTTCATTATTAGCTGCTACTTCCCGGCGGATGTCAGGTGGTGCAATACCGGCTAAACAGTGTAATTTCTCCAGTGGTGTAGGGTGTAGACTTTCTGTGATAATGCGGCAATCTCTGAGGATGTCTGCCATAGTTGTGGGCGAAACGTCCGGAGAGAATGTTTCTTGAACATACTCATACGTCCCTCACTTGTTAAAACCCTCCTACGAGATATATCCTACCTTGTTCATGCCCACATTTGGCCTGGCCATAGGCTTTTAAATCCTCGTGTGTTATTGTTATATGCGATTTATATTAACTGGTATTGCATTGTATTGTTTTGTTTATTGCTTTTCCGTTTTGATGTGTTATTGGGCTTGGCCTCATGTGAGCCGCTCAGAGTCCCTTGGGGAGATGGTGGCGGGGTATAAATAAAGTTTATTATTATTATTATTATTATTATTATTATTATTAGGTTCTTGTAGGTTTTTTTGGGCTATAGGGCCATGTTCTAGAGGCATTTCTCCTGACGTTTTGCCTGCATCTATGGCAAGCATCCTCAGAGGTAGTGAGATCTGTTGGAATTAGGACAATGGGTTTATATATCTGTGGAATGGCTGGGGTGGGGCAAGGAGCTCTTCTCTGCTGGAGCTAGGTGTGAATGTTTCAACTGATCACCTTTATTAGCATTTGAAGGCTTGGCTGAGCCTGGGAAAATACCCTGTTGAGAGGTGTTAAGATGTGCCTGGTTGTTTCCTCTCTGCTGTTTTGCTGTTATAATTTTAGAGTTTTTTAATACTGGTAGCCAGATTTTGTTCATTTTCATGGTTTCTTCCTTTCTGTTGAAATTGTCCACATGCTTGTGGATTTCAATGGCTTCTCTGTGTAGCCTGACATGGTGGTTGTTGGAGTGGTCCAGCATTTCTGTGTTCTCAAATAATATGCTGTGTCCAGGCTGGTTCATCAGGTGCTCTGCTATATCTGTGGAATGACTGGGGTGGGGCAAAGCAATAAACAAATTATTATTATTATTATTATTATTATTATTATTAGTGCCTGGAAAACTACTGCAACCCAGTAGTGAGAATAACTCTTGAAGGAGAGGATTTTCCCTTCCTAGGGATAGATTCCTCTCACTTGCTGTTGTCTCACCCCCCCGGATGTGTGTAACTCGGGGACTGCCTGAACATTGAGGAGGCCATTGAACGCTGCTGCGAACTGAAGGAGGCGAAGGCCAAGGCGGCCTCCAGTCCCCTTCCACCCCTTGCTTCCTTCCTTCCTTCCTACCTCTTCGCGCAGGTACTCGCAGTGCTCGGCCTCCGGCTGCGCGGCCGCCCAGTTCTTCTGCTTCCTCTTCAGCCGCCGGTCGAAGGGGCAGAGGGCGCCGGGCCCGGAGGCCAAGAGGCGGGCGAGGCAGAGGCGGCGAGGCCCACGCAGCACCGCTCCAGGCCCCATGGCATCAGGGAAGGCCGCCCGCCGCTTCCCAGCAGCCCCTTCTTCGCATAGTGGAAGTCGCTCCCTTTCCACGCGCCACAGCGACGTCACGCGGGACTAGAAGCGCCCGGGTTTGGGAACACAACGCGAGCGGAACAGCTCCCCGACATTCACTTCTGCTTCACTTGGCCGTAGCTCTCGCGGCAGCTTCCGGAAGTGACGTAGTGAGCCGCGCGCCGAAGTTCTTTAAGGAAAAGGTCTAGCGCGTGGAGTTGTCGCTGAGTGAGTGAGGGGGAAAAGGGCACGAGATATTTGGGGGAGGGGGAGGGGGAGGGGGAGGGGGGGCTCTCTTGAAGCGAGGCTTTCCTTTCTCTCCCGCTGCCTTTCTCTCTTTGGTTTTGAAGGGACATGGGCTCCCGGTCGTGTGCCCTTCTTGTTGCCTTATTTATTTATCGTGTCAGGAGCGAACCAAAACAGTTGTATTGCATTACAAACAAACGAAACACAAAGTTTGCAGACTTGGTATTCTATTAAATGTCCTTTGACCAGTATCTGGCCACTTGGAGTGCCTCTGGTGTTGGTGCAAGGAGGCCCTCCATTGTCAGAGGCGGCCCTAGGTAATTTTCAATGGTAAGCAAACAGTATTTAACACCCCCCCCCCCAAAATCACTGATATATATTTTCTGTTCATCGTGGGAGTTCTGTGTGCCATATTTTGTTCAATTCCATCATTGGTGGAGTTCAGAATGCTCTTGGATTGTAGGTGAACTATACATCCCAGTAACTACAACTCGCATATGTCAAGGTCTATTTTTCCTCAAGAGCACCCCTGGGCAAAATCAACTATACTGCAAATGCTTACTTTGCGTAATGGGTTGAACTGCCCCTGTCCATTGTGCATGTGGCTGGGCTCAGGTTGCATTGCATCAGGTGGTCTGTGGTTTGCTCTTTTCCGCACTCGCATGTCGTGGATTCCACTTTGTAGCCCTATTTCTTAAGGTTGGCTCAGCATCTCATGGTGCCAGAGTGCAGTCTGTTCAGTGCCTTCCAAGTCACCCAGTTTTCTGTGTGCCCAGGAGGGAGTTTCTCATTTGGTATCAGCCATTGGTTGAGGTTCTGGGTTTGAGCCTGCCACTTTTGGACTCTCGCTTGCTGAGGTGTTCCAGTGAGTGTCTCTGTAGATCTTAGAAAACTATTTCTTGATTTAAGGCATTGGCATGGGCATCCAGACGTCCCCTGGGCAACATCTTTGTAGACAGCTGATTCTCTCACAACCAGAAGTAACTTGCAGCAAACAAACCAACCAATGGACCTTTACAGGACTAACTATGACAGTAATCTCAATCAACATCAAAGGCATGTCACTGCCAAAGAACAGCTGCTTTATGAACTATGCCAAGACAAAAAATGTGACATGCTGTGTGTCCAAGAAACACAAGGATTATGGGCTTCATCAAGAGGGGTATAGTGTCTAGATCAGTGGTTCTCAATCTTTGGGTCCCAGATGTTTTTGGCTTTCAACTCCCAGAAATCTTAACAGCTGGTAAACAGGCTGGGATTTCTGGGAGTTGAAGGCCAAAACACCTGGGAACCCACAGGTCGAGAACCACTGGTAGTCATGTATGTAGTCATGATGAGAGTAGTCATGATGCCTCGCTATTCTGCTTTGGTCAGACCTCACCTGGAATACTGCCCAGTTCAGGGCACCACAGTTCAAAAGAGATATTGACCAGCTGGAAGGCATTGTGGTGCAGGCAACTAAAATGATCAAAGGTCTGAGACCATGCATCCCTATGAGGAGCAGCTTAAAGAACTGGGTATATTTAGCTTGCAGAAGTGAAGATTGAGAGGAGACATGATAGCCATGTATAAATATTTGGAACGATGTCATAACAAAGAGGGAGCAGGGTTGTTTTCTGCTGTCCTGGAGACTAGGACTCAAAGCAATGGGTTCAAATTACAGGAAAGGATATTCCATCTGAACAATAGGAAGAACCTTTTGACTGTAAGAATTGCTCAATTGTAGAACTCTGCCCCGGAGTTCGGTGGAGGCTCCTTCTTTGGAAGCTTTTAAACAGAGACTGGATGGCCATCTGTTGGGGATGCTTTGATTGTGCTTTTCCTGCATGGCAGGGGGTTGGACTAGATGGCCCATGTGGTCTCTTCCATTATTCTATGGTTCTACTTTAGTTCTTTGGCCTGCTTTATTCAAAATGAGCATGAGTGAAGCATCAATTTGCAGCAAGACATACAATGAATGATAGAATGAGATACAATGTTTTACTAATATTTTGATGCCACTAGGCAGCTTTACCTTGGCATTGTGGAAGGTAAACAACATGTGTTGCTGGGCTGTATGTGCCAGTGATCATGGAATACGGCCATACAATCCAGAAAACTCATAGCAGGCTGTTAGAAATTGTGGGAGTTGAAGTCCAAAACACCTGTAAGGCCCAACTTTGCCCATGCCTGTATTAGGGCCTCATCACACTTGAGCATTTATCCACTTTAATCCACTTTAAATGCTGTGACTGCCTCCTGCAGATTTCTGTGGTTTGTAGGCTTTGCTGGATGAGCACAAGGTCCCTCCATAAACTACAAACCCTAGAGTTCTGCAGGAGGCAGTCACAGCATTGACTGTGGTTGCCAGTCGGGTTCTGGCTGGTTGGAGCAGACACCCCCCAGAAGACCAAAGTGTGTGTATGGGAGAAGGTGGGCCTTTAGGTAACCTGGATCCAAACCATGTAGGGCTTTAAAGGCCCAAACCATCACCTTTTACAAAACCATACTTTTTTACTAAATAGAATCCTATAAAACTGTTCAAATGATTAATGCTCCTTTATGACTTTAATAGTTTTATTGGTAATTTTAGACGGAAGTGTTCTTGTTTCTAAAAGTTTTTTTCTTTTTTTTTCTTAACAGTTCATATCTGTGCTTTTAGATTGGAATTTCAAAATGGAGTCTAAGAAGGAAATTATAAATGACCAGCGGTTTTCCTCCATTACAAAAGATCCTAGATTTTGGGAAATGCCAGAAAAAGACCACAAGATCAAAATTGATAAAAGGTTTCGTGCGATGTTCCATGACAAGAAATTCAAGTTGAAATACACTGTGGATAAGCGAGGACGACCTATTAATCACAGCTCAACAGAGGACCTGAAACGCTTTTATGCACTTTCTGATTCAGATTCCGATGTTCCAGAATGTGATGATAAACAAACTAAGATAAAAAAGCGCAAGTCTAAAGGAAAGAAAGGCTCTGAAAAACTCAGTGCTGCACAAGACAGCAAAGTAGCAGTTTGTAAAAGCTCACCAAAGTCAAAAGCAGATGCTTTAAAAAATGAAGGCCAGAAAAGCAAACCCTTAAAGACCATGAAGAATGTGAAAAACTCAACTGCAATTGAATCTGTGCAAGATAAGGAGCTGGCATCAAAAAAGAAAAACAAGCAAGGTGTAAGATCTGCAGAAGACCTTCATGAATGTCAGAAATCTTCACGGAAGGCTGTAAAAAAGGAAACAGTGAAAGAGTGCACCACAGAAGGTAACGTAGACCATGAAAGAACTGAATTGCGTTAGTTAAATTGAATTAATTAGTGTCACCTTGTCTACGTTTTATCTTCCTTTCTTTGGAAGTAATTTTTATTGGTTCAGACAGGATTTGTTGTTAGGTGTTTCTGATTTATGGCAATCCCAGTGTGGTTTTATTATAGGGTTTTCTGAGGCTTAAGAGTATATGACTTACCTAAAGTCATCCAGTTGGTTTTCATGGCTGAGCAGGAATTTGAATTCTTCTTTCCAGAGTCTAGTGCTCAAACCACTATACCAAGTTGGGGTTTTCTTGTGCAGAAAGCCTCTTTGCTCCGGCTTTCACAGTGCACAACATTCAGAGCAGCAAACTCTTAATCATACCTTTCTCTTTCAACCAGACCAGAAAACTAAAGTTACCTTCCTCTTTTCCTACTGCCTTTTCTCTTACCAAGCATTATTGTCTTTTCTGGAGAGTTATGCCTTCACTGATACAACCAAAGTATGGTGGCCTCAGTTTAATCAGCTTTTAGGATGAGTTCCCTAGAATTCTCAGTTACTTAATGGCTTGCATATTGCTATATTGTAAAGGTTATAGATACATTGCTTAGTGCAATTCAAAAGCTATTTAAAAGAAGTTGAGAAAAATTGTAATATGCCACTTGCAATTTGGGGATAGATAAAATAAAGTGGTGTGAAAACCACTTTTCCAAAATAAATATTGACATATTTAAAATGGTATTAAAATAATTGCTTCTTTTATTTCTTATTTATGATAGAATTTTTCCCATAGTTTTCCAGAAAATTTTGGAAAGCGGTTATAAGCATGCTATTATCAGCTTTTATGAAATTATTTTTTTAATCCACTAAGCGAATCCTTTAACAATGTTCTATTCTTATTTATACACATATCTAATGTATGTGTGTGTATATATATATAGAGTATTTTGTTATGATTGTTATAGAATCATTATTATTATTTTAAAATATTTTATTTAGATTGGGGGTGTACAGTGTGTAGATTAGGGATGTACTATGCCTACTGAATGCAGCCTCCAGGATCATCACTCCCCAGTCAATATGTTGTGACCCCTCCCCAAATACTTTTAGGGGTCACAGTGGTGTTTTGCTGCATTTAAATCCAAGAAGATCTTTCTCTGTACTTCCTCTTTTTTTAGAAGGTCTTTCCTGAGCCTGAAATAATGCCAAGAAATGATCCACAAACAGGTTAAAGACCATTAGAGGACGGAATTTCTTTTCTTTATGTGGCTTGATGCAGTGGAGGTTTATAGCCATCCTGTGGGGAAAATTCCCTCCCTAGTATTTCCCAGTTGCCCATCCCTGGTTTGTGCACGTCTGCTAAACATTCTGTTTTTCCACCTTCATTTAGCAAAGGAAAATGATTCTTCTGTCAGTCCTGCCAATGAAAAAGGTTTAAAAAACAAAACTTGCAAAAATGAGGAGAACTCTGACCTTGAAGAGTCGGAACACAGCCGAGAAACTGAAGAGGAAGAAGAGTCAGAAGAGAGTGGAGACCTGGAAGAGGAAAGTGATTTGGGAGATGATGGAGAAATGATGGAAGAAAGTGATTCCGATGAAGAAGAGGAAGAGACTGGAGAAGAAAGTGGCACAGATGGTGATGAAAGTGACAGTGGGCCAGATCTGGCGAGGGGGAAAGGCAACATTGAAACTAGCTCCGAGGAGGAAGAGGAAGATGATATGACAGAGTTATTTCCAAAGGAAGCAGAAATTATACATAGATGGGGAGAACTCACTAAAGATGCCCCTCGTGCAGATGAGGTAATGTTTCTAGAAGGGTGGGCAACCCATTATACCACCCAGGTGTAATTGGCTGACATTTTAGATCATCCTATCCAGCATGGTAAATGGGCAGGTTGATAGGAGTTTTATTTCAGCAGCACTTGCGAACCAACATGCCTACCTCTAGCTTAAAGAATTATATAAGTGGTAACAGTAAATTTATGATTTCAATAGTTCTTCAGCATGCTAAATGCTTTTTATTTCATTTCCTTCTTCTTCTACCAATCCTAACAATGTTTATTGTAAATCCTGTTGGTACATACTCGGGTAGCGCTCATACAGTTTCAGCTTGGGTCACAGCAGACCTATAATTAAACATTGTGAACGTCTACTCAGAAGAAAGCTCTGTTAAATTCAGGGGGATTTGGTGGCAGACAAATGTGCACAGAATTGCACACTAAATAATACGAAGTGGATAGACTCCATGTGTAACAAATGGCTTTGACTGTGAGGTTTCATCTGTACCTCTGCATTGCTGAAATCTAGAACAGTGGTTCTAAACCTTTGGTCCTCCAAGTGTTTTGGACTTCAACTCCCAGAAATCCCAGCCAATTTGCCAGCTGTTAGGAATTATGGGATCTGAAGTCCAAAACCCCTGGAGGATCAAAGGTTGAGAACTACTGGTCTAGTTGAACCAGTGCTTTTGCCAGCAACATGCATTTGCAACTTTTTATTCCTTGATGAGGGAGACAAATTCATGTCATCAGCTGGTAGAATTTTAAAAACATACTAAACAATTCCACCATTGTGACAGTAGACACCAAAAGGAACTATGAACAGTGATAGCAAATTTTTTTAAACTCCCAACTTGAAAGAATGTTCCCATTAAAATGGAAAGGATTGTGTGATTTGAGGGTATGCACACACATGTGTATTGATGCAATTAACAAATTGAACTTATTTGAACTTCCAGAAACTGAAACCTTTTGCTCTTGATACGTATTTCTAAGTTATTTTGTTAACTTATTATTTTGTTAACTACATCCTTGAATTCAGAACAAACTTGGGAGAAGTGCTGTTGATTTGTTCTTTCATCAGCTATGCAGACATATTCACGTTTTCTAAGCTATACCAATGCATTTACATCTTGTGATGTTTCTGGTCAAGCAAGAATTCCAAGGTGAAGGAGAGGGACCTAGTCTTATTAGAACATCTTTGCTGGACACATAAGGTCAAGCTGTGGCTTGATGACCCTATTTTTCAGTCATTCTCTATGACGGAATATTTGATCAGATTGGACTGTAAGCTCCCGGGTTCCTGTGCTGTACACAAATTTAGGTTTATAACAAAATGTTTGATTTACTTAGAACACAATGTTGTACTCTGCGTTAGGCCACAGGGAAAAGCAAATAATATTACGACTGGTTATTAGGCATGGAGATAATGCTTTGATAAGTTTATGTTGCCTTAAAGGGGTCAAGTTACAGTTCAAAAGAGCTGGAGAACTTGCTCATAAAGGCTAGATCTTGTTTGTTACAAAATGTGTGGTTAAAAAAACCTGTTTCCTCCCTTTACACAGATCACATGCAGATTGGCGGTTTGCAACATGGATTGGGATCGACTGAAAGCCAAGGATCTATTAGCTTTATTCAATTCATTTGTGCCCAAAGGTGGTGTTATTTTTTCTGTGAAGGTAAGTACTTATTTTAACCATCAAAATCACCTTAACTGTCTTTGCTGTGAGATTTGTAGACACAAAGTGCCTAAAAAACAACTGATAAAATAAACACACAGTACAATACAAAAAAGTAAAACCAATAGCATATAAAAACAACAATTTAAAAACTCAGATCAATGCCCAATAATCTATGGTGACAACTGCCGTGAGACATGGCCAAACTGTAAATAAGACAAGGGAATAGGATAGTGCAAATTGTATCTAGGGAACAAGGGCATGGGATGAAAATGCAGTGCCATGTCATTAATTGTGGACCATTGGGGCTAGTTTACATTCTCAAAGGCTTGTTTAAATATCTAAGTCTTCAAATCCCTATAGAAGGAGGACGGCGTGGGGGCCTGCCTAATCTCCCAAAGCTGGGGGGCCACCACCGAGAACGCCGAGATAATCAGTTTCATCCAAGAATCTCTGGAGTTGAGAGGCCACCACATGTTCCAGAACCTTGCCCGAGAAGTGGAGGTTAGAAATAGGCCGGTAGTTGTTTAATACCGAGAAATCCAGTGATGCCTTCTTCAAAATTGGTCTTACTTTGAATCCTTCCCCAACCCTGTCCTAGTCATTTGGGTTTGTGAAAAAGACAGCAGAAATAATGTATATTGAAAACCTTTGTCCACGTTGCTCTGACATTGTTTCATGTAATGACTGTGTACCTTTTTGATGGTCTCTAGATTTATCCTTCAGAGTTTGGAAAAACTAGAATGAAAGAAGAAGCAGTGAGCGGACCAACAGAATTGTTAAGCCTTCCTGAGAACGTCACAGAAAAGGACAGGTATGTAATGGTGTGAATGTTTGTCCTTGTGAACTCACAACCCTGTCCACATTTAGTCTTCATAGCCCAAAGGAATGAAAAGCTTTAAAAATAATTTGCATCATAAAGATGTCTTCCCTACTTTGTTATTGTTGTGTGCCTTTAAGTCATGGCTTATCTGTTCCCACTTCCTTGTGCATCAAGTGCCTAGAAACCTATTATGAAACCATAATAGGTCATAGTCATAATCCAGAATACATCTTTCTTAAACTTGTTGAAAATCAGTGGGGCATTGATTTAATTATGATTGATTGAAAACATTTTAGTGAATTTTAGAATGGAGGACCTTCTTGCAGCAACACCAGAGGCACTCAACTGGTCAAAGGACATTTAATCAACTACCAAGCCTGAAAACTTTGTGTTTTGTTTGTTTGTTTGTTTGTTTTAAAAAAATGAAATACAACTGTTCGGTTTGCTCCTGACATGATAAATAAATAAAGTGCATTTTGTAAGTGTGACTAAAGGTGCATCTACACTGTAGAATTAAAGTAGCTTGAGACGACTTCAATTGCCGTAGCTCAATATTGTGAAATGGGAATTTGAGTTTTGCCTTCTCTGCCAAAGAGTCCTAGTGCCTCAAAAATTACGAATCCCAGGATTCCATAGCGTTGAGCCATGGCAGTTAAAATGGTCTCAGCACTGGAACATTTTAAAAAAATTCTGTATATTTCAGTCCACTTCAGATTGTTTTTTCTTTCTCCTTTTTTTTTTTTTTTTTTGATGATCTGTGCAGACCCAAAAGGTACAGGGCAGAAAACTGGTTTCTGGACCTGCTGCACTTACCCACTCCTCATTTACTATGTTGATCATGTTTCATATGACAGTCTGATCAAGGCGGAATAGGGAAACCATTGTTTTCATCTTCATAAGTGAACCACAGTGAACCTTGAGCTTTCATTTTCCCTCTTAAGGAAAAGAGGAAGCTTCCAATTTTCTGTCTACATAAAAGTCAAAGTATGTTTGTCTTGTTTGTACCACAAATTCTATTGCTAGGTGACAATCCAGTGGGTCTTTGTGATGCCACTAGATTGGCTGTTGCTAGGTGCCAGCTCTCTGTGATGTCACTAAGAAATAAAGGTGACATGTGTGAAGGGAAAGAAGGATGGAAAGGGCCACAAGAAAAATGGAAAAGTATGAGAGGAAGGAAAGAGAAATATGAGATAAAAGCAGGGGGGCACAGGCCCTTGTACACCTGGGCATCGCCGGGTATCTAAGCTAGTCTATACACATAATAAAAAAATGAAAGTCTGTATGTGTGCATAAGGCAGGGGTGTCCACTTACACAGTCAGCTTCCCGCCTCCTCAAACAGCTATAACCCACAGTGCTTAGGAGCCTCCAAAAGCACTCCCTCCAATGACATTGCAGGTTATAGTGAGTGCCGCATCCCAGTGTTCCTTTCTCTCTCCATTGACATGGAATTTGCATGACCCTGCCCACTGCCTCTCCCTTAACCCTTTCCTACCCTTTCCTATAGTGCACAGTAAACAGACATACTGGAGGGAGTTGGGGGACTGACTCCACCTGATGGAAGTTGTAGTTGTGTAATAGCTGGCTCAAAGGAGTTCTGATAGCTCTAAATACATTCCATTTGCCCTTATTTATTTCAGTGTGAGCAATTTGCAGCATTATTTGATTGGCTTGTAAAATCCAATTGCCCTTACATTTTTGTTGCTCCTTATGTATTATTGAGGAGCTCCTCCTAGAGGCATTTTCATGCACCATGTTCTCCTCCTCTCTGGCCCAAGTGCTGTTATCTTTAGCTGAACTTTCTTTTAAAGGTATGTTGTAGTTCACCCTGCATCAAAGCACAGCACTTTGATCCCCACTGACAATGGAGCTGGACCACATTTGGCACACACAACCCCCAATAATAATGGAATTAGATATTAATAGGGGGGGAAAGAAATAAGATGTGGATATATAATAGTATAATTACAGGGAGAAAGGAAGATAGTGAATATATGGCCAATCAGATTGGATATTACTTCCAAGAAAATAGGGGTTCATCCTCAGTGAGCACAATTTGGGACGCAGCAAAGGTTGTGGTGAGAGGACATTGCATCCTCAAAGGGAGGCTAATTAAAGAGAAATGGTATGCAGATAGACAAAATAAAATCCAGAAAATAAAGAACCTCCAAGCCCAACAAAAGATCAAGTTTAGGGTACAAACACAGAACCTGACTGAAACACTGAGAAAGGAATTAGATGAACTGGATTTCCCTCACAATTTGGAAAAAGACAAAATCTAGTGAAAAATTAATTTCAAATTTCATGAAAAGATTGGCAAAATACCTAAAAAACAGCAAGGAAAAACTGAGGGTTAAGGCTATAAAGACTCAGGACTGATTTCCGTTTCCGAGGGGTAGATTTCTCTCACTTCTTGTAAGTCGGATGTTTGTAACCCAGGGACTGCCTGTATATGCTTCCATACAGTTTCCACCACTAGATGGAACCTTGTTTCCATCTGTAGGTGAACAAACACCAGTTTTATAGCAATTATGTATGTGATCAGTTTAGTACTAAAAGTCTATGTTCCTGAGTTTCTTCAGTTCAAAGACTCACTTTTTCCCTATATAAATATTTCTAAAAATGCAGTGTGTCTTATGTGTTTTTGGTGGTAGTGGGACTGAAATTAGGGAACATCTTACAATCTATGGAATCTTACAATTTCAGAGATACAATAGTTTAATTTTATAGCAGTATGATAACATAATGTATCTTTAGCAAGGAAAAGAGGGGAAACTGAATTTCAAAAATTCATGTGTAGGAAGCTCTGTTTTTGTTTTTGTTTTGTTTTTGTTTTTTTCCCATGTCAGGAGTGACTTGAGAAACTGCAAGTTGTTTCTGGTGTGAGAGAATTGGCCGTCTGCAAGGACGTTGCCCAGGGGACGCACAGATGTTTTACCATTTTGTGGGAGGCTTCTCTCATGTCCCCGCATGGGAAGCTGGAGCTGACAGACTCACCTGCTTCCCAGATTCTGACTGCCAACCTTTTGGTCAGCAGTCCTACTGGCAGAAGGGTTTAACCCAGTGCACCTCTGGGAGCTCTGTTTTAAATACTGTTTTGATTGCTAGGATACAATTTCTGAAAGGAAAAAGGATAGCTCTGGATACGTATTATGCTGTCGGGTGTAATGGGAGTAGTCTTTGTATGTTGGAAACTATAACTTCCATCTCAAAAATCCATGCTAGGATTGAGGTCTGTGTGGGTGCAAGGTATGTGGTGAGTTCAGTGGGCCCTCTGGTTCTGTCTTCCGGATTTGGTGCCAGGATCCCACACAAAATGTTTAGTAAGGTGAATGATCACATTCCATATTATTAGATTGCAGCAATATGTGCATGAATGCTTCAGCTTGGACATGGTGATGTTGCCACAATTTTATGTATCAGATGTGATATTCCCCAGTTGATGGAAATCATGGATTCAGAACCTACAAGTCCAGCATGTCTGTATTGAGATAAACTACCTAATGTCCAAAGCACATGTGTCAAGACCTGCAAGTTCAATCTGACTGCCATGTCATTTTATGTAACTCTTCAGATGCTGAACTACAACTCCTTTAGATGTCATGACTAGAGTTGATGGGAGTCTTGATACAGTAACATCAGGAAGGCTGTTTAGTGAGGATAGTTGGTTTCTAATTTAGACACAAGGGTTGTGAATATCATGTCTCTAGTCTCTCCCCAACTTCAGAACAATTGTTATTGAGTTGCAGTTCCTGTTATCCCCTGTAGATAATCAAAGATGATGGGAGCTGTTGTTCAATGACATCTGGAGACCCAAATTGGGTAAAAACTAAAGAGCACCAATCACTATGTAAAAAATATAGCTGGCCCCTGTAACCACTGATTCTCCATCCATGGATTCAATGGTTCTTTGAATGCAACCGTAAGGCTGGTGTTGGCCTCGATGAAAATAAGTTTGACACTCCGAGTCTAAAGTTGGTTGGGTGGAGAGACAGTTGGCTATAGATCAGTGGTTCTCAGCCTGTGTGTCCCCAGATGCTTTGGCCTTCAACTCCTAGAAATCCTAACAGCTAGTAAACTGGCTGAGATTTCAGGGAGTTGTAGGCCAAAACATCTGGGGACCCACAGGTTAAGAACCACTGCTCTAAATGTTTTGACCTTCAACACCAAGAAGCCACAGCTAATGTAGCTCATGATAAAAAGTGTGTGAAAGATTCCACACACCAAAATAAGTTCTCCTTTTGTTCCTGCCCTGTCAGGAGGACAGTGTCTGCCATGTTGGTCAGAGTGCCCGGGTAATGATATTATATGTTCTTACTCAGTCATATGGACAGTGAGGGAATTAGATGGTCCTTTGGTGCTTCAATTGTTCTTTTGCTTCTGTAACAATACTTGACTCTTCCTGTTTTACTACAGTGTTTATAAGGAGAAACTGAGAGATTATCAGTTCAAACGACTGAGATATTTCTATGCAGTAGTAGAATGTGACTCTTCTGAAACAGCTAATAAGATCTATGAAGAGTGTGATGGACTTGAATTTGAAAGCAGCTGCTCTTTTGTTGACCTCAGGTATGGTGTTTTGTCATTACTACCTGTTTCTAAAATATGTAGCTTAATATTATTTAGTAGTCTGAGGGCCAGTGTTCCATATTAGTAGAGTATTAGGCTAGGACTAAAGGGGCTCACATTCAAATCCTTCTCATACTGGTATTGGGAACAATAAAAGGTGGAAGAGATTCACATATACCGTTTTAACTCCTTAGTAAAAGAATGTGCTATAAATGTAACAAATTCATGAAGAATGTATTTAAAGAAGGATTCTCCTTATCTTGCCCATGCTGAAATAATGGGATTAATTAGAGGTATGCTTGCAGCCCCCACACCTCAGGTGAAATGTGGACTTATTTAGATAATCCAAAGATGAATTTAAAATGCATTTAAAGTCTGTGTGAGACAATGCCATCCTGGAAAATTGATGTGTGTTGACAACACTCTTTGCCTAGATTTCCTGTTGCTTCATAACCTAAAGCTATGGAAATGAGAGGGACAGTAAGAACTCACCAAGGATAAGTTCTTCCCTTTTTAAAGCCATCTAATAATAAACATGGGATTTTCTATAGTTCTATATTTGTATCTTTATGATTCATCCCATATATAGTGTAAGGCAGGATGGGCAGTGTGCAGCAGCTAGGTGCCTTCCTCCCACCCTTTGTCAGTTTAACACTTTGAGGAGGAAACCTGTTTTAGGCTTCTTAGGCTTTTTCCTGGCAAACTAGATGTTACTTTTTTAATATATATATTTATTGATTTTCTTAGAATACATCAATACCTTCAATACTCTTGTATTCCATACTCAATTCATTACATCAACTATAAATGTATATATATCTTTTATACTTTTTTTGTTCACCTTTGTGCCCCCCCCCCCTTTCTGAGCCACTTCAATTTACATTATCTTTCCAAAATACAATTTCTTCTTGTGGAGGTAATTTCCCATCTACTTCTTTTAAGCAGTTCTCAATAAATCTTCCCCAACTTCATCAAAGTCATTTTCCTTCCATACCCCTTTCCTAACGTTTAACCTACATGTCAATTTATTCGTTATTGCTAGTTTCCATAGTTACTGTATATACTCGAGTATAAGCCTAGTTTTTCAGTCCTTTTTTTAGGCTGAAAAAGTCCCTCTCGGCTTATATTCGAGTCAAGGTTATTTATTATTTTACCCTGTTAGAAATACATAATAAATGTATTGCCGTTGTTGTTGTTACATTGATCATTCTACTTTATTATTGTTTTTTATTATATTTATTATTTTACTTTATTATTACTGTTATTATTACATTTCCATTATTTTACTCTATTATTAGTCCTAGTATTATTACATTTATTTACTTTATTTTTATTGGAAGGATATGCAAGCACATTTACATTGAAGGTTAGATTAATGGTTTAATCAGAGTTCCACAGTCTTATCTTAAATTGTAGTTTTATGTAAATATTCAAAACATTTAACGTACTGATGCCTCAATTAATGTAATTGTATTGTATCTATTTTTATTTTGAAATTTACCAGTAGCGGCTTCATTTCCTAACCTTGGCTTATACTTGAGTCAATACATTTTCCCAGTTTTTTGTGGTAAAAGTAGGTGCCTCGGTTTATATTCGGGTCAGCTTATACTCGAGTATATATGGTATATTTATTTTACCTTTCCAATTCTTCGCTATCGGTAATCTTGCTGCAGTTAACATGTTATCTATTGCATATTTCTCTGGGGTTGTTTTCAATTTCTTAACGTTATATAGTGAAAACTAGATGTTACTTATGGATACTAGGCCTGGTTGATCAACAAAAAATTTGGTTCTAAAATCGATTTGTAATTGGGGTGTTTTTTTGTTTCGATATTTAAAATAATTACAAAATTTTCCCCAAAAAAGTTTCGGTATTTACGAAATTTCGTAAATATTAACGAATTGATTCGTTAAGATGGCGGACCCCCGCGCATGCGCAAAATCACTTCCGAAGCTTCGTTATTGGCGCGGGGGGGTCGATTCGTTAAGGTTGCAACGAATCGATTCGTTAAAACGGCGGACGCTTTGCGCATGCGCAAAGCGACTTCCGAAACTTCGTTATTAAAAACTTCGTTATTAATAACTTCGTTATTAAATATTTTGGGTTGGCAAAAGGAGCGCACTGGTTGGAACTACACAAATGATGAGCGAGCAGTGTATGTAGCACTTTGTGTTGGCAAAAGGAGCGCACTGGTTGGAACTACACAAATGATGAGCGAGCAGTGTATGTAGCACTTTGTGTTGGCAAAAGGAGCGCACTGGTTGGAACTACACAAGATGAGCGAGCAGTGTATGTAGCACTTTGTGTTGGCAAAAGGAGCGCACTGGTTGGAACTACACAAATGACAAACGCACACACAGCCACCGAAGACTCTTTTATTTTTTTAGAATATTTTTTGTATTTTTTTTAAGAATAAAAGGCAGGTATTTTTAGAAAATATTCAGAAATGGAAAATTAACCAAAAACTGGCCCTGATGTGGACCAAACACAGCCACGAGACAGGGCAAACGAGAGCACACCAACAGAAGAGTCTTTTCTTTTTTTAGAATTTTTTTGTATTTTTTTAAGAATAAAAGGCAGGTATTTTTAGAAAATATTCAGAAATGGAAAATTAACCAAAAACTGGCCCTGATGTGGACCAAACACAGCCACGAGACAGCAAATGAGAGCACACAGCAACAGAAGAGTCTTTTCTTTTTTAGAATATTTTTTGTATTTTTTAAGAATAATATTAAAATAATATTAAAAAATAATATTAAAAAATATTTAAAAATGGAAAATTAACAAACAAATTCACAAAAACCGAAGGAAGTAATGAATCCAAGCAAGGAATATAAGCAGCACTAAGCACAGCAGCAAGGAATGAATCTAAGCAAGGAATGAGCAAGGAATGAATCCAATCCAGTTGCAAGCCAAGCCAAGCCAACCCAATGCAAACCCTCCCGGACCTCTTCTCTCTCCCTCGCCCTCTGCAGCAATGAGCTGAACGGCCGCGCGGAGCCGCTTTTAAAGGGCTCGCCGGCCAATCAAAACAGCCACGGTGCACTGCTTGGGTGCTTGGGAGCGCCGGATTGGCTCCCAGGCACCAGCAGCCTCCATCCCATTAACGAAACGAGCGGAAGCTCGTTAAATCTATGGGGGTTGCCGGTTCGATATTTTTAAACCCTTCCGGGTTTGAAAATGTGTTTTGATATCGTTTCGTAAATGCTAAAAATAACGAATTAATAACGAATTACAAAATTAACGAACGAAACCGCCCAGGCCTAATGGATACATTTTGAAAAATCGACCTGGGCCTTAAGCATTAGGTAGAATATAATGGAAGTGCCCCTCATCTCACCTGGATGTGGTTAAGGATGCTAAAAACCATAAAATATAAAGAAATATTATCAAGGCAGATTGAACATTGATACAATTTATAAAAACTAAAATTGGTAGAATAAATCGCAGCCATTTATAGTCCTCATAAGTTACCACATAAGGCCAAAGACTTACCGTATATACTTGAGTATAGGCCGACCCAAATATAAGCCGAGGCATCTAATTTTATCTCAAAAAACAGAGAAAACATATTGACTCGAGTATAAGCAGAGGGTGGAAAATGTAGCAGCTACTGGTAAATTTCAAAAATAAAAATAGATACCAATGAAATTACATTAATTGAGGCATCAATAGGCTAAATGGTTTTGAATATTTCCATAAAACTGACACTGTTTGCAGATGCTGCATTAAGATGGTTTTCACTTCCTGTCCCTTGCAATACAATGATTGGCATAAACTGAGGTTGAATCCAGATATCTGAGATCCCTGTGAAACACTGGAAAATCTGATAGATGGTAGTTCTATTGCCTATTGCTTTAAAGTAAGGGTGAAGAATGTGTGGCCCTTTTAAATATTTTTGGATTGTCACTCCCTTATTTCCTCATCATTTGCTACATTGGCTAAAGGGGATGGGAGTTGTCCATCCATAGATGGAAGGCCATATTTTTCCCACTGTGCCTCTGCCTGGATGCTCCATCATAACTGGATTAAACGGATCTCTGAAGGTGGAACATGGCGGCCACTTTCAAAGCTGGATTGTATACAATTGTATTGTATTTATCGTTAATTTGTTAATTGTTGATGTATTGTGGGCTTGGCCTCATGTAAGCCACACCGAGTCTCTTGGGGAGATGGTAGCGGGATATAAATAAATAAATAAATAAATAAATAATAATAATTATTATTATTATTATTATGGGCCATCCTTAATTCTAAGATGTTTCTCCCATACCAACATGGACCTTTGGTGTGTTAGAGGCCTTTCTTAGCACCTGGTACATGTTCCCTTTTAAAAACAGATGACCTTCCTCTAAGTTATGCCCCCTCTTTCTTCTTCATTGGCTTCCTGCTCTGAACTTGCTGCAGGATTGTTCCTAAGTTCGTGGGTTTAATTGATGACGATAATAGGAATCCTGTCCTTTTTTCATTGGAAATACTCTGGTGCTGCCAGGACATTCCTTGTGCAGAGCAAAGGCTAACAGTTTTGTCAAAGACTCTCCCCATTCTCTCCATCCTAGTATTCTCACAGCTAATCCTAATTAGAGAGAAGCCGGACGTATCAGTTCTGTTCCTTTGAAGCTTTGCGATATCTGTTTCAATAATAAATAATTTCCCTTTGGCTTTTAAGATTTATTCCAGATGATGTGGCATTTGATGATGAGCCAAAGGACGTGGCCTCAGAAGTGGACGGAGCTGCTTATAAACCAAAGTTCTTCACATCTGCCGCTGTGGCAACTTCAAAGGTACCTTCACAATGTTTTTGTAGCCCTTTGGGACTTGTTTAGTTTTATGCGTTCTTAATTTGTAAATTGTATAAGCACAACAGTGATTGCAGTGTAGATAGAAGGGGGAAACAATCCATTTGTATTGATGCAGTTGTCAAAAAGCAGAAGTGTGGTTCTGGACAACTGTAGTGTTGAATGACTTGTGCTTGGATTTAAGTGAGTTCATAACCTTATGACATATATCTTGAGTGTGCATTTGACATGTTGGCAAAAGATAAGAGAGCTCTAAAAGTCATTTTTTATCATCTTTTTTTGGTGCTAGATATTTCGAAAAGGCCTGTTAAACCTATATATTCCTCCAAATACATTTGGACATGAAGTGTACCTTCTAGATTTCTTGCCTTTCAAAACAGTACAGCTTAATTTCCTGTCACAAGTGCTTGATTTGTAGTTGCTGACTTTTCTAAACCATATATACTGTTTAGAGGTGAAAACAATTTTTGAAGAGTTTAGAGAAAATTTAAGTTTGCTGTATGATGTTTGTCATGTCTGTAATGATGTTTTGATTTATGTGTTGCTTTCCAGTGACATTGAATGTTTGCCTTTTTGCTTGGAAGCCATCCTGAGTCCCCCTGGAGAGATAGGGCAGCCTATAAATAAAGATGATGATGATGATGATGATGACAACGACGATGATGATTATTATGTCTTAGCTCATTGATATTTTTGAAGAAGTCTCTGTTGTTGTTTTTAAATGCCTATGTGTATCTTTAAAAATTGTACAGCTGATAGACTTTGAGTCTCCCTTATCTGAAATGCCTGGGAGCAGAGGTTTTTCAGGGTTTTTTTTCCTGGTTTTGGAATACCTGTATTTGAATTTACCTTGTGAATCAGAGATGAAGAGGAAGGGGCTAGTTTCACACTCAGCACCTGCTAAGCTTTCCTCAATTGTACCTAATAGAAGACAGAAATGGGGGAGAGAACTCCATTTTCACAACCCCCTTGTAAAACAGCAGGCATCCAAGACACTTCTCTGGCTGTTGGCACACTTTTGATGCCCTTAACAAACTTGCCATCCCACCATATAGTCCTTTTCATTTTGTCTGGAATGGATACAGACAATGGCCAGTGGCATCATTTCGCACTCTTCCTGGCAGCTGTTTCCAAGATATGCACCCACCATACTGTGACAGATATTTCTGTTGAGCTTCTTATATCCGGGTTTTCCATCATTTGATTGTGTTATATTGAAAGTACAGGCTTTGTTTTGAATGCTGATTCAATTAAATATCTCAAGGACCTTTTATTTCACTTTTCCCTAACTTTCAAAATGTTGTAACAGAGGCATCTTTTAAAAAAATACTTCATAATCCTTCCACTGTTTTAAAAACCTTTCTAAATGGTTGATTCAAACTGATAGAATTGCACAAGATTGCTCTGAAATATTAAATACAGGATTTATGTAATGCTAGCAGTGGTTTATTGGCTAAGGTTGAAGTCTAGCCTAGTCCATAGTCCCTTGGAAATAGGTAGTACTGAACTCACTATGTTTTCTGCCTGAGTGAAAACATGGAGGACTATACTGTTAAGTGCAATATATGTCATTCAGTTATGGCATTATGAATATCTCTGCTTTGATATTAAAATAAAAGCCTTCTTCCAAACCACTCCTTTTGAAGTGAAATGGTTGAATAAATGTGGCTAAGGCCTGGAGAAGACTCAGTAATTGGAGATGCTCTGGAAAGCCCCTTCTGGTCACTTAGAGTGCTATCCTAGTGACTTGCTTCTTATCCATCTCCAAAGACCACAGCTATCCTCTTCTGTAGAGTTTCCGACCTGATTGTATTGCTTTTCCAACTGTCGGTAAAATATTCAGAAATTTCAGCAAGCCCTGAACTTTGCCTGGGGGGAGGGGGGCGGAATAGGAAGAGATCAACATATACTAGTTGCTAATATCTTCTCCAGTGTTTGAGTAAAAGCTAGAGCTGCAGCAACAGCTCAACAAATTTGGGACTAAAACTCCACCCAGGCTTAATTACTGTGTTTTATTTTAATTCTGAGAAACACTTTTCTCCCATCTAAATATCTCTAAAAATGAAGTGCATCTTAGAATCATGAGCTTTTTTTCAGTGGTACTGAAATTAGTGTGAAACAATTGAAGAAATATGGTATATATGATGTTAAAGATGTGTATCCACAGTGTTAAATGACTAATAAGTGTATTTTTGTCCTTAGGTAGACATCACATGGGATGAGACGGATCATGAAAGGGTGACTTCCCTGAACCGAACTTTTAAAAAAGATGAACTTCTGGACATGGACTTCCAGGCTTACTTGGCTTCATCAAGTGAGGAGGACGATGAAGAGGAGGAGGAGGGGGAACATCAGCAAGGTACTTCTGAAAAGTTTCTCTATACTTATTTATCCTATCAGGAGCGAACCAAGGGTACAGTTGTGATTTATTTGTGAGAACACACAGTTTTAAAACTTGCAATATACTAAATGTCCTTTGACCAGTAGCTGGCCACTTGGAGTGCCTCTGGTGTTGCTATAAGAAGGTCCTCAATTGTGCATGTGGCAGGGCTCAAATTGTGTTGCCTTCCAAGTCGCCCAGTCTTCTATGTGCCCATATAGAGAGAATACTACTGTATTTAAATACAATTGTAATGAAATGTTTTCTAGATCACCTTTTCTCCAGTGCTGTCCATTTTAATAAGAAATTTAGAATTAAATGTTCAGTAAATTAAGAGTTTGTTTCTCATTTTAAGACTTCTTTTTTCCTTAATAAAAATGTCCATCCACCAAGGAAGCAAAATATTCAGGCCAGTTTTCAACCAGGAAGATAGACACAAGACCTATTTTGACTCATTGTGTGAGTGAGCTCACACATATTTTTATTCGACAAACTCCTTCTGATTCTTCTTTTCTTTCTTGGCTGCAACAATATTGGAAAGTTTCACTTTTGGTTCTAATAGAGCCCCATGATGTCTGAACTTCAGTGAATTTTGGTTGGCTAGTTAAATGTCAATGACAACAAGACTATAATCCCATACACACTTTAGTTGGGAGCCATGTATATTGAAAATAGTGAGATAATACGAGGGATATCTGGAAAGTAAGGTTACATGATTTTTTAAAAAAAAATTCAAAGAATGAATATATTTTAATAAAACTTACATGGATTATAGAATAGGTATTATATTATTTTCCACATAATCATCATTCAGTTCAATACATTTTGTCATCCGTGGGACAAGTTTTTGATGCCTGTGTCATAGAAGTCTCATGCCACCTTTTTCAGCTAGTTCGTCACTTCAATTTTCACCTCATTGACGTCAGAAAAGTATTTTCTACCCAGGTGTTCCTTCAATTAGTGAACAGGTTATAGTCACTGGAT
The DNA here is from genome assembly GCF_025583915.1 of Anolis sagrei ordinatus. Classification (NCBI taxonomy): domain Eukaryota; kingdom Metazoa; phylum Chordata; class Lepidosauria; order Squamata; family Anolidae; genus Anolis; species Anolis sagrei. Next base: position 207,800,976 of record NW_026844366.1, on the reverse strand, counting down.
GTGAGATTGTGAGCAGGGTGGCTTACAACATCCCAACCAAATGAAGTCAACAACACTTGTGTTGCATGAGCGGTGTGCGGATGCTCATTGTCATGAGACAGACAGATTGAGGACACTCATCTCTAACTTTCACCACAATGCCAGTCAATGTTCTACTGACGAATGGCACTTCTCGTTCGCTTCCGCTGGCTTCCCGCTATTTGGCCAACTTACACCGCGAAAATTTCCCTCGAAAGCTACGTGCCTTGTAACCTTACTTTCCAGATAACTCTCATAGTTTTTTGGAGACAACTATTGCAATTTATAGAGACAAGTCTAGGAACAGGCAAAAAATACCAGTTGAAGTCAAATTAAATTTAGAGGACAGGGGAAAGAAGGAGTAAAAGCCTAAAGATCTGATCAGACATACTAGCAATTGTTTTTACAATGATTGCAGTGAATTTGAAAGCTTGCCATGTTTCTATTATTTTTGCAATCTATTTGAAATTTGAATTTAGCACACACATTTTATGTGATTACACAAGATGGATGAGCATAATAATGTGAACAGCTAGTTCCCAACAGACCTATCCTAGAGTTTTCTGTCTTCTGCATACTTGTATATTTCCCTTTGTTTTTTTATTGTTTTACATTCTAAAAGTTATTGCTTTCCTGGTTTTGAACTGAAACAGTTCAGGTTCATATATATTGACCATCATTGTGTAGATGAGGCCTCAGAGTCCAGGCTGGAATGAGTTTGCTTTGAGCCTTTGGAAGAATTGGAAAGCTGCTCTTATAAGTTGGTGTTCTTATTGTTCGTGGAAATATTTCATTTCTCTGGAAATTAAGCTCCTGAAATCATACAATTCCAGAGAAATATAATACCCTGTGGTTGTAGAGATTCAAGCTTGCCAGCTGAATTTTTGGATAACATTTGGTATGTGTTTTATGGGCTCAAGTTATTTGGCAGTGTTGTCAGTTGAAATAATGCTAGCAGCACAGACAATGAGGGAATACTAAGGTTTCTTGAAATCATAGCCCTCTTTCTTGTGTTCCTTAGGGATAGCAAAGAAGATGCAGTGTAAGGTTTATATCTGTGGTAGATGAAGAAGTATTATTTCTGGGCTTTGGGGCAAAAAGAGACAAAAATGTGGTAATAGGAAAAAAAATGAAGTAAATTAAGTGATGACCCTCTGTTGGCAGAATATATTTCCTGTTCTCACTGTGGATTAAAAAGTTCAATGCATAAGACAGTAAGATAATGTTCTGCAGTTGAAGTATTTATGCATGGTGTTGAATCTGATAAATGGGCTTGGATCCTAACGTTTTCTTCTGTGAGTGGGAAGGCCATTCGACATCAACGTAGGCTGCTTCCATGTAAAAAACTGACAATAATAATAACAACAACAATAAACCTGAAAAAGTTGAACAAAATAAACATGTCAAACTACTCTGGGACTTCCAAAATCAGACTGACAGAGTTTTGGAGCACAATACTCCTGACCTCACAATCATTGGGGGGGGGGGGGCACAAAGTATGGATCATCGATGTTGCAATCCCAGGTGATAGCAGAATTGATGAGAAGCTACTGGAAAAGCTTACACGATATGAGGATTTAATGATAGGACTGCAAAGACTCTGGCACAAGCCAGTCRAGGTGGTCCCAGTGGTGATCGGCACACTGGATGCAGTTCCTAAAGATCTTGGCCTACACTTAAAAACAATCAGCAGTGACAAAATTACCACCTGCCAGCTGCAAAAGGCCACCCTACTTGGATCTGCACGCATTATTCGCCAGTAAATCACACAGTCCTAAACACTTGCCCGATGTGTCCGATGTATGATCGAATACAAAAGCCAGCATAGTGATCTTGTTTTTTGTGTACTAATCTTGTTCTGTATCAAATAATAACAACAATAATAATTTTATTTCTTACTCACCTTTCCTTGTGGCTTGATGTGGAGCGCAACATAGTTAAAACACTTCATAAAACGTTATATAAAATGCATATATTAAATGTATTTCTATGAGACAGATATATTAAAATACACAGAACAAAGTAAAATGCAGTAAACATAGGAGAGGAACTTAAAATTCATAGTTAAAAACTGACTGTGTTGGCCAGTTACATATATGTATGACTGCATTCACTTTATCTCCAATGATTCCCTTTTGTTGTCTCAAATTGCACTTACTGTCATATCTATTCTTTAGCTCCCTAAATTTTGTTTTCCTTTGGTGGTGAGGATGTGCAATGTCACTTTTGCAGAGCATAACATTACCAAAAGATTAGACACAACCTGGCAAAATGGCACTACCTAGAAGAATCCTCCACATTGTGCCACTCTGGAGCAGAACAAACAACTCTGCATATGTATGCTTGTCCACAATGCCCTGCCTCATGCACAGATAAAGAATTGTTTAAAGCTAAAGACAATGTGGTCTCTGATGCCCATTTTTGGTCAAAAGTTATTTAACCACTTGTGTTCCCTCTATTTTTATCAGTTTTATACTTATTTTTGTAATGCTTTTGACATGTAATAAATAAAGACACAATTATTTCTAATTGTTTCTAAGACACGCTTCAGGAATGTACATGCTGGCAAACAGTATGATTGTAGATAAAATAGATGGACAAAGTGGGCATAGATCTGCAGAGTTTCCAGCAGAATCCGTAGCTGAGTGACTGAATACACAAATTGCACACAAAAAGTACTATGTTCACTTTTTGCTATCTTTTGAAGAATTGGATAGCATCAGATGGGAAAGACCTCCATCGAAAATCTTTCAGAGCAGCCAGTACTGGACATATAATCTGAATGGCTCCACATAAACCTAATTTAATTCCTTGGGCAGCAATCTCCATGCCTTTGTTTAGGTTTTTAATTAAAGGCACGATCCATTTTGTTTGCATTTCATGTTTATGTTATACTCAATCCAGTTGAGTCTTTGTGTAAAGACAGTCCGAACATCTCTCATCTGGCATTCCAAAATCATCCACGTGGGTGGCTGAGATAGTGAAGCTTTCTGATGTTAAGTCTACACAAACTTTGTGTCATGTACAAACAGTTTAAAAATATTGTGTATACAGTTTCCTTCTGGCTATTTAAGATTTACTGTTTATGAAGTATTACTAATTTCATATTTAGACTTGGGTTTTATCTTTTAAGATCTCTCTCTCTCTCTATATATATATATATATATATATATGGAGACACACAAAAATGCAAGTAATCCAAAATCTGGGGGAAAAAACTGAAATACATAACATTTCTGATCCCAAGCATTTAGGATAAGGGATTCTCAACCTGTTCCCTTTATTTTTCATATCAGAACCTGTCCAAGCAGTACACAATTTGTCATAAAGAAAAAAATTGTAATGCTAAATGTACCAAATGGTAGACTACTAGGGAAGTTGACAAAGTAAAGTACAGTATCTATTTGATTGTAAAGGGGAAAATTAAATAGTGTCTGCAAACAAATGTCACGGTTAAAGAGTTTGTAGACAGAGGTCAGGACGCTATTGTATCAGATTGTTCTCAGAGGAGGCCTAGCACTTGTGGTTTGACTTTTTGTGCCACTCATATACATAAAGTACCTAGGATCTTGTTCTGCCAGCAGAGATCTTTTCATCCTTGTGTCGGTCCCTGCTGTGCAGTGGCAAGCAGCATTAACCTGTCATTGCTCTGCCAGCAGGACTTTTTGCTCAGCCAACATCCAGCTGGATCTATGTCAAACCTAGAAAGGCCAACCTCTCACCCTCCAGAGCCCTTCACTACTTCTCTTTTCTGTTCATCCCATGTATTTCTTATATCTACATCAACTTAGAGAAGGAAGTTTCAATTTAGCATTGTTACGTTAATGTTCTGGAAGAAATCTGAATGTTCCTGCATTTTCTTTGCGGCCTCACAAACCACATGAAAAGTGCGCTCCTAACTGCAGTTGAGAAACGTGGTTTAAGATGTGTGACCAGACTGGAGTTTTGCTGGTATATTTTCAACCTGGAAAGTTCTTGAATTTAATTATGTTTTCAAAAATACACTTTTAATAGAAAATACACAGCCTTTTCTTTAACATGTTCCTGATGTTTTATTCATTGCGTTGTGGAGTATGTGACAGAATTCTAGCCAGTCTGTTTATTGTGGCACTAAGCACAAACAGGGGGGAAATGAATTTCAGCTGTTTGAATAAAAATGTAAAATGCGTGATCAGATGGAAAGAATGTCCTGTACTTCTTACTCTCCTCAGTATAGTTATTTAAAAGGTGTTACATATAAAACACGAGACAATGTGTCGCATCCTGGTGAGCTGTGCTTATACAGACCTCCCCCCCCCCCCCAAAGTTAAACTGAGTTTTATTTACATTTTAATTAAAATTTAAGCACTCAGTTGAAGACTGTAGCTCATAGCTGCAGGTTCAATCCCTTGTAGGACTGGGAAAAGTACTAACATATAACACCCAGTATTGTCTAGATGTTGGAAGGACTGCTGGCGGCCTACTTTCTCCTTTCTCCAGCTCTAAGAAGGACTATCTCAAAATGTTTCCAGGCAACTCTATGGAAATGGTGGGCAGGGTGTCTTTGTGCCTCTTTCTTTGCTTCCTCAATTTCCCTCAGACACTTTCTCTCTCTGTTTTATTTCTTTCTTTCCTTCTTCCCTTGCTTTCCCTCAAACACCTTCCCTGCTCCCCTTCCCTTCTTCATCCATTCTTTCTTTCTTTCCTTTCTTTTGCTGTCATGGATAGCTCGGAAAGTGAGGATGGGGGGATTCTGGTTTAGCAGTTGAGCTGGAGCCCAGCAGTACCCAGTTGCTCCTTCAGCCAAACTTCGAAGAAGCACCTATCAAAGGATATCCTGCTTCTCAGCTTGCAGAACAAATGCAAGTGGATTCCTCTGAGCAGGCTGAGGAAGTTAACTGTTCCAGGTTTTGTTGACATATGAAGAGAGAGATCTCAGCTGCACAGGTCCTTTGGGTTACCTGAGAAGAGAGCCAGCAACAGGTAGCCCCTGATAATTTAGGATTTAAAGAGCTCAGGGGTAGCACCTTGTTGCTGGCTGCAACGGAGATGCTTGAAGCTACGACCTCAGACTCTTGCTATCTGGTTTTCATGGATTTCCCTTCAAACTTTGGCTGTCAGAGTCTGATTTTCCTCTGGACTCTCTTGTATTCAGCTCTCGACCTAGGACTGGACACTTGACTGTTGAATTACTTCCTGCTCCTTCAATTATTTTAAATTGTATAATGAAGTTCAGTCCAGATCCATCAAGCCATGTTGGATCCTTTTTGGTACAAACAAAACAAACACACATACTTTGACTTTTCTATATAGAGATGAAATCTGGGAGATCCACTGCCTATCAGACTAGAGACTGCTGAGGAAAATACAAACCTGGCCCACAAACATGTCTCTTCAAATCATCTATTTACTAAACAGTGATCTCAAGGATTTCATGGGGTTTTCTTCAGCAAGGAATATTCAGAGAGCGTTTGCCATTGCCTTCCTATTAATGCTTCCTCATACATTATTCTTAGACCATCTGGTATTCACTGACAGTCCACCTTCTAATCCTGTATAGCTTCCAAGATCAGACGGGATCAGTTACTTTTCTGAAGTTTGGGGAAGTTATCTCATTTATTATTTGTTACCAGGGTGTGGTGTCTGTGATTTTTTAAAATTTTATTTTATTTTGCTCAGGATTCTTTTGTGCCTCAAATGGTCTCATGAACCTTTAATCAGGCAGGTGGATGCTGTCCCAGGCAGGATACTTGCTCTAGCTGAAGGAATCAGTTATTTGATTTGGCACTTGTAAATATATTATTATACAAGGTTTATGTACTGTCTGTCTTTGTTAATTGTATAATCGGCATTGAATGTTTGCTATATATGTGTACTGAAATCTGCCCTGAGTCCCCTCAGGGAGATAGGGTGGAATAAAAATAAAGTATATTATTATATATTATTATTATTTCTCTCTACAACCAATCATATCCCTGTGATTTCTACCTTTGTATCCCAATACACGATGACTTTGCTGCTTGTCTGTCAGCCTAGTATTTAACACACACCCTTATTATTGAATTCTTTGGTTACCTGGTTCATCTGTTTAGACAAAAATACTGTCTTTTATAAGCATTTTCTGAACATTTTCTTTTTTTTTCTTTAAAAGACGTTGGTGTTGCACAAACAACAGAGAAACATAAGTCTCGCCCCAAGGATGATGAAGAGCAAATTGCAAAATACAGGGAACTTCTTCGGGGTATCCAGGAAAAAGAAAAAAAACACCAAGAAACTGATATGGAAATGGAGATTAAATGGGTTTCAGGTAATTTTCAAAAACCTGAAACCAAAAACACATTTGCTGGCAAATGTAATGCTGTTTTCACTGTTTTAGGAATGTGTGATATGCTTGTTCTGTTAACTCCTGTCTCACATGGACATTGTTTGGTAGACTTCTGTGGTGAGTGTATAAACTGTCTCAACACCACAACTTTTTCTGTACAAGGCCTCACAGATTGTCCCATGTGCACATTGCATACAGTACAATATGAATGGGTTCCTGAATTAGTAAACACAACAAATGTCCCACTTATACAGAAAATAGAAAGTAATAGAATTAAGCATATAATTGTATAAACTTGTTATACTGTTCAATTTCACAGTAATCAAACAGTATTGTGTGAGTTTTTGTACAGTCACTCTGAAATGATATCAATGCCATGTCTTCTTATGTTGAGTTGCATATGAATCAGCCACCCACAACCGGTTTCGGCCTTACTCCAGGCATTCCTCTGGTGGACTGAAATTATTATATATCTCAAAATTTGCTGCAAATATATGTATATTGAACATCATGTACTGAAATACATTTAAAGATACTTGCTAAGTTTTAAACAGCACTTATTATATACATCAACATGTGCTGAAAATATCCATTAAACATCATATGTTACAACACATTTAAAGTACTTACAAAGTTATAAACTTGACACTTGTTCTCCTTAGAGATACAGGCTTTTTACTTAGTGGGATCTAAATCAATGATTGATATATATATATATATATATATATATATATATATATATACACACATACACACACACACACACACATACATATACACATACATACATACACACACACACACACACACACACGCAGCAAATTAGTTCCACTGACTTTACAGTATTTAAATTTCTTGACACCTGAATAATGAAGTGATGTGTATGTGTATGTGTATGTAGGAGCAAAGGCATACAATACATTTTCCAGCTTCAAACCATATGTTGTTTGCTCCAAATAGTTCATTTTCCCCTTCTGTTTTTCCTATTGTGGCCACTTTAGACAATAACTTTCATTCTTGGGAAACAATTTGGACAGCAGTTTCCAAGGCATTCTGATCTGTGGTGGAAGTTCATACCCTTCCTTTGTTTTATGTAGAGGCCATGCTACATTTAAGTCCTACTTTTCCAGATGGAGTAGCTGGTTTCATTTTCTAGGCTGTTGGATCCTTCCACTTTTTTTACAATTTCTCCTAATGTGGAATGATCTGCTTCAACACCTAATGCTACCTCTTTAGGAAAACTGTGCAAAGTAGCTGTCACCATATAATATGTCAAAAGTATATTTCTTTTTGTGTTTCTACTGTCAGCCATCCAGTTATTTTATTTGCAATAACTTTTGTATTCTGACTTCAAACTAAAATCATGTTGAAATCATCTCATGCTATCCTGTTTGCTGGATTATGTGCAAACAGAGAAAACTAAGCCAAATAAAGTGTTTTATATGCTCATTTTTATTTAATTAGTTAGTTGTTGTTAACAGGAGTTATGCAAAGGCAAAATTCATTCATTCAACTAGAGTAAATGATGCAAAGTACTAACTTCAGAGCAGAAAGTTTACTGCATTTCATGACTGGATTGCTGTGAGTTTTTTGGGCTGTATGGCCATATTCCAGAAGCATTCTCTCCCAACATTCACCCGCATCTATGGCAGGCATCCTCAGAGGTCTGTTGGAAACAAGGCAAGGGAGGTTTATATATCTGTGGAAGGTACAGGGCGGGTCCTGCTTGTGGCAAGTGTGAATGTTTCAATTGGCCACCTTGATTACCATTGAATGGCCTTGCAGCTTCAAAGCCTGGCTGGTTGCTGCCTCGGGGATCCTTTGTTGGGAGGTGTTAGCTGGCTCTGATTTAGTCTTGTCTGCAATTCCCCTGTTTTTGATTGTTGCTCTTTCTTTACTGTCTTGATTTTAGAGTTTTTTAATATTCATTTTCACGTTTTCCTCCTTTGTTCTCACGGCACCAAACCATGGCATGGCATTATGTCTGAGCAAAGCATGAGAGAGAGAGAGAGAGAGAGAGAATAAGTTGAAAAGTTTGGATCCTACAACACTCTATAACCCAAGCCGCAGCTTCCACCCCACATTGTATAGCGAACACTATAAACCTTGTAATGGGTAACTTGATTTCTTTTAAAAGAAATAGCTTCACGCTCCTTTCTCATGTTCTGTGGCAGGGGAGACTGTGGTGAGGCAGTACACTACTCCACTGAACGTAATTTTCCTGTTTAGTCTTATGCAGTTGTCATTTGCTGTGGAAACAGAGGATGTTTCTTTCAACCACACATTTAACATGATATCCAGCTTCTTCTAGCTGTTGACAGGTCTGGAAATGCTAACTTAAGAGGTTAGTCCTAGCATGCAAACATGACAAAGGGGATCAAGGAGATGAAAACCTAAGTCAGTTGTTTGAGTTCTACTTCCTCTGGGAGCAAATTGAGGTAGAGAATAGCAAGCTCGTGTTCCTTTGATCTTTTGGTCCCTATAGCTACTAATACAGTAGATTGTCAGTTAATTGGCACTCAAGTGTATTTTTATATATGGCATCTAATTGTTGCCGACTTGTACGCTGCCCTGAGTTGCCTTCGGGCTGATATGGACAGGATAAAAAGTACATAAATAAATAAATAGCTTGTAAAAAAATCAAAGAAATAAAATTGTGAATAAAAAATAAATTAAATTTTTATAATACAGTAAAATCAGTAAAACTGTCCCATTTAAATTTAGTTTGTCTTACTGTATTTTCAGTATTAATATCAAGTCAATACAGAATGTATGCTATGTACATTTTCAGAGGAATGTGTATGTGCCGGTGTGGATGGGGGATATATGCCTGTGTGTGCATTCTTGTATGTATGACTACATTATATCATATATTAGTTATCTGAACAATGTAAATTATGGATTTAAAATGCATAAATGTGTGTGTTCTTGAGAAAATGATTGCCCTCTGCCTTCTGATATTTCATCAGCTATTTCGAACTCATTTCAAAGTATGAGTAGCAGTGTGTCTTCACACTGGAAAGCTGTTTCTCCTTCTTTAGATGTTTGAATATAGGTCTTCATTCAAGATCTAACCTTAATCTTTATGTTTTTCTGGTTGACTGTAGGACTTAAAGAAAGTGCTGAAGAAATGGTGAGAAACAAATTGGAAGGAAAAGATAAACTAACCCCATGGGAACAATTTCTAGAAAAAAAGAAGGAGAAGAGGAAACTGAAGAAAAAACAAAAGGTAGCGTTTACTTTAAATCAAGCACTCCAATTTTGTGTTACCAAAGAATTCTGTTCCAAGTTGATGCATCTGACAAGAAATCTTGTGTGTATACTATAGGACAAAACTTGGAAAAAGTAGGTTTAATTACCAGCATTGGCAGTAAAGTCATCCTTCCACTTCCACAAATTGCATATTTGCAATTTATTTACAAGCTTGTGTCGCCAGTCCCTACTTCCTTAAGTTGGAGCTGCTGTATGAACATTCACAGCTTTCAAGAAGAGGAGGAGGTGACCCCATCTGTCACTTCACTTACCCCAAGGATCCAGCTCATTAACCTCTTCCTGTGTGCTGCAAGTGTCTGTCTTGCCCAGGGAAAGAAAAGGAAATAGCAGGCAAAACAGAAAAGTGTGGCACACAGGAAGAAAAAGAAGAACTGGATCCGCAGGATAAATTATGTTACAGGCGCACGTGGGGCAAGTTCCTACTCCACTTTATATTTTTGCATGTTTCAGTTCCCTTCAGTATCTCCCTTCCTTTGCCCAGATGAAACAGCATCAGTGCCCCATTCCCTACCCTCCCACCTACCAGGAGATATTTGTGGTTTTTCCCTTTTCACAAAGCACCTGTAAATACCTCCTCCAAAGTGGAAGGACAGCTGTATCCTATAGCCAGCTTAGCCAATGACCATATTCACCATGAGGTGCTGAGAGTTATACTCCAAAAATAAGAAAAAGAATTTGGCAAGCTCTGCCACAGAGCCCTAAAAGTTGCAGATAATTAAGATTGGCTTGGCATTCTCCAGGGGTTGCATCTTGCAGGAATAGTTGGGCATAAGCTGCCTTTCCAGAAGGCTTAGTTCATTTTCTACTAATGAATGTATGGTATATCCTGCCCATCAAAAGACGTCTAGGATGCCTTATTGTATTCTGCAACAAAATATAATGTAATAAAATAAGAACAAAACAGCAGATAGAAAAGTATCATAAACAAACAAATTCAGAAATGCTGCTGATTATAAAATCTGTCTTGCTTTGGGAAAAAATGCAATATGCATTGCAGTGGAGCCTGCCAGAAATGAGGAATCCATAAACAGGCTGTGGATTATGTGTGTGTGTCAGGAGCGACTTAAGATAACTGGTAGTTCAATGTATTGTTGAAGGCTTTCATGGCTAGAATCACTGGGTTCTAGGTTTTTTCGGGCTATATGACCATGTTCTAGAGGCATTCTCTCCTGATGCTTCTCCTGCATCTATGGCAAGCATCCTCAGAGGTTGTGACGCCACAACCTCTAAGGATGCTTTCCATAGATGCAGGCGAAAGATCAGGAGAGAATACCTCTAGAACAGTGATTCTCAGCCTGTGAGTCCCCAGATGTTTTGGCCTTCAACTCCCAGAAATCCTAACAGCTGGTAAACTGGCTGGGATTTCTGGGAATTGTAGGCCAAAACACCTGGGGACCCACAGGTTGAGAACCACTGCTCTAGAACATGGCCATATAGCTCGAAAAAACCTAGAACAACCCACTAACTGATAGTTGTTTCTGTTGTGATAGAATTGGCCTTCTGCAAGGATGTTGTCCAGGGAAGCCTGGATGTTTTACCATCCTATGGGAGGCTTCTCTCATGTCTCCGCATGAGAAGCTTGAGCTGACAAATGGGAGCTCACCCTGCTCCCTGTATTTGAACTGCCAACCTTTTGATCAGCAGTCCTGCCGGCACAAGGGTTTAACCCATTGCGCCATCAGGTGCTCCTAGGAGGCTGTGGATTGCCACTCATCACACTTCAGTCGGAAGGGAAGCTTGGGAAAATACTTTCCAAGCTGGACTTAGTCTGCAGTCTGCTCTGGGAAGTTTGCTGCAGCTGCTAGTCTTTTCAGTGAGCATGTCCTGAGACGCTTCCAAGGAGTGCTGGACTCGGTGGAACAAAACTGGAAAACCTGTGTACTTTTCCTCTTGGAAATCTTATTTTTGAAATGAGTTTATAGAAAATGAGAATAAGGAAGTGATTGGTCACAAGGTAATTCTAAGTCATAACAACTTTGAGTACTTTTCATCTTCCTTTGGCAGCTAAGTGAATGAAAAACAAGTTGTGATTAAGGGTAGGATGAAGGATGAATGTCTTAAGCTATCCAGAAAATCTCCTTTGATCCTATGTCCTTGATAAATTCTGCATTGCTAAAGGAAGTGGTCATTGTTGTTGCTAAAATATCATCATGTCTGAACTGAGCTGCCAAGCCATGGATGAAAAATGATAGCTTTGTCCAAAGTCTTCTATAGTGAGCAAATTTTGCCTGCAGTATTTTAGCAGCGTATCCTTTCTTAGCATTGGGAAAGTCTTCAAAGACATTCACATTTTGAGATCCTTTTAGAAAATTGATGAGTGTCTCTACGATGGACATTCTTCATTGTTTCTGTAAAGTAAACAATAGAGGTGCCAGGCATTTCTTAATTTTAAGGCTAACTCTTTGCTCTGAGAGCATGGTAACTCCATATGGATGTCAGCCAAGGAACTCATAAAACAGATATCCATGCTTCAAAATACACTTTATTTTGGAATGTTTCATCCAGCAGATTTAACGGATAATTTGTGTTAGGTCATGCTATTAGATCAGCAGCTATTTGTAAATGCAGCCATTGCCCATCCTTTGCAGTGGTTCTCAATCTGTGGGTCCCCAGATGTTTTGGCCTTCCAGAAATCCCAACAGCAGAGAAACTGGCTGGGATTTCTGAGAGTTGTAGGCCAAAACACCTGAGGACCTACAAGCTGAAAACCACTGCAAAGGATGCTGTATGCTGCTGCTGGTGGTGGTGGTGGGGGAGACGGGGGACGGCCGGACAGTTGTTACTCAGTTTATTCAAGTTAATGTCAGATGATATCTCTTTGTAAAAAAGATGCAAGATAGATGCATTGATGGAAGTTTATTGCTGGTTTTGGTTTCAGAGTAATTACACTGGCCTCAAATGTTAGGCCTCAAATTTTGATACCTCAAATGTTAGGCCTGTTTCTGGGTATATTTGACCTGCTGATTCCAAAAATGGCACCAGTTTTCCCCTACCAGCTTTACTTTTAAGATACAGAACATATGCCATCTACCAGGTGCCATGTGCCCACCCATAGAAAACCATAATAATCATATCTAAGAAATCTGAACTGATGTGGTCTATCCAATGCAATTTTCTGAATCAGCATCTCTCTCTCTCTCTCTCTCTCTCACTCTCTGTGTGTGTGTGTGTGTATATATATATATATATATACACACACACACACACTAGCTGTTCCCTGCCACGCGTTGCTATGACCCAGTCTTTCGATCTGGAAAATAAAGTAATGAGAAAGTGTTGGTTTCTAATATATGTAATTTCTTTATCTTGTGGGTAAACAGTGTTTCTTGTTGTTTCTTTGTTGGTGTTGGTGTAGAGATTGACTGGTTTGCCTACTCTGGAACAGGCAACATATCATTTTCCTTCTGTAAGCATCCCTTTCAAATCTATGATACTATATCTGTCATATAGATATGTGTGTGCGAATCATATATTATATATCTATCTATATCTGTGGCTCTTTATCGTTGGTGGCTCTTTATCGTTGGTGGGGTTCAGAATGCTCTTTGATTATAGGTGAACTATCAATCCCAGGAACTACAACTCCCAATGTCAAGGTCTATTTTCCCCCAAACTCCATCTGTGTTCCTATTTGGGCATATGGAATATTTGTGCCAAGTTTGGTCCAGATACATCATTGTTTGGGTCCACAGTACTCTCTGGATGTAGGTGAACTTCAACTCCCAAACTCAAGTTCAACGCCCACGAAACCCTTCTAGTGTTTTCTGTTGGTCATGGGAGTCCTGTGCGCCACGTTTGGTTCAAATCCATCATTGGTGGAGTTCAGAATGATCTTTGATTATAGGTTAACTATAAATCCCAGCAACTACAACTCCCAAATGATAAAATCAATTTTTTGAGTGATGGTCACTCCTTGGGTTAGTAGGTGTCTTGTGGCCATATTTGGCAGCAATTCGTCCAGTGGTTTTTGAGTTATGATAATCCCACAGACGACCTTTACATTTTTTATTTATATAGATGTAGAAGAACCTATTGCTTTCCAAATGTTTTGTCATACAAGACTCAGAAATCTTTATCACTAGCCATGCTAAGGAAGGTTTGTTCAACTTTAGTAGTTGTTTTAAACCATTTTCTTCCTTTGTTATATGTTAGTGCCTAGAGAATACTATTTTTATGTAGGCCATTTTATTTTTCATGTTTGTTTAATTTTTGATATTTTTGATATTTGTTTTAGAGTGCTGATGAAGAAACACTGGTCGAAGATGAATGCCCATCTGATGTCGATTTGAATGACCCATACTTTGCTGAGGAACTCAAAAAAACAGGTGAGATATCATTCTGTCAGTTCTGTGATAAAGGTTGATTCATTAGTTAATATGTACTGAAATTTTCAGAGAATATATGGCAGTCCTCCATTAAACTTTACAGCCATTAGACAGGAAGACAGACCTTCTTAACAACTGGTTATTTATTTATTTGTTTGTTTGTTTGTTTGTTTGCAGTATTTATATACTGCCTTTCTCACCCCTGGGGGGACTCAAAGTGGTGGGAAGTGGAACACAGGAAAAATTTGACATTTTTTTTACAGTTCCTAACTTAAAAGCATAGCTTGCCATTTATATGTACCAAGACCTGCAGTCATTACAAAACAAATTTTGAGATTATACCAATTAAATAAGAATGGAAACAGAATGTAAATAAATCCCAAAAGGTAAGCATACATCCATACATAGTCTTAATGTTGAAACTTGCCATGAGGAGAGGCGAGTAAGAAATAAAATAATAATAATAATAATAATAATAATAATAATAATAATAGTAATAATGATATATCAGATATATCAAAATGATGATGTGGATTTTGTAGTAGGATTATTATATTCTATTATATGCATTTCTTTCTCAATGTTTGTATATATCTGTGGAAAAAACTGCTCCAGAAATGTCACAATTGTAAAACTTTGAACTACTGACCCCAACAGAAAAACTCTTAGTTTTCCTCCTGTGGTATGAGCATAGGAATGATACCATCAGTGTCTATTTATATATTTTCTGCCTTTTCCCTAAGAAAGGACCCCAAATGATTTATAATATGTTCAAAGAAAAAAGCTGATACTAAAATTCAAGAAACATTGAACCATCACATTTAAAATGTTAATTAAAAAAATTAAAAAAATACATTAATTACGTGATCCATATATACCGACATACCCACTGGACATCTAACCAACTGACTAAAAGCTGCAATTTTGTTTGAATCAGAAGACATTTGACTGTTGCCTTAAAGAAACAGAGAGGTCACCACTAAGAGCCCTTCCACATAGCCCTACATCCCAGAATATCAAGGCAGAAAATCCCACATCTGAGTGCGGACTCAGATAACCCAGTTCAAAGCAGATATTTTACGATTTTCTGTCTTGATATTCTGGGCTATAGGGTTGTGTGGAAGGGCCCAAAGGCTCTCTTGGAGGGAGTTTCTTCACCTAGGAATAGACAGTGAGAAGTTTTGTCTCCTGTGTCCTCTCCAGATAAAACAGAAAATGGTGGGATGGACATTTTGCACTTTGGCAGATTCATTTGAGGTAATACGGACTTTCGGGCATCCTGCACCAAAGCCATGTAGGGCTATATAGCTCACCACCAGCACTTTTAATAGAAACTAACCGGCTGTCCATGACAGTGTTGCAACAACGTAGTAGAGTTGTGATGATTAAAATGAAGGTGTTTTTTTATTTTATTGAGATTGTTTACAAAAGGAAATAAACTGTTATTTTATAATTGACTAAACGTTCTTAATTCTAAGCATACCCAAGAGAAAATTTGAAGAGCGGAAACATTCAGAGTTTAAACAGATATAAATATAGTGTTTATTTAAAATGGTAAACAAAAACAAATTGCTTTCAACAGTTAGTGGCCTAGGATCCACAGTTTTGCCAACTTTGACTTCTTGTATTTACCATTTAGGAGTCAGGACTAGCTATTTTGCAAACAGAAGGGCTCCTCTCACTAGCAGAAGTGACTATCTTGTCACTGCAAGAATACCCAACAGAAGCACATTACTAGGTTGTGAATCAGTGAAAGGGATATCCCAAAGTGTGATAGGGAAAGTAAGCTGAGAATCCAGTTGTTTTGGAAAGGCTCTTAGGTTTCTTAAGCTATTTACCATGACAGAGCATTGCTTGCTATTTGAAATAAGTCTACATCCCATTAGACAGTTAGAGAAGAATGTGAGTTCACTGGATTGTGCCTGAATGTTTTAAAGCAGTTGTAATTCATCTCTTTTGCATATTATTAAATACAAAGATCTGCCTGCATTAGATTTTACAATGCTGAACGTCGTAACTCAAACTCATGTATGTGCAGCTACTAACTCAAGCAATAAATTGCAAATTTCTTTCAAATAATGTTTGAAATGTTTCATTTAGTGTTTAGGCATGCAATACAGTTTGGAAAAAAAAACATAGTAAATTGGCTGTAGTATACCAAGAAAATATGAGAAAACTGCTACATCTGAGCTGTGCTCCAAGGCAGGTCTATAAAATGTATTCATAACTGTTCCAAGTCTAGATTATTAACTTTTCAGTAGTAAAATTGTTTTTTCAGTAGAAGATAGAATTGATATTTCTTATTGGCTGATGATGATGGAAAACAAATTGAAATTAATTGGGCTTGATAGGCCAATAAAACAAAGTTCATGCAAACTAGAGAGGAAGGAATATTGGAATTGCTCTGTATATGTTAATATATCCTGCTTTTTATCATACCTGAACAGTTTTTATTAACATGATTATTGTTCTCTTTTAATCCCTGGAAACTAAGTCTGTATAAGAGATTCACAAGCATTGTGGTTTGCCTGTTCCAAAATATTTCATGCCATAGATATATATATATGCGCGAAATAATTAGTTCTGCATACTTGCTCAACAAGAAAGGACAAAAAGAGAGGGGAAAAATGAACAAGATTCCTTGTACATTTTCTTCCTGGACCATTGTTTGCAAAATCCTCAAGAGTGTGCAACATCAATTCAGAGAAAAAGGTTTATTGGAAAATACTACAATTTTGTCTTTTAAAAAATCTACCTTTTTGGAACGTGTGTCTTCTGGATCTGGATTTTATAAACAGATCTATTTTTTGCAAGTACGTATGTTTTGTGTGTTCAAAATGTTTTTAGCTTGACTTTTAGGATCTCAGGTTAGTAGAAATGCTGTCTGCAGAACTGCCTGTTTTTGAAGGTTGTGACAATTTGTGACTTAATGCACTACAAGTCTTCGTTGTGGTGGTTACTCTGTGATCCATGCTGAAAGGTTGGGAAGACGATTACTTTACTATTTCTAAATGTAGGGTGCGTTAAGCAAATTTGTGATTTACATTCTAGTTGGCTGAGGGAATTAGATTGAGAAAGACTGAAAATTGTGGCAGGGAGCTACACAGGTTCAAGGAGGGTTGTTTTCAAGATGGAATCGTGAGAAATGCTTTCTTCATACAGCAATGTGAGGACAGAAAAGCATATGGATATTGTTATCTTAAAATTTTATGTAGTGCTAATGGTCTGAAAATTTCAAAGCAGGGTACATGAATAAAATGTAAAATATACTGCATGATGCCAGTATGCCCCCTCCCCCAAAAAACTTCTGACACCTTCTAGATGCAAATTGACATACACTTGAGTGTACTACACAAAATGGGGAAAGGTTTGCAAAAAATACTATGGCTATAAAAAAGGTGTTTTTCCGTGGGGGGTGGGGGGAGATGCTGCCTGCTAACACATCTTGGGATCTAAATTATCAAGCTCCCCTGATGATGGAGAAAAGTAAAGGGGAGTGGTGTCATTGCTTCTTTTAGGTTCTCCCAAGACAAACTAAGCTCTTGCTTTTCACAACTGTACTTAGAGTACTTCTAGACAGCAATTTATCCTGGGAACATTTGCATTTAGAAAACATGAATGTTCTCGGTTCCCCATCCACACATCCCCCAGAAAGCATGTGCTCTCTGGTGGTGGGTGTCCAGATGTTCTCCCGGAACTTTCCAGGAGAACACCTGGACACTCTAACCCCTCCCCAAAAGCCCCCAAAATCCCTTTAAAAACAAAAGAAAATACCTGGCCTCCATTCACATGGTGCCAAAGCTCTCCTGGTGCGTAGGAATGATGTGCCAGGAGAAGGGGTTGGCAGGAGCAATTTTCGTCCGCCCCCCCCCCTTCCATCTCCTGGCATGGCATTTCTACGTGCCAGGAGAGCTCCGGCAGCACGCAAATGGAGGCCGGGTAAGTTTTTTTTATTTTTAAAAGGGCTTTTGGGGAGGAGAAAACCGTGGGACTACTGTCTGGACTGCCCCCTCAAAAGCCTGGAACTTTTGAGGGAGCAGTCCAGACAGCGAAAGTAGTGGGTTTATCCTGTGCCTTCCAAGGGTTTCCCTGGTTTGTGGTGAATTAATTCATGTTTCTCAAGGATATCATCTGGATAGCCCCCTTTTACTTGCAAGAATCCCCACGTTAAAGGGGCTGTCTGGATGGGTTCCTAGAGACAGTTTTGTTTTGTTTTTTAAATAAAATAAGAGTTAGGGTACAGTATTTACATTGACCTGTGGCGGCTCTGAATAATGAGCTGGCTGGATTCGGACTGCCTTTGCAATTTCTGGGTGTTTTGGGTCCGGGGGCAGGGCAAGTGCTCAAGTGTATTAGGGATGTCTATGCACAGCTGGACCTAGAGAGCATAGGTAGGTCTTCAGCCACAAGGTTTTTAGCTTCCCACAAAAGGAATATTCATTTAGAGCACTACCTAACTATTCCACTTCCTCTACCCTTAAGAAGAATATATACTAGGGCTAGGTTTGAACAACTCGGTATTATGGTGCAAACCGGGCGCTACTGTAACATCCCAAGAAGTGAGAGATTTTGCGTCTGGGGAGAACAAACAGTGGAAGACATTGAACATTTCTTAATTGACTGTCCAGCATATACTGAACTGCGAGACAGATATTTACATCCAATATTATCCAACTGCAGGTCCCCCAACAGAAATGATATTCTGACATCCCTCTTGCAAGGGCAGGAAAGATCCAGCATCATCAGAGTAAGCCTTTTTATTCTGAAGGCTGTTAAGAAAAGGGCAGATTTCTTGAAAGAAGAACCAGGAAAATGGGATTCTGACTATAAATAGAAGGTCAGCTGCTGTCTTCACCTTGTTGCCTTGTTTTTTACTCGTGTTCTATTTTGAAATTGTCATATGACTGATCAAATAAATAAATATTATTATTATTATTATTAAATTGACCTGTGGATACACTAACCAATTTTTTGGGAATCGATTTTTTGACCACAATTCCTAAATGTACACATGAGTATATATAGTACAAAAGGCCAACTTTAAAACAGAATTAAATTATGAACAACAACTGAAACAATTTGAAACAGTCAATTAAAATTATTATTTAAAAGTTTTAATAAGTACAATTAAAATATGGTAATACAGCACTCTCTTAAAAGCTCTTTCTTTGGAAACCGTATGTTCTCAAATGTCTGCATGACTAAGTCATTGCCTGTCAATGGAAGGACCTCTTCTAATCTCAATAGGAAGGGAGTTTTGAAGCTTAGGGCAGCCACTAGGACAACCCTATCTTGCCTCAGTCTCTCAAAGTTAAAGCTATAAGCAATATTTTCAATTTGTGTTTCTCTGCCGTAGATTTGTGTCTTTGTGGTTGTTTGTGGAGTTGGTTTTTATTGGTTCATTTTGTTCATCATAGTCAGGCACCTCATAAGGCCGCTTCCTCTTCTCGTAAACCATAATGATAACAACAAGAGTAATTATCTCTGCCAGAATCCCCAGGAAGGGCCACAAAGGATCCAAGCGGCTGCGAACACGCAATATTGTAATTGCTGTATCATGACCAGCTGAGTTGGTTGCATTGCATTCATACAGGCCAGGATCCTCATTGACGTGGAGGTTCATAATGATCAGTTCAGTATAGTTGTCTTTCTTGTTGATAAAGAAGCGACCAGAACTGTTGTCGATCGTCACAGAATTATCATTGATCTTCTTATACCACATCCATTTAGGGTTCGGGTAACCTGCCGATTTGCAGTACATCAGTGCCTCTTGCCCTTCATTCTTGTTCTCACTTCGTTTGTGCCCAATAATATCAGGAGCAGCTTTCACTTCAATAATGGCATTTACTGAATGGGAGCTATTGAATACGAACACGCACGAATACTCCCCGGAATCATCTGTTTTGGGCTTTTGAATTCTGTATTTTGTGTTGTTTGTAGCATTCCTAGTGCCTGAAATTTCTTTACCATTTTTCGCCCAGTAACTGGAAATGTCAGAAATGTTACTTGCAGTGAGGTTGCACTGTAGTGTGATGGGTTTTGAAGGCGAAACATTGGTATTAATAGTCATCTTATTACTGGCATTGATCCTGGGCTTGTTCTGGGCGCCAGTCAGCGTCGGGAAAAGGCTCCATGCCATCGCCAAGAGGAAGGAAAAAGTCACGGGAATCAGCCCTGAATGCCACCGCATTATCTCAGGTTGGTTTGAGGGAGGAAAAGCAGAGGGGTGAGGGTTGGAATGGATACCATCACAAGTCTTTTCCCTCCAAGTGTGTCAGTAAAAGGTAGTGGGGTTAAGGAAAATATTATTGCTGCACTAACAGTCATGGTATCCTGGAAACTGGAAGGCTTTTTGCATTTCATTGGCTCTCAGTTCTGATGTCACAATGAACCATGTAAACTTTGACTAAAACTGGGTTGTTGTAGGTTTTTTGGGCTGTATAGCCATGTTGTAGAAGCATTCTCTCCTGATGTTTCACCTGCATCTATGGCAGGCATGCTCAGAGGTTGTGAGTTATGTTGGAAACTAGGAAAATTGGGTTTATATATCTGTGGAAAGTCCAGGGTGGGAGAACTCTTGTCTGTTGAAGCTAGGTGTGGATGTTTCAATTGGTCACCTTGATTAGCATTTGATGGCCTGACAGTTTTTCGGTGTGGCTTGTTACTGTCTGGAGGAATCCTTTGTTGAGAGGTGCTTAACTGTCCCTGATTGTTTTCTGTCTGGTGTTCCCCTGTGTTTGAGTAGTGTTCTTTATTTACTGTTATAATTTTAAGAGTTTTTTAAATACTGGTAGCAAGATTTTGATCATTTTCATTGTTTTTTCCTTTCTGTTGAAATTGTCCACATGCTTCTTGTGGATTTCAGTGGCTTCTCTGTGTAGTCTGACATGGTGGTTGTTAGAGTGGTCCAGCATGTCTCTGTTCTCAAATATATGCTGTGTCCAGGTTACTTCATCAGGTGCTCTGCTATGGCTGACTTCTCTGGTTGAATGAGTCTGCAGTGCCTTTCATGTTTCTTGATTCGTGTTTGGGCAATGCTGTGTTTGGTGGTCCCTATGTAGACTTGTCCACAGATGCATGGTATATGGTAGACTCCTGCAGAAGTGAGAGGATCCCTCTTGTCCTTTGTTGAATGTAGCGGTTCCGGCCCAGCTTACCTGTCCAAACGCATCTCTCCCTATGGACCATCTAGGACTCTAAGATCGTTTGGGGAGGCCCTGCTCTCGGTCCCGTCTTCTTTCATACACAAAATTTTAAAATGTTGTGCATACAGTTATTTTTAGTCTATGCGTATAAGGTGTATACAAAACAAAAATAAATTTCATATCAAAACTTGCGTCCCATTTCCAGGATATCTCAATATAAAAATGTACAGGTATTTCAAAATATGAAAAAAAAAATCCAAAATCCAAACCATTTCTGGGCCCAGATACTCAATCTGTACAAATAAAGAAGATGAAAGAATGTTCGTGTTGCTTAAATATCACTTCCTCACAACTGAAACAGAAAATAGTTGAAGAATCTCTTACAAAAATCTTCACATTTGACATTCCTCAAATACATTTCACTGCCTTTTGAAAAAAGTTGGTAGTTCAGAAGGTTGCAAGGAGGATACTTTCCCACAATCTCTTACTCATTTCTAAAACTTTTAATAATTATTTTTATTTGGACTTATACACAGGTTTGAACAAGAAACTGAAGAAAAAAGGAGATGCCCCAGAGAAGGATGATACAGAAAAGCATAAGGTATAAGAGAACATTCTGTACTGACATTAAGAATGGACAGTATCTTGCAAACCTGGCAGTGAGTCCATAAGAGCTTTGGTATGCTAACTTTTAATATGGTGGGTTGTTGTAGGTTTTTTCGGGCTATATGGCCATGTTCTAGAGGCATTCCCTCCTGACGTTTCGCCTACATCTATGGCAAACACCATATTAAACACCTTTCAATATGGTGTTTAACTGGTAAATCCTCAAGTCTGCAAGTATACTAATGAGATCATTCTTAAATCTTGCCATTGGCGTTCTTGTGTTTTGGCTACAGTAGCAAATTGGTTGCGTCTAAATTCTATGTAAAAAAAAAAGGTTTCAACCTCATTCACAGAAACAAGATTTTTTAAAAATAATATTAAATAAATTAACATTTAACAAATACAGTATTATTCATTAAGCAGTTGCTGCAAGTATGAAAGTAGGGTGAGAAACAGGCATGGGGCTATGAGCATGTCTTACTTGCCCAGGTATTTAAGAGCAATTTTTTTTGTGTTTTAAAAGTATATTTAAAGTTTAAAATTTACACATGTGTAAAACAGACTTAAAAATAACTGAACTTGTTTTTAATTAATTATTCCTTAAATTTGATTAAATACATCAAAAATGTACTCGTTATTTAAAAACTTGCCCATACACAATTAATTGTATTTGCTTTATTTTTAAAGATTTATTTTATTTATTTTATTATAATTCAATACATTTGTTATACATCATTTGTTTTACAGCAGATATATAATATTCAGTACAATACAATACATTTTTGCATTTTTAGCTTATACATATTTTCTGTCTCTCACCATCATGTTCCCATCTCCCCGAGCCACTCCTTTTATATACCATCTCTCCAAAAATTTCATTTCCTCTTGTGGAGGTTACTTTCCGTCTTCCTTTTTGAATCCTCTTTCTTTTTAATTCCTCTTTCAATATTTTTTTCCATACACCATCAAAATCACTTTGTTTCCAAATCCCTCTTTTAATTTTTAATTTACATGTCAGCTTGTCATTTATTGCCAATTTCCATACTTCCTTATACCACTCTTCTATTTGTATATTCCTTTCTATAAGCAGTCTTGCTATTGTTAATAAGTTTGTTATCTCATCGTTGTCCTCTTTTTTCAGTTGTTTATTAGTATATAATGATAATAAAGCTATACTATGACTTCTTTCTCTTTTAATATTCATTATATCCTCTCTCTAAATACATTTTCCCAAAATTATTTACATATTTACACTGCCACCACATATGTATATATGTTCCCTATTCCTGGCATCCTCTCCAGCAATTTTTTAAATAGTTTTTATTTATATTTGCTATTCTTATTGGTATTAGATACCATCTCCTTTGTATTTGTTTTATAACATATCCTTATTTTTGACTAAACGATGTCATACACTCACTATGCCATAAAACCCTTGCCTTTCCTGTGTCTTAAGAGATTGCTGTATGAATTGGTTCAGTCCATCTCTCCAGGTTGTAGACTACGCTTGCTAAATTATCATAAGAGATTATTTGTGGGGTTCAGACCCACCAGGGGAATCCAATCCATTTTCATCGAGAGCCGCATCAGCCTTATGGCCTTCAAAGGGCCATTGAATCCATGGACTGAGAATCTGGGGATATAGAGGGCCAGCTATAATTTCTTACATAGTGGTTGTGGTGTGGTTTAGTTTTTAATTCAGTTTGGTCCCCAGATGTTATTTATTTATTTATTTATTTATTTGCTTACAGTATTTATATTCCGCTCTTCTCACCCCGCAGGGGACCCAGGGCAGATTACAATGTATATATACATGGCACACATTCAATGCCATAGACCAGGGGTCCTCAAACTAAGGCCCAGGGGCCGGATGCGGCTCTTCAATGCAATTTACCCGGCCCTTACTCAGGGTCAACCTAAGTCTGAAATGACTTGAAAGCACACAACAACAACAACAATCCTATCTCATCAGCCAAAAGCACACTTCCCATTGAAATACTAATAAGTTTATATTTTTAAAATTGTTCTTCATTTTAATTATTGTATTGTTTTAAAGTGTTTTTTGAACTACAAATAAAATATGTGCAGTGTGCATAGGAATTCATTCATGTTTTTTTCAAATTATAATCCGGCCCTCCAACAGTTTGAGAACTGTGACCTGGCCCTCTGTTTAAAAAGTTTGAGGACGCTGTCATAGACACACAACATATATAGACAGACACACAAGAGGCTATTTAACATTCCAGCTTTTTCATGATGGTATTCTGGCCACCAGGGGAGCTGTCGCTTCACCGTCCATTTGTGACACTGATGAAGAACTTCCTCATTCTTTGCATGCTTGTTGGAGATTTTTATGGTGTCGTAAATTAGTTAAATTAGCCTCTTCGCATACGCAGTATCTACATTTCCTACTTGACACATGCAACTGTCTTTCCGGTTGCAAAGGTTGACAGCAAACTACACAAATTGGTCAGAAGCTCACTCTGACCCAGGCTGGCTTTGAACTCATGACTTTTCGGGTCAGTAGTGATCTTAATGCAGCTGTGCCACAGTCCCGGTGTTACTGAATGACAGCTCTCTTCACTTTTTATTATCTGCCATGCTAACTGGGGATAATGGGAATTGCAGCCCAGTCACACTGTTTAGCTCTGAGACTAGGGAAAAGTTAAAGGACATTTAAAGCCAGACATCGTACTCCAAGCCTTTATCTAAATTCAAAATCCATATTCTGATTAAGCAGACCAAACGGCAGCCTTCTAGATGTTATTGTATCGTAATTCCCATCATCTCTAGAATAAGTATCTAATGATGAGGAATACAGGAGTTGTAGTCCAGTATCTGGAGGGTCGCATAAAATGAGCTGGAGGACCAGATTCAGCCACAGGCCTTGAGTTTGACACATGTGACCTAAAGCATACATACTATTTGGGATGTGTATAATATTGTATATGTACTTGAACACAGGATTTTCTTTCATGCTCTGCACATGTGGATCCTATGTGTCTGGAAAGAGAGTCATAATAGTCTCCTCTTAGGGGTACAAAATGAATTTGCATTATTCAAGCTGTCAGGGCCAGGAGCATGAAAGACTGCCTGGGGAGCCCCATCAAAGCCATACAGAGACCCTGCAAGAATAATGGGATGATAGCGTAACAAATAAATAACATTGATTAAACCATGAATCCTTAGTCGGGTCCAATTGAACAGAGAGTGGTGCTCTTAATTGCTTTGCTTTCATTCTTCCTTGACAATAAAAGTGTTTTGTAAACAGATAGGCTATTATAGCTGTTCCTGTTGTGAATTAGTAAAGGCAGATTTTCAGTGAGACACAAAAACATCTGCAACCTATATTCTGTGAAATGTTGTGCAAACAGATCCTATCTGTTCCAATTCTAACAGGCCGAAATGTCTCTCCTGGTGATGGATGAGGAGGAGGATGAAAGGAGACACTTCAATTATGACAAGATAGTGGAACAGCAGAACCTCAGCAAGAAAAAGAAAAAGCTCTTAATGAAAAAGAAGGAACTGTTGACAGATGATTTCCAGGTAATGTTATGTATTGTTTATTTCTGAAATATAATTAAAACTAGTTAAAATAGAGCAATTGCTACATTATCATTTGCATGGAAACATATTTTTAACATTCCTCTGAAAGTGACATGTGAAGGGTTGGATTCTAAGCAATCAATTTTGGCCCAGAAGTCTCAAATTTCTTTTTGTGTTTATCATAAGTATTTGATTTTCTCTCAAGTGGATACATGTATAAGGACTTGTATTCCCTCAAAATAATAATTAATTATTGGAGTGCATGTGAAGAAACACTACTTGGTGTATGGACCTTTGCCCGAAGATGTGGGGAGAGCTGAACATTCTTCTCTTTCTCTTGGGTTTTGAGACCCAAAGCCCAAGAGAAGAGTTGCATGCCGCTTAACAATGTAAATATCTTATTATAATATTATATTATATTATGTTACAATAATTATTATAATTATATTGGATCTGCATGCATCATTCAAAAATACATCACACAGTCTGAGACGCTTGGGAAATGTTCAGCTTGTGATTTTGTGATTCGAAATCCAGCATATAGATCTTGTTTGCTGTGACATACTGTGTTCCTGTGTCAGTAAAATGATGATGATGATGATGATGATGATGATGATGATGATGATGATGATGATGATGATAAGTTGGGCATAGTAACCACCTGTTTAATAAAGAAACTTCAAGTTTAACATTAGGAGATCCAAGCTTGGAATCATTCTCTTCTATGGTCTCAATTTGCATCCTATCTGACTTCTTCCATCCGTATGCATAGCCTACAAATGTTGACATGAGCAGAACAACAACACATAATCCAAACTAATATTTGAATCATGGGAATATCCCTGAACTTTTAATAGTTCTCTAAGGTGGTAGAACTTGTTGTTTCTTATTGTAGGAGGATTTGGTCTTGACCTATAAAACCCTGTACGGCTCCAGCCCAGCGTACCTGTCTGAACGTATCTCCTTCTACATCCCGCCTAGGAATTTAAGATCTTCTGGAGAGGCCCTGCTCTCGGCCCTGCCCTTGTCACAAACGAGACTGGCAGGGACGAGGGACAGGGCCTTCTCGGTGGTGGCCCCCACCTGTGGAATTCACTCCCTGGGAAAATTAGGTCATCTTCATCCCTCCTCTCCTTTAGAAGGAAATTAAAAACATGGATATGGGACCAGGCCTTTGGGTAATCTGGCAGACTGACAAGGACAATGACGACAAGAGCTATGGAAACAGATTATGATAAGCTGTATGGACTCCATTACAGGGCGAGACAATGGCCACCAGACTGGCTTTCTTTTCTAGTAGATTTTATTGTATTAATTAAATGTTTTTAACTATTTATAATTACTGTTTTTGTT
This sequence comes from Anolis sagrei ordinatus, assembly GCF_025583915.1. Taxonomy (NCBI): domain Eukaryota; kingdom Metazoa; phylum Chordata; class Lepidosauria; order Squamata; family Anolidae; genus Anolis; species Anolis sagrei. The sequence continues at coordinate 207,774,406 of NW_026844366.1, read as the reverse complement.
ATGTAATTTATTGTGTTTAATTGTAGGTATCGAATATGTGCCGGCTGGAAGCCGCCCTGAGTCCCCTCCAGGGGGTTGAGAAGGGCAGGGTAAAAATATCCTAAATAAATAAATAAATAAATTGCTGTTTTCCTGTATGGCATAGGGATGCTTCATACATTTCACATTTTCTTTTATCAAGCCAGTCTCTGTATAGGGGGTGAAAGTAATTTGAACAAAATGCAGTGTGGGTGTATAATTGACAAGGAGTTCGTGGATTAGACGGGCAATGGGAACCAAGTAATTGTGCTTGTTGGATTTGTATATGAATGTAATACAATTTGTATTATAATATAATGTAAAATAAAAAAAAAATAAAAATAAATTAATAATAATAAAAAAAAAATAAAAATAATAATAAAAAATAAAAAAATAATAATAATAATAACAGATTAAAATAATAAACTAAAAATAATAAAAATAGTATAAGACGAGGTTTAATAAAAGTAAAATAAATAATAAAAAAAAAATAATAAAATAATAATAAAAAAATATAAATAAAAAATATAAAAAAATAAAAATAATAAAGAAAAAATAATAATAATAAAAAATAAAAAAAAAATAATAATAAATAAAAAATAAAAAAAAAAATAAAATAAAATAATTAAAAAATAAAAAAAAAAAAAAAATAAAATAAAATAAAAAATATAAATAATAATAATAAAGATAAAATAATAAAATAAAAAAATATAATTATAAAATAATATAATTTTTATATGAACATAATATAAAACATATAAGGATTTTTTTCATTGCAAAAACTAATTTTTGCTTTTTTATTGTTCTCAGGTCAATGTGGGCGATGCCAGATTCCAAGCCATGTATACTTCCCATTTGTTTAACTTGGATCCATCAGATCCAAACTTTAAGAAGACAAAAGCAGTGGAAAAGATTTTGGAAGAGAAAGCTCGCCGAAGACAGGAAGGGTTGACTAAAGCAACAGAGAGACAGGACAATATAGTGGAGAAGGAATCTGCAGCCAGTAAATCCTTAGATCCTGCACTGTCCATGCTAATCAAATCTGTCAAGAATAAAACAGAACAATTTCAAGCAAGGAAAAAACAGAAAGTCAAATAAATGAACCTCTTCAATTGGTGAAAATCCCTGGACTTTGGAAGAAATCCGTATATTTTTGTTAAGCCCAAACAACACCTAAGCAGTTCAGACTGAAATGCTTACATAGTTACCATATAAATGGTAAAGCTCATCCTAGAAACAAGTGTAACATACTAAAGATGTTTAATACTTTGGGTTGTTTTTTTTTATTATTTAAAGCAGTAGATATTGCCTCCAGAACCAATATAGGTTGAATATCACTTATGCAGAAGTCAAAATGAAATAGTGACACCCGTGCCTTCTAATAGTTCAGTGAGCAGAAACATTGTTTCATACACAAAATTATGTAAAGCATGATCTTCATGTTATCTGTATGAGTTGAATATGAACAATAAATGAAATTTGTGTTTAGACCTGGGTTCCATCTCCAGGATATACTGACATGCATATAGAAATATTCCAAAACCTAGAATACTGGTTGCAAGCAGTTTGAATATGTGACACTCAACCTGCATATTAATATGATTAACATGATATCCTTCATGTTAAGCAAAATGGCTTAACTGTAAACATTGGATGAACGCCTTAAATATGTAATTAGTACAGATGTAAATGAAAATATTATTTCAGTTGATACAATTCTTTCATCTGTAATGGTATTAAATTAAGTTACTTGAGTAAATCTTTTTTAAAAAACTGGTGCTTTAACCCAAATTATTTTGAATGTCATTGTTATAAAAAGTTCTACTTTTTTAGAGGTTTTGCATCTGTGTAGTCCTGGTTTTTTTTACTATTGTGTCAATTCATTGGTAAAAATTCCGTGTATTACAACAACAAAACAAAACTTTATTTATATACCGCTCTATCTCCCTGAGGGGACTCAGAGTGGTTTCCAAGTAACATCATCAATACATACAGAGTAAACAACATAAACTTAAAATTAACAAAGCAATATAAGCAGGAAAAAAATCACAATAGGACATATATATTTAAAATAATCCTGCCTGTTCAAGGCAATTTAAAAAGATGGGGCCAAGGCTAGTGTAATTTTATATTGTTTACAAGTTTTATGTAATTATGATGTTGTTGTTTATTGTTCGTGTTTTCGGTTGTGTTTTGGTTTTATTTTATTGTAATTTGTTGTTTGGGCTTGGCCTCATGTAAGCCGCTCCGAATCCCCATTGGGGAGATGGTGGTAGGGTATAAATAAAGATTGTTGTTGTTATTGTTGTTATTGTTGTTGTTGTTGTTATTATTATTATTATTAGTGCATTTTCTAGAAGGCCCGGGAAGTCCAATGCTAAAGCAGGCAACAACAATAATAGGTATAGTGTATTAAGTTGCTCATTTATTCAATACTATGATTAGACACAATAAGGAATTTCTGTATTAAGCATCTGAGGAACTACTGTATTTACTCGAATCTACGGCACACCTTTTTGGGCTGAATTATGTTGCCAGAATCAGGAAGTGCATTCCATTCATGTAATGTGGTAAAGCAAGGACTACGCCAGGAGAAGGCTTCGAAGGTGGATCGAAAGCCAAGGAGAAAATGCAGGAGAGGAGCTAAGAGAGAGCTCAGGAGGTGGGGAGGAAATGTGGGGCAAACGCGAAAGAAGGCAGGAGGGGACTTGGAAGACAGGGAGGAAGCCAAGGGGCAAATGGATGAGCAAGAGAAGCTGCAGCAGGTGCCAAGCCGTTTCACAAGGGTAGACAATACTACACAGCTGCCTGCCTTTGGGCTGTCTCCACCTTAGTAAGGGAAGGCATGAGGCAGTAATTAATGGGCAACACCCCCTCCCAATAAATATACCAAAACAACTGAGCTTTCAGATAGTTGTCCTATTAATCACCATAATTTTTTTCTGTGTCTTGTTGGCTAGGGAAGGTAAAATCACAAGCAGATGTCATTTACCACCAGAATATTTGTAGCACTAAAAAGGTAAAGGTTTATTTCCCCTGACATTAAGTCCAGTCATGTCTGACTCTGTGGGGTGGTGCTCATTTCCATTTCTAATCAGAAGAGCCGGGATTGTCCATAGACAACTCCAAGGTCATGTGACCAGCATGACTGCATGGAGCGCTGTTCCCTTCCCGCCAAGGCAGTACCTATTGATCTACTCACACTTGCATGTTTTTGAACTTCTAGGTTGGCAGAAGCTGGGGCTAATAGCGGGAGCTCACCCCGCTCCCCAGATTTGAACCACCATTTGATCAGCGAGCTCAGTGGTTTAACTTCCTGGTACCTATTGATCTACTCACACTTGCATGTTTTTAAACTTCTAGGTTGGCAGAAGCTGGGGCTAACAGCAGGAACTCACCCCGCTCCCCGGATTTGAACCACCAACCTTATGATCAGTGAGTTCAGGGGTTTAACTTGCTGCGCCACCAGTTCTGCAAGCCTGCTATATAGAGTAGCTCTCTCCAGTATATTTTGCAGGGACAAGTAAATGACTCACAATGCAACCTGGTATCAGGTAGGTGTGAAAGGAACAGAATATGCTTCCAAATTTAGACTTAATTTTCTCCTTTTCTGGACTTGACAGTTGCATGTTTCAGCATTTAATTGGCAATTTAATCTAACAGGCTTAGCTGCCAACTAAAAGGTACAGACTGTACCATCCTCCTGCCTATGTTGTCTACTATGTCTACCTCTAATTGATAGCAGCTGCTAGCACCAAGTCCTAACACAGTGGTTCTCAAACTGGCTGGGATTTCTGGGAGTTGTAGGCCAAAAACATCTGGGGACCCTAGGTTGAGAACCACTGTCCTAACAAAACAGCTATGGCTGACTAGATGATCTGTCTCCATCCACATGTTATAAGGTTGTAATCAGTACTATTAGAACTAGAGTGCATAAGATTGACATTGTATTGTCGAAGGCTCCCCCCACCCCAAGTAACACTTGGAATAATTTTCAAGTTTCAAGGAACCCCTATATAAGCACAAAGACCCCATTATATCTCTTACAGAATCTGTAGCAATGTCTGGTTGAGAAACTGTGCTGTAAAACTTTTAAGAAACTGAGATAAATATTTTAAAACACCCTATATTATTGCTCTAGTTTGATCATTATTCAAAAAACTATTGGTTCAATCCCAGTTTGGTTGGACCAGACACAATCAACAAAACGAAGTAATCATTAAACCCTCACTGCCTTCAAATGAGTCTCATCCAAGTAGGATTCATTCCTTTGCGGGGGTTTCTGGTCTCAAAATTAGTTCTGGCTTGACAACATTATAGTTTATTTTATTAAGAAAGCCTATCTATATAAATAAAAATGCAATGTTCGTTTGTGGGATTAACATAACTCAAAAACCACTGGATGAATTGACACTAGATTTGGACACAATACACCTATCAGGCCAATGAGTGACCATCACTCATAAAACACTGAAAAACACAGCGGAAGGAAATTTAAAAGCCAAAAAAAAGCAAAAAGATGCTACAGCGCAAGTGCAAAAATGACTTCCCCCCAGCAAACAAAACACACAATAGCATATCCACACTCTCTTCCGGACTACAGTTCCCAGCATCGCCTAGACGAGGCCCTTTAGGAGAAGAGGATTTTTTTTTGTCATGTCAGGAGTGTCCTGTTGTGAGAGAATTGGCCGTCTGCAAGGACGTTGCCCAGGGGACGCCTGGATGATTTTTGATGTTTTATCATCCTTGTGGGAGGCTTCTCTCATGTCCCCGCATGAGGAGCTGGAGCTGATAGAGGGAGCTCATCCGCCTCTCCCCGGATTCGAACCTGCGACCCGTCGGTCTTCAGTCCTGCCGGCACAGGGGTTTAACCCACTGCGCCACCGGGGGCTCCAGGAGAAGAGGATGATCCAAATAAACTGCTTCCAAGATGCAAGCTTTCTTCTTCTTGGATTTCTTTGAGAGCATCCCAATCCCTGCATATTTCCAATTTCATATTCCTGCACTGCAACTCCCAGCAATCCTCCAGATAGATTAGATAGAGGTAGGTAGGTAGATCGATCGATCAGGAGGACATCTGGGAGTTGCAGTCCAAGAATAAGAGGAAGGGAAAGAAAAGGGGGGAAGGAAGGGAAGGGCAAGAGAAGGAAGTAAGGAGAGAAAAGAAAAAAGGGAAGGAAGGAAGGAGAGAGAGAGAAAGGAGGAGAGAAAGAGAGAGGGAAGGTTGGCCACAGCAATGTGTGGTGGGTACAGCTAGTGCTTTATAAAAGCATAATGCCAAAATAGGATGGATGGTTGCCACTCACTCTTGACGCTGGCCAAATTGTTATATATTACCTCGTCTATTCAGAATAACCCATATTTTGTGAATTAGGTTTCAAAGCAAGCTAGTATGATCTTACAATTCAGAAAACACTTCTCTGTTTTGCTCCAGACACATTCTAGATGCTTGTTCTGAGCTGAGACCTTGATTCAGACAGTGGTGAAAATCTCTGATGAGTAAATCTAATGCTAAACGTCCTTCATGAGAGGAAGTGAGAAGCATGTTTTATAAGCATATCCAAAGCTCTTTTGCTATTACAAACATATTGTTCTGTCTTTGTATTAGAATAAATATGCTCTTTACCCTCAGGCAACAGATGGAAAATGAAATAGAAAGTAAATCAAATTTAATATAGTACGTTTCAAAACAACAGCCATAGAGAATAACAGCCAAGGCTAATAACATGGAAAGCAGGTTCATCTTGCATTATAGTAGTGCTGTTGTATGAGTGCATAATTTCCTGCCCTCAGGGTCACTTCCAGGAGAAAACCCATACCTATCCTTTCACAATCTTAGAGGGGGTAGATTCAAATCGCACTATGGGGATAATTGTACACACACATGTGCACGAACATGTATATCACAATCCCATTCTGTAGCGATGGGATTGTGTGCTCCTGCAAAGCAAAAAGCTATGCTAATGGCAGCAGTGCAGCTGGTAGTGTCTCCCATATCAGACAGGCTTTTGTTGAGGACTAAATGTGCCAAACAGCTATTTAAACAGAAGCTGTCGTATGGGATGACACTGGCAAAGGATCCCAGATAAAATAATGACACCATGTTTGTTAGTACTACCTAGTTCTTTAGCCATGAAACCCCTATGATGAAATGATCCAATATAGTTTCAGATGATGAAACTCTCAATGTTCTGCTGGAAAAGAGCACAGGACAACAAAGAGGCATCCTGTGGTGAATGACGCAACTGAAGTCAAGCCAAGGACATTCAGCAGTTGATGTGGTGAGATGCAAAAGCAAAGTCTGAAGCTGCACAGAACACAGAAACCTGGACTGTGAGAAGCACCAGTCAGGGAAATTTAGACAAATAAATAAGAAATAGAATGTATAAATATTGCAATACTTGGAGTGTGTGAGCTAAAGTGGTAAGAATGGGACATTTTCAGTTCAATAATATATAGGAAGAAACTCAAAGATTATTTATTTAGGAGTCCAGAGAGAAATTGATATCACACTGAATGGGACATGTTCCTCATTGTTAGTACATTGTACTATGTTGAAAAGAGCATTACCATAACCTCTTTAACCACAGTTCCAATGTAGCTGAAGAAACCAGGGATGATCTTGCAGCACTGCCTGGTTTGGAGAAAGTCAAACAAAGTCATGAACCAATTTAAAAATAACAAAGCCAGGAGACCTGATGGGATCCCTGTTGAAATCTTTAAAGAAGGCAGGTCCAAGCTGACACAACAACTCCACAAACTTATTGAAAAAGTGTGGATGATTGCTAAGATCCCAGCGGACTTCAGGGATGCCATTATCATCACTCTTTTCAAAAAAGGAAAAAAAAATAGATTGTGGGAACTATCAAGTTATCTCCCTTTTAACCACCGCCGGGAAAATCCTTGCAAGAATCCTTGCAAATATGATTTTCACTGCATGACAGCTCCAAGAAAAATGCAGGAAACAAAATCACCACCTTTACATGGCATTCATTGACACAGTGAATCATAAAGCTCTCTAGATCATCCTCTTGAAAATAAGATGCCCTGATATATTTGTGAACATCCTGCAGCTCCTCCATGATGACATGTTAGCAACAGTCTTGGACATGAATGACTCCCAAAATGACCCATTTCCAGTGAGATGAGGTGTCAAAATGGGATGCATTATTGCCACAACCTTATTTTTTATCTTAACAACCATGATTCCACAATTTGCTAGTTAGGGTTCAGGTTATATACATATATTGGATAATGGAAGACACCAAGGAATTTTCAGAAGAAAATCCATCTGTGCTTTATGGTTTCTAGCGAAGTCTTTCATTGTATAGAACATGAAAATGATGGATCACTCTTAACAAAATGAGCATATTCTCATGTTTGAATATCCTAATGTGTAACCTGTATGCGGGCCAAGAGGAAAAGAAAAAATATTCTATTTTTCCACTGTTAGGAGAAATGGAATAGTTTCCAATTGGCAAGTGCATCAGGCAAGGCTACATTTTATAATCCTATTTGTTTACCTTGTATACTGAACACAGTTATTACAAAAGATGGATTAGATTCTGAGGAAGAAGACATGAAAATTAGGGAAGGAACATCAATAAGATAAGATAAGCAAATGACACCATAGTACTAACAGAACAACTACTGAAGAACATCAAGGAAGAAAGTGCAAAGGAAGCTTGAGAGTTGAATATGAAGAAAACGAAAAATGATGACCCCAGATTATTTAAAGTAGATAACAAACACATTGAGATGTTCAAACATTTCCTTTACTTGGACTCAAGTCTTTAATCAAAATAGAGACTGCAACCAAGAAATTAGTAATAGATTAGGACTTAGAACAGTGGTTCTCAACCTGTGGGTCTTCAGGTGTTTTGGCCTACAATTCCCAGAAATCCCAGCCATTTTACCAGCTGTTAGGATTTCTGGGAGTTGAATGCCAAAACATCTGGGGACCCACAGGTTGAGAACCAGTGACCTACAAATTCCTACATGGCTCCAGTCCAGGTTATCTGAAGGACTGTATCACTTTCTATGAACCTGGGAGACATTTATGATCTACAGTAGAGGCAAGTTTACCAGCTGTTGGGATTTCTGGGAGTTGAAGGCCAAACATCTGGGGACCCACAGGTGGAGAACCAGACTTTAGAAGGACAGCTATGAAGAAACTAGAGAACAGACTCAAAAATACCAAACCACTGTTGTCTGTGCGACACTATTTCCACTCTCTATTTATGGCTGTGGAAACTGCACAGTGATGAAGATCAAGTCCTTTGAAATGTAGTTCTGTAGACATGTTTTATGGAAATCTTGAAGTGCTAAGAGACAAATAAATGGGCTCTAAGCAAATCAAGCCTGAACACTCTCTAGAAGCCAAGATGACTAAACTTAATCTGTCATACTTTAGATATATCACGAGTAAAGGTTTTCCCCTGACATTAAGTCCAGTCGTGTCTGACACTGGGAGTTGGTGCTCATCTCCATTTCTAAGCCAAAGAGTCGGCGTTGTCCATAGACACCTCCAAGGTCATGTGGCCAGCATGACTGCATGGAGCACTGTTGTGAGTAGCATTAGAAAATATAATAATGCTTGGCAAGGTAGAAGGAGGAAAAGAAGAAGACCTCATTACAGCTGGATAGAATCAATCAGGGAAGCTGCAGCTCGGAGTCTGCAAGAACTGAAGAGAGTTGTAGATATCTGAGCAACTTGGAGGTCTCTCATTTATAGGAATGCCAGAAGTCAGTGTTGACTTGACAGCACTTAGCAACAACAAATACACACAGAGAGAGACACATGTGCACAGGTAACAGCAAAATATTATTTCATTTACAAAAAAGAGGAGGGGATAACTGTTTTTAACTCTACTGCTTTTTGGTATATAGCTCTCTTTTCTGACATTGTTCTGTTGAATAGGTCAACTGGAGTTGAATGATTTGTCTGTGGTGTATTTGTTTTGGCATGTGTTGATATCTGCGCATAGTCAATGTAGGAGACAAGAGAGAAGGGGACAAAGCGGCTATGGGATGTGATTTGGTTTCAAGTGTGCTATGAAATTGTACCTTTTATAGCACACAGCTGAGTTTTCAAAGATTTCATTTTAAAAGCACTGGCTGATGGAAACTCTTGGGCAAGGTTTAATCATTTGTATCAGAAACATGAGCATGTTGGAGCAACCACAGATATTTGGACTTGGCCAACTAGTGACTTTATTTGGAATGCTTTCATGGCAGAGCTTTAGGAAGGAACTTTATTTTGAGGAAATGCATAAAACATACTTAATTTATGTTCCAGGTGCCATAAAAAGCCCTTGTCCTCATGGGCATTTGAAGCAATCGCTCAATTCAACCCTATTACATGACTGATTTCAGGCTTTACTCCTCGGCTCTCTGTATTAATGTTGAAGTAACTTGCACACAATTAAATGGTAATAAACAACAAATCACAATTCACATATCTGCAACAGTTTACGATTAGGACAGTCACTGGAGTGAGGAAGACTGAAAAGGTAACCTAATGTTCTCCAGTTATTTATCATGTCAGGAGCAAACCAAAACAGTTGTATTGCATTTGTCGCTTTTAATTAACTGCACTATTAAGTCTTGGTCACTTACTAGCACTTTAGCAGGCACATGCCCACAGACTACAACTCACTCTAAGACTTGCCTGCTACTTTATGGATTTCGATTAGATCTGTTCAACTATGTTGCTCCTTAGTCCCCTTGCATTGTGCACTTTAAAGATCTGCATTTCCACTTTGTTAATTTGGAGAAGGCTGGGAGGGCTGGAGGGTATGGAAGTTTATGGGGTGAGGGAGGGGAGAGAGTGGTGAGGAGCGCCAGTTTTTGGTGAAGACCAGTTAACAAGTATTATTGGACCATGGGCTGGAATGGGAGGGTAGGGCATGCTGGGGGAGAGGGGAATTCCAGTGGCTGCCCCCCCCCCCCATTGGAGTAGTTTTGGGAAAGGGGAGATACAGGAAAAGGAGAGAGTATTAGTAATACCAAAATGGTATCCTGACAACATAAGGCTGAGTACCCATGATAGCGGTCCCTCCGGATTAAGAGTGGTGGGGTAAACGCCAGATCTGTCAATGGGAAAACAGCTTTCATTCAGGACCTAATCCAGGATGAGGGTGCAGATCTGATGTGTATAACGGAGACCTGGTTGGATGAGGGTGGTGGTGATGGGGGTTAATCTCACCTTGCTTTGTCCACCAGGTTTTTCCTTGCAGCACCGGCTGAGATCTGGGGGGTGGGGAGTCAGGGTCGCAGTGGTCTATAGAGATTCCATCTCCTTGACCAGGTGCCCCATCCTGCAGTCTGCCATATTTGAGTGTATCCACCTGAGGGTAGGTGACCGGGACAAAATAGGTATTCTGCTAGTGTACCGACCACTCCACTGCACCACACCCCTGCCTAAGCTAGCCGGGATGATCTCGGACCTGGCGTTGGAGTCCCAATGGCTCATGGTGCTGGGGGACTTCAATGTCCATGCCGAAACCACCCTGCCGGGAGCAGCTCAGAACTTCATGCCCACCATGGCAACCATGTGGCTGTCCCAACTAGTATCTGTCCCTACTCACAGAGCTGGGCACACACTAAACTTGGATTTCTACTTCACCATGCCATTGACATTGGTGTGATGAAGTAATTCATCTCGCAAGGCTGGTATTCCACAGCAATCGCACGATCATAGAAAAAAGATACATATTAAAGGTGTGCAAAACAGCTGACATTCATAATTCATTTTAAAGATTTGACTGGCCCCTGCTTCGATTAGCAAAGATTCAGAGGGGTTCCGTTCCAGAATCTCAGAAGCTTTGTAATTGCTTCATTAAAATTAGTTCTATTAGTGGCAATGTGGGAAATTTGCAAGGCTCGTTTCTCTGTCATTTTTATGGCTATCAGGATGAAACTTGGCACATATGTAGGCAACATTTTTGACTTTAACTTGCCAAGTTTCAGAACGTTTCGATAATCCACAGATTTTTTTTAGGAATTTTTGCCTCAGAATGGGTGCTTTGACCTTGGCTCCAGGAGAAACCACTGACAGAGGAGGAGGCAGCGCCGATCACCTCAGGAAGTGAGAACCACTGCCAGCAGCACGAGCCTAGCTCTGAAACAACAAATATTTACAAATCTCTCCAAATGTTTTAGAGGCTTGTGTTTCAATTTTTAAATGCTTCAGAGGGGTCTTTCCAATTCAGAAGGGTCCTTTCCAATTCAGTTTCTTTGTGGCATTGAATGTTTGCTAATATTTGTTGTATACCGCCCCGAGTCCCCTTGGGGAGATAGGGCAGGATATTAATCTATATAAATAATAATGTAATGTTCATTTGCGGGATTAACATAACTCAAAAACTCCTGGATTAATTGACATCAAATTTGGCCACAATACACCAACTAAACCAATGTATGTCCTTCACTAAAAAAACAAAAAAACAAAAAAAAAACAAAAAAAGTTAACCAGAAAGAACTTAAAACCCCTGAAATACTAAATGACTATACATTCGTTAAAACAACACTCCCACCCCTTCTTCCTGCACAAGGGGAAAAAACCAACAGCTGAAAGAGAGGTGGCTTGAGAGAGGGAAGGAAAGGTGGCCCGTATATCCTTCTTGCTATCCCCTGCCTCTCTCTTCCTATTGAGAGAGAGAGGGAGGGAGAGAGGACACCCTCCCCCAGATCCACCCCTGCCCTCCCCTTCCTTTCCTTTCCCTTCCCTCTTGGCTGCCTGGGACTCGGGGTGCTTGGGTCGGCAGCATGGAGGCGCCTCTGTTGGGCTGCTGGGAACTCACACAGGAGGGATTCTGTGTGTGTGTGTGTGTGTGTGTATGTGTAGGCACACACACATATCTATATGCACATACATATCTATACACATTTCAACTCCCAGAAAGCTCACCCATATTGAGTTAAGGGAAGGAATTCTGGGAAATGAAGTCCAGTATTCAAAGAAAGAACAAAAATAGGAATCGCACCATCTTTGAGTTAGGAAAGGCTGTCCAGGAAGGCACAATCAAAACACTCCTGAAAGATGGCCATCCATTTTTACTTTATAGCAACCTTGGGCTATAATATCTACAATAATAATATCTATATATCATAAATATATATATGTCTATAATATATATATGTCTATGAAATCTGTATGTCTATAACAATAAGATCTACATGTCTATAATAATATCTGTATGTCTGTAATAATAATGTCTATATGCCTATAATAATATCTATAGGTATATAATAATATCCGTATGTCTATAATAATAATATCTGTCTGTCAATAATCTCTATACATCTATAATAAAACCTATTTGCCTATAATAATATCTATGTCTATAATAATGTCTATATACGTATAATATGTATACATCAATAATAATAATAATAGCTACATAATATCTATAATAATAATAATATCTATATGCCTATAATAATATCTATAGGTCTGTAATAATATCCATACATCTGTTGCCCGTTTTTGCTCAAAAGATATTTAGCCCTGTGCTCCTTATATTTTTTATCAGTTTTAGACTAATTTATGCAATGCTTAAAGTTATTTGGAGGTTCATATTTCCGAATCGTCTGAATCTCTAAATTATGAAGTGGAGTTCCAAAGTTTTGCACACTCCTAATACATTATTGCATCCCTCTTTATTCACACATTTGTGCCCATATTGCCAAACAATAATCCTACTATTGTACTTTCACATGCCCTCATAACCCTTCCTTCCTGCACTTCTAGCGCCGCATAACTTTTATATAGCAATTTTGCAATAGTTTAACAAAAAAGGCTCCAGCAAAGGATCACCGCCTTGTCGGGGCGCTGGAGCTTGAGCACCTCAATGATGTCATGAGCGAAACCGTGAAGGGCCACCCAAGACGGGACGGTTGTGGCAGAGAGGTCAGACCAAGCGTGATCCCTGGGGAAGGCAATGGCAAACCACTCCAGTATCCTTGCCAAGAAAACTAAATGGACCAGTACAACCAGAGATATGTCGGTATGCCATTGGAAGATGGGACTCCCAGGTCGGAAGATGGCCAAAATGCTACTGGGGAGGAGCAGAGGATAAGTTCAACTAGCCCCAGATGTGATGACGCAGCTAGCTCAAAGCCGAAAGGAAGGCTAGCGTCCGACGGTACTGGAGGTGAACGACGAATCCGATGCTCTAAAGATCAACACACCATAGGAACCTGGAATGTAAGATCTATGAGCCAGGGCAAATTGGATGTTGTTATTGGCGAGATGTCAAGACTAAAGATAGACATTCTGGGGGTCAGCGAACTGAAATGGACTGGAATGGGCACTTCACATCAGATGACCACCAGATCTACTACTGCGGACAAGAGGAACATCGAAGAAATGGAGTAGCCTTCATAATTAATAAGAAATTCGCTAAAGCGGTGCTTGGATACAACCCAAAAAATGACAGAATGATCTCACTTCGAGTGCAAGGAAAGCCTTTCAACATTACAGTGATCCAAATATACGCCCCAACCACAGCTGCTGAAGAAGCAGAAGTAGATCAGTTCTATGAGGATCTGCAGGACCTACTGGATAATACACCAAAAGAGACATTATTTTCATTACAGGAGACTGGAATGCCAAGGTGGGATCAAATGACAATGGGGATCACAGGCAAGCATGGTCTGGGAGAACAAAATGAAGCGGGACGCAGGCTGATAGAATTTTGCCAGGAAAACTCGCTGTGTATAACGAATACTCTCTTCCAACAACCTAAAAGACGGCTTTATACATGGACCTCACCAGATGGTCAACACCGAAATCAGATTGACTACATCCTTTGCAGCCAAAGGTGGCGGACATCCATCCAGTCGGTGAACACAAGACCTGGGGCTGACTGTAGCTCAGATCACGAACTTCTATTGCTCAATTTAGAATAAAACTAAAGAGATCAGGGAAAATACACAGACCAGTTAGATATGATCTCACTAACATTCCTAGCGAATATACAGTGGAAGTGAAGAACAGATTTGAAGGACTAGATTTAGTAAACAGAGTCCCAGAAGAACTATGGACAGAAGTCCACGACATTGTTCAGGAGGCGGCAACAAAGTACGTCCCAAAGAAAAAGAAAACCAAGAAGGCAAAATGGTTGTCTGCTGAGACACTGGAAGTAGCCCAAGAAAGGAGGAAAGCAAAAGGAAACAGTGATAAGGGGAGATATGCCCAGTTAAATGCGCAATTCCAGAGGTTAGCCAGAAGAGATAAGGAACTATTTTTAAATAAGCAATGCATGGAAGTGGAAGAAGACAACAGAATAGGAAGGACAAGAGACCTCTTCCAGAAAATTAGAAACATTGGAGGTAAATTTCAGGCAAAAATTGGTATGATAAGAAACAAAGATGGCAGGGACTTAACAGAAGCTGAAGAGATCAAGAGAAGGTGGCGAGACTATACAGAAGATCTGTATAGGAAGGAATAATAATATCGAGGATAGTTTTGACGGTGTGGTGAATGAATTAGAACCAGACATCCTGAGGAGTGAGGTTGAATGGGCCTTAAGAAGCATTGCTAACAACAAGGCAGCAGGAAACGACGGGATCCCAGCTGAACTGTTTAAAATCTTAAAAGATGATGCTGTCAAGGTGATGCATGCCATTTGCCAGCAAATATGGAAAACACAAGAATGGCCATCAGACTGGAAAATCAACTTATATCCCCATACCAAAAAAGGGAAATGCGAAAGACTGCTCAAACTTCCGTACAGTGACCCTTATTTCTCATGCCAGTAAGGTAATGCTCAAGATCCTGCAAGGAAGACTCCAGCAATACATGGAGCGAGAGTTGCCAGATGTTCAAGCTGGGTTTAGAAAAGGCAGAGGAACGAAGTACCAAATTGCCAATATCCGCTGGATAATGGAGAAAGGCAGGGAGTTTCAGAAAAACATCTACTTCTGCTTCATTGACTATTCTAAAGCCTTTGACTGTGTGGATCATAATAAATTGTGGCAAGTTCTTAGTAGGATGGGCATCCCAAGCCACCTTGTCTCTCTCCTGAGGAATCTGTACAAAAGTAGCAACAGTCAGAACTGACCACGGAACAACAGACTGGTTCAAGATTGGGAAAGGCGTACGGCAAGGCTGCATCCTCTCACCCAACCTTTTTAACTTGTATGCAGAACACATCATGCGATGTGCGGGGCTGGATGAATGCAAAGCTGGGGTGAATTGCTGGAAGAAACATTAACAACCTCAGATATGCAGATGACACCACTCTGATGGCCGAAAGCGAGGAGGAGCTGAGGAGCCTTCTAATCAAGGTGAAAGAAAAAGCGCAAAAGCCGGGTTGCAGCTAAACGTCAAAAAAACCAAGATTATGGCAACAAGAATGATTGACAACTGGAAAATAGAGGGAGAAACCGTGGAGGCCGTGACAGACTTTGTATTTCTAGGTGCAAAGATGACTGCAGATGCAGACTGTGGCCAGGAAATCAGAAGACGCTTACTTCTTGGGAGGAGAGCAATGTCCAATCTCGATAAAATAGTAAAGAGTAGAGACATCAGACTGGCAACAAAGATCCGCCTAGTCAAAGCCATGGTATTCCCTGTAGTAACCTACGAATGTGAGAGCTGGACCTTAGGGAAGGCTGAGCGAAGGAAGATCGATGCTTTTGAGCTGTGGTGTTGGAGGAAAGTGCTGAGAGTGCCTTGGACTGCGAGAAGATCCAACCAGTTCATCCTCCAGGAAATAAAGCCCGACTGCTCACTGGAGGGAAAGATACTAGAGACAAAGTTGAAGTACTTTGGCCACATCATGAGGAGACAGGAAAGCCTAGAGAAGACAATTATGCTGGGAAAAGTGGAAGGCAAAAGGAAGAGGGGCCGACCAAGGGCAAGATGGATGGATGGCATCCTTGAAGTGACTGGACTGACCTTGAGGGAGCTGGGGGTGGTAACGGCTGACAGGGAGCTCTGGCGTGGGCTGGTCCATGAGGTCACGAAGAGTCGGAGACGACTGAACGAATGAACAACAACAACAAAAAAGGCAAAAATAAACTAACACAAAACAGACAGCTAGAGAACAGTAAAGGAGAATGGGCGAGGAGAAGAATCCCACTTTCTGATGTCATTTTACTGTTAGCATGTTGGTAGAGAAGCAGAAGGGACCCATCAAGTGACAGGAACACTATTACAAGTTATTGATGATTTGATCAGAGGGAGGAGTCAGATGGGTAGCGTGATGTTACTTTCCCAGCCTCCATGATAAAGTGTGGAGACCTGCTACTATATCAACAGACATTCAATGTGATAGGTTCCACTTTCTTAGATATAAGATTTAGAAATAATGACACGATCCTTCACCTGTGTAACCATTACAAAGAAGACATTTCCCTTTCCTTTTTAAGTTAGGGAAGAAAAAAAAAGTAGTAGTGGCATTGCTCGAGCAATAAATGTTAAAAAATTCAGTAAGAGTACCCCTGAGAATGTGCTTGTGCATGCAAACGCATTTAAAAATCAATTTAGTATCAAGCTGTTTCAAAGTTGGCAGCCTCTTATGGCAATTACCCAATGTGTAATCCAGGCACTTGAAGATCTTATTACAAGTTGGAACCAGAAGAGGTTTTGATTTATTTAATAATACAATGGGAAAGATCAGACGAATAAAGATAAACAGGCATGCGTGTTTTTTATTATTTCTGCTCTCTGGAATTAAATTTATTATTTCCAATCTATCACGACAGTTGGTTTTTATTCTCTTCCATATTTCTGCAATCTCCAAAAATAACACAGCTAAGCCAGGCTGACACATAGTTTCAATAAATTGTGCTATTGAAGAACAGAATGCACACACACATCAGTAGAAATATTATAATATATGGCAAACTGCATTTGAAATTAATGTAATTGTTTATTTTATAAATGTATTAATATTGTTTATTGGTTATGTAACTATCATTATAACAAGGGTGGCAAGTTTTAACAAAAGAAAGATGTTTAGACTATTTGTTACTGTGGCACTTCGCACATGAAAGCCCCAGTGCACCCCAGGTTGCAGATATTTAGGGGCTCTTTCCATATACAATCCCCTGCAATTGTGGGTAAACATTTGTAAGTTTTGTCAAATACTTTCATAGCCAGAATCATTGGGTTGCTGTGAGTTTTTCAGATAATTTTAAGCCTAAAATTTAGGGTGGGTTATGTTGTGTACTTCTCTTCTGAGGAGGAGGAGGAGGAGGAGGAGGAGGAGGAGGAGGAGGTAGAACAAGAGGCTGAAGATGTAGGAGTTGGGGATTTGGGGCCAAGTGTTAAGGAGGAAGAAGAGGCCGAGGAAAACATACTGTCAGTTCCTACGTTTCAGGAACGCCAAAGTGTGAAAGGAGAAGGTCATCTAGAATTGCTGCAAGGATGCTAAGCAATCAGACCTTGCCCTAGGAACAGCTGTGCTGGGAGCTGAGGGCTATAAATCAGCAGTAAAACAAGTGGTCAATGCTGGCAGCAACCGTTCTATGTAGTGCCTCTACACTCTGGTCTCCTTGTCTGAAGCTCCAGTGCAGTGCCTCGCAAAGACTTTTTGCCAAAGATTCTTTTTTCATGTCTGATGTAAGACTTTTGCTTTGTTTTTGGTATTTATCTTCTGTTTCTTTGCTCCTATTTGTTACATTATTATCATTTTGCTGAAGTAAAGTTTTTTTAGTTGTTGTAAGGCTGTTTCTAGGGAAAAACAGGGCAGGTTAGGTGGGAAGTTTACATAGGTCCTGCTCCAGGTCCCCCCCCCCCCCAATCCCCCATGGAAAGTCTGCAGGACTCATCTTAAGAGGTTTAACGTGAAAGCAGTATGTTTGAAACTTTGGTGCCTATCACTAAATTGTCACATCTTTCTTAAAAGATTGATTCTTTGTATTAATCTTAGATACTCCCCAAGTCAGCTTACAACACGACCACCAAAACAAACAGCAGAGAAGCAGAAGGAAGAAGGAGAGCTGGATCAGAGTTTGAGCATGATGGATTTAGATGCAATTATGCTTATGTGATGGGAGATATTAAGGTTGTCAGAGTGAAAACTGGAGGAGAGGGATATTCAGCCAGTGTTGCTTGTAACTCAACTAAGTAATAAGCAATACCTATTGAATATTCCTCTTCTGTGTTACCACCTCCAGTTTTCTTTCCGGTATCACAGCTGAGACTTTTACAGAGAAGTCATCAGATTATAGAATCATAGAATCAAAGAGTTGGAAGAGACCTCATGGGCCATCCAGTCCAACCCCCTGCCAAGAAGCAGGAATATTGCATTCAAATCACCCCTGACAGATGGCCATCCAGCCTCTGTTTAAAAGCTTCCAAAGAATGAGCCTCCACCACACTCCAGGGCAGAGAGTTCCACTGCTGAACGGCTCTCACAGTCAGGAAGTTCTTCCTCATGTTCAGATGGAATCTCCTCTTGTAGTTTGAAGCCATTGTTCCGCGTCCTAGTCTCCAGGGAAGCAGAAAACAAGCTTGCTCCCTCCTCCCTGTGGCTTCCTCTCACATATTTATACATGGCTATCATATCCCCTCTCAGCCTTCTCTTCTTCAGGTTAAACATGCCCAGCTCCTTAAGCCGCTCCTCATAGGGCTTGTTCTCCAGACCCCTGATCATTTTAGTCGCCCTCCTCTGGACAAATTCCAGCTTGTCAACATCTCTCTTGAATTGTGGTGCCCAGAATTGGACACAATATTCCAGGTGTGGTCTAACCAAAGCAGAATAGAGGGGTAGCATTACTTCCCTAGATCTAGACACCATGCTCCTATTGATGCAGGCCAAAATCCCATTGGCTTTTTTTTGCCGCCACATCACATTGTTGGCTCATGTTTAACTTGTTGTCCACGAGGACTCCAAGATCTTTTTCACACGTACTGCTCTCGAGCCAGGCGTCCCCCATTCTATATCTTTGCATTTCGTTTTTCCTGCCAAAGTGGAGTATCTTGCATTTGTCACTGTTAAACTTCATTTTGTTAGTTTTGGCCCATCTCTCTAATCTGTCAAGATCGTTTTGAATCCTGCTCCTGTCCTCTGGAGTATTGGCTATCCCTCCCAATTTGGTGTCGTCTGCAAACTTGATGATCCTGCCTTCTAGCCCTTCATCTAAGTCATTAATAAAGATGTTGAACAGGACCGGGCCCAGGACGGAACCCTGCGGCACTCCACTCGTCACTTCTTTCCAGGATGAAGAGGAAGCATTGGGGAAGCACCCTCTGGGTTCGTCCACTTAACCAATTACAGATCCACCTCACCGTAGTTTTGCCTAGCCCACATTGGACTAGTTTCCTTGCCAGAAGGTCATGGGGGACCTTGTCGAAGGCCTTACTGAAATCCAGGTACGCTACATCCACGGCATTCCCCGCATCTACCCAGCTTGTAACTCTATCGAAAAAAGAGATCAGATTAGTCTGGCATGACTTGTTTTTGATAAATCCATGTTGACTATTAGCGATGACCGCATTTGTTTCTAAGTGTTTGCAGACCACTTCCTTAACAATCTTTTCCAGAATCTTGCCTGGTATCGACGTGAGGCTGACCGGACGGTAGTTGTTTGGGTCATCCTTTTTTCCCTTCTTGAAGATTGGGACCACATTGGCCCTCCTCCAATCTGCTGGAACTTCTCCCGTGCTCCAAGAACTCTCAAAGATGGTTGCCAATGGTTCCGAAATGACTTCCGCTAGTTCCTTCAATACTCTTGGGTGTAGTTGATCTGGCCCTGGGGACTTGAACTCATTTAGAGCGGCCAGGTATTCCTGGACGACTTGTTTCCCAATTTGGGGTTGGATGTCCTCTAATCCCTCATCCACTCCATCTTGCTGAGGTTGAAGATGACTTTCTTTTTGTGAGAAGACTGAGGCAAAGAAGGCATTAAGTAGTTCTGCCTTTTCCCTATCCCCTGTCAGCATTGCCCCATCTTCTCCTCGAAGAGGCCCTATCGCCTCCTTGTTTTTCCTTTTTCTACTGACATAAGAAAAGAATCCCTTTTTATTGTTTTTAATGTCCCTGGCAAGCCTGAGCTCGTTTTGTTATCTTCTGTTCTAAACCTGCCATATTTTCCAACTATTGCTTTCATTCCCCCCCCCCCCCCCGTTAAAATGGAAAACTGAGCTTTATCATATGACCAGGGCAGTGGGATGGAGGGAGATGGGTATGGCTAGACACCATGATATGTTTAGGAATGAGCATACTATTGGAAGAGCCATGTAGAATGTGCTGAGTTGCTTTGGAAAACAAGTGACCTATGTATAGTTTACTGTAGTATTGTTGCAACACATGCTGGAAGCAAAACCCAAAAGGCAAAGATCACATCAATATAAAAAGAGGTGAAACCTAGGCAGTGAAGAGATCTGAGCAGCATTTTGAATGGCTGGATTCCTGTGTGGGCTGGCTTTTCTTTCGGGATTCAATTGTGAATAGATGTGCAAACTTTGCTTTGGCCTCTCCTCCTACTTCAGCACATGGGCTTTGACTTGAAGCAAGATAAAACAGAAAACACATGTGAATGCAAAACCTGTCCCAAATCTACCTAACCTAGAATGTGTACTTCCTTTGATTGATTTTTTGTTCTTTCAGAATGGCCTTTCTATCTATATTTTGAAGAAGAAAAAAGTCCAGCTCAGAATGAATGTTTGGGTGTCTTCCCAGGCTGTCAATACAGTTATTTCTCCTATAAATCATTCTCAAGATTAAGAATTGTGATTTGGGGAGGCTGAGGACCAGAGGTGAGTTTGGCCTATGTGTGTGTGAGGCATCTGCAAGAGAAAAGATTCCTAGAGACATTCCCAGTACTGAAAATAGTAGCAAGAAAACTGAATATTGCCTGTTGGACTGTCAGAAGTTTAGCGGTTAGAGATTTTGCGCACATAGCCATTCTTGTTCATGTCCCTGGATAGAAATAAAGGAGAACTCTAGCTACAAGCATTTTGATCTTTTGGGGGTTTGGCCTACATAGAGCTAGAATTGCAAAATCTAGAGTCAGGCGAGACCACATCTTACTTAGAAACACTTTGCCATACCATGCTCCATGCAATGGAAATAATAGTGAGTGGGTGTTAAACAACTGGGACTCATAAGGAATGCTATTTTGGCTGATTCAGGGAAGCAGGCTGAAGCGTTTTAGTCATGTCAAGAAGGTGATTAGCTGAAGGAAGCATGTTGTGCTGGCAGAATATCAGGAAAAGGGACCCTTTCAAGTTGAAGAGAAGGAACAATTCTGAACAGACATGCCCTCCAGGCTTTTAAAAAGCTGCTGGAAAGGATCACATTTTCCTTTTGGTAACAAGTGGGGGCTCCCAACCCATCTGCCCCATGCACAGCCTCATGTGTGTGTTTTTCTCTCTTCATTATATTTCTAGCCTGCCCCAACCCAGGTGGATTCCAATTGAAAATGAACCTGCCTGAACCCTCCTACAAAAGGAGACAAAACTAAAACACATGTTCAGAACCTCAGACTTGTGCAAAGCTTATCCTGGAGCTCAGAGGAGCATGGTCACACTGGCCTCTATCAAGCTGCTTCTGAGAGCTTGAATGAAGCCTTCGGTTTGCACATTTCTTAAATGTGGGCAGTGAATGGTCAACCTATGGCTTGGCCATGGAGAAAGAGGGATGCTAACATGGTTCTATGCTCTACCATGGCTTTATGAATTCCCAATGGACTTTGGTGGGTGGGGGGAAGTGGAGATGGGCTCTTTCTCTTTATATGAATGTACCCTTTGATTCCCTCCTTTGACTCCCCTTCCCATCCTATATAATATATAATGTACAAAATATGATATCCCACTCTCTGTGACCCCAGGAAGGGAGGTAATCTCCTGATTTAAAAGAACCTTGACAAAGGACATTTTTGCATGGACAATACAATGGGCACTGATCTCGGGTCTCGGAGTCTGGCTGCTCGAGGGGATGTGCCCACTTGGCATAGATAGTCATATCTCAACAGGACAAAGGGCCTTCGGAAAGCCACAATTTGTCCTGATCTGTTTACTCATTTAAGCTTCTCTCAACTGAAACTGCAAACCAGATTACTCTATTGTCCCCATATCCTAGCTCAAGAAAGATCCGGATTCTGGCCATCTCGCCAGACCTCAATGTTGATTACCACCCCTCATCACAATAAGCCGGTCAGCTGGAAGGCCTCTGAGGACTTGCCAGCCACATGGACATCACATATTTCCATAATCCACTAAAGTTCTTATTGTTTCCCTCTCATCCCACCTCCCTCTCTCCTGATTGGCCAGGAGGCTGAGCTCACCCATTGACTAAGGTGCTCAGGAGGCAGCCAAGCCTCCTCCCAGCTGTAGAGCGCTGACCAATCAGCGCCAAGCTGGCTGAGGGGCGGAGAGTGGGAAATTCAAATCTGACAACTCTGTATATGTATAAAAAGGCTTTATTTTGTATTCAATGCATGTCTGCTTGACGAATGATCGTGGTATGACATCCTTTCCAGCTGGATCGCAATAAACAACTCGGTGGCTTCTCTTCAACTTGTTGAGACCTTTTATTGGGAAAAATCAGGGGGAAATATTGGGTGCTTCTTTCTGTCTCACCAGGGCAACAAACTCTTTGATGAGTCTGCTTGGTCTCTGCCTCCTGGCAAAGACCCCTAAATTCTTGTTCGATATCAGAGACTCATACAATCCAGTTTAAATCAGATAATCTGGGATTAAATCCTGGCATATAGGGCAGTGTAGAAGGGGCCATAGGGTGCATCAGCACTGCGGAATTAATGCAGTTTGACACTACTTTAAAAATGCTCCATGCTATGGAATCCTGGGAGTTGTAGTTTGATGAGGCGCCAGCACTCTTTGGCAGAAAAGGCTGAAGACCTTGTAAAACTACAATGCCCAGGATCCCACAGCATTAAGTCAAGGCATTTTAAAGGAGTGTCAAATTGCATTAATTCTAAAGGGTAGATACACCCACAGTCAGTGACAGAAAGCAAGGATAAAGCTTATATTTTATATTAAAGTATATACTTTACATAGAGGGGTTTGCTTGTTTTGTATAGAAGGATTGGTTTGCAGAAACCCACCAGTTCAGAGTATGGACTTTAATTCTAGAGAAATGTCACAGAGAATCAGATCCCTAAAAACTGTGTACAATGGATCATGGTAAAGTTTTATAATTGCTTGTGTTGACAAAGGATGGGAACACAGTCAAGCTATCATACAGCATTTGCTGCATGGGCAATTTTGAGTCAATTTACCTGGAAATAGTCTGGCAGCTTCTTCAAAAAGCATATTCCTGCAACTGCTCCTGAAAATGTGCTTTCGATTAGCTGTAATAGCTTGCTGTTCAAAAGTGCACAGTGTCATGGCTACTTCTCTAGATGAATGATCTTCTGAACTGACAAGTCAAGGCCTCCCAGGAAAACAAAATTCACATTAAAGAAATGCACTTAATATTTTGTATATGACATGCTCCAAGATAGGAAAGATACCTTTCACCCATTGTTCAATGGTCAAAAGAATTTCCTCCTTTTCCTATGCAGGAGCACATATTTTATCAATTTCCATTTTAGGAAAAATATTTTTTTGAAATATAGCCAGCCTACATTAATGCACGTGCCTAACTTTTGTCTATCTCCAATGCATTTCCTTCTTCCTCCTTTCTTCCTAATCAATTTTTAAAAATCAGTTTTTTAAAAAACATTGGTAAAGAAACCCAGAAAATGTAGAGTGTTATGTATTTCCCCATCTTTTTATCTCAGATATATAGAGAGATTGAGAGTGAAAGAAATATCAAGCAAGAGAAAAGGAACAAGATCCTGCACATTTGTTTGATGTTGCCACTTAACAATCCTCTTACACAATTTAGTATCAGGGCATAAATGGCTGGTATCCTTGAAGTGACTGGCTTGACTCTGAAGGAGCTGGGGGCGGTGACAGCCGACAGGGAGCTCTGGCATGGGCTGGTCCATGAGGTTACGAAGAGTCGGAAGTGACTGAATGAATAAATAACAAGGTAAAGTATTGCTATGATACTGCACGTTGTTGGGAAGCTACCCAAAGGTGTGGAAATCACCTATCAGGCAGATGGCAAGCTATTTGACCTTAGCAGACTGAAAGCCAAAAACAAGGTCACAATAACATGTGTCATAGAACTCCAGTATGCTGGTGATAATGTAGTCTATGCTCATTCAGAAAAGGCCTATAAGCCATTCTAAACACTGTGTTGTTGAAGACCCCTCAACCTCTGAGGATGTCTGCCATAAATGTGGGTGAAACATTAGGAGAGAGAATGTTTCTGTAACAGGGCCATACAGCCCAGAAAACTCACAGCAACCCACATTCTAAACACCTTTTCATATGAAAAGTTTGGACTCTCACTGAACCAATTCCAGCAGTCACCAGTCGATTCCTCTGCAATGCTAGAAATACAGTTTAATGGTGTAATATTAGAAAATATTGACCGTTTCTGCTACCTTGGCAGCCACCTCTCCACAAGTCAACATTGACACTGAAATACAACACCGTCTGAGTTCTGCGAGTGCAACACTTTTCTGAATGAAGCAGTGAGTGTTTGAGGTTTGAGACATCCGTAGGGATACCAAGATGCTTGCTTATAAAGCTATTGTCCTCCCAACCCTGTTATACGCCTGTGAAACATGGACTGTCTACAGATATCACATTCAATTTCTTGGACGATTCTATCAGCGTTACCTCTGAAAAATCCTACATATCCCTTGGGAAGATAGGCAGACAAATGCCTGCGTTCTGGAAGAAGTAAAGACCACCAGCATTGAATTGATGATCCTCTGCCATCAACTTCACTGGACTGGCTATGTTGACGGAATGCCCTTTCTCACAGCCATATAATCAAGCCATATAATCTGCTTTGAACAGGGTTATCTGAGTCCACACTGCCATATCATCCAGTTCAATGTGGGTTTTCTACAGCTTTGTAAGGGCCCTTCCAGAGAGGCCCTATATCCCAGGATCTGATCCCAGGTTTTCTGTTTATCCCAGATTATCTGGCAGTGTGGACTCATATAATCCAGTTTAAAGCAGAAAACCTGGGATCAGATCCTGGGATATAGGGCTTTCCTGGAAGGGCCCAGAGTCTCCACTACCAGATAATCTGGGATAAGAAGATAATCTGGAATCTGATCCTGGGATATAGGGCTTGTCTGGAAGGGCCCGGAGTCTCCACTACCAGATAATCTGGGAAAAGAAGATAATCCTACATATCCCTTGGGGCTTTGAATGAGCCCCTTGCTTAGCATCCTTCACTTCCAGACAGGCCCTATATCCCAGGATCAGATCCCAGATTATCTTCTTTTCCCAGATTATCTGGTAACAGCAAAAGAGAAACATACCCTTTCTCTGACTTAAAAAGAGCAACATGGAAGAAAATGTTTTTAAGAAACAAGATGTGACATGTAGAGGTCGGAAGTTGTATTGTGGTTAAGTTCAAAGGTTGTTTTTTGAAGCGCAGAGTCTGCAGGTACAAGAAGGTACTTTCCATCAAAAGGTCAAGGGAGGGGCTGGAAAGAGAGTACTTTCCATGACAAAAAAAATGTTCTTGTTTACTTGAGGTTATATATTGGTGGTAAAAAGCCAAGAAGAGGTGGCAGTCACTTGAAGGGTAGCATCTGCGCATGCTACCAGGCTGTCCGTCTTCTTCATAAAGAAATTAAAATAAACCTTGTTTTTTAAATCTCTTTTGGGACTGACTCCTTCCTTATGTGTTCCCGTGACTGCATGGACCTAAGAAGACCCAATTTAGGGTCTCTAACAGAAGGGCCCCGAGTCTCCAGTACCAGATAATCTGGGATAAGAATATAATCTGGAATCAGATCCTGGGATATAGGGCCTGTCTGGATGGTCTCTGAACCTTCATTGCCAGATAATCTGGGATAAGAAGATAATCTGGGCTCAGGGATAAGAAGATAATCTGGGCTCAGATCCTGGTATACAAAAACAGTGTAGATGGGGCCAAAATGTGTATAGCAAACCTTCAGAAAGGGAAAGGTGTCCTTATCTCAGGGCCCTTCCACATAGCCAAATAACCCTGAATATCAAGACAGATAATGCACAATATCTGTTTTGAACTGGGTTATCTGAGGGTCCTTCCAGACAGGCCTTATATTTATTTATTTGCTTTATTTCTATACCGCGTTTTTCAGCCTAATTAGGCGACTCAATGCGGTTTACACAATGCAGGTTATCACAACAATAAACAGTTAAAAACACATCATACACAATAGCAAAATCCACAATTATTATCAATTCATGACGCCTCGATAACAGAGCAAAATCCATTCTCATAATCCTTGTGCCATTCCTATGTTCAATTTTACCGTCTTCCTGTGTTCAGTTGCACTGTTTAGCCAAACGCTTGCTCGTAGAGCCAAGTCTTAACCTTCTTCCGAAACGCCAGCAGCGAAGGAGCCTGTCTGATGTCTATAGGTAGGGCATTCCATAGCCGAGGGGCCACCACCGAGAAGGCCCTGTCTCTCGTCCCCGCCAACCGTGCCTGTGACGCAGGCGGGACCGAGAGCAGGGCCTCCCCGGACGATCTTAATGTCCGCGTCGGTTCATAGGTGGAGATGCGTTCGGATAGGTAAGTGGGGCCGGAACCGTTTTAGGGCTTTGTAGGTTAACGCCAGCACCTTGAATTGTGCCCGGTAGCAGATTGGCAGCCAGTGGAGCTGGCTCAACAGAGGAGTGGTATGCTCCCTGAGTGCCGCTCCTGTTAACAACCTGGCTGCCGAACGCTGGACCATCTGAAGCTTCCGGGCAGTCTTCAAGGGCAGCCCCACGTAGAGCGCGTTGCAGTAATCTATGCGGGATGTAACCAGAGCGTGGACTACCGTGGCCAAGTCAGACTTCCCGAGGTACGGGCGCAGCAATATCCCAGTATTTGATTCAGGTTTTCTTTCTGCTTTGACTTAGTCCCCGCTGCGAGATAATCTGGGATAAACAGAAAACCTGGGATCAGATCCTGATATATAGGGCCAGTCTGGAAGGGTCCTGTGTCCACACAACTCAGTTCAAAGCAGATGTGGAAGGCGCCTCAGCCACCGACGTGGACAATGATAGAGAAGAGATATAAGAGGAGAGGCTCAAACAAGCTTCTGCCACTCTCTCTCCCCGCATATGGCGGCCGACAGAGTCCAATGGGAACCGGAAATGTACATGTGACTCTTTTTTAAATAACAGGGGCCTCTTTGCTGCGCGCTTTCCTTTCTTCGGCCAGGCCAGCGCTGGCGGGTGAGTCGAGTGAAGGCGCGAGGGAGGGGCGGCGCGAGGCGAGGGAAGCGAGAGCTGTGACGTCACGGGCTGACGCTAGGGGCGCGTTTGTGACGCGGCGAGGATGCGACTGCATCGCGTCGGCGGCTCGGTTGCCCCTGGCAGCCTCCCGAGGTCCCCGTCCCTGGATGCTGGGAGGCCTCGGCTGCGGCCGGTGGAGGAGGGCGGCCCAGGCCATGGGGCGGGAACATTGGGGCCAGGAGGCTAGGGGGAAGTAGCTCCCCTTCCTCAGGAGACCACAGCCCCTTCGGGAATGGCGGCCTCGTGGCCTCAGCTGCGGAGGAGCGGGTGAGCCTTCTTCCCTGGCAAAGCGGGCCCGTGCCGCCTCCTCTGGGCGTGCGCCTGAGACGCCCTTGCTTCCCATGATGTGGGGATTAGCCACCATTTTCTGGACCCGCCCTTACCATTTCCCTTCACCTTCCTGCCTCTCTTGTTTCGACCAAGAGGTGCTGTAGAGGAGCCCTGCTTCTCTTTGGGAGGAACATACATAGGGGGGAAAAATAACAAACTCACGTTATGTATAAGATATTCAGTATTGAAGTATATATATTTTTAACTAGCCGTCCCCTGCCACGCGTTGCTGTGGCCCACATTGGGAGGTTTGGCCCAATTCTATCGTTGGTGGGATTCAGACTGCTCTGTGATTGTAGGTGAACTATAAATCGCAGCAACTACAACTCCCAATTGTCATGATTCTATTTTCCCCAAACTCCCCCAGTGTTCTCATTTGGGCGTGTTGCGTATTCATGTAGAGTTTGGTCCAGATCCACAGTGAGCTCTGGATGTAGGTGAACTACAACTCCAAAAGCAAAGGACACTGCCCATCAACACCTTCCAGTATTTTCTGTTGGTCATGGGAGAACTGTCTGCCAAGTTTGGTTCAATTCCATCGTTGGTGGGGTTCAGAATGTTCTTTGATTGTAGGTGAACTATAAATCCCAGCAACTACAACTCCCAAATGACAAAATCATTTTTTTGAGTGAAGGACATACATTGGGTTGTTAGGTGTCTTGTGTCCAAATTTGGTGTCAATTTGTCCAGTGGTTTTTGAGTTATGTTAATCCCACAAACGAACATTACATTTTTATTTATATAGTTAATAATGGAAGAGATTTGGTCAAATTTTGTACAGGCTGTTTGGTAAATGAAGGCACGTTTACAGGTAGTCCCCAAGTTATTAGTATTATTATCATCATCTTTACTTGTTTCCCTCTTTTCTCTCCATGGGGACTCAAGGCAGCTAACACTAAACTGTTTAAAAAGTGGATCTCAACCTGGGATCCCCAGATGTTTTTGGCCTACAACTCCCAGAAATCCCAGCCAGTTTACCAGCTGTTAGGATTTCTGGGAGTTGAAGGCCAAAAACATCTGGGGACCCCAGGTTGAGAACCACTGTCCTAGCTCATAGAATCCTAGAGTTGGAAGAGATCTCATGGGCCATCCAGTCCAATCACCTGCCAAGAAGCAGGAATATTCCATTCAAAGCACCCCGACAGATGGTCGTCCAGTCTCTGTTTAAAAGCTTCCAAAGAAGGCGCCTCCACCACACTTCAGGGCAGAGAGTTCCACTGCTGAATGGCTCTCACAGTCAGGAAGTTCTTCCTCATGTTCAGATGGAATCTCTTTTCTTGTAGTTTGAAGCCATTGTTCTGCATCCTAATGGCTCTCCATGCAGTCATGTGGCCGGCATGATGCATGGAGCGCCGTTACCTTCCGGCCTAGTCAGCACCTATTTATCTACTCACACTTGAATGTTTTCGAACTGCTAGGTTGGCAGGAAAAAGAGCAATACAGAAGTTAAAAAATTAAATAATAGCAGTGTTGTAAGAACAGAATTAAAATACAGCAAATACATTAATATGGCTTTTAAAACTCTAACCCCCACTTCCACCCACCCTCCACACAGCTTCCCTTTACCTTTTCCCCAAAGCCTGTTGGCAGAGGAAGGTCTTGACAGTTAAAATACTATTAGCTGCTGTTCCACACAGCCACATAACCCAGAATATCAAGGCAGAAAATCCCACAACATCTGCTTTGAACTGGGTTATCTGAGTCTACACTGTCATGTATATACAAAGCAGATAATGTGGGATTTTATTCAGCTGTGTGGAAGGGGCCTAAAACTATATTTAAAACTCCCCCCCCCAAAAAAATCCTTTTTCCAACCTCCCCAAGAGCATGCCCCTTATTCTTCCCCAAATGTCTGTTGGCAGTGGAAGGTCTTGAACTGCTTCCTCTCTTGGGAGGGTGTTCCACAGCCTGGGAGCAGTCACCAAAAAGACCTTCTCCCATGTTCCCATCACCTGTACGCTTAAGCAGGTGAATGGGACCAAGAGAAGGCCCTCCAGTAGATTGTAGATGTCTCCCGGTTAATATAAAGAGATACGGTCCTTCAGATAACCAGGACTAGAGCTGTATAGAGCTTTGTAGGTCAACCCCAGTACTTTGAATTATTCTTGGAAACCTGTTGGCAGCCATTACATCTGCTTAAATGGGGGGGGGGGGTTGTCTGCTCCCTATAGTCAGCCCCATTTAACAGTTTGGTCACTGCTCTCTGGCCCAACTGAAATTTCCAAACAGCTTTCAAAGGCAGCCCCATGTAGAGTGCATTACAATAGTCCAATCAGGATGTAACTAAGGCATGTACCACCTTGGCCAGATCAGCTTTCTCCAAGAACGGGCACAGTTGGGCGCACTAGCTTTAACTGTTCTAAAGCTCTCCTGGTCACTGCTGATACCTGGGTATCCAGGTTCAGAGCTGCATCCAGGAGTACTCCCAAACTGAACCTGCATTTTCAGGGGCAGTGTTACCCCATCTAACACAGGTTGACTCCCTATTCCCAGATCTGTTATATGACTGACTAGGGTCTGTAGGTTTGTCCTTAAGTTGAATTTGTATGCAAGATGGAACATATACTTGCATACAAATTCACTAACCCTGGATATGTAAACTAGCTTGGGTACCCGACAATGCTTGGGTTATTTGAAAAGGGCATTGGTTATTTTTGGATGATAGGTCATATCAATTTGGTAATTTGTAATACTATTTATTATTTAAAAAATCAGTCTTTGCTTTTTTAATGAATGCCCCTGTTAGAAAATGCATAAGGACGTGGGTGAACTACAGTTCCCAACTTGAATGAAATCCTCTCAGTTATTAAAATAGTGTAGTACATACTTCTTATTTTGCTTTCAGGAAGAGTTCCCTTCTGGATTTTTCCTTGGATGAAAGCATGCTCCCTTCCGTAGAAGATGGTGAACTTGAATTATGATCATGGAAAAGGGGATAAGTTCTGTGGAAGTTCTTCCCTCCAAATCTTCTCATGCCACTGCAGTAAGGATGGTGGTGAAAGAACATGAAGCAGTGCAGAAAGTGAGACAAGTGGGATTTGTGCTTGTACATGCAGGTATAGACACATCTTACTCAACAGGAAGGTTGACTATGGCAAAACATAGTATACAATACTTTGGGAGCATGTAAAGCTTGAATACCAGCGATTGATAAATAAATACTTTGTGTTTCATTTCCTTTGTGGGATCCCAGTGGTCTAATTATTTCAATACTGTGAGCCTTTAGTGTCCAAAGGGTTGTATTTCAGAACCTCTCCATGGATGCCAAAATTTGTAGATACTCAAATCCAGTTATAATCAATGGTATAGTAGAGTGGCCTTTACATAAAAGGGCAAAATGTTTTTTTATATATGCCATTGGTTGTTTAAATTATGGATATGAATGACTTTTCTAGTGTCCTCTTTTTCACATGATTATGAGTATCTTTTTTAAAAAAAAAATCTTGTCCTCTTAGAAGAGACAGTGTAAGACACGGATCTTTAGGATTCTCAATTGAGTATCTCGATTTAAAGTTCATGGTCTTTCTGCTCTCACAAGTGGCTTCCTGATGTTTACATTTCTGGATTTGCCATGTTGCTTTTGATTAAGGTCAAGGTGGAAAACTTGTTTCTTTTGAAGACTAGATTCCCTTTGGATAATCATGTAGAGGTTATATGCCATTGATATGGAGAGTTGGAGCCAAAAATGGACAGGGACATTTCTTTCCTTGTCTCTCACAATGTTTCCTCTCCTACTTCTTCCCCACCCAGGAAGATTGCTCTTGCTAGATAGCTTTTCAGATTGATCAAATTTGTTTGAAATTAGGGTATTGTTCCATTGTCCAGGCAGAGTCCAGAAGGGGGCACTAAAGAAATAGTCCATTTTATGGGGGGGGGGGGGGGGGGGAGTTCAAGGACAAAAACCATATCCCCCATTTTCACTTGTTCTTCCCCCTCCCCATTTCATAATCTAAGTTTGTTTCCATGACGGCGATATGGGTGGGGAGGGGGGAATAACAGGAAAATCGGGAAATGGCTTTACTCCTTCAACTCCCCCGCCCCACTCCCCCATAAATGGACTATCCTTCTCTGTTTAGCGCCCCCTTATGGAGTCTGCCTAGATCAGGGGTCCTCAAACTAAGGTCTGGGGACCAAATATGGCCCTCCATGGTCATTTACCCGGCCCTCGCTCAAGGTCAATCTAAGTCTGAAAGGACTTAAAAACACAAAACAACAACAACAATCTTATCTCACCAGCCAAAAGCAGGTCCACACTTCCCATTGAAATACTAATAAGTTTATATTTGTTAAAATTGTTCTTCATTTTAATTATTTTATTGTTTTAAAGTGTTTTTTTGCACAACAAATAAGATATGTGCAGTGTGCATAGGAATTCATTCATTTTTTTTTCAAGTAACAATCCGGCCCCCCAGCAGACTGTGACCTGGCTCTCTGTTTAAAAAGTTTGAGGACCTCTGGCCTAGATAATGGAACAGTACCTAAATTAGTATGAGAACTGTAGATTGTCGGCCCTTAAACTAAAATGTAAACTTACAGCCAACATTCCAATTTCATGGGGGTTAGGGGCAAGTTAGGGAGGCAGCTGGAAACAAGGCTGCTTTGTGAATATTCACATAGTAACTGCAATGTCAAGAATCAGGGCCGGGGTGCAAGCTGTTGAAAAATCAAAACCATCAGTGTGAAACCTCCAGTGTAAAGGACTGACCTTTTTTCATGCTCTTCTTAGGTGTTTGAACTATCTAACTTTTCTGGTTTGACAGAATGTCTTAATTTTCTTTGTTTTTAATGACACACCATCATTTTAATTAATAAATGGATATTTGGCCTAAAAGCTATGGCATATTTTCAAGGCTACAATGCAACTGCGTAGCCTTAACATGTGCAAATGATATTTTCTTACTGCTAGGCTGAAAACAATTCCAC
Source organism: Anolis sagrei ordinatus (assembly GCF_025583915.1). Lineage (NCBI taxonomy): Eukaryota > Metazoa > Chordata > Lepidosauria > Squamata > Anolidae > Anolis > Anolis sagrei. The sequence goes on along the minus strand of NW_026844366.1, from coordinate 207,741,867 downwards.
GCAAGTTATGAAAACCCATTAGCAATGTTGTATAGGTGGCCTGACAAGGAATGTGGTAGATTCCTAGGACTCAAATTCTCACTGTTTCAGGGAACCCACCTGGATAACTGAGCCAGTCACACTTTCTCAGCTTTGTAAGACCACAATGGCAAACCTCTAAATAAAGCTTGTCCAGGCAACTTATAGAGTCGCCATATGTTGGTGTTGACTTGAAGGCCCATAAGAAGGGAAATAGCAGTGGGAATCCTGTGAGTTCAGAGTTTTCAATTTCATCTTGGTTGTTTAGGGTAGTTCTTTTAATTTGAGTTGTTACTGGGCCAGACTACATTGAATATGTAACGGTTATCTCTAAGAAATATATATCAGCCTTCATCATTCCATGGAAGGCAAAATTTCTGTTAAAAGAGTGACAGAGTATAGAAACTTATGGAGACTTATTCAAAACCATCCCTATATTGTTTGTATGATGATAGACCTTTGCACATTAGAAATTTCAGGTTTTTTAAAAGAACAAATACTGTCTGTTTAATTTAGAGGGGGAAATATGTCACCATCCAGATGATATTGATTTATAACTCCCTTCAGCTCCAGCCAGCATAAACCAATAGCAAGGAATGCTGGGACTTGTATTTCAGCAACATCTGGAGCACAGCCCAATTATGCCCCTCTTTTAATAGGATGGATGTGGGTTTACAGACTTTTTATGGGTTACATTTTTGTTGATTACGCTTTCTGTGTGTTTTATGGAAAGATTATTTCTGTTGTATGTACTTAACCTGTTTTTCTTCCCTTTATATCCCAACCTCCACATATTAGGTGCAGGGTATCATTCTGAATCCAAAGCCAAAGAATATAAGCATGTGTGCAAAAGAGCCTGCCGGAAGGTAAGAGGTGGTTGAAAAATGCTTTCAAGCTTACTGGTAATTATCAGAAATTATTAATGAATGTTTGTCACTTTTTAAAAAGTAGATTAGCTTTCATTATTAAGAAGAATAAGAGTTAATTTTGGAGCCAAATGCAGACCTTTCTTCCCTGACTTCAGAAACTGCAATATATATATCTTGCTGTTTTTTAAAGAAAGTGACAAATGTGTGTGTGGGGGCATAGAAATGACAATTTAAGCACTTTCAAATTTATGTTAGATTTTGGTGACTTGCTCTTTTTACAAAAAATCTGGGAAAATTGTCATCTTGTGCAAAATAAATAAATACCTAAATAAATAGATGGATGGGTGGACATACAATGCATACAATGCTCCTTGATGCAGTGTTCCATTTAGTCAAAATTCTAGATAATGGTGGTAGGGCTGCATAGGCATATTTTTTAACTCTTGGAATTTCCTTAATTTACTACTTTTTATAGTAGTTCTAGATCAGTGGTTCTCAACCTTCCTAATGCCACGACCCCTTAATACAGTTCCTCATGTTGTGGTGACCCCCAACCATAACCCTAACATTATGAATTGCCATGTAAATAATGATCTGCAGGATGTATTTTCATTCACTGGAGCAAATTTGGCACAAATACCCGGTATGCCCAAATTTGAATACTGGTGGGGTTGGCGGGGGAATTGATTTTGTCATTTGGGAGTTGTAGTTGCTGGGATTTATAGTTAACATGTAAACAAAGAGCATTCTGAACCCCACCAACAATGGAATTGAACCAAAGTTGGCAAAGAGAACTCCCATGATCAACAGAAAATACTGGAAGGGTTTGGTGGGCATTGACCTTGAGTTTGGGAGTTGTAGTTCGCCTACATCCAGAGAGCACTGTTGGCTCAAGCAGTGATGGATCTGGACCAAACTTGGCACGGATACTCAATATGCCCAAATGTGAACCCTGATGGGGTTTTAGGAAAATAGACTTTGACATTTGGGAGTTGTAGATACTAGGATTTATAGTTCACGTACAATCAAGGAGCGTTCTGAACCCCAGCAATGATAGAATTGGGTCAAACTTCCCACACAGAACCCCCATGACCAACAGAAAATACTGTGTTTTCTGATGGTCTTTGGCGACCCCTCTGACACCCCTTCGCGACCCCCACAGGGGTCCCGACCCCCAGGTTGAGAAACACTGTTCTAGATAGTATTTTATAAATTTTGGATGTTTATGTTGCATTTTTTAACCTAGGACCAAGACCTGTTGAACATGTTCATGCTTACATTTTAATAGTTACACTGTACTGAGATTCCCAATTAACCATGTTGCTACTTATTAAATCCCATTTCAGGCATAAATAGTATTTCACCAAATAGTAGTTCACTGTCTTGCCTTTTAAACTCATCTCCATTTCATTTTATGGGTACACAATTATTTTAGCCTTTAGGTGTAATCTCCACCTACTTTTTTAATTTAGAATTGTAATGAGGAGCTTAGCATCTCTAGTTGTTAATGTACTGCAATGTAAACAGCATAACAAGTTGTTAGCAATGATGATCATGCTCCAGCAACATTTGGAGGAACACAGTTTATTCACCCCAGTTTAGAATTGTTTAAATCTTTTTTTAAGCTGTGCTTTAAATGATGGCTTTGTCTTTCTTCTGGCATGGGCTGTTTTGAACTCTTGGAAGAAATTCCCAGTCTGAGGAGTAATAGTTGAGAATGACTGACTGTGGAAGGTAATGAGGAGGCCAATCTCAAGTTGCCACAATCACAGTAGTATATAAGATATGTGATGGCCTTCAGATCATTTAGATAACTTCTTAAACTGTGGGTCCTAACCCAAATAGGGTCTCCTTAGTTCAAAGTTGGGGCCACAAAAATGTAACAGGAAATGCTTTCAGAACACCATCCATTTGCACAAATCTGTTAACGGCAATATGTAGGACTCAGAATGGACTCTGCAGAAAATGCTTCAGCTGTACTCCACAAAATGGAAAATCAGCCTGTTTAGCAAATCTTGCTAATACTGATGTATTATCAATAAATGTTTTATTTTATACCTATTTTATATACTTGGGGTCATGTACAAATTTCTCAAGTGGAAAATGTTAACAGGTGGAAAAAGTTTAAGAATCCCTGGTTTAGATTATTATATTGTGTCTTCAGTGCTATCGGAAGGCATGTAAATGATGGCACACTGTTCCCCTCATCAAACTTCTTGTTTGATTTTGGCTTCTTTATTGAAATTTCATTGGGCTGTTTCTATTTCTGTAGCTAAAACATGTGTCCAAACTCTTGAATTGTGATTAACTTGGTGTATTTGCTGTGGAAATTTGTTCCATTAACAAGTGTATCTTACCGTAAGGCTTGAATTCCATTGATTCAATGGAGTTTATATAATTATGGCTTTAGTTTTCAACAATTCAGTGGATCTACTTTAGTTTAGACTTATTAGGAAGATTCTTATTTAAATACCTCTAACTGGTAAATATTGAGAAATTAATTACTTCTTAGTTGTCAATTGTATGCAGTACAAAAGAAGAATATTTACAGTTATTTGTGCTTTTATGGTAGTTTTGGTTTCTTCATGTTAACATGCTTAACCTGTAAAACAGCAGTTTTAATAGTATAGTTGGAGTTCTTAATTTGTGTGGTTCATGATTTGGAAGTTCTGGTTTTTTTTAAGAGTACCTACACATCTCTCAAAATTACATTGAAAAACATCAATTTCAGGTTCAGCTTACTAGGTTATATGGTATAAAAGATTTAATATGTAAGAAATTAAGAGGCAAGATTTTATATCTTAAAAATTCTGTCTTCTAGGCAATTGAAAAGCTACAGGCTGGGGCTCTTGTAACAGATGCAGTGACTGCAGCGCTAGTTGAACTAGAGGTACTTACATTTATCCAGGCATTCAGTCATTTGGATGCAGTTTGTTGACCACATTTTTCTGTTCCTCTTATCCTGTATTACATGCATTAATCTGGGAACATATGCATATGTGAGAGGGCATAGATGTATTTTACAGTAATTCTGGGGCTCTTCTTTTTCTTTGTTATTGCTGAAGATTTATGCCCTTTTCTGTAAAAGGTGGCTGACAGATTTACTCTTGAGTGCATATTACATTTTTTACTTTCATTTCAGAAGTTAGGGTTTGCTTCTTTCTTTATGTATGCCTTCATCCTGGTAACAGAACTAGCAGTAATTTTATGAGCTCATGAATCTTGCCCTGGCAAAACACTATATTGACCGTAAGGCACAAGATCCTGTCTGATCTTGGAAGTTAAGTAGGGTCAGCCCTGCTTAGTATTGGGTGGGAGACAGCTAGTGAATATCACGTGCTGTAGGAGTCCTCCGTGGCGCAGCAGGTTAAACTACTGAGCTGTTGAACTTGCTGACTGAAAGGTTGGTGGTTCAGATCTGGGGAGTAGGGTGAGCTCACGCTGTTAGGCCCAGCTTCTGCCAACCTAGCAGTTCGAAAACATGCAAATGTGAGTAGATCCCTTGGTGGGAAGGTCACGGTTGGCCACATGACCTTGGAGGTGTCTACGGACAACACTGGCACTTTGCTTAGAAATGGAGATGAGCACCATTTTCCAAAGTCAGACACGACTAGGCTTAAAGCCTTTACCTTAGACTATATTTCAGAGGAAGGAACTGGCAAAACAGGAATGGAACTAGGGCTGTCTGTCTCATGGTTTTGCATGTTGTATATGAAATGAGTTAGGGATTCAAATGAATTCCAGGTCTTTATGTTTGTAGGATGAGAACAGAAAATTAGGCTTCAATTTAGTGATTGCTGATGTCAGTACTTAGCTATTTAATTGTAATTAGCCAGAGATCTATGTATTTCCTGATTATTAAATTTTCCAAATGTTGTAATTTTAAAGCTTATAGCATTAATTATTGAGATGCTCTGCAAAAGATTGACTAAAAAGTATAAAAAGATAGGGTATGTAAACTACTGTGAGACCTAACTTATTCCCAGCCAGCATTGCCCACTTTTCTTTCATCTCTCGTTTTTCACATTTTGCCTTTTGCTTTATTTGGTATCTCACCCCATATCATTTATTCAGTTGTAGCTTTCCTTTGTGACCCTATCAGCTAGAAGAAAATAATTGCTAATGATGTCATAATCCTCAACTTGACTGCAGTGCATATACCCTTGTGGCCATCTGATTGAAAGAAAGCTTTTCCATTGGCATCAACATCTCTTGACTTGGTTCCTCCCCTATTTCATCCCTAGGCAGTCTTTGAGCTTTTGACTGTTTCTTTTCATGCTGAGGTATGATGGTTGTAATGTTTTGAAATGTGCACCATGGCTCAGCTTGTCCTTTAATTGCTTGAATTTTCAGCCAGTCAGATATAGGAAGAAGATTGGTTTATGACTGTTTGTTTCTCAAGTTCTGTGTTTGTTAATTCTGTTCTTTGTTGGTACTCTCAGGGGAATGTTGCATTTTAGGAGACTCAGTAAACACTGTCTTTTCCTTTTTTGGTTTCTCTCACCTTTCAAATGATCCTTCTCTTTTTCCTGTTGACAGAAGTTATTATTGTTGTAATTAGCAGCAATCATATGCTTATAAAATCATTGGAGGCATAGAAATTGTTGGTAGGGCAAGAGAAGCGATTCTCAGTCTTCCTGGTCCAATTCTTATCACTCCATTCACTATTCAATTCTCATAATAATGGTGGAAATAATCAAAGGCTGGATGTGCACTGCCATTTATTCCAGGATCTGATCCCAGATTATCTGCGTATCCCAGATTATCTGGCACTGGAGACTCCTATAATTTAGTTTAAAACGGAAAATCTGGGGATCCTTCCGCACTGCCACATAACCCAGAATATCAAGGTAGGAAATTCCACAATATCTGCTTTGAACTGGGCTATATGAGTCCACACTGCCATATATTCCAGTTCAAAGCCAATATTGTGGGATTTCCTGCCTTGATATTCTGGGTTATATGGTTGTATGGAAGGGCCCAGGCATCACATCCTGGGCCTGTCTGGAAGCCCCCCCCCCCTCCCCTCTCAGTATATGTTCGAAATGCAAAGCTAAGGCTGCCAGTGTCTTAGTGAGATCCTAGTTAGGAAATTTTTAATTCAGATGAGAGATGTTATAGATTAAATAATAAATAGATCTGGTGTCCAACTTGATTGGGGGCTATGGGGAAGGCATACAGTAGGCTCTCTGTATTCATGAGACGTTGGTTCCAGTAATTCCTGAAAATATCAAAATCAGTGGATGCGGAAGTCCACCTTTATGAAATGGTATAGTAAAATGGCCTATGAAAATTTGATTTTTTAAAAAAGAAAATTGCAAATTATGGTTGATTGAATTTTCTGGATGTAGAGTCTAGAATACAGAGGGAAATTGGACTGAGGAACAGTAGGTATAGGCTGGAGTATGTTGTTCCAAAAAGGAGTGTAAAGTGAAAAGGTTTTGGTTTAGGTATTCAATTTTTAAGCACTGCTAGTAATGCCTTTTTGCATAAATATTGTTGATATTAAAATTTGAGTAACAAATAGAAAAATGTTGACTATTTTGATATTTTCGCATTGGATGTCATGCTCTTAGTGGGGAAAGCAGATATGTTATAGGTTATAGTAAAGCTCAGTTTAAGGTTGCAAAAGAAAATTTAGAAAGATCAAAGAGCTTGGGAAAAGGAATAGAGACATAATTTTGGGACTGGAACAACTCAGATTTCTCAGTTCCAAAGTGAATAGAACCGAATTTACAGTGTGGACTGGGGCTAGAATTCACTCTATTCTGTCTGGAACCATATTGGTTGATCTCTGTGGAATTGAGACAGGAAGGAATTTTCCCTGGAAGGAAAGAGTTCACATCCCTTATCTTCAGAAAAGGTATAGTTTTGCTACCAATAAATGTAATAGGAAAACCATTGCATGCTTTGGAACTTTTAAGGAGTCCCATGGTAGGACTAAAATATTTGAATATTTTATATCCAGGCTTCTAAGGAGCAGATTAATGAAAGTCCTTGGATAAAGACTTCTTTTGTGTGTGATTAAGATAATTTGGGTCATGTAAAAACATATTTTTTAAATCACCCACTTTTGTTTGGAGGAAAGGGAGACAGGGAAAGAGAATAAACTTTTTCAGGCAGTTGCCTCCTCCCATCTGCTCCAGCTTCTGCTGAGTTTACCAGTTACACAGGATTCCAGCAAGTCCAAAAGGAATCACTTCAAAGACTTGTCAAGCTGCTGGGATTTCTATTGATCTTTTATGAGCTAGCTGACAGTTTGCTTGTGATAGGAGTGCTGTTTTTTGTTCATTTTTTTTCTGATGTGGAATGAATGTAAGCTCCTTCTGTCAGACAATGTATATTCACCAAGAGGCTGTTAGCTAGTATGTCTGATGCAGAAAGAGAAAAGCTACATGAAGCTGATGAGCTACAAATAATTTCGAATAGCTGCTATATCTTTTAACTTTAAGCAGATATTTGCCAAAGGGGAACATAGCTGAAGTATTTTTCTTTCCTTCTTTGAGGATAGGAGGTATGATTGGCATTTGAAAATACTGTGCAAAAGATTCCTGGATATATAAAGCCACCTCATAGGCCAGTGCAAACTGCATTAATACTATGGAAGCCCTTTTCTGCCTACAGCCTGTTCAGAAATCTGGGTCAGCGGAGAATTGTAGCTTGGATTTCTTTGTGCAACTATTTTTCCTAGAATATTTCTGAGAGAAAACAATCCCCTTTCCCTTGCTGGCTGCTGGATGTGTTTTCAGAACTAAGCTTTGGTGATAATTGACCATTTCCCTCAGCAATTCTTTCCTCCCTTTTTCTAAATGAAAGAGTGCCATTTTCTTTATCAGATAGCCCTTGTATCGGCATATTTGGAATGAATAGGGATTCACACCTGAAGAATAACAGAAAAGGAAGTGATATGTACAGCTACAGTGAATGAATAATTAACATTTAAAACAGCAGTTTTATATTTTTAATAAGGTCTTTTCATTTAAAACAATAATTGCAGAATACAAAAAAATGAAATAATGTTTTAGACCAATCCCTATCCTTCACCCTAAACTGTAAACATTTCTAGTCCCACAGCATCAGACTGACATTTTAAATATGTACCTGAAATTGATTTTTATAATATGTGGTTTTGTTCTTGGCAGTTGAGAAATAGGATCTTAATTATAATGTAATATATTCATGTTGTAGAATAGGATGTTGTGATAGGTGAAGTTAATAAAAGCTCTATTTTGATGGCTCATGCGTCTTTATTAATTTTTATTATATCTTTATCAATTGTCTCCTGACAGTAATAGGAAAATGGTGCTTTTACACTTACATCATTATAATATAATTAGATACTGTCATACTCAACAAAGAGGCTGAATCTGTCAACTGGAGAATGGGCTTCAGAGAAGGGGATGTGTTTGTTTTATATTAGAGTCAGGGTATAGTTTTAATAGTGTTTTAAGATTCGATATGTTTTTAATTATTGTTTTAATATAGATGTTTATTGTATTATGTATGTATATTTACATGGCATCGAATTGTTGCCTGTATATGTAAGCAGCCTTGATTCCCCTACGGAGTTGAGAAAGGCGGAGTATAAATAGTTCTCATATTGACACTGATGTAATTCAACCCAGGGTGTTTTTTTTACTAAAATTTTTAGATTTACACATGAATATATAGCAGGCATGGGCAAACTTTCAAACTTGGGGGCTGCATGGTGGGCCAGAGCAGGGTGGGTAGACCAGGAGAAAGGGGCTTCTCCTGAAGTTCCCTCCCTGCCCTTTCCTCCCCTTCCTCTTCTATGAAGGAAAGACAGGAAACATTTGGATCCCAAAAGGTTGGCCTTGGTCAGGATGAGATGGTAAACAGGAGAGAAAAAGTGTATCCATTGGACTCGGTATTGCCTATTCCTGATATAGAATCTTACAGCTGGAAGACCCCCCCTCCCCCTGCAATGCAAGAAGGCACAATCAAAGCCTCTGCAGAAAAGCCTCCAAAGAAAGTGACTCCACCACACTCCGAGGCAGCCTATGGCATTGAATGTTTGCCACTATGTTTTTTATTGTAAGCCACTCTGAGTCCCCTTAGAGAGATAGGGCAGGTTAAAAATAAATAATACTAATAAATCTTATTATTATTGTTATTATTATTATTATTCTGCTCTCCAACAGCACTTACTCTCAGGAAGTTCTTCCTAATCTTTTCAGGTGAATCTCTTTTCCTGTCATTTGAAACCATCACTCCCTTGTGCCTTGGTCTCTAGAGCAGCAGAAAGTCAGTATTTCCCCTCCTTCCTCCTCAATGGGATACTCTTTTAAATCTTGAAACATGGCTCTCATGTTCCCTCTCTATCTTATTTTCTCCCAGCTAAACATCCCCCAGGAAGAAAGGATGAAGAAAAAAGAGAAGGAAGAAAGGGAGAAAGAGAAGGGATGAAGGGTGGAAGGAAATGGAGGGAGCAAGGGAGAGAGGGGAGAGAGAAAACAGAGAAGGAAGGAAAGACAAAAGGGAAGGATGGAAGGAGAAAGGGAGGGGGAAGGGAGGAAAGAAGGAAGGAAGGACAAAAGAGTGGAAGGGAGGGAGGGAGGGACAAAGAGGTAAGGAATGAAGGGATGGAAGGAGGAAGGAAAAAGAAGGAAGGAAGGATAAGATGGTGAGAGAGAAGGGGGGCTGAGGAAAGAGCCCTAGGCTGCATCCGAGCCCTGGCCCTGGGTTTGCCCATACCTGGTATATAGGGTATATAATCCTGATTATTTAATAGGAGATCTGTATATAATGCAACTTAGTTTACATCATATTTAACATTTATTCTGTGTAAGAGCAAACAATGTTGAGTAAGCTTTCTCCATATCACCCAGATGTTATTCAGCACATGCTAAAGACAAAGTATGATCATTTGGCTGTAAAGCTTGGTTGGAATGTCAGAGAGGAGTAATTTCCATCATTGATTGGCTGCAGCTAAAAATATTGTGTGCCTGTAATGCTGCCAGTATTAATGCAAATGCATTTTGGAAGTAAAATATTTGAGAAATGAAATTCTGAGAATTATGAGAGAAATTGAGATGGAATCACCTGGAGTATATATAATTGAAGATTATATATTTTTCAAGCATGAAGCATGATGAGTTTTATCTTAAACTTAAAGTGTTGGCTGACAAATGCTTTGCATAAAGTCTCTTCATCTTTCTTTTTATCTGTATAGATTCATCTAGTGGCTTCACCAGAATAGCTTGTGGTTGTACTTTTTTCTTTTGCAGATTGATTAATAATGTAAAGTACAACTTTAAAAGAAATATAATTTGTGATCTATGTTGAGATTGGGAGTGCAAGTTTGATGTGGTTCCCAGTTCCTTTAAAATATAGTTTTGGCACTTCAGTTTTTCTTTTGCAGAATGTTTGTATTCTGGTTATAAGCAGCTTCTACAATTCACTGCTTCAACTGTATGAGAAGGAATAAAGAGAGTTCATTCTCCACCTCTTGAAAAAGATTGTATCTGGAGTAACTGAATTGCAACTAGGTCCCATTGAAAACAGTGTAAAAAAATCACCCACAATTCAATTAAATCTCACACTTCAAATGGGAAATGAATTCAATTACATTAACGTGGATTCACCTCAAAGTGTTTCTAAGGACTTGATCATAACTTGGTAGGGTACTCCAATTTCTAATAATCCAGATGAGCCAACATGGTATAGTGATTTGAATCATTGTCTAAGATGCAGGGAGACCAGGGTTTGGATCACTGCTTGGCAAACAATACCCTCCCAGTTTCAAGGGGCAATCCCCCTGCAATAAGGTTGCCCGAAATTGGGTATGACTTGAAAGCACACAATAACAAGTTGTCTAGATAAGGATTGTAATGATAAGTGTCTTCCCTTGTATTACAATTCATCAGTAATGTTGGTTGCTTTATAATAATGGGGGAATAATATTCTTCCCCATTGAAGTGGCATGACAGAGTTGCTTTTCAAGCCACCTTTAAGAGTGATATAGCAAAATGGCTTTTTTTTTAAAAAAAGTCTAATATAAGGACTTGGAAGAAACCATTTTATTTCATTATTTGGGGAGATATCATCCATTAAGCATCTCACTTAAGAAAACTTATTTTGGGAGGGGGGAAATTCAGCACATCGCACAATTCCTTGAAATATGGACCAAAACCAGGAGTGGATTCACCCTGGCTCTGACATGGAAACCACCTTCCACCACTAATTTTTATTGCTATGATATGACTGAGTTGAGTTATTTCTGTGTGTAATAAACAGTGGAAATGTTTCTCTTTTACTTTCTTAAGAGGCAAATTTTCTGTATACCATGATTCCTTAGATCAGTGGTTCTCAACCTGGGGTCCCCAGATGTTTTTGGCCTACAACTCCCAGAAATCCCAGCCAATTTACCAGTTGTTAGGATTTCTGTGAGTTGAAGGCCAAAAACATCTGGGGACCCAAGGTTAAGAACCACTGCCTTAGATCATGTTTGCCATCGTATTAGGAAGAAACATGAAATCTGGATGGTGCAGGGACATGTCTATATGTGTGACAATGACATCTGTTTTCTGCAGTATAATCTTGCATCAGTCTTTTAGAATTTGCCAGTAGAGTATATATCTTTTCACACATACTCTGAAATTTTCAGATACTGAGCCATATTATTTTGGTTTCAGATAGACTTTCACATAGTGTATCAGGAAAGCAGCTTCTTTCACTTTAATTCATCCTGAAGGTGCTATTTTATCAATTGGCAATTCCTTACATGCCTTTCATACTTTTCCTTTCCTTTTTCTCCTGTCATGCAAGGAAACTTCAGTTGCAATTCCTATTCTGAGTGATATATGTTGGGCAGCCAGCTTAACTAGTAATTGTTGCTTGACTTCTGAATTTGCTGTGTACATTTCAGGATATTTATCTTGATGCACTTTTCTTTAAATTTCTTTGTAGGATTCACCTTTTACAAATGCAGGAATGGGATCTAATCTAAACCTTTTGGGTGAAATAGAATGTGATGCCAGTATTATGGATGGAAAATCACTCAATTTTGGAGCAGTTGGCGCTCTCAGTGGTAAGGTTGATGAAGTTCTGATGGATGAAATGTTGAAATTCTTAAAGGCCATTGTGTTTGTATTTAAAGCAGTCTTCCCTAATTCGATGGCCTCCAAATGCATTGAATTGCAGCTGTCATCATTTCCAGAAGGCATGGCAAACACAATGAACAGCTGATTGGAAATGATGCAAAATGGTCCAACACATCTGGTGATTGGACAAGGACACTAGTCTACATATTAAGCTACAACCAATTAAAATGTTTAATATTATGCATACTGTTTCAACCCTTTTAACTTAAATATAATGTAATTGAATGGAGAAAAAACAAGCACCATGATTTGGATCTAGATGTCTGATGTAAATGGAATGAGCCTTTCCATTGGTGTCAGGAAACTAACTCAGCAATGATTTTTACATTCTCCCTCTCCCTGCTTCTTTCTGTGCGCCTCCAGAAGAGCAGTAGCAGGAGCTTCAGAGAGAAAGAGTGAGAGAGGAAGAGGAAATCCTTTCTTCTCACTTCTTCTCCCATCTTATTAGACAAAGTGTCCTGAGTCGAACTCAACTTACTAAGATATTCCAATAATGAGAGTGGGGTAGGGAGATCTTAGGACTAACTTATTATCTTCTATATATTGTATTAAATGTGGCTCTTTAATCTCATCTGATTATTTTGAGTCTTATGGTGACATTCCTCCATGTTGTTTTTAGCTTCTCTTAATTATTCTTACAATAATTGTACATGCCGGCGAGTGATGTCATTGATCAGTTCTCTCAAATCCAGATGCAAATAAATAACATTTCTTAAGTATTTATGCCTATTGTTATCTACAGTCATGGGACTTATTTTCCATGGTATTTCATCCTTGGTGTTAGCAGACGTGGTCTATTTTTATTTCTTGTTTTCCAGTCTACCTCTAAATTGGAAGATGAGCCTGCCCTTGATTTATTTGTTGTAACAGACGAATGTTGCTATGCCTCTGAAAATGTTTTTAATCTTGTCTTTTTTAGGAATCAAAAATCCTGTTTCTGTGGCAAATAGATTGTTGAGTGAAGGACAGAAAGGAAAACTCTCTGCAGGCAGAATTCCTCCTTGGTAATTACTTTATTCTGCTTGTTTCTTTGGTGCCATAATACTTAGAGTGTTTGGAAGCATGATTGAAAAATGGCTAATGTTCTTTAGTGCATATCAGTAATAACATTCTTTTAAAATGTGTACTGGCTTTGTTCCTTGATTCTTGGAACAGCTTGTGCATTTATTACATCTGTAAATAGAATGGAGTATTAAGAATAAAAGGCAAGACTATGCTGAGTTTCATCTTACTTTGTAGTTGTTTATATAGATATTTACACAGTAACTAAGCTTTTATTTCTGATATTTTGTCCATGAAATATTAAATTCCAGTAAATTAAACTTCAAAGCTAAACTTTGAGCTTGTTGTTGATTTAATTTTACATTGGTGATCTCCTTTTACTTCCAGATTTTTAAAGTTTTAGCATATGCTGTTTTCCTTTTAGAAAACATATTTTCAAGTTGATTTAATATTTGGAAAGTTGAGGGTAAGGTATAATTATGGTCTTCCTTTGCTGTGGAGGAAAAAAGGCATTATATTTGCCAAATTATTATCTGAGCATTCATTTCAAATGGAGTGGCTCATTGAATATATCTTAAACGAATAATACATGGCTTAGGAGAAGGAAAATGGGCCAGGCTCAGAATGGAAAGGTTAAGAAAAACAAAAGTGAAGTTAAAATTAAAGTTAAAATGGTAAATCCATTAAAATGTCAAGAGGTCTTCAGAGCTGAGGAGCACAGGCGGGGTGTTTGCTATTTTGAAAATACAAACTCCATGCAGAGGAGCAAGATGGATTTTCAGAAGCATATAGTTAGATGCAGCAAGACAGTTAAGTAGGCAATGGCCATGTTAGCCAATTTTGCTCCAACTTGCATAAGAAAAACGAGCCTCTTTAAACTCCCAGGATAGTCAGTTTTAATAACTCATGCATTTCAATTTAATAATTTAATAATATAGCTTTGACTAACATATTTCTGCCTTGTGTTGCAACATAACACTGTCAGTTTAATAATCCCTCTTTTAAAATAATAATATGTAGACAAATGTATTAAGGAAGTAATAGAGGTGGAAGTACAGGCCTGAATTCAGTCAACTTTTAACAAGTCAGCATTTAATAAAAATAATAAGTAATTTAAATAAGTAACTTAATTTTGCTGGGTGTGATTTAGTAGTATCATTACCTAGTGGTAATTATGATAATTTTGAAGTAAATTCATTTAATGAGATAAATAATTTGCAATAGTGTAGACAGGTACAGGAAGCAGTAATGGATTCAAGTGACCAGAGAAAGGAAATCTCTGCAGTGAAGTCATCTAATAAATCTTTGAAATTCATAGAAAAGACAAAAGGAAAGGTGGCTGATATGGATTTGCCAGAATTGGAATCTGATTCTGCTGATAATATGGAGAAGCTGGAAAGTGACTCTGAACAGGATTCTGATAAGGAGTCAGATCAAGAAAGTAATAGGACTAGGCTTTAGGGTTGATCTTTTCAAGAGTTTGCTGAGTAAAGTGCTTATTACTTTGGATTTAAATTCAGTTGAGAACAGTATTAAAGGTAGTTTTCAAGGTCAGAAGAGGGCAAGCAAATTGATAGCAAAAATGACTCTTGAGATGTACAGAATCTGTTACTAGACATATTAAAAAAAGTAAAGGGAATTTGAGCGGTATCTATTGAGCCACTCATATTTGCATGTTTTCAAACTCTTAAGTTGGCAGAAGCTGAGGCTAACAGTGAGACCTCATGCCGCTCACTGAATTTGAACCTGTAACCTTTCAGTCAGCAAGTTCAGCAGCTCAGCACTTTAATCCACTGCACCACCATGGGCAGTATATATAAAAGTTAATAAAAGTTAAGGGGCAGTACTTATATTGCTTTGTATCTAAGTCACCTAGGGTTTGGTGGTTAATTTTTAAACAAAAAATTGTAGACAAATACAGGAGTATATACTGTAGCATGTAATCTAGACACAGATTTGAAATATGCTTCCACCCATAGCCTTTTGAGTAAAATATTTGTTTCCCCTGTCCTTTCTGCTTTTACTTTTGCAGCTTTTTGGTTGGTGAAGGAGCCTTCAAATGGGCAGTGGATCATGGAATACCAGCCTGTCCTCCAAGCATCATGGCAACAAGTGAGTAGATGTTTTCTCGGAATGGGGTTCTAAAGCACACAGTCCAGGAAACATTAAAATCAATCGGAATTAAGAAACATGAATATATTTAGGTATCATTGGTGCATGGTCTCACTGAACATGGTTTCTGTTTTGTTTGGATTACCTGCAAATGAGCTGTAATTGGATATACAAGGAATTATTAAATCTTCAGTCCATTTTTTGCAAACCTCTCTTGTAAGAGAAACTCGTGTAAGAATTACAAAGTGGTTGATCTTGTGTATTAAGAGGCTGAATAAAATGACTTGTCTGTATTGCACCTTCTGTTTCACACTGATGGAAACAACACTTATCTATTTTTGAGAGAATTGTGCATCCAAGGAGAAATAAAAGTAGACAGCATGTATAGTTTCAAAATCCCAATGATTTGTGTTATGTCCATCTCAACAATTTGCGAGTATGAGATTGTAGTAAGCACCTGTTCTCTAATTCTGTTACAAGTTCTCATCTCACTTGCATCATCTTGCAGCATTCTGTGAAATTGCTGGTTTACTCTTTCCCATCTATTGTAGTTTAATACATACTGTTGCACTCCAGACCAGAAAAGACTCTGTACTTAATCACCATACTCCAGTCCAAGTTAAATCAGCAAAGCAGTTTATTGAAGATTATAATAAAGCACTTCAGCAAAAATAGTAAAAACTTCAAAGTCTATATGTGTAAAAATAATCCACAAGGTTCAAGGTACAGGACTAATCCAAAATCCCAAAGCAACAGGACATCCAGCATAGGAATACAAGGAAACCAAGAAATACAAGGCAGCATAAAATCCAATACAAAAATCCAGGGACAATCCTTCAAACTAGCCGGTCTGAGTCCCTCTACGGAGGTGAGAAGATCGAGATGCAAAAGTTTTAAATAAATTTAAATAAATAAATAAAAAGAAGCATGAAACAGGAGCAAAGACATGAAACTAGAATTCCCTTAGAAAGCTTGACTAGAACTTGGTACGAGCTGTTGTCTCAATTACCAATGTTGACCAGACTGGCCAGGAAACGATCCTGGCCTCTCTAATAAAGACATGAAGTCATGCCTCCTCCCATGAGTTTCTGCTATGGGTTTCTTCTGTAATAGGTGCTGTGACCTTTGGAGGTTCTGCTGAGCAGCCCAAAATTTGCAAAAACGAAGCCTCCTATCTACCAGCTCATCATCTTACAACTCATTATTTTCTGCACCTGGAATTTCAGCCTCTGAACTCTTTCCACTAGAGAACAGCTTCTTTGCACCATGTTGATGTGACCTTCACTGACTGAATGAAGCACAGACTGCTCATTTTCAGGACTTAAAATCTCATTATAGCTCGCAGTCCCAGAATCCCCATGACCTACGTCCACATCAACATGAGTACCAGGCACAATCATGGGCTGAACTACAATACATGCCGTATTTACTCGAATGTAAAGCACATCTTTTTTGGCTTAATTGCATAGCCAAAAACGGGCTGTGCTTTACATTAGATTGTGCATTACATTTGATGGTCTCCCGAGGGGGAGGTTTTGGATGCCTCCTGAATGAGGCCAGTTGGGAACATAGTGAGGCTGGTGAAGGGGTGTGGATTCCCCTTAATTCTTGGCCCTTTGTGTATTCTGGATATGAATACTCACAAGGTGTCTTACACCTATTGAGTAATGCATTTTGATATATGAGAAGTATTTTGAATCGGTATTTTTCTTTTTTATTTGTATAGACACTTCAACCTTAAATACTATGAACAATTAGAAGGAAAACCATAGGGATACAGTGTACCCTCTCCAGAATTTCACTTTCTGATCATTATTATTATTTTTTTGCCATTGGTCATAAAGTGTCCGCAACACAAATTGACTAATTCGTTAGTAATAAATACATTAGTAATAAATACATCATAAACTTTGCCTTACTATTGTATTTCACCCAATTCATTGTCAAAGCGAGCCTGTAATAGCTGCATTGCCTGCTTCTTTTCAGTAGACTCTGTGAAACGACTCCAGAGGGTGCTGTGTGATTGGGCAGCTTTTGCCTGTGCTTTCTGAGCATACAAAAATTTCTGTCTTCCCATTATCACACAAAAATATTTTTGTTTAGGCTTTTATAACTCCGAAACTGTAATAGCTTTATTTACTGGTAGTAAGACACATCACTGAAGCTCATGACCTGTACAGTTGTTTGTGAAGTTCCGCAAAAAGATTATTTGCTGCTGTTAAGATGATTGTGAACTGTATTTATTAAAATGTAGAGTTAAACTGAATTGAGATAATGAGGAAAAGGGAAAACAGTGCTCAAGCAGATTTGTTACAGTCTTAATATTAGGAAAAAGCATTCATTCAATAATTTTCCTTAAGGTACAGATAATCATGATTCTTGAGCAGAAATACAATTTTTCAATATTTCTTTCTCAAAGGGTTCAGCAAGTGGGTTGTTGTAGGTTTTTTCGGGCTATATGGCCATGTTCTAGAGGCATTTTCTCCTGACGTTTCGCCTGCATCTATGGCAAGTATCTTCAGAGGTAGTGAGGTTCAGCAAGTAATTTCAGGAATTTTACTCAAAAATCTCACAATTTTCAAAATTTCAAAATTTGTGTCCGAATCTAGGATTTATTCCATCCAATGTTCTAGTGTGGTGATTTTGCACAGAAGATAGCATTTTCTGAGCAGGAAAAAGCACTGTTTCCCCTCTCAGATATGTCATGGACTGGCACTGTATTTGTGCCCATTGGATACTTGCTGTGGGCCAGCATCAGTCCATGGATTACCTTGTTGGTAGCACCTCACTAGTTAACCTGACCCAGCATGGAGGGTACTGTTGAGGATAAAATCGTCATTAGGAATCATGGCCATGCCTTGAGTTCGCTTAAGGAAAAGCACGATACTCATAGAGGTACTATTGAGAGGTGATTCTTTTATATCATTTGCATAAAGCAAATGAATTATGCCTAGAGAAACTGGTAAAAGCAGTCATGGGATTGCACTCTTAGTCAGGGAATCTCTTGTTCAGTAGAATCATGATATGCAGCATATGCTTTGGGGTTTTTTTTGTTTTTCAGCAAATATTTTTTCATAAATAATATAATTTTTTCATAAGTTTTTATTGAGCATTTAAAAATTGCACAAAAAGAAAAGAACAAAAAAGTGGATGATGGTGGTGGAGTTCTGCTTAGTAGATTAGAACTATACAAATGTCTTAATATGTCACCAAGGAAGAAGAAGGGGGTGGGGTGAGGGGAGGGGAGGAGAAGAGAGGACGAGAAGCCTTATATTGGTCATAATTATTACATCTGTATCGTCATCTCAAGTACTTTTATACACACTGTCTCAAGCTTTGAAAAATTCTATATATCCCAAGAACATAAAAGAACACACTCTTGTTATCCAACGTCAAAACTGGTAGTTATGTATTCCCATTTTATTGGATGTTTTTCCTGTCTTCTCTTACAAATCTTTACATTAAAAATGTCTTAATTATTCTAATAAGTTCATTTGTTTAATCCAACAATATTTGAGGTTCATTAACCCATTCCTAAAATATTTGTTCATAAACATTTTAAAATTTTAAAACTTTAAATAAAAGGTATGTTTAAGTTTGAAAGAGAAATACTTCAGTCATTTCCAAAGTGTAGTTTTTACTGAAGCAGGTGCTTTTGTCTAGATATTATTCTTCATAATTTCAATGCTGTTAAATATTTTTTAAGGACTTAGCTTAGCAGCGTTTAAGCGGAACAAGAGAAAACTAGAATTGGCAGAAAAAGTGGAAACGGATCTCTTTCAGTTGAAAAAAAGAAGACAATCAAGTGAAAAGGTTAGTACACATTTAGGAAGATTGTTGTCACCTTTGAGATATTGAGGTTCCTCACCATATGAGGGTTAAAAGCCTGAAAATGTTTCACAAGCTCTTATTTCTAAAATGAAAAATATTGTAACATTTGTACATATATTATAACAACTAAAAGGGAAAAAGACGTGTGCTGTTACAAAAAGAGTTTGGGGGCATGTTTCTGTACGTGGATGCAGGATTCCCTCTTATCCATCGCTCTTTCAGTGCTGTTCTAAAGAATTATATGGTCCTCAGGAGCAGCTTATTTTGCATGTGAAAAAAATCTTAGTGTTACTACTAGATTGCATGCAGTCCTTCAGATTCTACTTCGAAAGTTTTAGTAAGTAAAGGAAGGAAAGTGTAAGTGTAACAACATTTCTCACTCAAAGGGTTGAAAGAAACTATCAAGAAAATATAATGATTGGATCTCACCTTAATCATATTCTGAGAACATTAAATGAAATCAATGGGGCAAAGTTATATACCCTGTTGCGATTTATGTTTTTGTGAGTTTATGCACTCAGCACACCAGGAAAAGTAAAGGAAGGAAATTCCAGTTCTCTCTGTCTCCATGCACATGTGCATACAGACACTTTTTAAAAGGAGAGGAAGAACATCCTCTTCTTACTCTCCAAATTTCCTTCTCCTCCTCCTCCTGGTGCATTAATAAAATTGGATTCTGGGCACAGTGTTGGGTTGAGATATCTGTCTGGACTGAAAGAGAGAGGAATGAGAACATACCTTCCAGATCACTCTTAAAAAAAGTGGGAAGAGAAAAGATTTATGCTACTTTTTCATGTCAGGAGCGACTTGAGAAATTGCAAGTTGCTTCTGGTGTGAGAGAATTGGCTGTCTGCAGAGACATTGCTTAGGGGATGCCCAGATGTTTTACCATCCTTTGGGATGCTTGTCTCATGTCCCCACATGGGAAACTGGAACTGACAGACAGGAGCTCACCTTACTCCCCAGATTCAAACCACAGACCTTTCGGGCAGCAGTTCAGCCGGCACAAGGGTTTAACCCATTGCACCACCGGGGGCTCCTGACTGTGCTACTGATTATAGTATTTGATGATAAGGTCTTTCAGAATTCTTGATATTGAATAGTGCAGTGTTTCTTAATAAAATTGTTTGTTAAAATTCACCCATCATAGTTTTTCATTCAAATGGAAGTATGAGTTTTAAATCTTCCGTCTGACTCAATACAGCACAGTTCTCCACATCTTGAAGTTACACAGCCTTCTCAAAATGTAACAGCAACAGCAACATCTTTAATGTAAAGGATTTTGCATTCAGCCAAGTGCCAGATAATTGCAGCTAAGGGGCATACGCTAACACAGGGGTCCTCAAACTTTTTAAACAGAGGGCCAGGTCACAGTCCCTCAAAGTGTTGGAGGGCCGGATTATAATTTGAAAAAAAACCATGAATGAATTCTTATGCACACTGCACATACCTTATTTTTTAGTGCAGAAACACTTAAAACACTACAATAATTAAAATGAAGAACAATTTTAAAAATATAAATTTATTAGTATTTCAATGGGAAGTGTGGGCCTGCTTTTGGCTGATGAGATAGGATTGTTGTTGTTGTGTCCTTTCAAGTCATTACAGACTTAGCTTGACCCTAAGCGAGGGCCGGGTAAATGATCTTGGAGGGCCGCATTCAGCCCCCGGGCCTTAGTTTGAGGACCCCTGCTCTAACAGATGCATAATTTAGGCAAGGTAGGATATCCTGAGTTATGGTGTGTTTGTCCCAGATTTTTTCCTCCACTGAAACAGACACAAGGGGATAATGATACTCTCCTCTCCAATTGCATGTAGCTAGATAACACCAGAAGCTAAGTCCCTGAAATCAGAGTTCCCATGTCAGCTGCAGCTTCCAATTGGCACTTTGGCCAGGGGACAAATTTCCTGCCTCCTTCACTTTTGAGGAGTTGTTTGTACTTGGTTGTTACAAGTAGAACTGCATTGATCATGACCATGTGACCTAGCCAGGTTTTCCAGCTCCTAGTGGGAAACAATGCAAAGTATCTGAGCACTGGTTGGATATACTCCCCCTATGTTTTACCCATTGTGAAGGATGCAGCACAGCAAATGTGGCTCTAGGATCGAGGCATCAACTGCATCTATTGCTTAGATCTGAGGAGTTTCACTCATCCTACCGAAGCTTCCTACCATTATGTGTGATTAGATGTTCCCTGTGTCCTGTTGGTCTCTCCAGCTAGAAGTGGTGGATCCTCACCTTCTGATTTTCTTTTCCTTGTCTTTCTAATTGGGTTGGGTTGAGGAGACATAAGTTGATAACATTTTGAGGACAGGTTGGCATTGGGAGAAGGAAGGGCCTTGCTGGATTTTTTGTGGTCTGATAAGAGATCATTTGCAAGCAAAGTGTTGTTTTCCTCTAGCATAAAATATTAGAACCATTATTGGTGACTGCTGACTCAATGATTCTGATAATTTCTTTCCATTAGAATAAAAAAAACCCAATTGATTCAATCTACTGACATCATTATATTCCATTTATTTTTATTTTCTGTCTGTAAAATGCATGTTCATTATTTTGGGTGTTTTTTGTTTTTGTTTTGGTATACACTACCCGTCTGTACAAGAAAGCCAAAACTCCATCTGTTGGCCTGGCAACATTACTGTTGAGATTGAATAGTGATTTCTTAGAGTGATCAGTCTGAGCATGTTTGAAGGTCATTCAAGTACTTACTTTTTTCCCTCCTGGTCGATATGGCCAGTGTGATTAAAGTGTGCTGAAAGAAGAGATATCTCTATTTCAGTGCACATCAATGACTACATTGGATATTTTATTTCAGTTAGTAATTGTGATTACTTCAGTTATTTCAGTTAGTAAATGCCCAGAATTAATGAGCTAACTGAGATAAGCAGACATGCTTTTTTAAAGCAGACATCCCATCCTGTCTGCTCAAAATTCTGAACTATTTTTATTTGGTGGAGTTTTTTTTCCAGGAAAACAAGCAAAAGGTTGTATTTTTAGATTACTAGAATAGGCCTGCACAACCTGTGGCTCTCCAGCTGTTTTGACCTCCAACTCCCAGAATTCCTGTTGGACAAGCTGGCAATGGTTTCTGGGTATTGGAGGCCAAAACAGTTGGAGGGCCTCAGGTTGTGCAAGCCTGGAATAGAATATAATAGGCCTTTGGTTTACGAGCAGTAGATCCACAAATTTAGCCAACCACAAGTTCAAAGTTTTTGAAAAAAAATATTGGAAATTTAATTAATTGAGTGCCTCTACATACAGAGGGAGAAGAAGGTACTAAAATAATCCTTGCTACATAGCTTTGCACTCACCTCCACAACTAGCTGTTCTAGGTCAAAGCCTATGATGAAAACATACTGCAACAAGACAGCAGCAGAAATGGCAGCAAACCCTAGCTCTCTGTATGTGTGTCATTCTGTATGTTTGAGTGAATCAATGGATGTGTGTGTGAGCATTTCCAGCAGGAAAATAAATAATAAAATAAAATTCATATTGGGGAACATGTTGGGAATCTATGCCCTAATACAAAGTATGAGGGGTCTAGTGAGGCCGTAAACACTGGCAGTTGTCTTCCCTTGGTCTATGCCATACACAGGAAGAAATCACTGTATAATATTATATAAAAGTGATATAATTCCTTTTTGTGTAAAGGATCTTACTCATTTTACATGATATGTAGTTTGAAGGCCTCTCTTCAGGCCTTCTGGGTCAATCTAAAAACATGACTCTTCAGACAGGTCTTTGATCCTGAGTAATCAAAGGCCAATGTGATGAACAATGGTATTACTGGCCCACACTTTGATTGATTGTTACGACAGATAACTGGTCAGCAGATCCCAGTGCATTTTAGGAATGTTATAATTTTCATTTTTTAATAATTTTATTAATGAGATCTTTATGCACTGTTATTATATTTATGTATTGCATTAATACTTATGTATTGTTGTCTGCATGTGGCACGTGGAGTGCTTCTGTGAGCCACCCTGAGTCTCTTTGGGGAGATGGTGGTGGGGTACAAATAAAGATTATTATTATTTATTATTGGCTGTGATGCTTCCAAGCACTTCTGATTATTCAGTTTAAAAAATCCCAGTGGGCAAAAGTCATGAATGAGAAGTAGAGAAGATCTTGCTTCTCCAAATTGTTCCACTTTTTCTATAACGGGTGCCACTGCTGAGAGTCCTCTCTCTTGTAGATGATCTTCATACCTCTGATGGAAGATGAACATTGACAGATGATCTTGACAAATGGGTATGGAATGTGTACAGGGTGAGCAAAGAAAAATAAGTAGTCTTTTCCTGCATTGGTAGCTTGTTTACTATGAGTTCCAGTATGGTCTTCATATACAGAAAGATCTATCTCATGGCAACTCTTTGAAAATGTTTTCAATACCTTTGTTTACCCATCATGTAGGAGAATGACTCAGGAACACTGGATACTGTTGGTGCAGTTGTTGTTGATCAAGAAGGAAATGTTGCTGCCGCAGTGTCCAGTGGAGGTTTAGCGTTGAAACATCCTGGAAGAGTTGGTCAGGTAGGTCAAACCTGTGCTTGCAACAAACCAGGGAAAAAGGAGACATACCAATCATGGCCAGAGATCCTGTGGGATGATGCAGCACTTATTCTCACTCAGCCTGGAAAAAAGCAGAAAGACTGCACTCACACATACCAGACAGTTTAATCCTGGTCTCTTTCCAGGGAGGCCATTAAAGTGACACCCTCACCCATAGCAGCCATAGCTGTGTGGTCTTGGGTGCCAATTATTTTGCTTTGATTGCTGTTCTAATCCTGCATCTTGGATTTGGAACATATCCAATGTTTGTATCATCAACTATTGAAGTCTTTTCTGTAATTTCCCTTAATCTTCATCTGATATTGTTTTTTGTGAGGATTGTTAGAAACATCAGATCTGAGTCAGTAATTGGTTAGTATTTAGGTGGGAGACCAAGGGCTTGACCAAATGATCTCAGGAGCCGTATATGGACCCAGGGCAAGACCTTCCTCACCTCTGATGTTGAACCATTTAGGGTCATGGTCCTTTGCTAATAAATCTGGATTCCCACACATTTCTTCTTTATCTGACAATGTCAATTCTTTGGCTAAACGTGGTTTTATATACAAATCAATTCCATTTTTCATTTTCTTTGCCACCAAAATATATTCCTTTCCCAATTTATTACGTGTGAGATGTTTCGGAACAAGGAACGTATTTTCTTATAAGTGTCTATTACAAACAAATTATTACTATTACATGTTGTTAAGTAATGCAATATCTTCTTCCACTTTGAGGTATCCAATCCATTAATATTTCATAGTAAGTATTCGTAATAATTGGTGATAACCAATTATTCAGGCTAATTCCACAAAAACATCCTGCAGTAATCACTTTCACAATTTCTTCCTCTTCAGATGATGCTCTCTTACCCATATCATGCAGTCTTGATCTTGGCTTCTCCTTTCTTATAATCTACTTGCACATCTTTTAGATCAGTCTTCTATATTTTTTCTGGAAATTGCTTTCTTTGCATCATTGAGTTGACATTTTTGAACTTTGAAGATGAAACTCATTTCTTCCAAATATTGTCATCTGAATGGTTCAGATTCTCTGCTAGGAAATTGTTATTTCCCTTGTGCAGAATTCTGACTGGAATCTTTTTTAAAACTACAGCATCTCTTCTGTCCCTCAGTTTGTTTTCAACGTAATTTTATAGACTTCCTGAGGAAATATCAAATCTCACAGAAGTTTTGTTGTTGCAATTTTTGAGTTAATTCTGTAAACTCTTTTATCAGTTTCAACTCCTGCTCCCAGGCCTCTGTGGTCCAAGCAAAGTTTCAGAAGAGAACAAGTGGCTGATTTTGACCCCCCCCTTTTTTTTTTTGATGGAGGAAGTTTATCTGGTCAAATTTTGCTTCCTCTGGCATGACACATGACTCAAAGGCAACAATATGCCAATTTACCCCATCGAGAATGTTCCGTGAAAGCTTCCCTATATATATAAAAAACATATTTAATTGATATGATGTAGCTACATTTGCTAATATTCCAACATTATTTTCTTCTGTTATAATTAGGCTAACACATAGTTTTCCCCAAAGTAATTTTTTTCTTAGCTTACCATCCCCTAGATCTAGCAAAAAGAAAGGGGAAAATCTGTGTATCTTTATCCTTTGCCAGTTAGATCAGGCCTAATATCTGGAAGTTACACTTCTCTTATTAATTGAACAGAGATTGTTATACATACATTTGAGTATGATAACAAAAAACAAGGTTCTGCACTTATTATGTACAATGAAGAAAGGAAGTACTCCTTAAAGTATTTGTGCAGTTTGAGAAGATTTTTCTAATACTCATATGTGATTTTCTTACATGTAATTAAATATAGTTGAAGGGCGCTGCTTTCTTTGTAAAATACTATGTTTTCCTGCATTACCTGATCAAACCTCTTCTTTCTCTTTCTCTCTCTTTTTATAAAACTTTCTTCCTCTTCTGTCAGGCAGCTCTCTATGGATGTGGCTGCTGGGCTGAAAATGTGGGAATTCAGAATCCTTATTCTACAGCTGTGAGTACCTCAGGTATTTATTATTCTTACAAATATTTGACTGGACTTCGTCCTTCCTCCCAACACACAGATACTTGAATAAATTGCTGCTTTGTGTTCATGGAAGTGAATTTCTCTTGCTTATAATTGGATAGGTGATGTTGTTACTTAATCTTCAGCATATAAGACAACTTGATACAGAACAGGGGTGGGTCGTTTTGACTGACTCAGGGACCCTCTCCTTCAGGGTTATTGAGGGGGCCAGGAATGGAAAACTAAACAAAGAAGCAAAATTGGATATGACTGGAAAAGCATTTCTGGATTTGAAAGAATAAGCTCTGTGTGTGCCTGTATTCAGCTCCATGTTCCCATTTTGCCTACATCTACAGGATATACTTGAAATTCTTCTTGTTCCAATCTGAAAGACTATAGTTGCACAGAAATGTCCACTGATACTGATTTAATTCAAAAATACTGTAACAGGGCTAAATGTATGAGATTCAAGCTTCTTTTTAAGCCTATACTCTCTATTCCCCCTGCATGATCATAGAGGGCCCATGGCATCCATTGCAGTTTGGTTCCAGCATACACACACACTGTGACTATAAAAAAACTGTGGATGCATACTATGTACAGTGGTGAAGTAAAGTGATATCTCTTACATAAAATGGCAAAATCGAGGTTTGGTTTTTGAATTTTTTAAAGGGGGCAGGGGAGTTTCTAGCGATGGGTGGTTGAATCCACATATCCAGAGTCCATTGGTAATAAGGGCCAACTGTATTAGGAAATTGAAAGCTTTTCCCCATCACCATTTAACAATTATCATTTATATGTAAATCCAAAACTCTGGTTAGTCCCAACTCTGGCTTGTGGAAGCTAACAAGGGCTTTAACTGCAGTTTCAGGTTGGCTTGTTTCTGTAAACCATGATTAAAACTAGCCATAGTTTGTTCTCTCTGGGATATAATGAATAAGTCATTGTTCATTCTCGTAATCTTAAAGTTGGTGAATTTTGTGGGTGACACAGCTATAATTAAAGAGATACCTCTAGCATTGTGTCAGAACAAAAGCCATTAACTTTATATGGATGTAACACTTAAGTGTGCCTTGTTTTATAGAGCAGCTTCTTTATGAGTGTTAAGTTCTTTTTTAAGTGTTAGGCATAAAGCAGGGTATGAAAGGGCTTCCTTAGTTCTGGGTAGATGTTAGAAAACAACAGTAAAGTCAGTTACCTCACTCTCCATCTTTTGTACTTACAACACAATCTCACTGATAACTTCTATGTCCTCTTTGGCAACTGGTTTCTGTGAGGTAAGCTCAACCATGTTTTTTTTCGTTATGCTTGGATGTTCCTCTGTGGTTATTGAAACCATGGATGAGCACTGTGACCACCTGTGCCTCCCATGTCCTTTTCCTCCTCCATTGTGAGCTTTAACCTGAAACTCTCTGTTACATCTGGATCTTGGAGGAGGCTGTGCTAGTTGTGCTAGTACCTGGGCATTGACATCAGATACGTTTTCCCTGTAGTGGTGTCCAGGGCCTTCATATATGGATCTTACGGATGCTACAGTGTTTTAATGCAGAATCCACATGCGTAGTAAGGACTAATGGAGCCTGGTCTAATGATAGCAAGCAGAGTACTAGAGACAAGTTGAAGTGGGGAGCAATCAAGGGCAGAAAGAGAAAAGAAAAAAAGAACAAGCTCAATTCCTGTCAACCAGCTTACTGTGGCTGTTCTTGAGGAAGAGGTATAATAAACGTAAACTGTATTTGCAAATATTTTCATTTAGAAGAAGGTGACTTTTAACATTCTGTTTGTTGTAGTATTCTTCAAATTTGTTTATGGAGGATTTTGTTCTCCATACAAGTATTAATATTCCTATGAAGATAGAAAGTTCATTGTAATTTGCAAATGAAAATGTATGAGGAACTGGCAAAACCATCTCTGAGTACTCCTTGCCTTAGAAAATCCTTTAAAATTCATGGGGTCAACAGACAGCTTGAAAGCACACACACAAACATTTTTGTGTTTCAAATACACATTCACTGTGATTCTCTTAATATGTAGTAAATGAGATAAAGTGTGCAGCTAACTCAGAATGAAACAAAACAAAAGCCAGCCCTAGAGAAAAAAAATACATTTTCTGCTGTTTTAGAGTGCAAAAGGTTGTACAATTCTCTGGGCATCATCTTGCTGGAGCCTCAGAACAGGGATTCTTATGATTTGATCCTTTTCCCATTTACGTCTGAAGTAAATAATTCTGCCTTTAGGCATTTTGGCCTTCATTTTTCTGGAGAGGGAATTGGTTGGAGGTAATATAAATGGACCACAAAGCGATATCCAACTATTCAACAGGAGGAAAAGTACATTGAAGTCCCAAATGCTGCGGTTGAAATCAGAGTAGAAGGAAATATTGGTTTATTTCTCCAGGAATTCGTGTTTCATTTATGAATAAATAATCCATCTTTTTTGATGGTTCAGAATATGTTGCACTACTTCCTCTGTTTTTAAGTCAGTTCTGATTTCACATCTTACTTGGTGTGGTCTGTTAAGCTTGCACAGTGAACTAAACTATTGTTTTTATTGTCTGTTTAAAGCCCATGATGGTTGGTTGTGGGAAGCAGTATGCAGGAGAAGATAGTCCTTTGCCAGATCTTGATATATGTTTGCTAGTGTGAGACCCTGGAATTCTTTGTATGGTTATTAAAATCTGGATTTCCTATTTTATTTTATTATCTAGAAGTGTTGATCTACTTGTATCCTTTCCCCCCCAAATATTGCTGTAAATTTCTTTGAACATTATCTTTCTATGGAAAATGAGCAGGCAAACTGATAGTGATCATCTGGCATGGCTGTATTTATGTTCAGATAATTGTAGTTGTTTTTGCTCTTCACTTTTAAACCAGCACTGTCTGCAAGGTTAGGTGAGCAGAAGTCCATGTATGTATGTGTGTGTGTGTGTGTGCAGTGATTGTACTAACCATGTCAGTACAGAAGGGGGAAAATACTCAGATATTATGCCAAGAGACAGCATAATATTTGTGTATTCTCCCCCTTCTGTATTGATGTTGCAAGATAGAAGGTAAGTTATACTCAGCGATCATCATCTCAATTTTTGGGGTCAGTAGGCTTGCATCTGACAGCTTTTTCATCTACTTATAAGGTGTAACTCTTTGATGCAGGTGGAAAGCATCCTGTCCTTTACGTATAATACAATAAATAACTTTATTTTTAACCCACCTTCTCTCCCTGAAGGGACTCAGGGCAACTCCCATAAATGAAAATTGCAAACGTTCAGTGTCGTATACAATAATAAAATGCAAACATTAAGACAGACAATTACAACAAATTAAACAACTTTGGCTAAAAGATATAAGATATATATTGGTAAGTCCGGTATCATAGATAATTCAACTGATAAGTTGTGCCTGATAGCAGTGTTAACAAAAGATTTCTATTTTCACACATTTCTATCCTCCCAAGGGTGGTTCATTTCCTTTTTTTCAAAGTGGTACTATAAGAAGTATGTAGGAATTGTGTACTAGTATCAATGACAATTTTAAATGTTTCTGGTACTAGATCTTTATAGTTTGGTTGCCAAATCACTCGGTTTGAAGCCAGCATTTCCTGCTTCCAAATCAAACACAAAACAAAATCTCATTTGCATAACTCCATGTTCCCACATCTGTCCCCTGATTCCTCTTCTTTCCCTTTGTTATCATAAAACCTTTGAGTTTAAACTCTGTATAACACTGGATCCTTTCCCTTATGTTGCATTAATAATGATTTCACCATTCAGTGGTGGCTTCTATTAGTTGAATAAAAGAACAATTGAAGATTTAAACTAGGAGTGCAATATTTTGTAACCCAATCGTAATATTCTCGGGCACAAACTGTGTAGATGACAACAGAATGGAATAGAATAATCAGAGTATATTACATCTCAAAATATGTCATCAAACTTTATTACAGTCCATAGACCCAATTTGGTCAGCGGAAAATGTCCACAGCTGATTAATAAACCGATAAGACCACTTAAAAACAGGCCAATTATCCATAATTCGCATTCTAATTGCAAGCAGTTAAATCAGAAGACCTTTTTGGCAATTTAAAAAGATTTTCTAAATGGAGCTGCACATACATATGATTTTTTAATTGTTACTTATTTCTGGAGGCAGATATCACGAAAATTATGCACTGACCTTTTTTTTTTGCTCATCTTCATCTATAGTGTTAGCATATTTTAATAATTATTTTAATATGGCTGAAGAAAGCCAAAGGATTGGACGCTATAGATCATTGAAGGTGCTTCTGTATTCTGTTTTTTTAAAGTTAAGGTACAAGCAATAAGGTACAATCACTGAGCTCAAATACTGAGTGATATGAAGTACTGTACCAGATACATGTGTTTTTGTTTTTTAACTTCAGCTATCACAACATACTACTGTGACTGAAAAAGCCAAGATGAAAAGTGCTTTTTCAAAATAGTTGCTACAAAGAGTTTTGAAATCCTGGTGAGTGTCACTTTGGGAGAAGAGATCAAAGCTTGTGGTCTTTGTAGTATTGTGAGTAGACAACGTTTATAAGGCAACCCTTCCCCCCTCCCCGTTTAGATCCATGAGCAGCTTTGTTATTGTGGCAGAATACTGCCTGACTTTCTCCCCCATAGCCTTTTGCATATGGCTTGCAGAAAGAGGGCTGGATTTTCATTTCTCCTCGTTCAATAGGAGTTGCTTTCATGTTTGAAAATTGAAAACGCGTGTTATTCAGTGTGGTGTTTGAATGTGGATGCCCTGTGACGCACCTGCTTCTAATTTCCTGACTTGAAAGGAGAGCCCATCAAAAGAAGCAGAAAAACAGTTTCTGTGTCACATTGCTCTGAAACCCCATGCTTTACAGAGGTTCTTTGCTATGCCATCTTGGTTCCATTGATAGACAACTCTGAGATGCAGGGTCTGAATAATAAGCAACATTTCACTTTATCCTATGCTGAAACTTTTTAAGACTCTTGTTGTGGTTACTTTAAACTTCAGAAATTTGCTAAGAGGAGACTTTTGTGTAGTTGTTGGCCTTTGTGACAAATGAAGAGCAATATTTAGGGCAATAAAAGGTCATTAAACAGATAAAGATAAAGCTGCACTGGTAGCACCCAGAAGTTTTAATGCATTCAACATTTTATTGTAAATTACCAAAATATTGTTAGAATAGGACAATTGTGTGCCCTTTAAACAATTTTGTGGCTAAAGAATTGGGGCAGTTGGGGGAAGAGACACAGGATAAAATTTGAAAACATATTACACATGTTGTGGCGGTAGAAGGGTTGCCTAGCTTTTTGCAAGAAATCAAAATATAATAAGCAGCATAAAGCGACACAGTAAGCAGGAAATATGTAACTTGATCACAGGATTGTTTTTTCTTTTTTAAACTATTTATTAGATTTTTAGACGTGTAACTCAAATCTAGTAAACTGAAAAATAATAAAACTGCAGATACGAAAATTAAAAAACAAGTGAAAGAGAAGAATCAAACACAAAAATAACCCCATATCATTCCCTCCCTGTTACTCCCCTGATCAATTCCTAACAAATGAGCTCTATATCTTCTACTTTTTTCCTGGATTGGTTACCAGGCTGGTTGGAGCCATGGCTGGGTTTCAAAGTGAATCCCTCCCTAACCACTCATGAAATGAGGTGTGCTTTCTTAGTTTTTAACATTTATATCATGCTTTTCAAATAGCTTTTAAAGCAGTTTATAGTAAACTATAAAAAAGACCAGACTGGAGAAAACAAAGCACCACAAAATAACAAGTAGTAAATCTACATATACATCAACCCATTCAGCAACAAATTAACAACAAAACAAAGCAAAACATAGTAAGGTATCAAAATATAGATGATAGCCAAAAAGATATGTACAGTGATACCTTGACTTTGGAGTGTAATTTGTTCCATGACAGCTCTTAAACACTCTTATATCAAACGTGAATTTTCCCATTGAAATGTTATTAATCTGTTCCAACCCCCCCCCCCCCCCCCCCCCCGGTTTTTGTTACATGTTTTTAGATAAGAAAATGTACTTTATAAATCACAAATAATGTATAAATGCAGACTCGCATGGAGCAATGAAAAAAGAAAGATCAACATTAAAATGGTAAAAGCACAAGGTTGTGGCAAGAAAATATATTTGAGGCAACACAATGTGTGTTGGCCAGTGTAACAGCAAGGCAAAAACCTGCACTTTCACATGGAACAATAAAAAGATCAACTTTAAAATGGTAGAAGCATGAAAGTTGTGAAAAAGAACACAAAACACAAAGTAAAGAGGCAGAAGCATAATTTTCTTTATAATGTACTCATTCCAGCCTCCCTCTCTTGCTCTCTCCCCCTCTCTTCATGAAGCCAAACATACCAGAATTAAAAGCAACACAAAATCAACTAACCCAAAGTTCCGCAAAGTAGACAAGAGCAAAGCGGACAGCAATCACCCAAAGAAGACAAGAGCACGAGGCAGGGAGGTTGCTCCCTTGAAGTCGTAAAGCCCTGTATTCTGATGCTAGCACTCCCTCTGGTGCTAGCTCTTAACTCAAAACATGGCTCTTATTTCAAAGTGAAACCTGGACCAAGTGACCACTCTTAACCCAAAATCACCTTAAGTCGGGAAACTCTTAAGTTGAGGTTCCACTGTATACCATCAAGTACTCACCTTTCACTCGTGATTGTTTAACAGGCCAAAATGATTTAGGGAAAGGATTTGGTTGTTGTCTCAGTGGAAGGGAATTTCCTAAGAGATCAGCAGAACTGAAAAAGTCATTTTCTGGTTGCCATTCAATTATCTCCCTTGAAATAACCAGGGGTATATCTTACATGAAGGTCTTAATATTTAGTTAGGCTTTTATTTACTCAGGTCTCAAGGAACCAATGGGCTTAGTGGTTAAACTCGCACTCTGAAGTGTATCCGGAAACAAAGAGAGATATATTTCCAATTGCTGGTACCAGCTACTAGCTTAGTTACTGTGTTTGAATTTCTGAAATGCTCAAGTACTATTCAAAAGCAGAGCATAGAAAACACCATAGTGTTCCAACAGGAGTAATAACAAGGTGTGGACAACAGAAGCCAGGTATCACCATACTTGAGAAACGTCAGCTGAAAAACCAAACTAAAATAGTAAAAAATTCTCATTCTACTCTTGTGCCCCAGTTCACAGTTAAATGCTGTGAACATAATTCATTTGCGGGATGAGGTGTTTTTTGTATTCTGGTGATACCTGACTGTCTCTCCATCAAAATGACAGAGGCAGAAGAGCTGTTGTGGAATTTTGACTGGACTATATACGGGGTAGGATGAAAATGAATTAACTGAAATGAATGATTGAACTGTGAAGCCTAACAGGACAATTACACTACTGTTTCCAGGGAGGTGCTTTTCATCCTATTTAGATTGATTGTTTTCCTCCTGGAAAAGCAGATGCTCACTTTTGGTTACGCCTTAGTCTTTCATTGCTACTTAAAGCACGTCATAAGTTTTACTATTTTTGGGCTGGTTCAACCAGCTATTTATGGACAGAGGCAACGTGGCTGCGTTGACCTACCTTTTGGTAACCTCCCAGTGTATTACATTGCTTGCTTTAGGATTCATTCCTGAAACTTAGTGCAAAACTTGGTGCTACAGTTCTCACTTGTTTAGATTGGTGGAGCCATATTATACCAATTCTAAAAAGTGTATTGGCTCTTTGCTTCTCAGTTCATTCCAGTTGCTAGTGCTTGCTTTTAGGAAATCCCTAAATCACTTGGAAGCACTGCTGCATTAGAGCAAAGGACTATCTGTGGACATAGTGGTCAATCAGGTCCCTATGAGTAGTCTGCCAGGAGCATATGAATGCAACAGCACTCCCTTGCACATGTTTCTCAGCAACTGATAATTAGAAACATTCTCCTTTTGATACTGGAGGTAATATACAGCCTACATAATTGAGGATGTATTATTGTGGCCAGATCTAAAATCTCAAGGAATTATTCAGCTTAACTGTGTAAGCTCACTTCTAGCCAGTATTGAAATCTGGGCTTCTAAGCTCAGGCTGGGCTCCAAGAGTATGCACTAAGACTTCATGGGGAGTGTAATTCCATCTTGAACAAAAGCTGAATTCTTATTCCTTGATCGGCCTTTTGACTGACTAGGAGCAGCTTTGCTTTCTGTGGATTAAGTTTCAATTGGTTGCTCTCATTCAATCCATTTTTGATAGTGGATACTGTTTTAGTATCAAAACAGCTTCATTTGAATGGATTGGAGAGTAGGAAGAAAATAGGATATTTTCAGCATACTAGTGACACTCAGTCCAGTGCTCTGGACAAGTTACCTCAGTAGTCTCATATTACATCCATATAAACAAAAATATAATGTTCGTTTGTGGGATTAACATAACTCAAAAACCACTGGATGAATTGACACCAAATTTGGACACAATACACCCATCAAGCCAACGAATGCCCATCACCCCTAAGCACACACACACACACACACACACAAAACCCCAGCTGAACAGACTTAAAACCCAAAAAATACACCATATATACATATACACATGCACACACACATACATATCCACGTACATACATATGTACACACAAATATGCATATAGACATGCACACACATATACACAATATGCATGTAGTATTGAGGCCCCCATCCTAGCCTCCCAAAGAAAGGAATTTCAGGGACTGGGGCAGCCACTGGAGAGCCATATCACGTGTCTCAAGTAATCATGTCTGTGAAAGCAGTGGGATTGAACTGTCTCTTGAAGATATCAGGGCTAAGGTAGAGCTCATCTGGGGAGATATCATCTATCAATAAGCTGGACAAAAGTCATACAGCACTTTATTAATCATAACTAACATTTGAATTCTGCCCAGAAAGAGATTGGCAGCTGGTGAAGAATATTATCTTTGTGTGTTTTTCTGATGCCGACTGGATTAACATCTGGACAGCAGTATTTCTATGTTAGATTACCCAGAGCTCTAAATTTAGCAAAAAAAAATTGTGTGTGGCTCAGTTGTATTTAAAGCTCTTGTAAAGAAGAGAGGGATGCATTCCCACTCTCTCCTCAAGCTATTTCCCCCTAGCCAAATTTTAGCACCAAGAATGACTGGAAAAGCACCTATAAAGTATACTGGGTTGAAGGACTGATGTCTACCTGGTAAAGAAAAGACTCAGTCAATGTCTCTACACCCTTCTGCATTTTAAATTACATTTTGTATATATGTTGAAAGACATAGTAACATATAACTGTGACTACCACATTGTTACACTAGAGCCCTAAAACACGTTTTCACCACAAACCACACTCTGCCCAGGCATATAGTACTAATCAGTCTTTTTTATATAGTTGCAACGGAACACGTAGTGTGTTCAGTAAAAAGTTTTTCTTTAATTATTCCAAGGTATTTTTTTACATTATTTAGTATTGTATGTATATTGACAATTAAAGGAAGAATAATTTCCTTGTAAAACTGTATATGTGTGACATGCAGTGCCTTGATAATTTAACTGCATTATTACCCACCATTTTGAGATTTATGGTTTATTTATAGATTAACCTAAATTGAACTTTACTACCTACAACTTTTTTTTCAGAATGGGTATTATTTTAAAATCAGGTTGAAACTTTGTAAATATTTCTGTTATCTTTCTAAATCTCTTCATCAATAAATAAAATAAATTAAAAAAGTATCTTCCCGGATGATATTTCCCGAGCTGTTATTCACCTTCCCAGTGGCATTTTACTCTTGCGTATTTGTATTACTTTAGTTGCATTTTAGTATACATTTGTAATTATTTGATATTTATAATTTAATTGTATTCTTATTTTGTTTGTTAGCTGCCCTGAATGTCTATAAGCACAGGAAGGGTATAAATTGATGTAATTATTCACCTACGTTCCATGGCTAGACTTTAGTAGTGTGGACTCATTGAATCAATTGCTTCATTCTTAGTCACTTATATAAATCCCAGTAATTCATTGACTACTGTAGCTGAAATTAGCAACTAGATATGGGCCATTTGAGAAGTCGAATGGAAAACGCTGCCAGAAGGGGATGTCTGAAAAAAATATTTTTAAAGAAACGTAGTTTTTTAAATATGTATGATTCTTTTGGAATCTCACCTTCATATCTCGCAACAACAATTGATATTTAAATGATATAAAGAGAAGGAACAGGTACTGTTGATACTGAGTATATGTTACCCATTATAGATATTACATTCTTCCTTGTCTTGGAAGGAAGTTTTTGGAACTTCTCCAAATTCAGAGGACTATTGTAAGAAAAATATAGGGCAATATAGGCGTCTAGATAAACCTATTTTGACTAGATCTCATTTAGGTACCATTGCAAAAACATCTCCTCTCTTTCAAACCAAAGTACCATAGATACTTGAGTATAAGCCGAGTTCTTCAGCTCTCTTTTGGGCTGAAAAGGCCCCTCCTGGGCTTATACTCAAGTCAAAGTTATTTATCATTTTACTGGATGATGATGATTATTATTACATTTGTTATTTTACTCTAATTATGATTACAATTGCATTTTTATTTTACTCATTGTTATTATTACATTTAATATTTTTCTGTATTTATTGTTATTATAACATTATTTTACTCTTTATTATTACATTTTTATTTTACTCTCTTTTTATTATTGGAAGGATACATAAGCATGTTTACATTGAAAGTTAGAATAATGATTTAATCAGAGTTGGAGAGTCTTATCTCAAATTACAGTTTGATGTAAATATTCAAAAACATTTAACCTACTGATGCCTCAATTAATGTAATTTTATTGGTATCATTTTTATTTTGAAATCTACCAATAGCTGCTGCATTTCCCACCCTTGACTTATACTCGGGCCAATAAGTTTTCCCAGTTTTTTGTGCCTCGGCTTATATTTAAGTTGGCTTATACTTGAGTGTATAAATTGTCCTGTTCTTCCCTACTTTCTCTCTGTGTGATCACACTGTGCCCACCTAGTGATTATTAAAAACACTCCTTAAATTTGGATTTTATCAAAATTAAGAGGAAAAAAGGATAATCACAAACACTTCTCCATTCAGCAGCCAGCTGCTGGTAAAATCAGAGGGTGTATCCTTTCTGCCTAGCTATGCTCTCCAGTGCCTTAAAGTCTGCCAAGAAACTTGGAAATGAATGCACTGGATGCATCTCAGCTGGCACACCTTTACCACTTGATCCATAAAGGTCTCTTTCACACTACACAAGTATAGCACTATGATTTCACTTTTAACTGCCATGGCTCCTTCTTGGGGAATCTAGGGAGGGGCATTTAGAAACCCTCCACCAGGAGCTGCTTTGAAGCCTTTGACCAAACTACAAATCCCAGAATACTACAGGAAACAGTCATGGCAGATAAAGCGATATATATGTTTGTAGTGTGTAAGAAAATAATATTAACAGTCAAATACATTCATGGGATCATGGCTCTGCAGCATCTAGTTTGAGAAACAGGTTTACCTTAAGTCGGAGATAAGTCTGAGATAAGAGCATGCTATATTTGAGAGCAGTGGATAACTGCCAACTGTCATGTTGAAAAAGATGACTTTCTTGTGATGGAATGAAGTGGCATCTTTGTGCTATAGGCTGCAAATTGGCAAAATGTAACTTCCCCCTATTAATGATTTAGTTTGAGCTGACTCAAATTCAGTGACTGTTCCAGCAAAGATACGACTCTGCTTTTTATTAAGGCACAGTTCTGGGGTAACCTAACCCTTTAAAAGATGAATGTGGCCAAGTAAAAACCTTAATTAACAGGTGCTGGGTTAACCACATATGTATAACTAGGCAAGGCGCCATCAAAGTACTACAGCATTGCCCAATATCCCCAGTAATTAACATTTTTCCTTCATCTCCTAAAAGGCTGTCAGGTAACACTTCACTTACGTCATTCTAGCATGCAAGAAGAATTTTAAAAGTGAGTGAGAGTTCTTGCACCTTTTCAGTGGTTTGTTTTTGTTTTGCATTTCAAAACTTCCTTGCAAGGATTTTTTTCTAGAAAAAAACCCTTTGAGTTTCGTGCAAAAAACCCGTTTTTTGCATAATGCCTCAACACTTTTGTGCAGAAACCTGTGTAAAAATTGATGAGTGTTCATGTTTTTGGAGACCCAATTTTGAGAATTAGGAATGCTGTTTGAGATGGCTGAAAGACTAGAGAAGAAATCAGAAGTGGTTTTGGTTTATTTGGATACTTGAATGGACTTCTGGTCACTTCTGCTTTGAGATGCAAGGACTAGTGTTCCCCTCAGGAAATTCAGTATCAGATCAGGCATATCAGAAAAGTATTGCAAAGACAACGTATTAACTAAAATAGCACTGCAGCATCAAGTATAGAATATGTTGTTGTGAGAGTTATTGGGAATCTTTTAACCTATCTCTCTATAAGTTAAAAGTATGCATATTTGTGTCTCTGTTTGTACCACAAAGGCTGTTGCTAAGTGACAGTGGCCCATCTGTGATGTCTCTGGGAAAGAAAGGTGACGTGTATAAGGGGAAGGGAGGAAGGAAGGAAAAAGCCAAAAAGAGAGCCATGTTTACATGGAGACATTGTGAGGTAGGCCCATGCAGAGCTGGAGAAGGGAGAAGGAAGAAAGGGGAGCAGAACCATAGCTAGAATTTTTTTTGGGGGGAGGGGAGGAGTTTGATTTTTTTTAACGACTCATGAGAAGTAGTTCCATAACATAATAATTTAATAGTATGATTCATTATATATTTTATATAGACTTAATTTAATCCATTTTCTCATCTCCTTCATGGGGCTTCAAATCCCCCCCATGCCTTAGGCTTAGCCTACCAGTTGTGGGTGGGCCAACTTGGTTGCTTCCACTATATCAGCTATTGCTGCAAGTAATGACTGTGAATAAATTGTCAAAATTTACTTGAGATAGTGCTTGCAGTTCTGGAGGGACTTGTTTAATTTTAGCTTCTCATAGACTTAGCAGGGGGATCTGGTTAACCAGTTAAAATTCATGAGTAAACCAGCTTTTTTTAACCTGAAATTTGGGGGGGGGGGTTGAACCCCTAACCCCCCTCCCCTTGACTACAGCCCTGAAGAGGAGGAAGGAAGGAAAGAGAAGGAAAAAGATACATGAGAAGTGGGGGGGGGGGGGGGGGGGAGAGAAAGGAAGGAAGGAAGACAAAGGAAAGGGGAAATGGTATGAGAGGAGGGAAATAAAGCTACGGGACAGCAATGGGGAAGTGAACTCCAGTCCCCCTTTTTCTGGCAGACTCCCCAATCTTTGAGAGCAGATTTTGGAGGTGCTTAGAGGGTGTTTCAGGAGTGGGGTACTCTTTTCTCCTGAATAAATCTCTTCACTGGAAGATGGGCATCACTGGGTGTCACCTTGATTGTTTAAGTGCATTGTTGGTCTTACTTATTATTCAGCTTTCCAAAAAGTCTTAAAATTTAAAGTTTGATTTTGTGTAAATAAAAGGAAGATTGTCAGGCACTCATGTTTTGGTTCTTAACTCTTGAATACGCAAACATTTGCTGGATTCTCCATTATTTGTATTTGAAATAACCCATACTATATTGTGGGGAACAACCCTGAATGCCTGTTGTACTTCTGTATTATTTTACTGCTTTGTAAGTTTCAATGCAACGAACAGGGGAGTGGGTGGATTTGAAGAGGGAAAAGCTGTTGAAACCCCCCCCCCCAAATTAAGATAGCTCAGTGTTAACTGTGCATATTTATGTGAACTATAACTTGTGGTTTGTTTAACATAGGTTGTGGAGAGCACCTTGTGCGGACCTTACTGGCCAGGGAATGTTCTTGTGCTTTGCAAAATGAAGATGCTCATCAAGCTCTGCTGGAAACTATGCAAAACAAGTTTATTAGTAAGTACACGATATGTTCTCACGATGCTGATGTCTTCCTAGATTTTTTTTTCCTTTGGTGTCAGGAGCGACTTGGGAAACTGCAAGTCACTTCTGGTGTCTTCCTAGATATCACATGGAACCTAGCTTCATTCTCTTCTTTGCACAGTTTTCCTCTGTGTGTCTGCACCCTCCTCAGCATCATATCCTGTTAATATCTTGTTTTTGATTGGTAATTGATATACATATTCGTAAAAATCAACATGCTTTGGAACTAGTGCTGCACTCATTATTGATTTTAAATAATGATAAAAATGCACCTTTTTATTATATCACATCAGTTTTTGTGTAGTGTAGTCTACGTCTGATGCATGGATTCTGATCCATGCAGACGTACGCTCTGATTAAATTATTGTCTGTGTATGTGTGTTTGCATGCATATGTTTCTGCTTCCTTGGTAAATTATTGGACTGAGGAACCAATACAATAAATCAGATCTAGATGAGAACATAATAAAAGCTCTACTAGGTCAAACCAAAGGGCTATCTAGGTTCCCAACAGTGTGGCTGAATGCTGGTGGAGGCACAAACCAAGACGTTAGTTTTATGAATATTTTGTTTGGCTTGACTAGAAACTTGATCATATCCTGAGTAATATGCCTCCCTCCAAGGCATATAACAATTTCACATTTTTTTCCTGTATTTTTCTAAGAAGGTTTCTGACAGGGATGTTTATGCCTTTGTAGCAGAAGACAAGCCTTTCAATGATGATGACTTATACAACATTTTAGTTAAAATATTAAAAGGGAACTTTTTATGGACAGTGTAGTTCAATATTAATGCTGTTAGAGTTATGCCATCAGGTCCTAAGAAGCCCGAAACCCCAGCATGTGGTTTGCTAAAAGCTGTCATTTCTTGGAATAAGCCCAGCTAACGTTTTGCAAATGTATACCTAAAAGGTTATGCAAAAATCCTGGGCATATGCTGAATAGCCCTTTTCTTAGAAACTTTCCTGCTGTTGATTTAAGTGATACAAAAGTTTGCTTGAGCTGTAATGTATGATGCAGGTTTTCCTTCTCCTATGAAATAACTGTGAATAAAGTAGGTTAATAGTCTGTTCATGACAGTATGACTTGCTCACTTCATCTTTTTTATTTAAAAAATAGCATGCTTTGTGGTCAGATTAAAATGTCTAATATAATACTATTAGATCTTTCCAGAAATAATAGCTTGGCAGAAAAAAAATGAAAAACATTAGTCTGAACTGAAAATGAGGTTACTTCTGTGAGGTTCATAGGCAGTAGAATTTGGCTTTTGTCTATCCTTTGATAGGATGCATATGTTTGTTCGGTTTGAGCTGTAAGAATACCTTTTGCTATGTGGGAGTTTTACTAAAGTTTTAAGATTTGTTTTAAAGAAATAATGGATGATGAGCTAATAAAGTAATAGCTGTCTTTCTTTATTTGGGGAAAGTATATCAGCATTTCAACACAAGGGATTCAGTAAGCTATTTATTATTATTTATTTATTTGCGATATTTGTATACCGCCCTTCTCAACCCCGAAGGGGATTCAGGGCAGTTCACAGTGTTGGCAGCAATTCAATGCCATCGACAAAACATATAATTGACCCTCCCCTAATAAAACATTAAACATTATTAAACACATCACATAAAATAACATCACCTATCACACAGAGACATAGCCTTATATACCTTATATATTCACTAGAGTATCTACCTGGTGTTGCCAAGTGTCAAAAGGGCTGCTTCCTCCCTGCTTTCATCCCTTCTTTCTCTCCCTATTCCCTTTCCTTTCCCTTTCTTCCCCCTTTTTTGTTTCTTCTTCCTCCTTATCTTCCTCTCATACACATGTCATCTTCCTTTCCCAGTGACATCACAGAGGACCCACTTCACCTAGCAACAGGTGACCTCACAAAGGGCCTCTGGATGGTCACCTAGTAGCACCCTTGGTAGTACAAACAGACATAATTTTACATATGTGAGTGTGTGTATCTTTACCTCATGCATAAGTTAAGGGCAGTTTTTGGGACACAATTAAAAATATGTATATGACCCAGGATCAGGCTAGAATATAACTTTGAGGCATTCTGTGGGAGGGCTCTTGGACAGTTATTCAGATTTAAGAAGTATCCGACACCCATATTCTTTTAAATTAAACCTTTCTTGTAAAATGCCAGTTTCATAATATATGCTTCGTCAAGTAGGTAGATCTTTGAGGGCAACAATGGAAATTTGCTTAATTGTTAAGAACAGGGGTCCTCAAACTAAGCCCTGGGGGCTGGATGCGGCACTCCAAGGTCATTTACCCGGCCCTCGCTCAGGGTCAACCTATGTTTGAAATGACTTGAATGCACACAACAGCAACAACAACAACAACAACAACAACAACAACAACAATCCTATCTCATCAGCCCAAAGCAGGCCCACACTTCTCATTGAAATACTATATTTTATATTTGTTGAAATTGCTCTTCATTTTAATTATTGTATTGTTTTTAAGTGTGGTTTTTTTTTTTTTGCACTATAAATAAGATAGATGCAGTGTGCATAGGAATTCATTCATGTTTTTTTCAAATTATAATCCGGCCCTCAAACAGTTGAGGGACTGTGACCTGGCCCTCTGTATAAAAAGTTTGAGGACCCCTGGTTAAGAATATTGGATGAACTACTTTTAATATTAGAAACTACATTTGCCCTTTTTAAAAATATGCTTGTATAGTTTTGCAAATAATGGCCTGTATGTGTGAGTGCCTCTTTCTAGCCTTATATTTAGGTATGTGTACCTGCATATCACAGTGTGGGGAAAAAATGTAAGATGGGAGAGATCATCGTTCACCAGGTACTTGGCTGGGATGCTTCTCCATATTCCCTTGAGCCAAGTGTTGTGCAGATAACCTCAAAGCCAAGCAGAGTTTGGAAACAAAGACATTATCCTTGTTAAGTTACATAACAATAACTCAGAAGTGTCTCAACAGATTATATTTTCTTTTTATGATCACTGCATGTGTCCTCCTTTGAAGAGATTTATAACTCAGATGTCTGCAGAAATGGTAAAAAGAATTTATTTAAAAAATTACCAAAACAGTACTT
The DNA here is from genome assembly GCF_025583915.1 of Anolis sagrei ordinatus. Classification (NCBI taxonomy): domain Eukaryota; kingdom Metazoa; phylum Chordata; class Lepidosauria; order Squamata; family Anolidae; genus Anolis; species Anolis sagrei. Next base: position 207,699,389 of record NW_026844366.1, on the reverse strand, counting down.
ATCCTTCAGGGAAAGGGAATTAACACTTGCCAGAAAAGCTACACCACCAGTTTAGTTATTGAAAGAAATGGAAGAGAAAACTGTATGTGTCCCAAGTTTCCAAGCTGACAGATTCTAAAGAGCAGGAGAATATTCATTTGTCAGAGAAATTGCAACTATGACACATCATCTGTAAGAACTAAACCTAGCAATTAATCTTAAAACACAAAACGTTTTGCTGCCTGAAATGGGGTACTGCAAAATCTGGATTTGTGGGTGACTTTTATAATAGTCCATATGATAGGACCATGTCCTCTGCTGTAGTGTAAAAGCAAGGTACAGGATGAGTAGTATGGCACATATAGCTCTGTCCTCCAACAACGGAGAGTGGTGACTCTTCCACAGTGTCTATTGTTGCCTTTCACTCACTAATCATGCTGTCAGATGTTCCCCTCAAAACTGTTGACCATAGAATCCTTGCATTACTTTGAACAGTGTAAGGCAGGAATGGAAATTGGGCCAACTTCCGGAGATTATTGTTCTGTAACTCCCAGCATTCCTGAATATTGATTATACGGATTAGGGATGCCTAGCATTGCAACCCCCTCCATCTGGAGGGTCACACCATCTTGTGTCGGATGTTTAGGTCTTTTTAGAAAGATAGTATTTGTTTTGGACACCCTCCATTCACGTAATCAGAACAGTTAGGCAGTAGATTTTGTGTGTTGTGAAAGGGTAGCTATTTGTTTATGTGGTCATCATTTACTGCCAGGAATAAGGAGAGATGTCTGGGAAAATTTCTACATGATGTTCCAAAGTAATTTGACTATCTCTGTCAGTGTACTATGCACATTGATTTAGGACAGTGGTTCTCAACCTGGGGTGCCCAGAGGTTTTTGGCCTACAACTCCCAGAAATCCTAACAACTGGTAAACTGCCTGGGATTTCTGGGAGTTGTAGGCCAAAAACCATCTGGGCACCCCAGGTTGAGAATCACTGATTTAGGAGGATAGGTAATACTATTTGTCACCTCACCTCAGGCAAGAAATGTCTTATGCCAGCCCAACAGTCAGTGAAACCATTGTCACCATGTTCTAAGAAGTAGTAAGTCTACCTTGACTGGAGTGTTGTGTGGCTTCCAGGCTGTATGGCCGTGTTTTAGCAGGATTTTCTCCTGGTGTTTTGCCTGCATCTGTGTTTGGCATCTTCAGAGGATCTGATGGGTTTTTTTTCTGTATCAGAAGGGGCTTGAGAAACTGCAAGTTGCTTCTGGTGTGAGAGAATTGGCCACCTTCAAGGACATTGCCCAGGGGATGCCTGGTTATTTTTTGTTTTTACCTTCCTTGTTGGGGGTCTTCTCTCATGTCCCCGCATGGAAAGCTGGAGCTAACAGAGGGAGCTCATCCATGCTCTCCCTGGATTTGAACCTCCGACCTGTCGGTCTTCAGTCCTGCCGGGACAAGGTTTAACCCATTGTGCCACTGGGGGCTCTGATCTGATGGTGGTAAAGCAAGTGGTGTGTGTGTGTGTGTGTGTGTGTGTTTATGTGTGTGTGTATGTATCTGTGTGTGTGTGTGTGTGTGTATCACACACACATACTTACACACACACCTGTGGAATGTCCAGAGTGGGAGAAAGAACCAATGTCTACCTTGACTGTTTCTTTGATGGTTCACTAGCCTCTGAGCATTCTGACATCAGAAGTGATGAGAAGTCATTTAATAATTATTTCCTGTATAATAAAAAGTATCATTTTTCTAAGATAACCCCATTGGAAGCATGGGATTCTAGAGGTGGAAGAGATTTTTACTTGTTATCATAAGATGTTGCATGTAATATAGCTTGCCAACCTGCTATACATGGGACTGAACAGAGGCAGAAAGTTGTAAACCTAATTGTTAATTTCTAACTGTTGGTCTCCTAAGCATATCATGCCTAATAGGGCAATCCTCTCCAATCATATTATTTAAAAATGTAGTGGTTTCTCCTGCTCTTTTGTGAGCTAGGCAAGAAATTATCACTTTTTAAAAGTTTGACAGGAAAAGAAGGAAATGTGAACCAGTAGGAAGGAAATAGAATATTTAGTTTTTAAAGTATTTTTTAATGGTAAAGGCCACTTGAAAAATACAGCTAACAAGCAAGTGAATGTTTTTAAAGAAGAGGATGTTTACATTTCTTTAAAGGATTCTGAGAGTACAAAATGTTTTAAGATTGTAAATATAGAACACACGGCATATTGAAACATGTGCAGGACCAGGCACCTTTTCCAGCATTATCATGGGCACACAAGTGAATTTTTAAGAGAATGGAAAGTCCTTCATCATTTTTGTCCATGAAACTCATTAGGTAGTTTGAAGTCTTCAGATTATGAAATTTTAGAATCCTATAAAATCCTAGTAAAAAGTACATTTTGTTTTCAGTTGTGACCTAGAAACACTGACACATGCATCCACAGTATGAAAGCTGAAAGGGGGGGGGGGGGGGAGAAAGCCATTGAGTAGGAGAGCAATTTCTTCCAACTCCCTTCCCCTCCAAGTAGGTCTCAAACCCCAAGCCCACATGATTTGCCGTACCCCATTGCTTGTTGCCATGCAATTGAACAAGCCAAAAAACTTGATTTTTGGATCACTCTAGTTAACTGAATTTAAAAGCTTTTTTCAAGATGAAAATCTGATTAATAAGCTCCACGATATAACTGGCACCAAAAATTACTGGCAAGCTTCTCTGCCCCCCTTGGGCTTTTGCCATTAAAACACTGCGTTGTGCAATGAAGAGCTTCAGTTATGTAAAAGCCTTGCTATGTAGAAATGTCTCTATGTAATAGTAGATAACACTTAAACAAGCACTTTCTTGTTTTTCAAATGTTTGTACATACAGTCCTCATGAATACAAATCAAATTTGTGGTTCAGTTCAGTTTCCTTGGAAGTTTTACTAAGAGACAAGTGAGTTAGACTTACAGGCTATTGTGGGTTGCCTTTTAAATTGGGCTGGAGAGAAGCCATATCAGAAAGTTCTTATCTGATCATTGCCTTAGGAGCCTCTATGGGCTGAGACAATATAGACATTTCTCAAAGAAATAAGTCCAGACACCAGTGCTGCTCTTGGTACAACAGGAAGCATTTGGAAGTTAACTGTACGTGGGAAAACTTTTAATTTTGCTTCTGCAAATTAAACTACATTTAACTCTCCACATTCATTGGAGTTAGGGGCACATAGAATCATAGAATCATAGAATCAGAGTTGGAAGAGACCTCATGGGCCATCCAGTCCAACCCCCTGCCAAGAAGCAGGAATATTGCATTCAAATCACCCCTGACAGATGGCCATCCAGCCTCTGTTTAAAAGCTTCCAAAGAAGGAGCCTCCACCACACTCCGGGGCAAAGAGTTCCACTGCTGAACGGCTCTCACAGTCAGGAAGTTCTTCCTCATGTTCAGATGGAATCTCCTCTCTTGTAGTTTGAAGCCATTGTTCCGCGTCCTAGTCTCCAGGGAAGCAGAAAACAAGCTTGCTCCCTCCTCCCTGTGGCTTCCTCTCACATATTTATACATGGCTATCATATCCCCTCTCAGCCTTCTCTTCTTCAGGCTAAACATGCCCAGCTCGTTAAGCCGCTATGTGAAGCGGGGAAGGGGAAATGTGAAATGTTTCTTGTCTTCTAACCTGAGAAAATGCTTCTCTAGACAACATTTTTTATTGATTAGCCAGTTGGCCTTATCAAAAACAGACAGTGCAGACACAACATACAACATACATCTAGTCCTCTTAAAATAAAATACAAATATACAGATATCCATAGATATATGCATCAACTATCCTCGTCTCCCCTGCACTGCACCCCAATCTGATCTATGTACTGCTTCTCTAGACATTTCTTGGTCCTCTAATATAACTTTATGGACATCTTACACTGCAAGGTGATCATAGATTTGCACCACCTGACATCTTTCGGGAAGTAGCCAATAATGAAAGGACCAAGGCAGTGACATCTTCGGCCCATCTTCTGTTCAGCATGCCAACGCCTTAAATCAAGAAACAGCTTTCTAAGATCTACAGAGATGCTCGCAGGAACACCTCAGCAAGTAAGAATCCAAAAGTGGCAAGTCAAAACCCGGAACCTCAATCCATGGCTTAGCTGATACCGAGAAACTCCCTCCTGGGCACACAGAAGACTGGGTGACTTGGAAGGAGTTAAACAGACTGCGCTCTGGGACCACGAGATGCAGAGCCAACTTTAAGAAATGGGGCTACAAAGTGGACTCCACAACATGCGAGTGTGGAGAAGAGCAAACCACAGACCACTTACTACAATGCAGCCTGATCCCAGCCACATGCACAATTGAGGACCTTCTTACAGTGACTCCAGAGGCACTCCAAGTGGCCGGCTTCTAGTCAGAGAAAATCTAGCATAATGCCAAGTTTCTTTAAGCCGCCACGAGTCCCTTTTGGGAGATGGTGATGGGATATTGTTGTAGTTGTTGTAGTTGTTGTAGTCGTCGTAGTTATTGTTATTATTATTGTTATTATTATTATTGATTTCAAGATGAAAGGGAGCACGATTCACCATCTTATTGTTCCCTCTGGTATTTGGCCATAAAATTTAACAAAAGTCTAAACTGGAAAATACCTCTGGATCATAATTTCAAGAACAGCTCAGATGATTTGGGGTTCTAGTATTGAAATGAAGACAGATGTGGTGAACCCACCAAAATACATTGCAAAAATTGTCACCTTAAAAATATTAATTTTGGAGTAATTGCAGTAGCTGCATCGTTGAGTCTTCGCAACTGATTTTTCATTACAGTTTTCTAGAGATTTCTAATAATTTATCTGTACTATTTACAGTAGCAATAAGAATTGATGGGTTGATTGCTTAATAGATTTGAATTGTCTACATATAAAGTGCTCAGAACTCTTGTGCAAAAAAAATCTTTTGGTTCAAGATTTTAAAAATGATCAAAAAATAGGGGACTAAATAAAAAGATAAAAGAAGGATATATATTCATTCTGAAAAAATAGACAAAATGGTTGCCAATTATACACAGAAAAATAAAAATTTAGCAAATGTGTGATCAAAGACTCTTTGGCCTTCACTGGTTTGTTACATTTGCAATTAATCGTGTAGTATAATATGTTTTTGTCATATTTAAACCATAAAATACTTCCCACATTTTAAAATGTATGACATTAATTGCAAATCATAAAAAGAATACTTTAATTTTACGTGACTAATTTAAAAATAATTACAGCTTCTAGTATAGCACCTTTTAAAAATTATGTTTTGACTATTAAAAGAAACATTTGTCAGACAGTTGTTTTCTGCTTCCTTGCTAGTGTTTTTCCGGGAGTTTTGAGCATGTGGGTGAGACTCTTCTCTCCTCTTCATGTGTACTTCTCAGGCCCAGTACTGTGTTTGCTACACAGCCGACAGTGAAACTCCTTGAGATTTGATGCTGATGCTGCAGCATTGGGAGTAACATTTAATATCTATCTGCTGTCACTTTTTTCACATTTTTCTTAGAGGACAAGAAATCTTGGACATTTCCCTTAACGGATTGTCTATCTCATCTAATCTAGACATCCACCCCTGTCAATCTAATCTTCCTACCATGGTATTTACACAGTTCACTTATTAGCAGTGTTTTGCGTTGCTATAGCTTCCTGAGCACTTCATGGACGTTCTTAATTTTTAGATCTGTGAAATCTCAAGTTACAGCAGTCCTTGACATGAATGGTTCAAGTTGCCTGTAGACAAGGCTGGATTAAGTTGCTGAGGAGTTAACACCTTTAGGGGCTTCATTGACACAAATGCTTTTTTAAAAAGACATCCAGATTTGTTTTGTTTATATTTTGTTGACATCTGAGGCTGTAATGCAATGGATAAGCATAAAGTTGCTTCACTAATGTCATTGTGATTGTGCTTATCGTAATTTTATATTGTTATGTATTCACATGTTTTATGTAATTATGATGTTGTTTATTGTTCGCGTTTTCGGTTTGCATTTTTGGTTTTACTCTGTTGTAATTTGTTGTTTGGGCTTGGCCTCATGTAAGCCACTCCGAGTTCCCATCGGGGAGATGGTGGCGGGGTATAAATAAAGATTGTTGTTGTTGTTGTTGTTGTTGTTGTTGTAATGTGTCAGTGTGTCTAGTAACTTCGAAATGAAATTCTCCTGACATTGTGATTAGAATTTTTCAAGTTTTATTCCACTGTTGTTGATCTTAAGGATTTCTTTCTTTTTTTTATATATAATCTTTATTCAGTTTTTCAAATAAAACAGTTAAAATATAGTTTTGTAGCAGGGGCTACCAATAAGAGAGATATAGAGTATGTGTATGTCAGTTCCCCGGAATATGAAATGATAAAGTGACTAAAAGATAGTAGAATAGATAGCAATAAAGATAATGAAATAGGGAGAGAAAGAAAAGATAAAGAAAAGATATAAAGCCCAAAAGCCCCAGATAAAAACAGCGATAACAAAAGAAGAATAGATTCTTGCTTTTGACTTCCCGAGGTTTTCATAGGGTCTTCTCTGTCGTTCGTCTACCCTCCTTCTCCTCTTCTTCCCTTTCTTCTCTCCTCGTCTTCTTTCTCCTCCTCTTCCTTCCCTCCAGCTCTTCTTCAGTTATGTCAGGATCTTTTTGTTCCTTTGTTTGAAATAATCCATCACCTTTTCCCAGTTTGTTTCCTTCATTTTTATTCCTTTGCTTCTTGTTATTAGAAAGGTGAGCCGGTCCATATTTCTTACTTCCAAAATTTTTGTCAGTCTCTCATTTTCGTCTGGAATATCTTCCTGCTTCCATCTTCTAGCATAAGTTATCCTTGCTGCTGTTGTTATCATAAACAAGATCTTATCAATATTCTTTTCTATTTTCAAATCGTGGATCCCTAGAAGAAATAATTCTGGTTTCCATGGTATTTTGATTTGTAGCATTTCTTGTAATTCTTTTTGGACTTCCCTCCAATATTTTTTAGCCTTTTTACAGGTCCACCATGTATGGAAATACGAGCCTTCTTTTTCTTTACATTTCCAGCACCTTGTGCTGGTGCTGGTACTACTATTGCTCGCCCCCAATTTTTTCGGCATTATATACCATCGATGCGCCGTCTTAAGCCAATTTTCTTTCATATCAGTGGCATAGCAGTATCTTAGCTTTCCTCTCCAGATTTCTTCCCATTCCTCTTGCTTAATATTTCTTCCAATATTTTCGTTCCACCTTTTTTTGTAGTTTTTTTGGTAGTTTTTTGTAGTTTTTTTCTTTCTTTCTTAAAAGTTGCCCCAAGTAGTGTAACATTTTTTCCAGCACTACATTGAGAAATCCCAATGGGTTTCAAGCACTGCAGTTAACAACAAAGCAAATTTTAAATTACTTTTTAAAAGGAGCTCTTAAGCTCTCTCTATTACATCTTAATTGGTGGAAGGCATGCATTTCATCAGTTCTACCATGTTACCATGTTACATCAGAGTTGATCCATTGGTAATTCTGGTGTGTGTCTTCATAGTAAGTGACTTGTATATGATGTATATGATGAAACTTTTTGCTAACAATCAGAATCAATTTCGAATGTAGCATCATTTTAAAAAACCTAGTTGGTAATTCATTTCTCATTCTCTCTCTTCCTTCCCTGCTTCTTATAGGTTCACCTTTTCTAGCCAATGAGGATGGTGTTCTTGGAGGAGTTATAGTTCTTCGATCTTGTAGGTGCCCTCCAGAGCCCAACTCTTCACAGGAAAAGCAGCCCCTACTTGGTAAGAATGTGAAGAAAGATGCCTGTTTATGCCGCATGTATTTTTATTATTCAAATCAATTTTACTTTGTTTTCAAATAAAAAGAAAAAAATAACTCATAAACAATTTTTAAAATGGAAAAAAAGACGGAAAAGATGGGAAATATCACAGGGTGTGGTATGTAAGTTATGAAGCCATGTTTATTTATTTATTTACTTACTTACTTTATTTTTATACCGCCCTTCTCAGCCTTCCAGCGACTCGAGGCGGTTTACAAGGCAAAATTCAATGCCACAAAAACGCAGTACAATTTTTAAAAAACATTAACAGCAATAAAACCAAAGCTACAGCAGTAAAAACATATGGCAATAAATCCTCAATGAAAAAACATCATCCAATTCCATCATATAATCGTTTTCCTATGTCCATTACACAATATTTGCAAATGCTTGCTCAAATAGCCATGTCTTAAGTGTTTTCTGAAACATTAGGAGCAATGAAGCCGATCTAATATCCTTGGGGGGGGGGGCGTTCCATAGCCGAGGGGCCACCACTGAGAAGGCCCTGTCTCTCGTCCCTGCGAAACGTACTTGTGACGAAGGTGGGAGCGAGAGCAGGGCCTCCCCAGACGATCTTAACATCCTCGGTTCGTAAGAGGAGATACGTTCAGGCAGGTAAATTGGTAAGTTAAATAGTTCTATACATGAGTCTAATAGTGTCAAAGACATAGAGGGGCAGGGAGTATCTTTATACATATTCTCTAGTATAGGGAGGAAGTAAGTAAAAGAAAAACATGGCAATGTGAATTATTATTATCATCATCATTATTAATATCCCACTTTTTCTCTCTTAGAAGAGACTCAAAGCAGATAACAATATTATAAAATAGAATAAAAATTAAAATGTACTATTTAAACCCAAAACGTATAAACATTAAAATATAATTAAACAGGATTAAAAATGAATAGTTTAAATATTTAAAATCTATTAAAATACATAAACACCAATCATCATCCTCTGTCTCAGTCTTAAAATGTGTTCTCTATATTTGTATTCCACTGTGTACGTTTCTGTGCTGCATATGCTTCATAGGCTTAAACTTATTCCAGATTATATAAAAAGAAGAGAGGAGCTAAAATGGGAACAGAGCATTTTGTGAACAGTTTCCATCTCTTGATTTTTGCCTATTGGCTGAGTTTTCATGGAGATCTAAGGGGTAAAAATGATCATCACTGAGCATTCTTGTTTTCCTAATGTTTATACTTCCATTTACATATCATCTGGTAAATAAAGGATTGTTGTTGTGTCCAAATCTATAGTCGAGTTCCTGTGGAGCCATACAACAGAGAGCATGTGTGTGGGATATATGTCAGCACAGGATGGCAAAGCCAAGGTAAGTGTCAAATTTGGAATAAGAGCAGTAATAATTTTTAAAAATAGTAATACTGGTTTCCTTCCCTATTCAAAGGGCTTACACATAAAGAACCAGCTTACATCATGGCTAAGCTATGATTTGGTGATCACAAGGGTGCAGTTTCTTGGTGTTCTCATGGACCATGGCACCTTCCAAGCTGCCAAACCAGGCTGGAACGGGGCTGTTTTCTAGTGTTGTAATACACAATAGAGAATGAACAGTGCCCTTCAGCTATTCCATGCAAAGATCATTCCTTTTTGCTCTTGCCACTTGATCAGGGTGAAAGTTGCATGAGAGCGCTGACCAAAAATATGTTTTGGATCAGAGGGAAGAAATAAGATTGGAAGCAAATATAAAAACCAGTGATACTGAGGTCAAAAGTGTTAGGAAGGAATGGGATTGATAGTGGGAAAATTAAGAAAAGCCAGAAAAAGCTTTCTTGTGAATTCCCTAGATACAGTTTCAAGCATGGTGGTTGCAGTAGGTTTCTTACAGTGGTTCTCAATCTGTGGGTCCTTTTGGCCTTCAACTCCCAGAAATGCTAACAGCTGTTAAACTGGCTGGGATTTCTGGAAGTTGTAGGCCAAAACACCTAGGGACCCACAGGCTGAAAACCACTATTTTAGAAGATCAGATATGTAAGATAAAGCACTGCTGAAGTTGCAATTTTGACACACTGTGGTCTGAAGTTAATTGCATTGTAAGCCAGGTTTGTTTTGGCTGAGTTGCTAATTATTCTGGACTTGTGTTGCACTATTTAACATGAACCCAGAAAGAGAAGCTTGGCTTCAGTTCTTTTACTCCATTTCACTCTTGGGATCCAGTTTCTTTTTTGTCTAGGCATCTTTACTTCAAGGAAAACAGTAGAATTCATATTTTCAAATTGGGCAAGCATGTGAGAAGAGATAGAAATGCTCCCACTATATTGCTAGGTGGGTTCAGCGTTAGATTGGTTGTAATGTTGTTCCAAAATTTGTGTAGCACTTGTGTTGATCTAGCTTGTGAAGCCTTGGTGTAATGTAAAGTTCAGCACTCTGTTCAGGGATCTTTCCCTACATACAGATCTTTCGTTGGACATCTGGTACACATTGCTTTCATGCTGCGGGCAAATTCTCCAGCTGGCAATCTTGAGAGAGCCAACAGGCACAGCTGCTCTTCTTGCTTCACTTTTTAAGTTGTGACCTTCCTCTAGGAGAGTTAATCCCTCTCTTCTCTTTCCTTTTGAGCCTGTAGCTGCAAATACTTTCCTGAAACTAATCCCAAATGCAGTGGCTGCTCACTGCTAATAATCGTGATAGAAGATGCTCTTGAAAAACATCGAATTCTGTAGTCCTGGAAATTGACACTAACTAAAAGTTAGCAAAGGGTTCTTATTCCAGAAGGAAAGGAGAGGGGGGAATTAATTGGAAATAGATAATAAAATCCAAAACACTGTGGAGAAAGAAAGAAAGAAAGGGTCCAAGTTATAAAACTTCCAATTTCAAGGACCAAGAAAAATGTAGTAGCTGCGTACAATGTTCCTTTTTCTGAAGTGTACTGAATGGTGCGTTGTTGAAGGCTTCCATGGTTGGAATCACTGGGTTGCTGTGTGTTTTCCAAGCTGTATGGCCATGTTCCAGAAGCGTTCTCTCCTGACGTTTCGCCCACATCTATGGCAGGCATCCTCAGAGGTTGTGAACCGTTTTGGGGTTTTTTTTTGGGAATGCTGTAAGTTTTAGTTTATTCTCAAAGGTCCGTGGGCAGATTTACTTTTTAATTGCCCTTAACTCTACAAACATAGTTTTATGAGCATACATGCTGGTATACTTTTGGCTAGTTCATTTATAATCAGTATCAAATGCAGTCATAAGCAATTAAAAAAATATCCTGTAAAAAGAGATACTTAACAACTTTGCTTTCTTTTCTGCGGAGTAGCTTATTGGAGATTATGAAAATCATTTGCTTCCTCGTGAGGCTCCATCTTTTAATGATCTAGCAGATTAAATGGAAAAAATGAAAAAAGCATTTTATTTTGCTTATAAAATGTTTGGGACTCCACCTCCCAGAATCCCTGATCACTGACCAAGGCACCTGAAGTCCCAAACACCTGGAGTTTGGGAATCATTTTCATTGCTCCCAAGAATGTCACAATGCTCCTTAAAGAATGTCACAATTATTCCCAGCAATTATTTTTAAAATGCCATTTTCACCTGTAATCAATAGGTATTGAAATACAGAGCAGCAATTGCAGTTTCTGAATCCTTTTAAAATAAATTGCAGTACCCATTTCTGGAGAATCTGAAGGTATGGATGACAGTGATCGCTATGGTTTAGGATAGGAAGGGAAGGAGGGAGGGAGGGAGAAAGAGGGAGTTAAGGAAGGGAGGGAAAGAGGAAGGAAAGAGAGAGGTAAGCAAGGATAGGATAGTGAGAGAGAGGAGGGCCTGAGAAAAGAGCCCAAGGGGTCGCATCCGGCCCCTGACCCTGGGTTACCCATACCTGCCCTAGGTGATAGCAACCTGAATAGCTCATGTTTGAGTGTTTTATATAACATGAACAGGAGATGGAGAAAGAAATTACTGCATTTCTGAAGGTGTTTCCCTTCTGAGAGCTAAGAATTTCTTTCACTCATATAAGTGGCACAGTAGTTGTTTAATTTTCTATCTCAGCCAGTTCCTAGACAGTTCTAGATGTGCTAGAACTAAAATATTCAGCTGTGTCTTGATTTGAAAATGTAGTGTAATATTTGTACTTAATGTCATATTTGGTCTTGACAAAAATCTTTCCTTCCTCAACATTTACTTAGACTAGAGTGGGTGCACTGTTCTAAAATGTCGCATGTCTGAAAAACAATCTAGAAACTTTTGTGGTAAAACAAGCATTAAGTTGTACAACATGATTTTGTAGATAGAATTGTACTTTTATTTGGATACGTGCCTTCAAGAATTGGATTTTTCTTTGGCATGTCTTCCCAGAAATTGCTGTCTTTACATTTGACTGACCTCCTAACAGCAGAAACAGTGGAGCAGACAGTTTATCCATTGGCACTTGTTGCTTTCTGGGAAGCCTTAATAGAAAAGGACAAGAGTTGCCTGACCATCAATGGCTCATGACCAATGTTTCAATTAAATGAAATAGTGGCTTGCTGAGCTTGTAACTACTCACCCTTTTCCATCAACTGTATTTAGTCTGTCTTAAAATACACTTTTGAGGAGGAAGATGGGAAATGGCTGGTTGGGAGGAAACAACCTATTTGCCTGTGGAAATGTTATTTTGGGCCACGGTTCAGAACAACTCTCATTCATGCCATTTCTGTCTTTCAGTGTGATGCTTCCTAAAATTAGTACAGCGTTTCTTTGAAAACAGTATTCAAAGAGACAAGTAGAAGAAATCTGATTCAGATCTTCTTGGAGATTACAGAGAGACTTCAGCAAGTGCCTGAGGGAAGCATTTGTGGTGCAGCCTCAGTGTGGGTTCACGCACGGGTGGTAGGAATGCAAGTACTTATTATTGTGGGGTGGGCTCTTTCCTCCCTCCTCCCTCCCCCTACCTTTAGCGTTTGACAAGGCTGCCAGCAGTAGGATGGTAATCACTTGGTGTACACTGTGTGTTTGCTGATAGACCTAACTTAGCTGCATCTAACCTTTGACGCTTTTTGTCTAATTGTAAACATGTTTATTCTGCAAGAAGCCCCACTGTTTGCAATAGTGCTTATTTCCAAGTAGCTGTGATTAGGGCTGTAGCCATAGTGTGGGCTTAAATAATCGCTTTTGCTATTTGAAAATTAGATGGATCTCTTAAGGCTTTTTAAAGGATTCATGGCCAGAATAATATTTTGTATCATGATACAAAATATTTTTTTCTCTGTTCTTTTTTCTGCTCCTGAAGAAGGACACAACTTTCTTCATGCTTCACAGTAGTAGTAGTAGTAGTAGTAGTAGTAGTAGTAATAATAATAATAATAATAATAATAATAATAATAATAATAATAAACAAAACTTTATTTATACCCCTCCACCATCTCCCCAAGGGGACTCAGACCGACTTCCATGAGGTCAAGCCCGACAACACATCAATAAAACAAAAAAACAATAAGCAAAAAACAATACAATTAATATAACTCACATATAAACAGTAACACGCAAGGATTTTAAAAAGTGCTGTGATAGGATTTCATTTTTCGTTAACACCTATAGAAGAATGGCTAGTATGCAGAGAACACAATTGCCAGTGTAGAGATATTGGGATCCACATTAATAACAGTYTAAATTTCTAGCTAACAACAACAACAACAACTTTATATTTGTACCCCACCTCCATCTCCCCRAAGGTACTCTGGGCGGCTTACATGGGGACAAGCCCGATCAACATAGTTAAAATAACACATTAAAATTCAAAAARCAGCAACATAAARCAAAATAAAATAAAAACAAATAAACAAGAGCATAACACAATATAAAAACAACCATCACAAACAAATAGCAAAACAATTAGAATAAATTTCATCAAAGAGAATTTATATTTTATGTCAGTCTTGTTGTTCACTGCAATCAAGTTGATTTTCACTTATGGCAGCCCTATGAATGAGAGACTTCCAAGTCCTCCTGCCCTCAGCCCTTTAGTAATACTGGTTAGATGCACCAAACTCAATTTCCATCTTTTTCCTCGCTTTTTGAATACATGGCATGAAACCTGAAATCTTTCCCTAGGCCTGGCTTCACAGTTCAGCTCCAAAGGTATCAGTGTTTGCAACAGATGCTGTTTGTAACAGATGTGTTTGCAACAGATGCTGGAGTAACCTCCTTGCACACCAACACAAAATACTTGAGACCACTGACTAATTCAGCAAACAGTTTCCAAGGGTGAGATGCAAAATCCTACAGTTCTCAAAGAAATTGCTTTAACGGGGCCGAGACACCTAATTTTACCACAGAAAAAAGGAAAACGTATTGACTTGAGTATAAGCCAAGGGTGGGAAATGCAGCAGCTACTGATAAATTTCAAAATAAAAATAGATACCAATAAAATTACATTAATTGAGGCATCAGTAGATTAAATGTTTTTGAATATTTACATAAAACTGTAATTTAAGATATAACTGTCCAACTCTGATTAAATCATTATTCTAACTTTCTTCAATGTAAATGTGCTTACGTACCCTTCCAATAATAATAGAGTGCAATAATAAATAGAGTAAAATAATAAATGTAAAAAATAATAACAATAGAGTAAAATAATAAATGTAGTAACAACAACAACAGAGTAAAATAATAAATAACTTTGACTCAAGTACTGTATAAGCCGAGGGGGTGTTTTCAGCCTTAAAAAGAGCTGAAAAACTTGGCTTATACTCGAGTATATACGGTACTTGAAAAACCAAAAAATTGTCTATATGGTGGCTGAAATAGTAATACCTTGGCTTTCTCGTGGTTCGGTGTACACAAACATTGTTCCAAGCACAAAATTATTACAAATGTGATGTTTAAAATTACCTCCAGGGTATGTGCATAAGGTGTATATGAAACATAAAGGAATTTCAGGCTTAGACTTGGGACCCATCCCCAAAATAGCCCATTGCGTACATATATCTGAAAATCTGAAATTCCAAACACTTCTTGTCCCAAGTACCTTCCTTTGATGCGAGCTATATGCTAAGTTCTGAAGCTTCAGTTACGATTGATGTGTGCCTTTCTCCTCCCCTCTCTTATACATGGCCAAGAAAAGGAAAAAAATTGGTATTTTGCAGGCAGGCTCCATGAACTACACTCCTACGTACTGTATTTCTAGGGCCAAATACTTTTGCCTTTCCTCACTGGGGTGAATCAGTGGTAAGTTGTCTCCCTTGTGCAACCTTTTGGAGGAGGAAGATCAGATTCTGTGATGCAGAGTTTATCTGGTGACAGGATAAACTATGCGTAGCTCAGTGTATGCTCTGTCTAGAAAAGAGAAACAGAAATAGAAATTGTTTCTTGGATTAATACGATCCAAAAATACAATTGTGCCATGTTATAATCATTTTTGTATAGGTTGTATATAATTTTTTTTGGTCATTTATGTTATTCATCTGTTAAATACCAAAACCACCAATTAAAACCCCACTTACCTTAGTTCTTTTGATTCAGTGGATCTATTCTCGTTTGCATTGGCAGCAGAATTCATGCCCCCATTTTCTGGCCTCAGTAACTGTTGCATTGACTGCTCTCTTTTGGGATAGAACTGGAAAACACCTCTCTATCTGCTGCTGCTCTAGTAGCTAGTCAGTCTTCAAATGAGCTCACTATTTTAGATCCCAGATTTTCTGTTTATCCCAGATTATCTGGTGGTGCAGACTCATATAATCCAGTTTAAAGCAGAAAACCTGGGATCAGATCCTGAGATATAGGGCCTGTCTGGAAGGGCCCTAACTCTCTCCCAGTTTGAAAACATGCAAATATGAGTAGATCAATAGGTACTGCTTCAGCGGGAAGATGATGTTGCTCCATGCAATCATTACCTTGGAGGTGTCTACGGACAACGCCAGCTCTTTGGCTTAGAAATGGAGGTGAGCACCACCCTCCAGGGTCAGACACAACTAGACTTCATGACAGGGGAAACCTTTATCTTTACCTATACATTGTGGTTGGTTGCATTTTTTTCAATTATACAATTTAAACACTTTGTGCTTGCATGATTTTCTCCGTCTACATATGCCTGAATCTTTTAAAATGCAGTGTCTTTTTCATTTTTTTCATCCTCATTCTCTGCTGGTATTTATAGTTTTGTAAAACATGTTAAAATGACCACATTTTAGTCAGTAAAGTATGAGAAAGTACGGTTTTTTTTTGTCCTGTTCCAAACCTCCTCCTGGTGACATTGTGCCAGCTTTCAATAATGTTACTGGCATTCGTTTGTCCAGGAATGCTTTGTTGTTTGGCTATAAATATTCTGTCCAAACACAAAGTCTTTGTGTAGTAAACAAATGTCAGAAAATATGGAGAATGTGGGGTTTGCATTACTGGCAAGTGGCAACTGATCTGTTGAAATGCCCATGTACTCTTTTTCATGCTGCGCTTCCATTGTTATAATTTAATTTCTGTGTGACCACATCATTTAACTCTGTGTTTACAGCATCGGCAAATGAGTCAAAAAGTATTTACAATTAATATCCTTGTTTTTAAAATTAAAAAGGCCCCGGGCCTCATTTTGAAGATGCTGGTGGGAACTTTTGATTTCAAGAGTTTGGTATTCCATTATGTATTCATTCAAGCACAGTTTTCTCAAAAACAATGTGGCTGCTTTGAAACATGGCAACACTTAATTCTTACTGCTTTTAAGTAACGTAATGGATTTGTGAGTGCAGCGCTATTCTTTGTGTTCTCACATGGTCTAACAAATTTAAGTTAAGGGTGGGTTTTGCAAGCAGTCTTAGCCACTGCTTCTGCAACTTGGGTCCCAACCCCACAAAAATGAAAATCATCCTGTTTAGCGAGCCTTCTAGATGCTGGTTTATTATCAGTAAATGCTTGATTTTCAAATCTATTTTATATACCTATATATCTGGGATCACCTAATAATTTCTGAGGCAGAAAGGGGTCTTGAGGGGAAAAGATTTAAGAAGCCCTGGTCTTAGGTTCACAAATAGTCCTTCCCGCATAGATTTTGAGCATCCTGAGTGTAGTGTTGTTGTTATTTACTTTATTTATACCCAGCCTTTCTCCTGATAGGGACTAAAGGAAGCTAACAACCACACAGCAAAGGAAATACATGACTGTTCCTGGAGGGAAGGGGGAAAGGGGAGGTGAAAACAATGGAAAAGGGATGGATATAAGTAGGGGATGAGGCCGATTATATATGAAGTGTGTGTGTGTGTGTGTGTGTATACACATACTGTATACATCGTCTATGTTATCTTCTAAACTTCCTCATGAGAAAATGTGGTTATGTTATACTCTACTTGTTTGATCGCCCAAAAAACAACCACACAATCTGATCAGAATTTAAAACAAAGCAAATACAAAAGTTTAAAAACAATTAAATAGTACTGAGTAGATTTAGGTTAAAATACAGTTAAATTCGCATTAAAACTGTGTTTAAAACTCACAGTCTTCCGCCCCAATGTACCACCTACAACCTCCTCAGCAGCATGCCCCTTCTTCTTCCCCAAATGTCTGCTGGCAGAGAAAGGTGTTGACCTGCTTGCAAAAGACCAGCAGGGATGGGGCCATCCTGCTCTCAGCCTGGAAGTAGTCACTGAAAAGGTTTTCTCCTATGTTCCCACCAAGTACACTTGAGCGGGTGGTGGGGAAGAGAAACGGCCTCTCCAGTAGATTGTAAATGTCTCCCAGGTTCATTGAAAGAAATACGGTCCTTTGGATAACCTGGACTGGAGCCATGTAGGACTTTGTAGGTCAAACCCAGCACTTTGAATTGTGCTTGAAAATCCAGTGACGCTGTCGCAACAGAGGAGTTATATGCTCCCTATAGCCAGCCTAAGTTAGCAGTCTGGCTGCTGCCCTTTTGACCAACTGAAGTTTCTGAGCACTTTTCAAGGCAGCCCCATGTAGAGCACATTACAGTAGTCCAACTGGGATGTAACCAAGGTATGTACCACTGTGGCTTGATTGGACTTCTCCAGGAATGGGCGCAGTTGGCACACTAGCTTTAAACTGTGCAAAAAGCAGTCCTGGTCTCGCTGGAATGGGACCTGGGTCTCCTGATTCAGAGCCGAATCCAGGAGTGCTCCCAAACTGTGAACCTGTGTTTGCAGAGGCAGTGTAACCCCATCAAACACAGGCTGATTCCCTATTTCCAGATCCATGTTATGACTGACTAGGTGTACCTCTGTCTTGTCTGGATAAAGCTTTAATTTGTTTTCCTTCATCCAATCCGTTACAGCTGCCAGGAATGGGTTTAACACAAGAACTGCTTCCTTGGAATTAGGTGGAAAGGAGTGATACAGTTGGGTGTCATCTGCATATAGATAGCACCCCACTCCAAATGTTGAACAACATGAGGGAAGGAACTCAGCTCTGAAGGACCCCATAGGCCAGTAGCCAAGGAGTGAAACAGGAGTCTCGCAGCACCACCTTCTGAGACCATCCCTCCAGGAAAGGAGGGAGTCACTGTAAAATATTGCCTTCAAGTCCCATTCCAGCTAGACATCCCAGAAGGATACCATGGTTAATGGTATCAAAAGCACTGAAAGATCCAGGAGAACCAACATAGACACACTCCCCCTGTTCAGTTCTCTGCATAGGTCACTCACTAAGGTAACCAGAACTGTCTCAATCCCAAAACCAAGCCTGAAACCAGACTGAAATGGATCTATATTAGTGGTTCTCAACCTGTGGGTCCCCAGATGTTTTGGCCTTCAATTACCAGAAATCCTAACAGGTAGTAAACTGGCTGGGATTTCTGGGAGTTATAGGCCAAAGCACCTAGGGGCCCACAGGTTGAGAACCAATGATCTATATAATCCGCTTCATCCAGGAACCCTTGGCGTTACAGACTCCAAAATAAAACGACCACAGTAAACATATGTTGCAAATCCTTTGAAGTATTTATGTGGCATTTTTCTAGTACAAATTCCCATTTTAAGCCATCGTAATATTGTTACAGCTCACTTAATTATCACTGTAACGTACTGTCTTGGACATTTCTCTTTTTCAGTTACATTCGCACCTAAGTGACTGTTAAATGAATGAGAAATCTGCATCATGTTCCTCTTGAAAGTTTATTCCCAGAAAAGTAGAGGCAGCCCCCACCTCTGCTTTTTATGTTGCCTTTTTCTTGGATTTCTGCATTTTGGGTTTCTTCCTCAATTCTCGCCACTTTTCTCTGCAGACCCACATTTCCAGGCTTCCCCCAGGAGCCGTGGCGGGGCAGTCGGTTGCCATCGAAGGAGGGGTTTGTCGGCTGGAGAGCCCAGCGAGCTGAACTGCTTCTCTTCTGCTCAGCAAGGGGAGCGCAAAGGACGTTGTGTCTCATACGGTCTTTTGTGTTTTAACAGATGTTGAGAATTTTACTCTCGTTTTATATTCCTTATTGCAACCACGTGCACTGTAACCTGAAACAAGTGCTGCTGTAGCTTTATATTAATTCACTTTGTTTGAATGTATATGAAAACTCGTCTCTTTGTGGAATAGGAGCTCTGTTCCCAGTTGTGCACATGAAGATAATGTACCGATAATTTAACATTTTGAAACATTTTTATTTCTTAATTGATTATCCTACGATGAGAATGCCCAGAAATTGCAACAAGAAATGGTTAAAATTGTGTTGTATGCCATAGTAAATGTATTTGTTTCATATTGGGGGGAAAAGTACAGGTTTGAGGGCTAACTGGAATCCAAAAGTGATTGAATGCGCTTTCTGTTATTTAATGATTTCAGTGATATTGTCGACATGCTATCTTTTTCCAGACTAGGGCTTATTTTTTTAAATTTCAACAAAGAGTGGTGCATTTCAATGAAATAGTCAAGAGCAGGATTATGGCCTGACCTTTTTAAAAATTAATTATTCAGTTGGTGGTACTTTTCCTGGCTTACATGTTATATAGCTTCAAGCTGTTATGTATTACGGATGACTCCGTAAAGATAATGTAGAGAGTCATGAATAGTCTTTGCTTTGTGTATAATGAACTATTGGAATGTAAATAAGAACAAAGTTTATTGGAAGAATCAATATTATTCTTTGGTTTAAATATATATTTTGAGAGAATGCTGTGGGAATAAACAAGCTGTTATTGGACAAATAATGCAATCTATTAAATTGATGGCAGAGAGAATCCTCGTTTTAGCTTTTTGCTTTAGTTCATTAAGTCCCAGATTTTCAGTGACCATGTATTAATGTTTGCAATTCAATTTATATGTTATGCATGCAGAGTTGCAAGTGGCCTTTTCAACGTTTATACAGGAGAGATCAATGATACACAATTAATGTACTTCCTTTGTCGTAGGTGTGCTTTTTTTCCCTTTGGACTTTTTCAGGGTTGATGTTTACAGGGATATGACTATAGAACAATCTTGTTGAATTCTTTGTGAACCGATCTGTTGGAACGGAGTAAGAGAACATTGAGGTTTATTTTCTCCCCGTCTTGTGTTGAGAAGTGATGTATACCTCCTTTTAAAAAATACTTGCAAAATATCTTCAAAAATATTTATAATTATACAATCAATTTATCTTCTCTAGTTATTGTTTTCACCAGAAATGAATGGAAAATGCTTCAAGGCTTTGCACATTCTCCTTGGTGTAGAAAAAGCAACCTCTCATGGCCAACCCCATTTAGCAGTCTTTTATATTATCGAAGGCTTTCATGACCGGAATCACTGCGTTGTTGTAGGTTTTCCGGGCTATATGGCCATGTTCTAGAGGCATTTTCTCCTGACGTCAGGAGAAAATGCCTCTAGAACATGGCCATATAGCCCGGTAAACCTACAACAACCCAGTCTTTTCTATCTATTGATCTTCAGTCCTTCCAAAGTACAATCTCCACTAATTTGGGAAGGCTGTGAGTTGTTCTCACCTTGGCTGAATTAGCTTGTGTGTAAACCTTCAGCACTGGGATCATTTGAACCACATTCACTGCAGCTGAGCCACTGAGCTCAGAAGGCTCCTGCTCCTCCAGGTTTGAGAAGATGCAGAACTTTGCACCACTGATTTGTCAAGTCTGGTGTCAAACATCAAGGTAACATTCGCGTTTTAAATCAAGTGTAACCTGTGTTGATTGCTCCCTTTCATGTCAGTTTTAAGGCTTGCTTCCCTCCTCTGTAACAATGGTCATGTCTACTCCCCTCTTCCTGTTCTACCACTCTCAAAGTGGGGCAGTCTTCTCCTTCTGTATCTGCAAAGTTTATACATGAGGCATTGGTAAGGCACTGTACAATATATTTGTGACTTGTAGTAACCAGTTTGCACACTTTTTTGTGACACTTCAGTCAGTCCTAATAAAGGTATTGCCCAACTGTGGGTTTTGTTTCCTTTTTCGAGGACTTACAATTTTTTGGGGGAAAGGAGGATTAGCTACAGCAGCAAGATTTTGGGTTTTTAATAATAATCTATATCTATAAAAATGCTCTGTGCATAATGAGTACCTTAAAAACAAAAGAACCAATGAACGAAATCACACCAAATTTGGCAACAAAACGTCTCACAACACAAGAAATGACCATCACTCAAGAAATTATGATTTTGTCATTTGGGAGTTGTAGTTGCTGGGATTTATAGTTCACCTACAATCAAAGAGCATTCTGAACTCCACCAATGATGGAATTGAACCAAACTTGGCACACAGAACTCCCATGAGCAACAGAAAATACTGAAAGGGTTTGGTGGGCATTGACCTTGAGTTTTGGAGTTGTAGTTCACCTACATCCAGAGAGCACTGTGGACTCAAACAATGATGGATCTGGACCAAACTTGGCACAAGCACTCAATATGCCCAAATATGAGCACAGATGGAGTTTGGGGAAAATAGACCTTGACATTTAGGAGTTGTAGTCACTGGGATTCACAGTTCATCTACACTCAAAGAGCGTTCTGAACCCCAAGAATGACAGAATTGGGGCAGACTTCCCACACAGAATCCCCATGACCAACAGAAAATACTTAAGGCCATAGAGTTCAACTCCCTTCACCAGGGCAAGAAAACATAATCAAAGCCTTCCTGATAAAGAGCCATCCAGCCATAGATATAGATAAATAGATATGATTCACACACACAGAGATATAGTATCATAGATTTGAAAGGGATCCTTAAATAAGGACAATGATATCTTGCATGTTCCAGGGTGGGCAAACCAGACACTCTCTACATCAACACTGACAAAGAAACAGCAAGAAATACTGTTTACCCACAAGCATAAAGAAATTACATATATTAGAAACCAACACTTTCTCATTACTTTATTTTCCAGATCACCAGACTGGGCCACAGCAATGCGTGGCAGGGGACAGCTAATAATAATAATAATAATAATAATAATAATAATAATAATAATAATCTTTATTTGTACCCTGCTCCATCTTCCCAATGGGGACTCTGTGTGGCTTACATGAGGCCAAGCCCAAAACAACAATTACATGAAATAAAACAAAACCGAAAACGCAAATAATAAACAATAATAACGCAATTACATAAAACAAAAGACAACATAGCAATATAAAATTACAATAAACACAATCATGGTAACATGGGTGAGCTACATGTAATGGATAAAAGAAAATTGGGTAGAAACAGATCTAAAATATTTTCTAAATGCAACACAGTTCTTTATCCCCAGACTCAATTATCCATGGTTTCACACTCCTAAAAATATTCCCTCCTTGGAAGCATTTCTGGGGCCTCTGTAGCGAATTTGGCTCCCTTTAGAAAGTTAGTTAGTGACCTACCTCAAAGGGCTGGCTGGTGGGCCATTTTGTGTTGCCCAAAGAAGTAACACCAGTAGGGAAGCCATTTGCATTCGAGCGACCTGATTGGTTGTATGCAAATGAGTGGATGCTAAAATTTGAAAGGGGGCAAATGCAAGGATGAGAGTTGGAGAAGCCCAACTAAACTTTCTATGTCAGTTAGGGAGTCAGCTGGAGGCAGTCCATGACAGTCAGTCAGTGAGATAGGCTCTGGAAGGAAGTAGCTGAGGAGCAGCTGGAAAATTGGTTAAAGAATCAAGTTAGTGTGAAACCTGTTCTTATGTATTCCCATAACAGTCCTTTTGGAAGAAAAGAATAGTTTGAGAGAAACTCATATTGAAACATTCTTCTGTAAGCAGTCAGCATTTGACCCTCTGTAACCACTATGCTTATACCATAAGAATAATATAAATAAACTAAGTAATCAAGGTTGAACTCTTACTAAATTACTCAAATGAACCTGTTATACTTTGGAGATATCATGAGATTTAATGGAAAAGATAATAATGGTGTGAAAAGGTGAAGCCAGTTGGATAAGAGAAAAGTATTATGTTACACAATGCTCCTGAGTTTGCAAGACCTGAGCACTGATGATGATGATGACGACGATGACGATAGGACCACCATAAGTTAAATTTGGCTTAAGAGTGCATAACACTCATAGAATCATAGAATCAAAAGTTGGAAGAGACCTCATGGGCCATCCAGTCCAACCCCCTGCCAAGAAGCAGGAATATTGCATTCAAATCACCCCTGACAGATGGCCATCCAGCCTCTGTTTAAAAGCTTCCAAAGAAGGAGCCTCCACCACACTCCGGGGGCAGAGAGTTCCACTGCTGAACGGCTCTCACAGTCAGGAAGTTCTTCCTCATGTTCAGATGGAATCTCCTCTTTGTAGTTTGAAGCCATTGTTCCGCGTCATAGTCTCCAAGGAAGCAGAAAACAAGCTTGCTCCCTCCTCCCTGTGGCTTCCTCTCACATATTTATACATGGCTATCATATCTCCTCTCAGCCTTCTCTTCTTCAGGCTAAACATGCCCAGCTCTTAAGCCGCTCCTCATAGGGCTTGTTCTCCAGACCCTTGATCATTTTAGTCGCCTCCTCTGGACACATTCCAGCTTGTCAATATCTCTCTTGAATTGTGGTGCCCAGAATTGGACACAATATTCCAGGTGTGGTCTAACCAGAGAAGAATAGAGGGGTAGCATTACTTCCCTAGATCTAGACACTATGCTCCTATTGATGCAGGCCAAAATCCCATTGGCTTTTTTTGCCGCCACATCACATTGTTGGCTCATGTTTAACTTGTTGTCCACG
Organism: Anolis sagrei ordinatus; assembly: GCF_025583915.1. Classification (NCBI taxonomy): domain Eukaryota; kingdom Metazoa; phylum Chordata; class Lepidosauria; order Squamata; family Anolidae; genus Anolis; species Anolis sagrei. Next base: position 207,675,584 of record NW_026844366.1, on the reverse strand, counting down.
AGGACTCCAAGATCATTTTCACACGTACTGCTCTACTACTACTACATGCCTCTCTTACTACTACATGCCTTCCCCAACTTGCTATAATTTCCCCTGTTCTGGAAAAGCGAAAGAGTGCCCCCCTTCATTTTCTTAACAGTGGAATAGCGACTTTTACGCTCCATAATTCAATGGCATTCCCCTTTGTCCAAAGAAACCGGAGTTCAGCATGAAAATAACAGTGGATTTAAGTCTACAAGAGGAGGAAAGATTAAATATATATTAAATGTAAAATTGGCAAGGAAATGCACAGAAGGCCCGTAATGTCAGTGTTTACTGTACTCTTAAAAAGCCCAAAGGCCAAGCCGAGGGTGGTTCTTTGTGACCAATATGTAATGAGAAATGACCACACTGGAAGGGGAAACCAGCTGCAATTGCTGAAACCATAGTGAAGCCAGTTTAAATGGAGACTATTTACTATGCTTCGGTTTGGGGGGGGGGGGGAGAGACGACAGTTTTTCTCAGGGTGGTAATTGACAGCCGCATTTTACAAGGCCCTAGAGAGACTAGCAATACAGAACATAGACATCCCCCAACTGCTTGGGGCTCCAACAATATACATGTACCTCTCAGGTTGCCTTTGATATTTCAACATTGAAATGTTATGTTCTGAAACTGCGTAGTGCAGTCATTAAAACAGCATGGTTGTGCACACATCACTTTAAATAACACCTTGTCTTCACGCACACTATGAGGTCTGTTCACAACTATATAAATGGATGGTCACTTCAAAGAAATTATTTCTTGCTGTACTTCATGAAAATAAGGTTCTTCTCCCTCCTCCCATTAAGAGGAAACCCACTGAGACCAATTTTAACTCCCCAACTTTTTCAAAGCACAAGGATAGTGTGGAAGCAGCCAAGCCAAACGGGGAATACGCTCTGAAAAGGCTCAAAGAATGAAATAGGAATTTTGCCTTTTGCAGATGCTTGTTGGAAACATGTGTCTTTCAGCCCTTCACTTGATACATAATAGGTTTGCATATATAACAGCTGAAATCATTATTTCTTTCCTGCTTCTGCCAGTGGTGCAATGGAACAGCATGTTGTTAAAATACAACATGAACCAACAGTTAAAAACACATTACATATAAACCATCAGCACCCGGTGGTGCAATGGGTTAAACCAGTGGTTCTCAACCTGGGGTCCCCAGATGTTTTTTGCTTACAACTCCCAGAAGTCCCACCCAGTTTACCAGCTTTTAGGATTTCTGGGAGTTGAAGGCCAAAAACATCTGGGGACCCCAGGTTGAGAAGCACTGGGTTAAACCCTTGTGCCAGCAGGACTGAAGACCAATAGGTCGGATGTTCGACCTCTGTCAGCTCCAGCTCCTCATGCAGGTACATGAGAGAAGCCTCCCACAAGGATGATAAAACATCAAAACATCTGGGCGTCCCCTGGGCAACGTCCTTGCAGACGGCCAGTTCTCTCACACCAGAAGCAACTTGCAGTTTCTCAAGTCGCTCCTGATATGAAAAAAATCAGTATAAAACAGTGCTTCCCAATCTTTTTTTGACCAGGGACCACTTTGACCAGGGACCACTCTCTATCATTAGTATTAAAAGGGTTACAAATCAGTTTTTGGTCAACTTTAGATTTAGTTTGGTTATTTGGGATGCTGATTCAGAAAATTGCATTGGCTAGACCACATCAGCTCTATTTTCTGATACAGAACATATGCCATCCAGTAGTTGCCATCTGCTCGCCCAAAGAAAACCATATTTAATAATCTAGAGTTTATGTGGTCTTTCCAATGTAATTTTCTGAATCAGTATCCTAAATAACCCCAGGAACAGACCTAAAAACGGTGATACCAAGGCACCACGTTTCCAGGTGCCACATGGACCTGCTCTGCTCAGGGGGAGGGAGGAGGAGGAGAAGCAGCAGCCAGGAGGCTTGTTGAGCCTTTCGTGGGTAATCAGCCTCTTCCCTCCTGACATCCCCATAGCCTTGGCACTATAAGAGGGTTTTGTGGGACCAGTCACTCTCGTTGCAACCATATTTTAGTTCTTGGGAACCACTGGTGATTCACAGACCACAGGTTGGCAACCACTGGTATAAAAGAGCAATGTGTTTAGAACAAACAGTATATCATATAAAATTCATAATTCAGAAATTATCTGGATAGGCCTGCTGTTTTAAACTCTGTATATTCCACTGTTGAGTCTTTTTCACAGGTCATTCCACAATTGGGACAGTCGTTATCTGAGTGACCATCAGTCTATTCATGGCTGACGGAAGTAAATGTCCCCCTGAGGATCTGAGTGTATGGGGCTGATTATATTGGAGAAGGCAATGCCATAGGCAGGCCGGTACCCAGGATTTTGTTTCGGGGGGGGGGGGGGGGGGGGGGGTGGGTCTGAGTGAAAGAGGGTATCTACCCCAATACCCCCATGCATATGGGATATATTGAATGGTGATCAGATCATGATATGAATAAACATAACAGTTTAAATAATGCCCAGTAAGGCCTTTTCGCGAACCACCATGAGAATTGGGGGGGGGGGGCTGAAGCCCCCCCCCTCCCGGGCTACATGCCTGGCCATAGGTAAACTGGACCCAAACCAGGTGGGGCTTTAAATATAATGACCAACACTGTACTTTCCCCAGAAACTAATTGGCAGCCAGTGGTAGAATAGGTGTTACATGTTCACTCCCAGATGTGTCAGTGGGCAGTCCGGGTCCCATGATTTGGAATTTCTTAACTTGGTACAGATGTAGCCCAATGTGTAGTCCCCCCTGAGGTCACCATTGCACATACTACCATCTTTAGATCCTCCAGGACTAAAAAGAGGTGCAGCTGATATTACACAGTCCTGATCATTACTTCTGTCTGAGTTGTCACTGGAGAGATGGATCTAGAAGCAACCCCCAAGTTGTAAACACAGTCTTTCAGCAGGACTGTAATCCCATCCAGAACCAATTCACCTCCAAACTCTCGTCAATACCCTTGATTAAGCACCTCTGTCTTATCTAGATTAAGCGTCTATTTATTTTTCCTCATTACCACCTCCAAGAATTCACTCCTTAGCTGGGTCTATTTTTGTAGGCATGGGTGTCATCTCAGGGCCCTATATCCAAGGATCTGATCCCAGGTTTTCTGCTTTAAACTGGAATCCCCACTGTAAGATAATCTGGGATAAACAGAAAACATGGGATCAGATCCTGGGATATAGGGCCTGTTTGGAAGGGCCCCTAGACATCCATGTGGCCAATTTTGAAGTATTTCAGAATTCCGGATAAGAGATCCTCAACCTCTAGCAATATTTGGGGTGGAAATTGGATGTAGAAGGTCCACTTCTGCAGATGTGCTGTCATTTGCTATATTCTCAATCCCAGCTACTCATAACAAATTGAGTAGATTAACACCCTGTTTCTTTTGAAACATCTTAAATGGGGAAGGGGAGGGAATATCCGGGATGAAGGCTATGGAACCATCTTTATATATCAGCTCTGCATGCATTGATATAGTTGTCATCAACATACAATAATCCAGCTGTTAAGCCTGATCTATGATTTGGGTTTTTACATTATAAGCCTCCATGTATTGCCGCTACATCTTTTGTCTGTTTCCCAAGAAGTGCCAAAAACAACAGTACCTCCCTGCCAGTTGGCCATGAGCCATTTCCCTAGTCCTGAAAAGTCCTACTTAGGAAATCCATAAAACCTTCATATGGTTTTAAAATGTAGCCTATATATATTTCCATGCAGAGTGTGACGAATGGTAATGCAAGTATGCAGCTTGTCATGTTTAAGGACGTAGGATATGGCTACATTGCCCAGGTTTTAACACTCAGCTATGGCATATAAAGTGGTGCTAGAGGTGAGATTGAATGACTTTCTTGGAACACAATTTCAAATTGCTTTCTTCATGTGTCCATAATGTAGTTGCCTAAGACTGTTACATTAGGAAATATTTACACCATACAGCATCAACACATTTCATCTAATTTCAAATTTTTTTTTAAAAAAATACCCTTTAAACAAGTGTAAACAAATATTTCCAAAGTGTGATTGAACTGACGTGCATTTTGAGTAAGTACTACATAGACAACCAATGTGATTTAGTGGTTTGGATGCTGGACTAGGAGTGGAGATCTGGATTCAGAACCTCACTTAGCCATGGAAACCCACTGGATGGCCTTGCACAAGTCACACTCTCTCAGCCTCAAGGAGCCCCTGGTGGTGCAATGAGTTAAACCCTGAGCTGCTGAACTTGTTGACCAAAAGGTTGGTGGTTCGAATCTGGGAAGCGGGGATTGCTCTTGCTGTAGGCCCAGCTACTGCCAATCTAGCCACTTGAAAACATGCAAGTATGAGTAGATCAATAGGTTCCACTTCTGCGGGAAAGCAATAGCACTCCATACAGTCATGCTGGCCACATAACTTTGGAGGCGTCTATGGACAACGCCGGCTCTTTCGCTTAGAAATGGAGGCAAGCACCTTACTTACTTACTTAGGCGATCCCCGTTGTCTGAGTAAGATCGTTCTCCAAGTTTGGTGGCCTGGCGGTGGGTTCGTAGGTGACTATGGAGCCCTATACTTGACCTGCATGTTCTCCCACAGTGAGGGCATCAGTTTCCAGGTGGAAGGCGGTCCCAGTCGGGGTTGGCTTGACGCACCTTCCTCTTGGCACGTTTCCCTCTTTCGCCCTCCATTCGTGCCTCTTCAAATTCTACAGCACCGCTGGTCACAACTGACCTCCAGTGAGAAGAAAAACTTTATTTTTCTATCCCGCCTTCATCTCCCCAAGGGGACTCGGGGCGGCTTACATGGGGCCAAGCTCAGGCAACGTACAATTAAAAACAAAACAACAGCAAGTTACAAATTAAAAAGACACAAAACAGTATAACAGTAATAAGCATCAAGCAACAGCAACCCAATTTTGGAGGGGGGAAGGAGGTCAACATACAAATTGATTAAAAGGTAAGATATCATGGAAACAGAGCAATTAAACAGGAACAGGATCATCTCAGTTTAACATACATATATAAATAATGATGTAGTATAGGAATTCAGGTTAAATAGTGAAAATAGATTACAGTACAATCGTTTGTCATAGGGGTTATCAGTCGACACAGCGAAACATCCACGTCTTTAATTCCTTGGGGAGTGTGGCTAGGGAGGGTGCCTGCCTATTCTCCCTAGAGAGGGAGTTCCAGAGATGGGGGGGCCACCACCGAGAATGCCCTCTCCCTCGTCCCCACCAGTCGCTAAAGCACTCAAGGGCCAGGGCTTCCCAGTTCTTGGTGTCTATGCCACCGTTTTTAAGGTTGGCTTTGAGCACCACTCCCCAGATACAACTAGACTTAATGTCAGGGGAAATCTTTATCTTTACCTATGTGTAATGGAGAGAGGAAAGGAGGATGTAAGGTTGGGATAAAATATCAATTTATTTTATTTTATTTCTATCCCATGTTTCTTGTAGTATGGGATCCAAGTCAGCTTACAATAAATTAAAACAAAATCTCGTGAAAAACACATTGGATAGATTAAAAAGGAAATAAGCCATCCTGTCATAAAACAGTTTAAAAATTCATTAAAACATGGCAAAGATAAAGGATAAAAACACATCTGTTGATTAAAGGACCCTTCTCCAAGAATTGTGACGTCACAGGGGGCCAAGCCTTTGTTGTAGAGACAGTCAGGCATACTATGACTTTTATATATATTGATGACATATTTCTTTGGTTTACACAAAACAACACAAACATTTGCAACAGAAACATCTGGAGCGCCCATTCCTACCCGTGACCTCTTAGACGTTGTGTTAGTGTCATCACCAAAGTGGCTCCTATCCAGCTGGAGTCCTTAAGTGTATCTCTGTTCCAACCCTTTCAAACTCAGCCCATTCTGCCCCTCCTGAAATACCCATCTTTTGCACAAATTGTAGCTGTTACCAAATGCACAAGCCCTGAAGGAGATGCCCTGCTCCTTCTTTTGCTAAGGAAGTGCTGTATCCAGATGGACGCCTGCGAGGGGGAGCTTGGGCAGTTTTTTCTGGAAGGAAAACAAACATGACTTCTTTCAAAGGTGCAAACCATTCAAGGCACACAGGCCCTGTGTCCAACTGCGAGCCACTTCTTGTTAGAAAGGGCCTTTCTTTTAAAGAGAAGAGCACTGGTGATATTTGGCAGAACAAATAAATACTGGAAAGATGGTGGCTGCTACGTGAGGTCCTTGCAAATTCGAGGTGAAAGGACATTCGGTTGTGGACAGAAGTCCTTTCAGATCTTTCCTGTTCTATATTTCATTTGTCAGAAGTTGAGATTTTGTTATTTTCTAAGGCATATTGTTATGACTTAAATGGACCCTCCCCCCCCCAAAAGTAAATGGAATTAAATATTCAGTCTCTAGGCAGCTTTCCAAAAAGGCACAAGAAGGGAATTTCCTCAAAAGAGCATGGCAGTTATGAGGGTTGAATGAAAAGTAATACCTCCACCTTCGTTACTTCGGTTTCGATGGGAATATTTTTAATAAATCAAATGCAGAAATAATCCTTAGAATGTGCTCTTTAAGTACCACTGTTCACTTTTCCACATAATCACCAAACAATTGGATACATTTCTGCCAGTGATGAACAAGTTTTCTGAAGCCATCACGGAAGAAGTCGACACTCTGTTTCCACAACCAGCATCTCACAGTTCTCTCAACGTCTTCATCAGAAGCATAATGATGTCCCCGCAGATCTTCTTTCATTATCGGGAACAGATGGAAGTCAGACGGTACTAAATCTGGACTGTATGGAGGATGTCGTACGGTGATGAGATCCAGTCTCTGAAGTTTCAAGTCTGTGCACTTTCATTTCAGGTGTCAGCATCCTGGGTACCCATTGTGCACAGATCTTCCAATAGCCAAGCAAAGCACTAATGTGACCTACACGTTCTTGTGAAATGCTTGAAATTTCTTTCTGAGTGATATGACGATCATCCTGAATCAATCCGTCAACCTTTTGCTTGTGAAACTCAGTGGTTTCTGTCACAGGACGTCCAACTCTTTGTCATGCAAGTCAGATGTTCCCACCTCAACATCTTTAAACGTACTCGCCCAACGATGCACAGTACTCCCATCAACACGATCACCATAAACAGCTTGTGTTCTCTGATGAATTTCCTTTGGGGTGACACCTTCTGCTGTCAAGAATTCAATTACTGCACGTTGCTTAAGTCGCATTGACCAACCGTCTGCGCAGGGTTCCATACTTCGCATTTTAACAACACAGCTGTTCAATGCTATATCCCGTGATTCCATAGCACCGAGTCATGGTTGTTAAAGTGGTGTCAGACTACACCCGTTCTACAGTGTAGATGCACGCCAGGTTTTATTCTGCAGGAATTGCTTTTGGCTGTTTTGTGTTGTCATTATGAAATAAAGGTTAGCATCTAACTGCTACATCCTTAAATTTACATTACAAACAGATCTGTTATTGCTGGGAAGTTAAAAAAGAACCAAAGTTAAATATAAACTTGAAAATATGCTCCTATTATCAAGTCACTTGGTATTTTGTAAAAAGATCTTGCATTTTTTCTAGAAGAGCTCTATGATTTGAAATAGTCTGAGTTCAAAGTGCAAAAAGTGAGCTATATACGTATTTAACTCAGGAGGCAAGAGAGGCAAGGAAGAGAGAGAATCTTATCCTTCCCTGTCGTCTCAGGAAAAAGCAAACCACTGCAGCTTCTCCTAGCTTGATCTTCATTCTTATTTGTAAACTTTGCTGTTTTGACTGCACTCTAGTTTTGCTTTGCTATGTGTGCCCTGGTTTTTAGCTGTGACGTGTTGAAAGCTATGTGATTGACCTTAGTAGGCTGGTAGATTATGGGACAAGCCAATGCTTTAAATACTGGAAACCCAAAACATGCAGGTGAAGGGTGTGGTAATGTGGGGTGCCCCATGTTACAACTTTCATCAGCCCAGACAAGATAGTGATGAGAGATACTAAGATATGGATTTCCACAATATTCAGAAAGCTCCAGGTGCCCACCTTTGATATAATAATAATAATAATAATAATAATAATAATAATAATAGTAATAATTTTTGTCGTGTCAGGAGTGACTTGAGAAACTGCAAGTCACTTCTGGTGTGAGAGAATTGGCCGTCTGCAAGGACGTTGTCCAGGCAATGCCCAGATGATTTAATGCTTTTATCATCCTTGTGGGAGGCTTCTCTCATGTCCCCGTATGAGGAGCTGGAACTGACAGAGGGAGCTCATCCGCCTCTCCCCGGATTCGAACCTGCGACCTGTCGGTCTACAGTTCTGCCGGCACAGGGGTTTAATCCACTGTGCCACCGGGGGCTCCAATAATAATAATAATAATAATCAGCACAAGCCAGTAAAGGTGGTCCTAGTGGTGATTGGCACACTGGGTGCAGTGCCTAAAGACCTTGGCCTGCACTTAAACACAATCGGCGCTGACAAAATTACCATCTGCCAGCTGTAAAAGGCCACCTTACTGGGATCTGCACGCATTATTCGCCGATACATCACACAGTCCTAGACACTTGGGAAGTGTCCGACGTGTGATCCAATACAACAGCCAGCAGAGTGTCTGCTGTGAACTCATCTCGTTGTGTTTCAAATAATAATAATAATAATAATAATAATAATAATAATAATAATAACAATAATCCAGCATATAGATCTCATTTGCTGTGACATACTGTTTTTGTATCAGAATAATAATAATAATAATAATAATAATAATAATAATAATAATAATTTATTACCGCCTCTCCCTGCAGCTTGATATAGATCTTTAAAGCTAAACATGAGGACTTTGAATTTGAATGTGAGCCTGTTTGTATATCATGCTAATACTTCTGTTCCTGGACTTGAAAGGGAGAGTTTAGATCACTTGGCAGCCATTCATGATGGCCAAAAGCCAGTTCCTTAGTACAAACTCAGTGTTGTTAAAAAAATGTAAACATTTCCCAATGTGTAACAGCTGGAAGGTTCGGGATGTAAAAAAAAATCAATCTCGGTTAACTCAAGGAAATGGATCGAAGGAAAACTGCAGCAGGTTGTATAGGAGGTTCTGGGATTCCAAGTATTTCTTGTCGTTCTCATTCTGTTTTATCCAGGATTTGGGGTCTGAGACAAAAGACGGGAGTTGAAAATGGGTCTTGTTTTACTTGAAAGCGTGGAATCAATATATTCAACTGCCAAAATACATGGCCTTTTAAACATCAGGAAAATATATATTCCAGAGTTCAGTAGTGACTAGATGTTTTCTGAAATACTTTTATGTAGCATTTGGAACAAAGCCCAGATACGTCAAGGTTTCCATACCAAGGATGTACATTTTCAACAATTTGGTCCTTGCTTGCAAGGATGAATAATTGTGGCAATTTCTCCTGAAAATGAATAATCCTCTTCAGGGTTCTCCTCATATTGAAAATTCCAAAGTATTGCAAAGGACTTGTTCTGCAAGGGGAAAAATACTCTTTTTTGTGCAAAAACCGCTCCATGAAAAAGAAATAAACCAAGACAAAAAATTACACGTGTCCTGCACTGAAAACAGCATTTTCTGTGCTGGAAAGCCCTATCTTTCTCTGCTATTTGAGATATATTAATAACTAGACAGAATTGTGCAAAATTCTTGGTGGTCCATTTTTTTCTTTCTAGTAGATGAAACCGATTTTTGCCCTGGGAACAAATAATGACAAATATTCTTTTCATCCGTCCAGTTTCATGTTGTCAGATTGAAATTGCCTTGTGATTTTTATAATAATAATAATAATAATAATAATAATAATAATAATAATAATAATAATTTTATACCCTGCCTCCATCTCCCCGAAGGGACTCAGGGCAGCTGACACATGGGACAAAATGTTTTGATGCATGTGTTTGAACGATAGTATAAATCTGTTCTCAGAGAGAGGCTTATTTCATCCCACCAATGGGGGGAAAATGTGGGAAAGCGGAGGGAAAGGTCTTACCCCATTCCTTCCTGTCTTTCCCCATCTTCTAGGATGCCCAGCCATCCCATGTCCTTTCTGCATGGAGGTCCATATTCTCCCCACTTTCTTCTACTTTCTTCCATTTGAAGTCGGGTATTTGGAGATCGCTTTAAGGCTCTATTTTTGCAGTGCACGGAAATGGATCCCCATGGAGTCCCACCGTCATGCGATGGCCTCTGTGGGGCTTCGTTTCCGAAACACATGCAAACGGAGCCCAAAAGTCATGGTATGAAGTTCTTAAATACACAATTCTGTAAAACATTTTCATTCTGGTCTGGATCCAGAGGGTTATTGACCTTGTATTAATAGTACGGATTTGAAGAAGCAGGCTGAGGTTGAGGTTGGCATGCTGGACTGGGACTTGGAACGACATATGACTTCATCCTACGTAATAAAATCAGTGTTTCTACACAATTAAGAAATGGCAATCCACAGTACCCTTCACACAATGCAAGCTTCAACCATGGGGTTGAGGTATTTTGCCATTTCTAAACTGTTGGTTTTTCCAACAATGCCTAAGCCAGTTGGCAATTGACTAATTTTATATTCTTGACATAGAGATGGGCAAAATGGGCAATTTTCCCATGTGATGTTAATCCCTGTTGCCCGCTTGTAAATAAAATGATGAAGCTGCGTGTGGGAGGAGCCAAAATGCCCATTTCCCCAACGATCTCAATGCAGAGGCTTGGGGAAAGATCAGGCTTAATTTAAAACCACTTCCTACTATCCCAGTGAGAGGCCTGGGGAAAGATAAGGGTTAATTTAAACCAATTTTCTACGGTCCTTTTGTAAAAAGATAAATAATCAAAATCCTGGAAGGACAATGGGAGGAAACAAATTACCACAGTGGTTTCCAACCTTTTTTTGACCAGGGACCCCTTTGACCAGGGACCCCTTTGACCAGAGACCCCTTTGACCAGGGACCCCTTTGACCAGAGACCCCTTTGACCAGGGACCCCTTTGACCAGGGAACACTTTGACCAGGGCCCCTTTGACCAGGGACCACTTTGACCAGGGACTCCTTTGACCAGGGACCACTTTGACCAGGGCTCCTTTGACCAGGGACCACTTGACCAGGGACCCCTTTGACCAGGGACCCTTTTGACCAGGGACCACTTGACCAGGGACCACTTGACCAGGGACCCCTTTCAACAGGGACCACTTTGACCAGGGACCACTTTGACTAGGGACCACTTGACCAGGGACCCCTTTCAACAGGGACCACTTTGACCAGGGACCACTTTGACTAGGGACCACTTGACCAGGGAACCCTTTGACCAGGGACCCCTTTGACCAGGGACCCCTTTGACCAGGGACCACTCTCCAACATTAGTAGCAAACGGTTACAAATCAGTTTTTGGTCAATTTCAAATTCAGTTTGGGGTGCTGATTCAGAAAATTGCATTGGATAGACCACATCAGCTCTAGTTTCTGATATAGAACATATGCCATGGTCAGCGACAGGGAAGGAGTGGCAGGCAGTGCAAAAGGAGCGGAAATAAAATAAAATAAATAAAGCAGAAGGAGGTTCGCGGACCAGATTTGCGTCCTTGCAGCCCACTGGTGGTCCACGGCCCACAGGTTAAGAACCACTGCTCTACCGTATTATGGCAAATCAAACAGATAAATCCTAAAGAAAACAGAGAAAAGGAGAAGGTGCAATGGGGTTAGGAAAATCATCCATTTTAATTTCTAAACAGGGTGTTGCGAAGCTTAAGGGAAAACCAACAATCCCAAATGCTTTACTTCATTCCCATTTTATTTTATTTTCGCTCCTTTTGCGCCACCTGCCACTCCTTCCCTGTCGCTGACCATGGCATATGTTCTGCATCAGAAACTAGGGCTGATGTGGTCTATCCAATGAAATTTTCTGAATCAGCACCCCAAACTGAATCTAAAATTCACCAAAAACTGATTTGTAACCCTTTTTGTACTAATGTTGGAGAGTGGTCCCTGGTCAAAGGGGTCCCTGGTCAAGCTTCCAATTCTTACTGAGCCACGAAGCTGACCTTGGGCAAGCCACCCTGTTTTCTCTGGGTTACCTTGCAGGTCATTGTAAGGATAAGGTGGGAAGGGGATAAGCCACGTGTGCCTCCTTGAGCTGACATCAGTAAAATATAATTAGTATATTTAACTTAGAAGCAAACAGTGAAAGGTATTTTCCCAACAGATATGAGTTCTTGAGTGCCAATTTCTTCCCTGTGTGGTTTTCGCTACAAAACTTACAGATGCTGCCGCTGTAATGGGAGTGATGGGGGGCCCTTTTAAGAACATGGAGTTCTCTGAGCACAGGCTGTGTCCTGTGTTCTTCTGATAGCTCAGGAAAGGGGGAAAAATCTACTGCTATTTATGCCTCCTTTTTTTCTTTTTTGGACCAACTCAAATATAGCAACAAGAAAATGCCACATAACTCATGAAGTAAAGGCCAGCCTGTGCCAAAGGTAATATTTGCACTGGGGAAACATGATCCACATTGTACGAAGCAGTAGCCTCCACACGGCCTCCGAGGTTTCTCTTGGCTGGATGTTTATGCGAAACGGTCTTTGCTCTTCATTCATTTAATGGCTGAGAGGCAGCGGAGTGTTTTTCTACCAAGTGACTGGAATACCTCAGCTTTTACTATTTTGAACAGTGCTCAATGCTGGCTTCGCGGCCGGACTGGGGGAGTGAACACAGGGCTCCAAAGGACTCGAAACAGCGGAGATGATGTACTCGACCCGGGCAGACAAATGCCCCTTGTGTTCTGTGGTTTCCCGGCTTGGTTTTCCAGCGGTTTTGAGCACCACTGGCGACACTGTTCCGAGCTCTTGCTGAAGTATTTTGTTTCCCTTGGGGGTGTCAGGACGTGGGTGGGTGCGAGGGGCAGAGGAGTGGCCAGCCGTGGCCTCTGCAATTTCAGTGATGCAACAGCCCTTCATGAAAAATCAAGGGGTGTCTTAAGAATGTCACTACGCATGAGGCAAAGGGAGAGATGCTTGGCATGCATCTGGTGTGTGTTCCTGCAGGAAGAGACATGAAATCACTAAAGAGAAAAGTAGAGAAAACGAATCCCATATAGGAGTGACGTTTTGGATGTAGATGTGGGAGACATTGGAGTTCTAGGTATCGATAAAGACCGGAGCCATTATACAGGCTGAAAGAAGAATTGAGTGATGGGCTTGTGTAGAAGTTTACATTTCTAACTGTTTTCACATGTCCCCTCTATGTGAAAACTGCCTTCCTGAAGATAACTGAATATGAGGGAGTCTTAATGAATCCGTACCCCTGACATCCAATTTGTGACATGCAGGGAGGCTTTCTATGTCGGAGGTGACCCTGTAAAAATATCATCTGTGAAGACGATTGTTGTTTTGGAGTCATAGTTATCCTTATGGAGGATAACACTGTCAAAGCACCGGGACTGTGGCACAGCTGGCTGGGAGTCAGCTGCATTGAGATCACTACTGCCCGAAAGGAAATGAGTTCGAAGCCAGCCTGGGTCGGAGTGAGCTCTTGACCAAAATTGTGTAGCTTGTTGTCGACCTTTGCATTCCGAAACACAGTTGAATCTGTCAAGTGGGAAATATAGGTACCACTTATGTGGGGAGGCTAATTTAACTGATTTACGAGGCCATAAAAATCTCCAGGATGTATGCAAAGAATGAGGAAGTACTTCATCAATGTCACAAACGGACAGTGAAGCAACAGCTCCCCTGGTGGCCAGAAGCTGGGATGTTAAACAGCTTCTGAGTGTCTGTCTATATATATGCTGTGTGTCTATGGCACTGAATATTTGCCATGTATATATACATTGTAATCCACCCTGAGTCCCCTGTGGGGTGAGAATATAAATACTGTAAATTAATAAATAAGTCTATGGTGGTTGTGATAGCTATGTTTGTGCCAGGAAAGTGGTAGCCTTTATTTATTTATTTACAGCATTTTTATACTGCTTTTTTTCAGCCCTGATGGCTGGTCCAAAAGCTGATGTTGGTCCAAAATGCCTGGCTACTTTACTGACTGGGATGCATTTTCACATATATAGTACATTAGTGCTCACATATATGAACTGGGACTTCATCACACTAGAGGAGTGGTTCTCAACCTGTGGGTCCCCAGATGTTTCGGCCTTCAACTCCCAAAAACTCCCTTCAAGAGCTGGTAAACTGGCTGGGATTTCTGGGAGTTGTAGGCTAAAACACCTGGAAACCCACAGATTGAGAATCACTGCACTACAGCATTATTTTTTTGGTGGTGTCAGGAGCGACTTGAAAAACTGCAAGTTGCTTCTGGTGTGAGAGAATTGGCCATCTGGAAGGACATTGCCCAGGGGATGCCCAGATGTTTTGATGTTTTACCATCCATGTGGGAGGCTTCTCTCATGTCCCCAAATGGAGAGCTGGAGCTGATAGAGGGAGCTCATCTGCGTTCTCCCCGGACTTGAACCTCTGGCCTGTCGGTCTTCAGTCCTGCTGGCACAGGGGTTTAACATACTGTGCCACCGGGGGCACCACAGCATTGATCCACTTTAAATCTGGTTGCTGCCAGCTGCAGAATTCTGGGGTTTGTAGTTTAGGGAGGGGCCTCTAAACTGCTCATCCAGGTCAGGTCCTGGCCCTTATTAAACTACAAACTCCAGAATTCTGCAGTAGGTAGCAACGGGACTTAAAATGGATAGATACTTTAGGGCAGTGGTTCTCAACCTGTGGGTCCCCAGGTGTTTTGGCCTTCAACTCCCAGAAATTCCAGCCAGTTTACCAGCTGTTAGGATTTCTGGGTGTTGAAGGCCAAAACATCTGGGGATCCACAGGATGAGAACCACTGCTTTAGCGTGATGAAGTCCCCAGGATGTCAATCAATCAGTGAGTTAAGTTTATGGTATTCATGTTAGTATGCAAAACCCTAAGCAGTTTGGGGCTATGTTATCACAAGGAACATCTTGCCCTATACCAAGGGTGGGCATGGTGGTGCTCACAGGTCCCATGCAACCTATCATAGTCCTCAATACAACCTAATAGCTCTTCATTATAAAACAAAATGCTGCCAAAATGCAGAGTTGTACCACAAGAATTATCTAGAAGGCATGCTTCTCTATTTCAAGGTTATGTTCCTCTTTTGGGGTCCAGAACAGCTCTCTTTCCAAATTGTTTAGGAAATGCTGGGGTTTGGTGCGATATGCCACGAGCAAGGAATACTCCCTGCACCTTCTTAGTGGCATAGGGCAGGAGTGGCCTTGAGGGATGTTGTGTGTGCCTTGCCCTACACATTTCGATGGGGCTGTGAACACAGAGTTGAACAGCCTCTACTATTGCCCTCCTTGTATGGAATGATTACCCTTGCAGTTCGCAAGGCCTCAATGTTGGCATGTCTTAGCTGCTTGTTAAAAATCTTTTCCTTCTTGGCTTTCCCTCTCGACATAAGCTATCTGAAACTCCCTTAAGATGTCATGCAATTGAGTTGTATACCACATTCTTTTCATCTTTTTATGGCAATATTGTCAAACTCTTTGGGACTTCTGCAAATGAGAAGTATAGAAACATTTCCAAAAAGAATCCTAAATAGTTTAGGCTTATCATCTAACAGCAGTCCTTCTTCATTTGGTGTGACGAGGCACTGACAGGCTTAGGCAGATGTTGATAGAAAAGAAAAACCTACCGGGCTGGCTCTGCTCCACAGAAATGTTGAGGAAATCAACTTACCATGGGGTTCATTGGTGTGGCATTAGCCTTGGCACTGTTGGGAACTCTGTATTACTGCTTCTATTTAGCACAGAGGGAGAGTGGCTGGCTGACTTGCCATGGGATTCACTTTTATCTGATGCATTTCCCCACTTTCCTCTTGTTCAAAACTAGGGTCCAAGACTGAGGTCTATGTGAAAAATGAAAGAGAGAGAGAAGGGCAGCTAGTGGCTCCCATGTCTGTGGACCCGGTCTAGCTTTTACTCTGTACTTTAAAGGAGTTGTACAGGCTGTGAAAGGGGGGGACTTGTTCCCTTATGGGTTCACAAGTGTAACCATTGTGAACTTGAGACATGTATTTATTTTATTACACACTGCTGGCCCAGATGACTAGTATGAGGCATCAAACCTAATTATTTAGAGTGGTATGAGAATATATATATATATATATATATTGCAACAACTTGTAGCAAATAATTAGTGAATACTGAAGATATTGGCCAATCATTAAACAGGAATCAGTAAGGACTTCATCAGAAGCGTCCTAGGATACTTGCAGCACAGTTGATCTACGGAGCCTCACACCTTCTATCACAAGACACACACTAACTTCTAGCAGGGCTCCATCAATCAACTGTGGCACAAGCATCCTACAATGCTACACCCAGAACACGGGAGGCTTCCCATGTTCCATTAGGAAATATGGGGACAGATCAGGGGGAAGCCGCATGGTGGTACTTCCCCACATGTGATGGGGACAGGGGCGGCTCAACCCATTACGCAAAGTAAGCAGTTGCAGTATAGTTGATTTTGCCCAGGGGCGCTCTTGAGGCACTCTTTGGGGAAAATAGACCTTGACATATGCGAGTCGTAGTTACTGGGATGTATAGTTCATCTACAATCAAAGAGCATTCTGAACCCCACCAATGATGGAATTGAACCAAATATGGCACACAGAATTCTCACGACGAACAGAAAATACATATCAGTGATTGGGGGGGGGGGGGGCAAAATACTGTTTGCTTACTGTTGAAAATTACCTAGGGCCGCCTCTGGATGGGGAAGTGTTGCTGCTGGTGAGGCAGGGTGCAGGGATTGCCCCATTGCCTCATGGATATGTCACAGAGGCTGGCAAATCGCCCTATGAACCCTAATCATTGGGATGAGGCCTTAAGTCAGCATAAGAAAATAATAATCAAGCACCAACTAAAAACTTTTTGTGTCAAATCTTTTCCCTATACTTCATATAATTGTTATTAGTCGAAAAATGGCAATTAGCTGTATCAGAATATTGAAATATCTCGTCTGCTTTTTCTTGAAATTTTTAAGAGCCTAATAATTCTGCTATTCATAATTTTTCTTTGATTTGGAATACTTTTCCTTTAGCCCATCTTTACGTTGAACTTGTGGTCAACTTCTAAACATTTCCTTTGATGTTGAAGTCCTTTGAGGGATGGGGTCCAGACTAAATCCCAGAGTGAGTTTACTGCTCCCATTGACTTGGAAGCCACCAGCCACCGCAACACATACATCTCACTTCTTCCCCAGAATGTGACACAGGATGTTCCTTTACATCTTACGTCTAGCTTGTCCTCCATTCAGTTCAATCCATTAGGCCAGTTTCTCACACAGGTATGAAAAACTAAAATCAGCTCCTGCAAGCCTTAAAGCAGTGGTTCTCAACCTGTGGGTCCCCAGATGTTTTGGACTTCAACTCCCAGAAATCTTAACAGCTGATAAACTGGCTGGGATTTCTGGGAGTTGTAGCCAAAACACCTGGGGATCCACAGGTTGAGAACCACTGCCTTAAAGGATAGATACCCATGGAGATGCCCAGAAAGTTTAATTTGGCCTGGGGCAGATGTTTTGCTGTAGACTGTGCTCCTGTCCCCTACAATGACCTATACTTGTAAAGACACCTGTTGAACATTGTAGTAGGGCTCAAGAGAAGAGACAAGAGTCTCAGGGTGTTGGAAAAATTATTTTTTCTAGTGGGTGGACTAAAAAAAACCCTACCTTTTCCAACAACTTTAGATTTTTTTCTTCTCTAGATCCTTTTTACTGGGTGTTACCCGTCCTCAAGCACTACAGTAGGAAAAGGATAAGATCCAGTGGTTCATGAGAAAGATAGCCCAGGCATTGTCTCGCTCTGCAGATACCTAAGTCAAATACACATTCTGTTACAGTAAGTTGTAGCAGTATCAAGTGTGTATTAAAGAAAAACCTTATGATGCTAATTATTGTGTGCAGCTGGTAATGTAGGTCAGCTAGTATGTTTGGGCCACACTCGGTGGGGGTATAACTGGATTTTAGAATACAGTTTGGAGAAGCAATAAGCTACTTTGAGGAAGCGAAGCAATATGCTGTAATGCTGCTATGCTCTAACAGCAATGCTCTCTACTATGGTGGAATAGCCATTTACTCAAGGTTTATGTTTTGCCCTCTCATTTGAATGAAGATGAAGAAGTCTTATTCTGTGTTACTTACAAGGACTATGTAAATTTATTGCACTGTTTGATTTTGTATGCAACACTGCAAGTTTATGCCTCTGCCTGTGTGTCTTTTCCACGCGACTTGGCTAAAACTTGGCTAAAACACACTCTGCGCAATACATTCAAATCTAACTACTACTTCTCCTTTCCTAGAAGCCCAATTGGATGAATCAGGCAATATTTGGTTGAGAAGTGATGGACTAGCTCTTCAGACTGCTTACTCTGTTCTTCGTAACTCCCCACCTTCAATTCGGATGCTTTTCCTCTTCCTACAAAAGAGGCAAGACACTAAAACATAAATAATTAAGATTTCAGTGTGTAGTTCTGCCCTCAACTTGACTACACACTAACTCTATTCCAGATCTTTCCATACTTTTGGTTAGCTATGGCTGTCGAAGTTCTGAAAGGGCACAAGACATTTGTCTCCTATCATGGCTGACAGTGGCCCAACATACATAGAATTTCATTTGCTGAATTTGGCCACAAAGTATCTCTAATTTTCATTCTGAACATTATACGTAATCTCCTACCTCAGAAGAGGCTTCTGTTAAACGTTCAAGTCTAGGATTGTGTGGGTGAGCCAATAGCTGGACAAATATGTTTGTTGGCATTTGATCTTTAATAGACTGCTACCTTGAATGGAATATTTACTTATGATCTCTTCCAGTCTGGCGGTATTTTGGACCCTGTACATATATACACATATGCAGGCAAGCTTGGTGATGGCTGAGGTTGATGGGATCAGTCAGAATGACAGATGTACAGGCCTGAGAGCTTGCAAGTTTTTTAAATCGCTGCTTTTCGTGAGAGCCATATTTTATACCTGTTCTGCATTTCCTCCATTATATGGTTTTAAGATCATTATCTGATGGCTGTGACGGAGCCTGGCACTTAAAGGAGAAGGTTAAGTAAGCCAGGACCACTTACTTAAGTTTTTCAGTAATAATTGGCCAAGCATTCCAGCTGCGTCTATTAGTAGGGAAATTAGATGTAAATGATCCCAAATGGCTAGGAAATACCTGGCAAGACTTGTGAAATGTCCCTGCCCAATAATGTCTCGAGATATTTTTATTACATGAAAAAATTATTAGATGGCACCTTCTCCCATTCACTACCAACCTGAATTTATTTTAGCAGGGCCATCGGCCAACCACGGCAAAGAGGCAGTTTAAGAGGTCCAGGGCATTCTCCCAGGAACACATACCTCCAGCCTTCTGCAGCTTCCTCCTTAGCCCTCAACAACAACAGCTTGGACATAATAGTGTAAATTCTGTTTTAATCCTTAATAGACACACTGAATCCATTAAATTTATTTACATCTTGACTCACAATACATTGTAATTCATTGAATAGGTCTACTCTAACATAAAGGTAAAGGTTTTCCCCAACATTAAGTCCAGTTGTGTCCAACTCTGGGGTGTGGTGCTCTTCTCCATTTCTAAGCCCAAGAGCCGGCGTTGTCTGTAGACACCTCCAAAGTCATGTGGCTGGCATGACTGCATGAAGCGCCATTACCTTCCCACCAGACTGGTACCTATTGATTTATTCAAATTTTGCATGTTTTCAAACTGCTAGGTTGGCAGAAGCTGGGGTTAACAGCGGGAGCTCATGCTGCTCCCCGGATTAGAACCTGTGACTTTTCAGTTAGCAAGTTCAGCAGCTCAGCGACTTAACCCACTGCACCACTGGGGGCTCTTCTACTCTAGTTAGGATTAACTAACAGGATGCCAGTTAAAGTGTTACAATGGCAATAATAATAATAATAATAATAATAATAATAATAATAATACTTTATTTATACCCCGCTCCATCTCCCCCAGGGGGACTCGGTGCAACTTACACGAGGCCTTGCCCAAAAATATAGTAACACAATATAACACAAAAGCATACCGAAACCAGAAATAAAATACATAAAATGCAAAACCAATATAATGAACAAACAGCAAAAGCAAATCAAACATTAAAACACAAAGGATTAGGCTGGGCAGGGCTAGGTTGGAGTAACATGGGCATAATAATAATATAATAATTCTAACAAATTTATTATTATTATCATTATTAACACAGGCATAACAATGTGTCTTTGGTGAAATAATGCAATTATTACTGATATATTGTGTGTTGTATTTTTAGTGAATAGATGATGTTGCAGGGAAGTCATTTTGAGGAATCAGTTGACTACGAATCTCATCACTGTGAGGTCCTGAAGCTGGGGAACTGCGAGGGCATTCATTGGGCAGTGGAGGAAATCCAGGAGGCAGCATGAGAACCCATTGCCCCCTTCCCCATCTCATGAGGGGAAGCATAGCTGCTCAGCTTCCCCCCACACTTTCCCTGTTCTACCTTATGAGAACACAGGAAGCCTCACCTTGCTTTGTCATAGGTTGCTTCCAGCACAGTTCATGGACACATCACCGCTAGAAATATCTGTGCATTGTTTGATGGGATCCAGCAGGCTCAGTCCAGAAACTGTGCTGGAAGCGTCCTATGATGAGTCTGCTCGTATGATAAAGTCGTACCTTGGTGACTTTATACTTTTAAGTGTGTTCTTTACATCTAAAAATCCAAAGTGGCACCATACTTGCCTTGTGCAAAGCTTCATGTTGTCGCTGGCCGGCAAGGCCGTGGGCTCCTTCGCGTGAGACTTGACCTCGCGCAAAGCCTCCCTCGCCTGCCTCGCGCTCTCGCCGGCTGGCGAGGTCTGTGGAAGTCACAGCTGAATTGGTTGAAGGTACTGCAAATCTCATCAGCAGTTGTCCATACTCCCCCAAACATACTGTTTTTTTGTGATTAATCACTATGCTTTAATTATGTTGAATTTGTAAGAATGGAAACACATCCTGCATATCAGATATTTACATTACGATTCGTAACAGTAGCAAAATTACAGTTATAAAGGAGCAACGGAAATAATTTTATGGTTGGGGGTCACCCCAACATGAGGAACCATATTTAGGGGTCATGGTGTTAGAAAGGTTGAGAACCACTGGTCTAGATACAGGGAAGTCATGCTACCCCTCTATTCTGCCTTGGTCAGACCACACCTGAAATCACACTGTGTCCAATTGTGGGCACCACAGTTGAAGGGAGATGTTGACAAGCTGGAATGTGTCCAGAGCAGGGCAACTAAAATGATCAAGAGTATGGAGAACAAGCCCTATGAGGAATGTCTTAAAGAGCTGGGCATGTTTAGCCTGCAGAAGAGAAGGCTGAGAGGAGACATGATGGCCATGTATGAATATGTGAGGAGAAGTCATAAGGAGGAGGGAGCAGGCTTGTTTTCTGCTGCCCTGGAGACTAGGACGTGGAATAATGACTTCAGACTTCAGGAAAGGAGATTCCACCTGAACTTCCTAACTGTGGGAGCTGTTCAGCAGTGGAACTCTCTGCCTCAGCATGTGGTGGAAGTTCCTCCTCTGGAGGCTTTTAAACAGAGGCTGGATAGCCATCTGTCAGGGGTGCTTTAGATGCTATTTTCCTGCTTCGTGGCAAAGGGTTGGATGGATGGCCCACGAGGTCTCTTCCAACTCTATTACTCTGTGATTCCATAATGGTAGTCCAGTCCTGCAGCTCACCAAGCCTCTGCAATAGAAAAGGAAAGGATATTTGTAGTTTTTCATGCTCAAGTGTAAGAACAAGTTTCCCAACCATTCTAAAAAAATGACAAACCACTAAAACATTTGTACAATTTTCTCCTGGTATTTGACATCCTAGGGTATTGTTCAGAAATTAGTCTGTACAGAAAAATGTGATTACAGAAACCCTTTTTGCAGAAACCCTTTTGCAAAGAAAACAGTTCTTTTTCCTGCAAAATAATTATCGATTTGCTACATTTGACTATGGGGAGAAGACTGCAGAAAGATATTTGTTTTCTCTCAGGTCCCTTCTATACTGCCTTAAAAATCCAAGTTATCTGCTTTGAACTGGATTATATGGCAGCATAGACACATATAATCCAGTTCAAAGCAGATAATGTGGATTATCTGATTTGATAATCTGTTGATATCCCAAATTGATAATCTGGGAGCCCCCAGTGGCGCAGTGGGTTAAAGCACTGAGCTGCTGAGCTTGTTGATCGAAAGGTCGCAGGTTCGATTCCGGGGAGCGGCGTGAGCTTCCGCTGTCAGCCCTAGCTTCTGCCAACCTAGCAGTTCGAAAACATGCAAATGTGAGTAGATCAATAGGTACCGCTCCGGCGGGAAGGTAATGGTGCTCCATGCAGTCATGCCGGCCACATGACCTTGGAGGTGTCTACGGACAACGCTGGCTCTTTGGCTTAGAAATGGAGATGAGCACCACAACCCAGAGTCAGACATGACTGGACTTAATGTCAGGGGACTACCTTTACCTTTTTTTTATTATATGGCAGTATAGAAGGGGCTTAGAGGAAAGATATCTACTTTAATTATGTGTCCTCACCCGAGAGGGCAAAACCCAGAATGTGAAAAAATAGCCCTTTCCTGAATCAAAAATCATTACTAGCCACTTCCATTTTGTGGTGGAAATGGGCTGAAAACAGAGAGGTCTAACAGTGTGCAGGAAGAAAACATGACCCTTCTACCGACTGTAGTTGAATGCAGCTGAAAAAAGCCTTAAGTTCATACTTGGATCACTCCTCTATTTCGACATTTGCTTCAGAATTGGATGTTTTCTTATGCGGTGGTGTTGTTGCATCTGTACAGCAAAGGAAGACAAGAAGAGGCCCCATAAAGTTTGTTCTGAAATATTACGTGGTCTTCAGGGTTCAGGCATGTTGTGATGTTATTCTACGTGGAAGAGGGCCTGATATTTTTGAGCCCTCTCTTGCCAGGCCTACGAAGAGGGAAGCAATTCCACTTCCTTTAAAGGAAATTCCATCCGGTCCCCGTGCCAGTTTTGTTCTCCTCACGTTCTCCTCTGTTTACTTGACTCCTTTGTTCCAGATGAGTTTCTTCTGCACACTCTTGTAAGCATGCCAAACAGCAGAACTCACCAGAAGACTCTGATCCTCTCAGTGCCCAAATTCTCAAGAATGAGCCTCTAAGGCCAAGAGTGATTTCATCACAAGTGACTTCCCAGCCATTCTAAATGCTTTCATGTCTGTCGTGAAATCTCCCTTCTTTGGGCAAACAAATCAAGTGCCAGGTAATCATCATAAGCGCTCTGAAAGGGTCTCTGATTTTATCAAAGCAGAGCATGTGCTCTTATGATACGTCTCAGGTTTGAAACGGATGTTCTCAACAGTATAATGGAAGTAAGTGCTTGGTGTATGCAGATCTAGCTTTTGGGTTTGGAAAGATTAGCCGTTTACAAGAAATGTTGCCCGGGGGACGCCCAACTGTATTTACTCAGTCTTCGAGGAGGCTCTTTCCGTGTCCCCCAAAAGGAAATTGAAAGTCACCCGGGAAGGTAAGGAGCTTGAACATTGTTTCCATCCGAAATATCTCGGTGTCACCTTAGATCGAACACTAGCATAAAGGAAACACTGCTTGAACACCAAGCACAAAGTAGCTGCACGCAATTATCAGTAAAATTTGTTCGGGTGAGATAAGTTGAAAATGTAATGTTAGATGTTCACTGCTGTTGTTTTTTTTTTTTAAAAAAAAACCTACAATTAATAGTCAAGTGACTTAATTTCCAAGCTGCAAGTACCATTCAGTGGTAACACAAATTACTATTCAATAGTAGTGCAGGACTAGCAGATGTGAGCAGGGGGAGAATTCCAAGTTGAAATGTCAGTATCATTGAATTATATGGCCAATCTGTGGCTACTGGGCCCCCTTCTACATGGCCATATAATTCAGATTATCAAATCAGATAATTCACATTTATCTGCTTTGAACTGGATTATATGAGTCTACGCTGCCATATAATCCAGTTCAAAGTAGATCGTTTTACATGACAGTGTAGAAGGGGCTTGGCATCTCAAGTACCGTCTTGGAGATAGTTAGAAAAGGATTAAAAATAAAAGGTGGAACTGCAAATATTGTACCAGCTTGAGACTGATCAATAGAGTAACCTCTCCTGAGATACTGTTTACTAGGGGACCCTGCACAAGGCAGGCACCAGTGGTTCTCAACCTGGGCCCCCCAGATGTTTTTGGCCTACAACTCCCAGAAATCCCAGCCAGTTTACCAGCTGTTAGGATTTCTGGGAGTTGAAGGCCAAAAACATCTGAGGACCCCAGGTTGAGAACCACTGAGCTAGAAAGACATCCAAAGTGGTTCCCAAACTTTGGTCCTTCAGATGTTTTGGACTTCAGCTTCCACAATTCCTAACAGCTGTTAAGCTGGCTGGGATTTCTGGGAGTTGAAGCCCAAAAAACCTGGAGCACCAAAGAGTGGGAACCACTGCTCTAATTAATGTGAGTTGGTAGAGATGGAGCCCCATATTGAGACATATCAAATAGAATTGGCTCCAGCTTTGCAAACCCATTTTGGAAAATCTTGGAAGCTTTGGTCCTCTTAGGTATTCAAAACCTAGACGTTCCAGGCACCTTGGCCAACAATTAAGTTGAAATCCAATGCAGTTAAAGGACCAAGTTTGTGAATCCCTGAAATAGAGGGATGCCTGCTAAATATGAGGATGCTCTAGGGCAGTGATTCCCAACCAGTGGTCTGCAAGAACTACAATGTGGTCCGTGGCCTCACTGTTACTACACCATTGCAACAAGAGCAACTAGTCTTGCGAAAGCCTCTTATATATAGTGCTGAGGCTTATTAAATATGGTTTTCTGTGGTTGAGCAGATGGCGACTACTGGATGGCATATGTTCTGTATCAGAAACTAGGGCTGATGTGGTCTATCCAATGCAATTTTCTGAATCAGCACCCCAAAAAACCAAACCAAATCTAAAGTTGACCAAAAACTGATTCATAACCCTTTTGATACTAATGTTGGAGAGTGGTCCTTGGTCAAAAAAAGGTTTGGAACCAGTGCTCTAGGGACTCAGTGAGCAGCTCCTATTGGCCAGATATAGTTTTCCAAGTTCCTCCTCAGGATCTTCTTCACCAGTCCCACTTTCTCACACATGGCTTTGCTTTTGGATGGCATTCTAGCGGAAAAATGGATTTGATGCCAGACTGATCTGCAGTGGGTTGTCATGATGAGAGCATCCCCAATCTAAAAATGTCTCTTTTTCCTTTCCTCTCTGCTTTTGATGATTTATTTTTGTGTCCTGACAAACATATTCCATAAATGGAAATAAGGCATACAACACTGAGCAACAACACAATTAAAACCTAGCAACCAACACCAGATTTTAGCAGCCAGCAATGTCTTGTTTTGGTGACCCATGCATAAAATCTTGAGACAAGGCCATGTTGGAGCCTATCTTCCACCTCTCTCCGTGGCTCTTGGGATTATGATGTGTAGGCATGGGTCCAGACTGTCATCGAGCAACATGGCATGTTCTAAAAAAACAACAAGCAAACATTTTCCACTCTTTCCTCCTCATTGGCAACAGCACTTCTAAATTATTTTCAGAGACAACATGTCTGCTTAAAAAAAAAGAGAGGAAAGAAATAAGAACAAGTGTCAGCATCCTCAAGAAAGGAGTCATGAGATCAACAATTTTTCAAGGAGAGAGAATACTCATTGCCTTTTTGGGTAATATTAGTTTGATAAGGAAGAATCCAGTAGATACAGCCTGCCCTATAGATGTCATTGGCGGTTTCTAAAACATTCCCCAACAAACGCATTCAGTTCAAGTATAATGAAGCAAAGTAACATGAAGACCTCTTTGCTGGTATCCATTGAGATTTTTTTTGTTTCTTTCGTGGCAGGAGTGACTTGAGAAACTGCAAGTCGCTTCTGGTGTGAGAGAATTGGCCATCTGCAAGGACATTGTCTAGGGAACGTCCAGATGTTTTACCATTCTGTGGGAGGCTACATTCATGTCCCCGCATAAAGAGCTAGAGCTGACAGAGGGAGCTCATCCACTCTCTTCCCATATTCGAACCTCCAACCTGTCGGTTTTCAGTCCTGCCGGCATAAGGGTTTAACCCATTGCGCCACCGGGGGCTCCATATCCATTGACTGATGTAGTTTGATCTGCATAACTTTTATACAATGTCTCCTTAGAGTAGGATCTTAACCTTTTAATTCACACGGAAAAAGGCTTTTGCTGTATCTCCAAGTGCTTTCTTTTGGCCTAGTATTTACTTTGCCAAACGTTGTGGGTTTTTTTTAATTGCTTGGCACAGATATAATATTTTGGTTAGATATATTTTTATTTATTTATTTGAAACTTTTATATTCTACCCTTCTCACCTTACAGAGGATTCAGGGCAGAGCACAACATATTTACAGCAAACATTCAATTTTTAGTGAGTCTGTAAATAGTTTGTAGGTTGCGTCAGGAGAGAATGTTTCTGGAACATGGCCGTATAGCCCAAAAAACTCACAGCAATCAAGTGATTCTGGCCATGAAAGCCTTTGATAATACATTTATACTGTATTTAAATTGTTTTTATTTCAGGCATGCAAAGTGAACCACAATCCTGTGCCATTTGCATGGCTAAAGGTAGTGTTGATGGCACCCTCTAGCCTGGTTCACAACAGGAACAACTCCACACCACGCTGTAACTGGCTGGCATGCAATGACACCACCCTCACATTATTTGGAATGGGTTTATTTTTTATTCTCAAAACTGCTTGACTTGTCATTTCAAGCTCTGCTTTGTAATTTGAGATATTTTGTCCAAAAACCTGCCTAAACACCCGTCCTCTATGAATTATGAAGACAATCTTCTAGTCTCTACTGCTGTCCACCAAATGGATTCTCAGTGTGTTGCTAACAACCATGATGTCTGAGAGTGGGCAAAAGATGAGTGAATGACTGGATGATTTCCTGCCTTTATTTACAAATTTCGGGATCCATATGTGCACTTGTAATGACCGAGTCAGCCCCTTAATTAGCCTTGCATGGTGTGGGCACAACTTCACAGAAACTGTGTGACCAACTTTCCACTGAAAAATTACAACCAGATACATTAAAAAGTAGCTGTTTCAAAAACACAGGAATGGGGTGGGATAAAACAGTGGTTCCCAACCTTTTTTTGACCAGGGACCACTTAACTAAGGACCACTTTGACCAGGGGCCACTCTCCAACATTAGTAACAAAAGGGTTACAAATCAGTTTTTGGTCAGCTTTAGATTCAGTTGGTTATCTGGGGTGCTGATTCTGAAAACTGCATTGGATAGACCACATCAGCTCTAGTTTCTGATACCAAACATCTGCCATCCACTAGTCGCCAATTGCTCACCCACAGAAAACTATATTTAATAAGCCTTGGCACTCTAAGAGGGTGGCGCAGTGGGTTAACCTGTGTGTCAGCAAGGACTGAAGATTGACAGGTTTCAGGTTCGAATCCATGGACAGTGCGGATGAGGGAATGAGAGTTCCACTGCATGAATTATAGGGTCAATTCATGGTGCTGAAAATAAATCCCTATAAAACACGAGCTTAGGCTTTTTGAGGCTTTGGGCTAGGATTCACCAAAAAAGTAAATGTTTATCCCAATCGTGGTGCTTAAACGTAAAGGTTTCCCATTGACATTAAGTCTAGTTGTGTCCAACTCTGGGGGGGGGGGGTACTCATCTCCATTTCTGAGCCATTTCTAAGAGCTGGTGTTGTTCGTAGACACCTCCAAGGTCATGTGGCCAGCATGTCTGCATGGAGCGCCATTACCTTCTCACAGAAGCGGTACCTATTGATCTACTCACATTTGCATATTTTCAAACACCCAGGTTGGCAGAAGCTGGGGCTAACTACAGAAGCTCACCCCACTTCCCAGATTCGAACATCTGACCTTCTGATCACTAAGTTCTACAGCTTAGCAGTTTAACCCACTGTGCCACCATGACCGCTGGAGCCCCCGGTGGTGCAATGGGTTAAACCCTTGTGCCGGCAGGACGGAAGACTGACAGGTCGGAAGTTCGAATCCAGGGAGAGTGCGGATGAACTCCCTCTGTCAGCTCCAGCTCCCCATGTGGGAACATGAGAGAAGCCTTCCACAAGGATGCTACACCATCAAAAACATCCAGGCGTTCCTAGGCAACGTCCTTGTAGACGACCAATTCTCTCATGCTAGAAGTGACTTGCAGTTTCTCAAGTCACTCCTGACACGAAAAAAAAACTATAAGAAGGTTTCGCAAGACCAGTCGCTCTCATTCAATGGTGTAGCAACGGTGAAGCCACTGACCATTTTTTCATCCTTGTGGACCACTGGTGGTCCACTGATCACAGGTTGGGAACCACTGGGATAAAAGGAATGTATATTGAAATATCTTCAACTATTTTGATCAGAGTGAGAGATCCAACAGTGCATATTTAGAGCAAGTGTTTTTTTGTAAAAAAAAAAGTGCTGTCTGGGTTGTACGGAAATGTACATTTTGGTGATGATATTTTATAAATCAAACTGATGAGATGTGCCAAGAAACGCCATGGAAGTAAGCTGCTCATCCTGTGGGCTCCCTACCATACTATGAGTCACTTGTTTACTTAAAAGGCACACAGCTGTGTTCTTCTGCAATATGTTGGGGTGGTGGGGGGAGAGAGACAACACAAGTGCAGTGAGATGGCTGGTGATAGAGAACCTGTTTAGCACCCCATTATAAGGCCAGGATGATCGAACAAAGCAAGGAAGAGTGGAAGTGATACCACTGTGTTCAGCAGAATGTGAGAGCACAAATGCAGTGGTGGTCCTCAGGGCTTTCAGGGATCCTGATTTTCTGAGTCCCATGGAGGGGAAGCTCACATATATAAGTACAGATATAAATACAGCTGTTCTGAACTTGCATGGATTGGGTGTGGGCATGATGATCTCATTTCCTTTCCACCTACACATGTTAAATCTTGTCTCTGAAAAGGGCTTTGATAAATTTATTTTGATGTGGTGACAGTAACCAACAGCATCCAGTCATTTTGTTGTTGTGTGCCTTTGAGTTGTTTCCAGCATATGGAGAATCTAAAGTGACTTTATTAATTGATTTTCTTGGGATCTTCTAATTTGAGGAAAACATAGGCAAGTCACACTTTCTCAGTCCAGAGGATGCCTCTGCATAATTTGTGAGTTGAATGTGATTAAATGCCTTAAAGCAGACTAGATTGGAATGTAGTTATGGAGGCCACCCAATTCTGCCCCCATGCCTTAGTTACCTCTAGATTGAACTATTGCAATGCGCTCCAAGTGGGGCTGCCCTTGAAGACGGCCTGGAAATTCCAACTGGTCCAACGAGCGGCAGCCAGACTACTAACTGGTGTGAATTACAGGGAGCGATCAACTCCCCTGTTTAAGGAGCTCCATTGGCTGCTGTTTTATTTTCTGGTCCCAATTCAAGGTGCAAGTACTTACCTACAAAGCCCCGAATGGTTTGGGATCCACTTACCTTCATGACTGCATTTCCTTTTATGAACCTACATGATCCCTTCGATCTTCTGGAGAGGCCCTTTTTGCGCTCCCGCCTCCATTGCAAGTGGGGACGAGGGACAGGACCTTCTCTGTGGTGGCCCCTCCGCTCTGGAATTTGCTCCTCAGAGAAAATAGGCAAGCCCCCACCCTGGCAGTCTTTAGGAAGAGCTTGAAAACTTGGCTGTTCCAGTGTGCCTTCAAGGAATGGTTAACTGAACTATAACCCCTGACCTGACCAAATGCCCTTGGAAGCACTTTATTTTCTACCTACTAGTATAATTAAACCCTACTTTCATCCCTCTGATCCCGTGTCCAGACACATTACATTGCCTTCTCATCCAGTGTTTTAACCTTGCTACTGGCCCTGGCAACTGTGATTATTTTCTCTGTTTAAATTATTGTGATTTTACATTGTTTGATGTGCTTATTTCTATTGTTTCTCGTATTTTATTTTTATCTTTATATTTTATTGTCGTTGTATGTTGTTTATTTGCATTGCTGTATTGTTGGGCTTGGCCTCATGTAAGCCGGCCTAAGTCCCCTTGGGAAGATGGTGGCAGCGTATAAATAAAGTATTATTATTATTATTATTATTATTATTATTTCTGTGACTAGGAAATACACAACTGTGAGTAGGTTATGCATGGCAAAATGAATGGTTAAATGGCTAATTGGGCTGTGATTAATGTGGTGAGGCAACAAGATGTGCCATAGACCAATGTTGGAAATCTGTACAGTTGGATCTTCTAAGCACTGTGAGACAGATGGCAGATAGTGATGATAACAGCTTCACATCTGTTCTTTCTGAGTGCCGTGGCCTTCCTATGATGAGGACCAGCCGCAAGGGATCTCTAACATTAATCACAGTCTGGCTCTCTCTTCTTATTTAGCAAGCTGATTTTCTAGTGTAGCTAAATTCAAAGCCTGAATCTCAAGGACTATGCCTGGAATTTGGGGGGAAAAGTTTGTTCCTCATTTCTTTGTATAGATCACTATCTCCAGAAGCAGAGCAACAGCACAGACAATAGAGTAATATATTGCAATTACAACAATGCTTAGAAAGTACTCATTATCCAATGACACCAAATCATGAATGGTCCAAAACACTTGGTAGTGTCTATCTACCATACCTCAGCAAATAGTGCCCTGAGCATTACAAGTTGAGGACATCCCAGGATATTCAGCTATGACATGAAGAAGGCATTGAGTTCGGGATGAAACAGTTGTTAGATCTGGAGTCCCCATTCCAAGCCTTTATGCAATGTGCCAGATTTCTTACTGAATGGCATGAGATGACATGCAGCTGGTATGTTTTGGCAGAGGAATGTGTGTGATGGGCCTATTCCAAAATACTGCAGAAAGAATGAGCAGAACAGAATCCACAGTGAGTCAGTGGGCTAGAGCTAGCTCCATCCTTTCATGAACACAGAATCATGGAGCTGAAAGAGGTCCCAAAGGGGTCCCATAGGCCATTGTGTCCAATTCCATCAAACGTGGAGGTGTCAGTGATGATTAAGTTCATTTCCAAAGAAGTACTGGGACTTTGGCATAGCTGGCTGGGAGTCAGCTGCATTAAGATCTCTACTGACAAAAAGGTCATGAGTTCAAAGCCAGCCCGGGTCTGAGTGAGCTTCTGACCAAATTGTGTAGCTTGCTGTTGGCCTTTGCAGCCTGGAAGACAGTTGCATCTGTCAAGTAGGAAATGTAGGTACCGCTTATCCAGGGAGGCTAATTTACGACGCCATAAAAATCTCCAGCATGCAAAGAATGAGGAAGTACTTCATCAATGTCACAAATGGATGGTGAAATGACATCTCCCGTGGTGGCCAGAATACCCTCATGATAAAGCTGAAATTTTAAATAGCCTCTGTGTGACTGTCTATATATGTTGTATGTCTATGGCAGGGGTCCACAAACTTTTTAAACAGAGGGCCAGGTCACAGCCCCTCAAACTGGTGGAGGGCCAGATTATAATTTGAAAAAAGCATGAATGAATTCCTATGCACAGTGCACATATCTTATTTGTAGTGCAAAAAACACTTTAAAACAATACAATAATTAAAATGAAGAACAATTTTAACAAATATTAACTTATTAGTATTTCAATGGGAAGTGTGGGCCTGCTTTTGGCTGATGAGATAGGATTGTTGTTGTTGTTGTGTGCTTTCAAGTTGTTTCAGACTTAGGTTGACCCTGAGCGAGTGCCGGGTAAATGACCTTGGAGGGCGCATCCGGCCCCCGGGCCTTAGTTTGAGGACTCCTGTTATAGTGTTTTGAAAGAAATGTGTCACCTTCCATATTTTGTGGATTTGATTATTTGACAAATTAATTATGAATCTCTAGGTCCTCCAGCATGACTCTATGGCCACCTTTCCATGGAGGACCTAAAGATTCCTGGAGATGTGTGCTTTTTAAGTCACTGTTTTCCCACTTTTGCAGGAATCTTGTGAACCTGTGACACGTGGAGGGCTGAGAGTAACTCAGTGCATTACTGGTGATGCTCCTGACATTTTTTGGTTAGTTTTGTTACTCTTTTGTGGGGAGGGGATAGAGGAAAGAGCAGGAAGAAGCACAGAGGTAGGAAAGTGCTCCTTATTATACTAGTAATGAAATTCCATTTCCACTTCTTAAACCCATTACAACTTCATAACCAGAAACCACGCTCCAGTTCAGATCTCAATGATAATTGCTATGTAAATCTCATACTTGCTTGAAAATGTGTATGTATACCTGTGCCTCTGCCTGGACCACATATAAACCGGTTCTCCCTTTTCTGACCCTGGTTGCGTTTCCCCCATCATTATTTTAGGACAGGGCTGTTTTAATCACTGGTGGCTAAGGACCAAGTAGGGTGAGTGCCTCCCCTTTAGTTCAAATCATCCCCAGTGTTGGTAGTTAGGCAATTCCTAAGCAAACTTGAGCTGAAGTGCCTGGTCACGTACTTTCTCATTTGCTCACATCCACACACCCACTACTCCACTAGTGTCTCCATAGGGTATATATATATAAAGGATGTTATGATTTTCTGATCTCTGATTAGGTACATTCCATGTTATGTTAAGAAAGATTTCATTACATTGTACACAGAGTCACACTTCATTACTTACCCAACTGAGGCCCAGCCACCAATGTACTTCTCCAAGCTGGGGCCAGAAGTAAAATTGGACCACGTTCTATCAAAGTTGTCAATGGGATACTAAATCTAACAGGCTATAAAACCATTTTCCCCAAGCAAAAACAATAACAGGAATATTATTTTAGAATGCTATTACTGAAGACCACAGAGGGAGAAACATTTTTTCCTCGCGAGCTGTGCCAGGCTTGGTTTGCTGGGAAAAGCTGTAGTGATCCTGAAAATATATTGTTGTGGTCTGCCAAAGTGTTCCTAGTTTTGGCAGACCAGAAGCAATGAGATTTTAATAAATGAGGTGAGAGGCAAACTCTGAAATAGTTCCTTCCTTTCACCTTGACAAGTCTTGCTGCAATCGTCTGCATTAATAGAGTTTTAACAATTTCGTTAAATTTCACAATGGAAATTATGTTTTGATTCTGCCTCCTACATCCTTCTCCTACAATTCTGCCCTCAATTACTAGTAAGACCATTAACACAACTCCTTAATCCACTTTACCCAAAGTAACTGTGGGTGGATGGGTGGTCTTGGAAATAGCCATCCTATGTCTCTCTTGCATTTACCTGCTCTGACATATCTCAACCACAGGCGCCTTCCCCATTCTACCTCACTCAGCACTGCCTTGTTACCTTCACTTTACGAGAATGCAAGCTGGCAGATGAGTGAGCATGGCTTTATTCGTACATTTGCTTTGGATTTATGTGTCATTCCTCTCATGGACTTATTGGTACCTTCCAGTAAACTCTTTCCTTTGCTCAGTTAATGTTGCAGATCCATTCTTAGTAAAGCTTATATAACAAATACACTATAAAAATAATGCAATTGAATTTTAAAAGGTATAATTCCACATCCATTCACTGATAGAAGCTTATAAAGGAGAAAATGTTCTTTTGCATAATGTCTTCCATTCACAGAATATGGTATACTGGCACAATGCAACCTTCACTGTATCCAAAATTAGAAATGCTTATGTCACTAATAGGGTGCAAGCCATTTTCTCCCCGAAACTGAGGATGTAGACCATGATATGATCATGCATTAGTTAGAAGGGCTCTAAATCAGAAAATGAGCTGACATTGTTGGAAATAGTAACCTTCTACAAGCCTGCTATACTAGTTACTTGTTTATATATAATTGAGATTTCTTATGTATTGTATGTGTGTATTGGTTTGCAGTTTTCCTTAAACTCTTTCTTGTGGGAGGGGCAGTATACCATGTGATCAGATCTGGGACTATTCAGATCTCAGACTCCATTTTAGAATTGTGTGTGTGTGTGTTTGCTTCAGTAGCAGTACAGTACAGTTTAGAAGTATGTAGAAACAGACTGCTTTAGTTAGAGAAGAGACTCCATTAGACTCTCAGACCAGAGAGATGCTTTAGACTAGTGGTTCTTAACCTGTGGGTCCCCAGATGTTTTGGCCTTCAACTCCCAGAAATCCTAACAGCTGGTAAACTGGCTAGGATATCTGGGAGTTGTTGGCCAAAACAACTGGGGACCCACAGGTTGAGAACCACTGCTTTAGACTATGAACTGCTAATTCTAAGAAAAATGCCCTGTGTTATCTGCACAGAGAAACTACTTCAAATCTCATCTGTAACTGGATTGATAAGCAAAGTACCTGTATGCTGAATACATGAAGTTTGTGAATAAACCAACAATGCCAATTTTAAAGAAGTCTACTTATTTTGGTCTTTTGAGAACATAGTTTAAACCAAGATGTTTTAAGGGAGAGTAGATGTTTTTGGGCACTGAAGAGAACACTTCTGAAATTCTCTCCCCCCCCCCCCTATATATATCTTTTTGTGCATTGGCATATCTTTGTCCCTAACAGTTCAAAGAGACATCTAGGATTTCAGTTTAACAGCTGAGAAACCTAATTGCCTTGAATGAATACTAGTGGATGTTTACCATCAAGAAGAATTTTGACCCAAGCAAGTTTTCAACTCTTCTCAGGAAGATTCTTGGTTTCCCAAAAAGATTCTTGGTTTCTTCAAAAAGGTTTTGTGACCAGTGGTTTTCCAAAAGATTATGATTTCTAACAAGGCCATGCCTTTCCAAAAGACATATCCAATCCAAGTACACAGATACTCTAGACATGGGAAGTTACCACCCTGAGCCATAAAGCAAACAGTCTATTGATCAATTATGCAAGCCCATTGTCAATTCAGAAACGCTGCTGCAGCATTTGCAATTAACTAGTTTGTTTTGTGACTACTTTAATTTGACCCCTCATTCTAAAGATAATGGCCTTGCTTTTGCTTTGTGCATGACAGATATGCCCACTTCCACCAGCTTTATTGCACAGAGGCCAAGATCCTATTTGCAATGGGGAGGGGGGTGGGGATATGTGTGCCCATACAGTTTGAGTTGCAAAGCAAATGCAAGTTCAAAAACAAAACAAAGCAAGGAACAAAGGAAGCATGGGTTTGCTTTGTGTATTGTGGCTACCTGCTTCACAAGTTTCCTTGCTTCATCTCTCAAATATGTCTAAATATTTTCACGTATACAGTTGTAAAGCAATTAGGCTTAGCAATTGCATTTTTATTAAATAATTCATGTCAGAAATGGCTTCCTACTTCTCACTCCCATTTCCTTGGCTTTGAGGGAACCAGACAGTCGAGGAAGTGCTCCTCTACCTTCCAGAATCACACACTTTATGTAATTGTAGGAGGCTGTTGGCATTGTTTTGAACTCATTGACGCCAATCACAAAACATGGGCCTTTTGATACAAGCTGACTTCCTAAAGAGGCACAATTTATTCCTGTTACTCCATTTTTGTTGATGCTGCTGTGGAACTTGTTCTTGCTCCTCAGCATAAAAAGTACCACTAGAGGCAGTCTTAAAACCACATAATAATTTTTAGTTGGTAGTCCAACAAGGTATTGTTTCCAGTAGGAAATGTCCCTTCTAAATGAGCAGGTTTGCACCAAAGGATCTGAGTCATTGAGGTCTAATTTTTTAGCCACCAGAAATTGGGCTTTCCCCACAAAATGCAACAGATTTAGCGACTGCCCTCAGCTGATGATTGTAATGGGATTCTGCATTGAATATGATGTTCAAAGATAAAACCATGCTGCAGGATGCAAACCACCATATAAATGTCTATCAAGATAACTTCATATCTGTTTGTAATGTTTGTATAGGCATATATAAATAACACACAATTTTGAAAAAAAATGGGTATACTATACAGCTATACAAAATAAGTGGGAAAGGGGAAGAAGTTTACTCCTTTTGCCAAGAGTTTATTGGATTTGGTGTCCTCTTAGTCAATTGCCTATGTTCTGTAGGCTCTGACACAGGACAATTCCTTTACTTTGCCCCTTCAATACTCCCTTGCTTCCTGAAACTGTTTGTAATAGTCCTCTTCTGAAGGATTCTCTGTACACTTCTGGCCATTGTTAGGTGGACGAGCTTCATTGTATCTGCTCCAGTCCCCTTTGCAGATGATCCAGGGCAAAATATCCACTTTGTAATGGAGTTCTGCTGAGAATTCAATGCTGATCAGGTTGGGCGTGCCCGCTCCTTTGCCCCTCGTAATGAGCTGCATGCTATCATCATAGCAGCAGTGTTGTGCTGCCAGCGTGGTGCTCTCCAAGGACAGCATGGACCGGATACAGTAGCGAGCAGTAGGCTTGTAGATTTCCAGTTTCTCCTTCGGCCCACTTGCGTCTTTCCAACGAAAGTTCTTCCGCTTCATCCGGTCATAGATATCTGCAGTGCTATAGGCCACCTCTGTGGGGTACGCGCAAGGACATGCAGGAAGGTCATTGACCACTTTGTGCATGTATTTCTTCAAGAATTCACTTTTGCAACTCATCCATCTTTCACAGCTGTCAGTGTCTGGGGGGTAGCAAGAAGAGAGAGGTAGGACAATGAAAACTTATTGCCTTGAAATTCAAAATGTGTCTCATAGGCCAAGATCATACACGACTGAATGTAACATAAGATTTCTGCAATGATCCCAGAGCTAGACAAAAATTAGAACTCCCTCCAAGATTCACTGGGGGCTTCTGAATTAAAAACAGCTCAGAAATTTCAATTGGTCCAACGGGCGGCAGCCAGATTACTAACTGGAGCGACTTACAGGGAGCGGTCAACCTCCCTGTTTAAGGAGCTCCATTGGCTGCCGTTCATTTTCCGCTCCCAATTCAAGGTGCAGGTTCTCACCTACAAAGCCCTGAATGGTTTGGGACCCGCCTACCTGCGTGACCGCATTTCTGTGTACGAACCCACGCGATCTCTTCAATCGTCCAGAGAGGCCCTGTTCTCGCTCCCGTCCCCCTTGCAGGTGCGACTGGTGGGACGAGGGAGAGGGCCTTCTCTATGGTGGCCCCCTGACTCTGGAACTCACTCCCCAAGGGCATCAGGCAAGCCCTCACATTGGCAGTCTTTAGGAAGAGCTTGAAAACTTGGCTGTTCTAATGTGCCTTCCCTGAATAAAGGAAACAATACCCTGATCTGACTGATTTTCTGCAAAATGTCCTCGGAAGCACTTTATCTACCCGTTGGAGTAATTGCCTACATTACCCTCTAAAACCCCGTTTAGACGTACTCGACAGCTGTTCACACCCAGTGTTTTAAATTTTTAACTTATTACATTTGGCCGTGCCCACAGTGTTGGATTCTTGTATTTTAAATTTTCTGTTTTACTGCTTATTTATAATGCTTTGTATTGTATTTTATTTTGCTGCTGTGTTGTTTTTACTGATGTATTATTGTTGGGCTTGGCCTCATGTAAGCTGCCCTGAGTCCCCTTGGAGAAATGGTGGCAGGGTATAAATAAAGTTATTATTATTATTATTATTATTATTATTATTATTATTGTTATTAAACCAGGGGTCGTCAAACTTATTGTTAAATTGAGAGCCAATTCACAGTCCCACAGACTGTTGGAGGGCCAGATGATAGGTTGTTGTTGTGTGCCTTCAAGTCATTTCAGACTTAAGAGTTTTAAGAGTTAAGAGTTTTCAGACAAGAGTTTTCTTGTCAATTTATTCAAAGGGGATTTGTCTTTGTCTTCCGCTGAGGCTGAGAATGTGACTTACCTAAAATTACCCAGTACGGTCAGAGTCATAGTCTGAGGTTCAGTCTACTACACCACACTCTCTATGGTTCTTCCCTTTTTGTTTCATACTGATCATTCCTTCTCTCTTTCTTCCTTCTCTCACTCCCTTCTTCCCTTGCTTTTTCCTCTCTCCCAGTCTTTTTCCCCTTCCTCCATTCTTCTCTTTTTCCTACCTTTTTTTCTTACCCCATCCTCTCTTTCTCTTCCTTTCCTTCTTTTCCCTTCCTTCTTCCCTCCCTCTCTCCCTCTTTTTCCATCCATCCATCCATCCATCCATCCATCCATCCATCCATCCATCCATCCATCCATCCATCCACACAAATGTGTAGGGTGGTGGTACTGCAGTGAACAAGCTTTGGTCAAGAAGCAGGGAATATCAACCTCTGCAATGACCAAAAATGACAGAATCATGTTTGTTCATGTCTCTAATGGGATGATAGTCCTCAATCCCACATCCCTTCAACACAATGTAAGTATCTGCACGGGGACGTATGCTTCGCTGATCCATAGACACTCCCTCATCTTACTCTGAAGCCCCTGAAACCACCCTGCGTGGCCGCTCCATATTTCACAGCTTCTCAGGGTTTGCCTGCTCACCGTGAAGCATGGCAGAGCCAGAAAGGGATAAACTTTTGCCGAGAGAGGAAGGGGACATCAATCCTCTGAGCACCCAAAAAGGACATTCCTCCAAATAGAAAGTGACATGTACAGATGTACCTAACGGAATTTCATCCCACGTATCTCAAACATAGAGAAGTTAGATTTTCTGGTGATAGTCTTCTTCCAACCCTTAACATTCAACCAGTTATCTCATGAAAGAAATGGGAAAAACATGATGATTCTGCGTGCATGTGCACACAACCCGGTGTGAATTCAGCAAGATAATTTGCAGCAGATGGATGCTAATGCTTCAAAACAGATATGCAAGTATCAGCTTCACTGCCAAGCTGTGTTTGCTACAGTTTCCAACCTGAATGTCTTCAACTGAAAACAAGGCAGATTCTAAAACATTTCGCAGCTGTGCTAAAACTTGAAATAGGTGTGCAATACTTCAGGATCACCAGAAAGGCAAATATTTATTTGGTCTTTGTTTTGTTAGTTTTTGGCCGAACACCCAGCTGCTCTGAAGCATGAAAATGATAACCTTTTCACTGAAGGTATTGGAAGAGTTCTTTATAACTAGAGCCATAAGTGATTCACATTCCAGACCTGAAATATGTGCAGAGACAGCAAGATATCTGTGAGAATCAGGATGTCCTACTAGCAGGGTCCCTATGAATAATGAGGTGGGAAATAGATGTGGTGAAATATCTCTCTAAACTTTCAAGAAAATGCAGAGCCTTGCAATGCTCCATATGAATAGTATTCAACCTGGCATGAGCAGAGAGTGTCATAGTATCCAGGCAACAGAATACAGCCCCTTCCCTCTGCAAATGTGTATTCAACCAACATGCTCAGCTTTTGTTTCTTATCTTTAATAAAAGCTTTCTTACAGTGATTTAAAAAGCCAGTGACTTATTTCTGGAGATAAAGGACGTGGTCAGAATGGCACATGCCTTTGTGACATCCCATCTATAAAACTCTTAACAGGGTTTATGCGGGGCTGCCTTTGAAACTGGTTGGAAGATTCTGCTCAAGGACAGTTTGATGACAGGGAACTCATGACCCCCTTGTCATAATGGCTTCTCTAGTGACTCATCTTTTTATAGGGTCAATTCATGTGCTGGAAATAAATCCCTATAAAACATAAGCTTAGGCTTTTTGAGGCTTTGGGCTAGGATTCACTACAGAGTATCCCAATCGTGGTGCTTAAAGGTAAAGGTTTCCCCTTGACATTAAGTCCACTTGTGTCCGACTCTGGCGGGGTGGTGCTCATCTCCATTTCTAAGCCAAAGAGCTGGCATTGTCCATAGACACCTCCAAGGTCATGTGGCCAGCATGACTGCATGGAGCGCCATTACCTTCCTACAGAAACGGTACCTATTGATGTACTCACATTTGCATATTTTCAAACACCTAAGTTGGCAGAAGCTGGGCCTAACTACAGAAGCTCACCCCACTTCCCAGATTCAAACCACTGATCTTCTGATTACCAAGTCCTACAGCTTAGCTGTTTAGCCCACTGTGCCACCACGACCACTGGAGCCCCCGGTGGCGCAGTGGATTAAACCCATGTTCCGGTAGGACTGAAGACTGACAGGTCGGAAGTTCGAATCCGGGGAGAGCGTGGATGAACTGTCAGCTCCAGCTCCCCATGTGGGGACATGAGAGAAGCCTTCCACAAGGATGCTAAAACATCAGAAACATCAGGGCGTTCCTAGGCAATGTCCTTGCAGATGGCCAATTCTTTCACACCAGAAATGACTTGCAGTTTCTGAAGTTGCTCCTCACACACACACCCTCACACACACTAACACGGCCCCTTACACATATGTAAATTCCATACAGGATCCTAAATGAGAATTTGAATTCATTTGTTAGCCTCTCTTATTTGCATGATATAAATGTATTAAGGAGATCAATAATTGGGGAAAGGGCCATGTTCCTATCTCATTCAAAGGCCACAAAACGCTGCTAGGACCTGAGAGCTCACTTCCCTTCCTGAGGCATGTGCTACTTCTCTTCAAGGAAGGCTTTTTTCCTGTTAAAAGAGGCTTTTGCCATACCATGTGCAACTTGCTCATTTGATCCAGTTTTGAAAAAGGATGCTTTCTGCTGCTTACCGACTTCAAAAAGCTTCGTAGCGTTGAATTCCTCGCTCCCTGCAAGCAAACTCACTTCTGTGGCTGCTGTCCTGAAGGTGTCTTCAATCCCTAAAGAAAGCAGTTTTTTTCCCTTAATAGGAAATAATGAAAGGGCAGAGGAAACATTGTGCTTGCATCAGCATCCCAGCAGGGTTAGCGTTTCTCATAACATTCGTGCTCTTTAAATTCTTGCATTCGCTCAGGGGGAGAGACAGACTGTATGAGGGAATGACGCTTACATTTGGATCCCAACAAAACATTGGGTTCAATGCACAGAAAAAGGTCTGGCAAGTTTTGCTCATCCACCCACCTGGCCTCTTTTCTTTTCGATATTTAAAATTGCCTAGAGATGAATGCAGAATTTAAGCACTCCTTTGTGCTGTATTATGAAACGTCCAAATTTTCAAGCTCTATTGGCAATCACAAAAACCTTAGGAACTCCAACAACTAGAAAAGGCGGAGGAGATTTTTTCCCCTTTATTTTATGATCTGCAGTGCCAGAAAGTGTAGAGTTTCCAGCTGCTAAACTAGCAGGTTTTTATTTTATTTTTATAAAAAAACAGGATGTAATACTGGTATTACAGTTTTATTAAGACAATGTGACTGACACACATGACAGTGCAAATGTTCAAAAATAAATATAGTGTATCTGTTGGAAATCATGCCAACATGAAAAAATTCCAACACAAGAAGCAAGAATGAGTAGATATGCTCATACTCTCCAATGTAATATAATATAATATAATATAATATAATATAATATAATATAATATAATAAGTAAATAATAATAATAATAATAATAATAATAATAATAATAATAATAATAATCTATTTGTATTCTGCTCTATCTCCCTGAAGGGACTCAGGGTGGATTCCAATAATAAAAGGCATACATTCAATGTCTAAACATAACAAGCTATAAGCAAACAATAACAAGAGTTGACAACTCAACATATAAAAGCAAATTGTAACTTAACAACTAAAATTAAATTGAGAAATGCCATCTATTATATCTTAGCTTGTGTCCGAGCAACTAGCCTACCCACTGTTAGGAGCATGACCCCCGCAATGTTTATTCTATAATTGTTGTATGAAGTTGCTTGTGTTGGCGATGTATTTTGTACACTGGATGGTGGTGGTATTACGCTCTAGATAGGCTGGTATTTGTCTCCATGTTGGAGCTACTGGGAAATCCCATTTTCTCCCCTTCACTAGGAAATGTTTGTCTTTGCCTGCAGAGGAGGTAACAACTGTCAAAAAATGACAGGGTTGTTATAGATCTAACAGTGGTGAAGAGTTGTGTTTAGAATACTTTAATGGCTAAACCCATCTTTGGTTACCAGCATGCTTGCATTCAGGTGAAAGGCTCCTTGATTATAGATAAAATGTGCTGCACTGCAAGCAAGACACCAAACTGAGGCATTTTGGCCTAGATCCTTCATAGATATTTTTATTAGCGGAACATAAAATAGATTGCACAGTATTAGGTTTTCCTGTTCTATAAAATCTAGTTTCACTGCAAAAACTCCAATGCACAATTTTAAAAACTATTTTTAAAACAATAGAATAATAGAGAAAGCAATTAGAACTTCAGGTGGCAGGGTCCTCTTAATACTATGATACCCCATCTAGTGTGTGTTGGCAAGAAATGCAGTTTTCTCTTGACTGCAGCCCTTGTTGAAATCAGTAGGCATAAAGCATGAATTATTTTGCTGTCCGACTGTATTACAGAAAGATTCTAGAAATCTTTAGAGTCAAAACCCCGTTGATTCTGGTCTTGTTTTCTGGAAAGCCTCCTTAAAAGTGATCGTTCCAAATATCTCGTACCATTTACATACAGGATGAATAACCCAATACAAAACTTCTCACTGGCATGGCATTATAACCACTTCTGATACCTGAATCGAAGCTATTTAGCAAAGCTTTACCTGGGCAGTTTGGCCTGTCACATGTCCTTGATTCAGTGGCTGTGCAGGCGTATCCACAAGTTCTAGTGCGCTTCTGATTCCCACTTCCACACGTGATGCTACAAATGGACCAAGGGCTCCAATCTCCTTCACCATCTATATAATCTGAAAAAAAATATCAAAAACAGATCTAGAACAAGAAAAACTGACAGAAGAATAACTGGTACACTTAAAAACACAGACACAGCAAGGAAACAATATGTTTTGCTTTTTGATTTAGGTGCATTGAGGTGAAACCTTGCAACTCAATGCTGCAGCAGTGCCCACAGCTATTCAAAATCAAATCAGCTATGCTTCTTTTCAGGAGAGTCCACTCTACCACGAACATCCCTTTCCCCTTTTCCCATTCCCTGTTCCCTTGCAGACATTTAGTATTTGGTGTTCAGTGAGCATGCTTACTCCTCAATCAGCTCTTCTCTTTTTCCGAGCTCCAACAAAAAACAAAACACATAAACAGAGAGCTGGTGGAAAAGACTTTAACAAACCCTATGGCCCTTAAGCCTGTCAGTATTTCTCCGTCTTTGTGGATAATGTCACATTAACAATATAGGAAGTCTCACTTGAAGAATGCAGGAAATTATTTCTGTCTCTCTGTGTGTCCCTTTAGGCTTCTAATCAGAGTGCGAGTGTGGTGTAGTGATTTCAGTGCTGGACTAGGATTCCGGGAGACCAGCGTTTAAATCCCTGCTTGGCCATGGAAGGTCATTAGGCAACCTTGGGCAAGTCAAACTCTCTCAGCCTCAGGGAAAGGAAACCACCTCTAAACAAATCTTGCCAAGGAAACCCTGTTATAGTATCCTATTAGGGCCACTATAAACCGGAAACCCCACAAAGACAAACAACAGTAAAAGAAAAGCCTAGACCGTAACCAATTAAAGCTTTTGAAACATTCATTGGCATTCTGTTAGTGCTTTATGAAGGTGTTGATAGAAATTATGCTATTATAACGACAATATCCAGTTGTTGTTAAGTTAGAACAGGGGTCCTCAAACTAAGGCCCGGGGGCCGGATGCAGCCCACCAAGGTCATTTACCAGGCGCTCGCTCAGGGTCAATCTAAGTTTGTAACGACTTGAAAGCACACAACAACAATCCTATCTCATCAACCAAAAGTAGGCCCACAGTTCCCATTGAAATACTAATAAATTTATATTTGTTAAAATTGTTCTTATTTTTAATTACTGTATTGTTTTAAAGAGTTTTTTTTGCACTACAAATAAGATTATGTGCCGTGTGCACAGGAATTCATTCATGCTTTTTTCAAATTATAATCTGGCCCTCTAATAGTTTAAGGGACTGTGACCTGGCCCTCTGTTTAAAAAGTTTGAGGATCCCTGAGTTAGAAATTTGTTCCAACTACACAATGACCAAAATACCTCAAAACGCAATGTTCAGGAATTTCCTGAGGATCCCCTATGAAGTTCGTGAGGAAAACTGTACATCCAGCTAAAGGGAAAACAGTTGGATTTTTTTCACTTTTCACTGGCATGGAAATGGCTGTCTGAGGTATGGAGGAGGGGCTGGAGCAGATAAAGGTAGACTGCATCAGGAGACACATCATTTCTATAGTCCAAAGATATATCTCCTGATGCAGGATTTTG
Organism: Anolis sagrei ordinatus; assembly: GCF_025583915.1. Lineage (NCBI taxonomy): Eukaryota > Metazoa > Chordata > Lepidosauria > Squamata > Anolidae > Anolis > Anolis sagrei. The sequence continues at coordinate 207,631,527 of NW_026844366.1, read as the reverse complement.
GTAATAGTTTTACTTTGGTTTGATTTCCACCTAGCCTTCCCATGCTCTGCTTTTCACTGTCAGCAGCACCTACTCATTCTCTAATCTCGAGAGCCCCTTCTACAAACCTAAGGTGCCTGCAAGAGAGTTTGAATGCTCAGTTACCATATTCTGGCTGTTCCTTTGATTCAAACGTCCGGTGACTAGGGGCATGCCTATCCCATGCGCCACTAAGAGGGTTTAAGAAGTTGCTGTCTTCGGTTGTGCTATCATACTTGTAATCCTGGTCACCACTACTCATGCGGGTGATTGTGGGTGCCGATCTCTGCCACCAAGTCCTCCAGTCTGGTGATGCGACAGGCCAGCTGGGCTTGCTGCTTTCCTTTTGAAGGTCTTTTTCAGATTCAGAGTCTGTTTCATCAACCACTTCTATGGTCACCTAAAGAATTCCAAGAAAACATGCTCGTAAGAAGAAGACGACAGGTAGGCAGCGGTCCCTTTCCTCCCCAAATTCCCCTTGCCTCTCTAGATGTACAGATTGGGTTCTTTATTTTGAATCCAAAATACTTCGAAATCCTAAACTGTCCACATGGACATCTTTGCTTTTGGATGATTCAATGTACACAAAATTGTTTCACACACAAAATGATTAAAAATTGTATATAAGGTATACAAAGCACAAATAATTTTATGTTTAGACTTGCTTTTCATTTCCAAAACATCTCATTATGTAACATAAATGCAAATATAGGTATTCAAAAATCTAAAAAAAACCCTCCAAGATCCAAAACACTTCAAGGTTCCAAACATTTTGGATAAGGGCTACTCAACTTGCATTAATACAAACAGTATTTTATAAAGAGTCCAAAGACATGGGCTGTAAAGTAGAGGTGGTGTTGGAACAAACAAAGCAGAGGTTGGAAACATACCAGCCTCCAGACGCTGGACTGAAACACTCATCAGCCATAGCCAGCAAAACCGCAGGGGAAACATGATGGGAACTATAATCCAACATTGAGAGGGCCATATGTTTCCTGCTGTGATCTGTTACATTTGTCTTTAATGGATATATCAAGACTTTCAAGTGCATTGCATCTGAATCTAACATGGCACATAACAGTGATGAAACCCCAATTTTTTGGGTCAGGCTTCTTTTTAAAGGTTTGGTGAAGGAGAAAAAGAATGAGATGATGATTAAATACAAATGACAGAGGTTTCCTATTTTAAAAAAATTAATGGAAGAATGACCCCAGTTCCCTTAGGGATTGTACTTGCACTTCCACATCTTTGTCAGTATCCTCTATAGGATTTTCTAGGTCCTCCAGGTGATTCTGTGGTATGCTTCTACCAAAGGTTACCATAGAATTGCCCTGGAGAGCCTTGCAAATTTCTAGAAAGGATACTTCTGGCAGAAGTCATTCATTTCAACAGGGTTTGCTATTATGCATGGTTTCCTGTTTCTATGATAAAGTGTCCAATAATGCAAGGGATGCTTAGAAAATATTTTGGTACACAACAACTTTTCATCTGGGTCCAATAATCTGAATCTATTCTGGCTCCCATCTCACAAACTAATATCTGTGTCTGATTACCCTCAAGAAGGGATGGGAAACATGGAGCCATTCAGATTTTGTTGGACCACAATTTCCAGCATTTTTCACCATTGTTCTTGCTCACCATGGTTGCTGGGATTAGCATAGAATCATAGAATCCTAAAACTGGGAGAGACCTCATGGGCCATCCAATCCAATCCCCTGCCAAGCAGGAAAATCGCATTCAAAACACCCCTGATCAATGGTCATCCAGCCTCTGTTTCAAAGACTCCAAAGAAGGAGCCTCCACCACACTCCAGGGCAGAGTGTTCCACTGCTGAACAGCTCTGACCGTTAGGAAGTTCTTTCTCGTGTTCAGGTGGAATCTCCTTTCCTGTAATTTGAAGCCATTGTTCCACATCCTAGTCTCCAGGGCAGAAGAAAACAAACCTGCTTCCTCCTCCCCATGGCTTCCCCTCACATATTTATACATGGTCCTCATCATGTCTCCTCTCAGCCTTCTCTTCTGCAGGTGAAACATGGACCTTGTTGAGATCTTGTGCCAGATCAGGAGATACTGGCCTCAAAAGTAATCTTGGACGGGAAAAAATTCAACCCCTGCCATTTTTTTTCTGGCTACAGGACTGAATTTGAGTATCCATGTATATGGATACAGAGCGTAACCTTTTCTGATCTGTATTCACTGTCTCTACATACTCACAATCATGGCATTATTGCCACAATGGTAAAAGTCTTTCAATATTGCTTGAATAGGCAGCAGATGCTGCGTGGTCAAGCAGCATTGAGAGGCTTGCCTACAGCTATTTAGTAAAGTACAGCAATTCCTCTGTATCCATTTTCTGCATCCACAGATCCCACCATCCATGGCTTGAAAAGATTTTCCACTCCTGCCCCTTCCCTCAAAAAAAAAATTCTAAAAAGCAAACCTTATTTTTGCTTTTTTTACATAGAGGACACCATTTTACTACACTATTGTATTTAATGGATAACACGGGGGAATTTATATGGATAACACGGGGGGATGCGTGGGTCCTGAACCCAATTCCCAGTGAATGCCTAAGCCCAGAGTATTCCTGACCCACCTGTCCCTATATATTGAGGCAGAGAACAACAATGAATTGTGCATATAATAGCAGTTCTAATCCTACTCTGTAATCCTACTCTTAAGATAATGGCTTCCTGTTCCAATACAGGTACTTACTAGCATTGAGAAGAAATATGCATTCACTATGTACTGCTGCTGTGAATGGGCACTATTCTTATTCTGTGTACGTTTATATTTTATGATGCATTGTCACACACTGTATCTCTTGTATTCATTTACAACTGTCAGTAGTCACATCTGTATCTGCTCTCTGAAGAAACCCTTCATAAAACCCAATTAAACTGGGCTCTTGTCTCATTCTATGAATAATCTGAAACATGATACCAGACTTCTCTTTTTGTGGTCACAGCTGAATGCGGCTACAACTCTGAAAGTATGGGTAAAAGGGCCTGAAAATCTGGAGGAAAGACCTCAAATGAAGAAGGTCTCAAAAATCAGGATCTGTACCAGGCTCAGGATCTCCTCAGAGTAAAACCATATTTAAATAGGACTGAAAAAGCAAAAAGAACATCACACTGAAAATAATTTGGCAGCCAAGCCCACTCACTTGACACATGATTTCACTTTGTTCCGAAGGAGAAGAAAGTGAACCTGTTGCACCCTGAATAGCCCTGCTTTGCTGGCATGAGCGCATGAGCTGGCATCTGTCAAATCAATGGTGATCAACAAAAGAGCTTTTCACCAAGAACCAAGAAATCTCTGCTCCCAAAGGAAATACACTGCTGGCTTTAAAAAGCATCTCGTTTTCACGGACTTCCTGTGAATTCGTTTACTTGAGTGCAGTGGTGCATTTGGCTGCTGATTTGGCAACTAAGTTAAAAAAGCAGCAATAGCACAAAAGTAACAGCTGCTCAGGTTACTCTTTCAAATATTTTCTTGTCTTGTTAATACTGAAACAATTGCGCAAATGGCATGGGGACTGAATAAAAATATTTCATTACTTGAAACAGATCCAGCCAAAATAATTAGTAAACAGAAAGGCACTGTATTCATTTCAGTGTGCGGTAAACTAGTGCACTCCTAGAAATTCTGTGTAAGATGACAGTCAATGAGTGATTGCTGCCACGCTCTGTGAATATTTACCTGTCCTTTTCAAAAGAAAAGCCAATGGTAGTAGTTATGTGTGGGGCAATCTGTGTATGACCAAGACATGAAGAAAACGGAGATTTCCATATGCCTGTCTGAAAATTGTGCTAGTAGATTATCAACTAGGAGATAACACAAAAGAGAAAAAAATGTATCTTATGCAAGGAGAAACATTAAACTGGTGATAGTCTATATTTCAAATGCTTTTAAATGTGCCATTCAATTTAATACATGGTAGAAGTTCCAAAGGATTCCTCCAGAAGACCTTGCTTACATTGTTAGCTTTGGCCCCTTCCACACAGCTCAATAAATCCCACTCTCTACTTTGAACTGGAATATATGGCAGTGTGGACTCAGTTATTCCAGTTCAAAGCAGATATTGTGGGATTTTCTGTCTTGATATTCTGGGATATATGGCTGTGTGGAAAGGCCTTGTGAGATACATTATTTTTGTTCCACAGTTCAGTAGACTACTACCCTCCAAACTAAAGTTTATACAGAAGATATGCGTGACACCATGAAGAACATACATTTTCTCCTATATGCACATATTCGTCTACAAACCTTTCAGGAGATCAGGTTACAAACTAGATTATGTAGTTTTTTTTCTCATTATCTATTGTATAATTATAATTCTACTTAATTTACTTCACAGATATGAGATTTTTTTTTGTATTTTTAAGTATTTGAAATTGCTTCAACAAGCCATAAGTTACATCAAAAATTACCTTCAATATTGCAAACATAATAGAGAAACTTTACCTGAATGTTAGGATTTTGCCCATTGATGTCTGCTTTTGAGAGGTCAGGAAAATTTGGGAGATCCAGAAGGAAAGATCTGGGTCCATCTCTTTGCAAAGATGTATGCCCATTTGTCTGCCTGTATCTCTGTTTGGCAAACGATCTGTGTACTCCTTGGTGTTCAGGATAACCTTGACGGTCCTCTGGGTTGAGTGTCAAGGTGGCTTCAGGAGATGTAAGCCCATCTGTTTGGAGGATGTCCTGGGTGGTCAGGAGAAGAGGTTGGGGAAGAAGAAAGAGCACAATTTGCATTATATACAAGTTATATTCACTGACAAGTTAAACAATAGTGAGCTTAATGAAGGAGCTCTACTCTCATATATTTTTAGTAAAAGGCGAAAAATTTATACGACCTGAAGAGAAACCAGAAACCATGTATTCATGCATTTATTTATTTGCCTTATATGTGAAAGACCTATGGTCTAAGAATTGAATAAACTTGACTTGACTACTCTCATACATGATCGATAAGCCAAATGTGCTGGCATTATGGTATAGGCAAAGGCTGATATGCTCATATGTGGTGGGAATGTTCAAAAGTCATTCTTTTGAGAGAGAAAAAGAATATAAAAATGGGAAAATTATTTAAAATGTCACTCAAAATGAATGAAGAAATTATGTTAATGGGGGTGTTAGGGAATACTAAAAACAATACAAAAGAACCATAACTGCTTAAAATGATTAAGCTGTAATGAAAAATGGAAAAAATGGGACTATACAAAATTGGAATAACTATATTTATAATCAGTTTCAATTCAAAATTATAGTATATGTAATTTGGAAGGATACACGGAAGAATAAAACAGAAGAAATTAAAAATCAATGAAAGACATATATAGAATGGATTGAAAGAGGTGAAGCCAATGTAAATATTGTAAAGAAATTAAGGAAACTGTATGCATGCTTAAAGATAAAGATATAGGGTAAATAAGTGGTCAGAGGAAAGGGTGGGGTGGTGAGGATGAGGGGTGTTAAGAATTTTAAAATGTCATAGGTAAGGTAAAGGTAGTCCCCTGACATTGAATTTATTTATTTATTTATTTATTTATTTATTTATTTATTATTTATTTAGGGCTTTTATATCCTGTCATATCTCAACCTCCGCAGAGGGACTCAGGACGGCTAACAAGAGAAGGATGTATACAAAAAAGAAGGTGCAGATAAAAGAAATGTTACATGAAAATGAATCCCTTTAGATTCCCTTTCCTTCAATACCATAAATTGTGTTGGGATTTAATATAATCCTGTATATGGTTTTTATCTTAGATCCTTAAATTAATTATCTTAATTTCCTAACAATGATACGTTTATTTTAAAGATATAAATCTCTTAACCCTTAACTCTGATATGCTTGTATGGGATTATGCCCCTCTTCTCTCAAACTGGTCATTGAATGTAATAAAGTGTTCTTGAACTTGGAGTGTGTATAAGCATAAGCACTAACGGAAACTACGTGTAAGCAAGAAGTTTATTTATTTATTTATTTGCGACATTTATATTCCACCTTTCTCATCCCAAAGAGGACTCAGAGCAGCTTACAAGATAGATAGATAGATAGATAGATAGATAGATAGATAGATAGATAGATAGATAGATAGAAGTTGCAATGTTGAAACAATAAAAATATTGTGGGAAAAATACAACAAATAAAACATAATGGGTTGGATGCAGAGATGAACTCGCAAAAGAAATTCTCACAGTTATATTTTCCCGTGAAGACATAAGACACTGTCGTGACATTCTCCAAGAAACAGGGCAATAACTTATGGAATGCCTTATGCCAGACATGGTGAATGATACCTTGCAAAAACACAAACATATGCCTAGCTTTCAGATCTGTGGTTTTTTTTGTTTTTACACAAGGATTTTGCATGAAGACAGAAAAAAGGAACACATGGAAGACATCTTCTACTCATTGGAGAGCACCTCGGGATCCAGCTTTCAGAGACTGGAATACCATTGACTCACACAACATTTTGGATTTATGAAGGTAATTAAAATAAAAGTCAAGGGTTGCTGTGAGACATTTGCAGTAACCTACGTTCAGAAAGCCTGGAGTCTTTCAGGAAAGACCATAAAATTCAAAAGAAGGTATTTTCAAAGCTACTTACTTTGTGTCTCAGTACTTTACTAATGTAAATACACAAAGATAATTAGGGATGACAACTCTGTTGCAAAGCAGAGTGATTGCCTGTGCAGTGGAGACTGACTGGCTCTTTCCCTTTGCTGTAGAAGCAGCAGTGGCTGAACCTCAATTGTGCCCCATCACATGTCCTACCCATTCACAACAAGACAGTGAGGTGAGGATTTGAATCTAACTCTCAGCATGACATTCAGATCTCATCATAAAGCCAACAACTGAGGCCTTTTGGAGAGGCAGTGGGCATCTTCTTGAGAAGCAAGGAACATGTTTAGAACTGCACCACTTGAAACAGGAAAAGTAGGGTTTTTTTTGTTTGGAATGAACATTTAAGGAATGCTCTGCTATAAGAAGTGATGTCAAGAAGCATTTTGTGTAAAACGAATTGTACCTCAAAGGCACGGTTCTCCTGGTGTTTTGGTGTGGGCTAAAATGGAGGGATAACCAGAGATACAGAAATTGGCTTCTGGTCTGATTTAGTGACATTATAGCTTTATTTAGCTATATCCCTTCTCATGTTGACGTCATCTGGGTTTTAATTTCTTGACATTGTGAAAGGAAGATCTTGCTTTCAAATGTGGCCTTTTTTTCAAAGATCTGCCACAGCTGTTTATGGTTTCCAATAAGCAGCTGCTTCCTGTACTTTAGTCTTGCCTCTTGTTCATCTCCTAAAATCATTCACCATCCCCTTACAAAATTTATTTCTGGAGTCATCACCTGTTAAATATTGTTCTCCTTGGTATCTTGAAAGCCCTCAGGGCTCATGAGTAACAAGGGGATTTCACCACATAATGAGTCATTAAAACAACAAAAGGACACAGCATGAAAATATTATATTTGAACTTTGAAGAAGTAACGGATTTAGGCAGAAGATACTTTGGTGGCCAGATAATCTTTGTCTTTCTTTTCTTTATTTGTGAAGTTACCAACGACATCTCTCATGAGAACAAGTCTACCCAGCTGAATAAACTTGAATAAATTTTCCATCTCAGATTGATATCAAAGACAGAGAAATGCCTCCTGATTATTTATTCAACTCTCAAGAGGAAAAGCCTAACATGTAGTCCATCTTTTATTTTACTACAATATGACACTGGGTTGACATTTTCTAAAAAATGTAAAAAAATCCCAACCGTAAACTTTGATTTTGCCATGTTTATAAGGAACAGCATTTTACAATGTCACTGCATATACTAGGATTTGAGCATTCATGTATTTTGGGGAGGGGTGACATGGAACCAAATGTCTGTGGATCCCAAGGGCCCACTGTATGTGAAAAATTGAAATCGTTTCCCTTAATAAGCACTACCTTTCTACTTGTTTAAACTGAGCTTTTGGAGTTAGACCTAATAAAGTTTTGAATTGTATTAAGTATCATCTATTTTGCCTGGAAAGCCTTAAAAGCCACAAATATAATTTTAAAAAACTGGAAGTAATAACAGCAATAAAGTTTTGTTTTAGCAAATAGGTTAAAGAAATCATAAAGCATAAAAAGCATCAGCCCTGCAAACATTTTGAACAGACATATTATGCAACATTAGTTTGTCACAGGGTTGAATAAAGGGAGCGGACTTGTGGGATGGCAGCCCAGAAACTCTTGATGGGAAACAGCACCTTGGAGAGTTTCCACAGCACAAGGCCTCCTAAAGTGCCACTCACCGAATATCACCATCATCCATTTATATAACACCATAGCTGTACATGACACTTTACAAGTAAAAGAACTACATAATAGTTTCCTGCCCCCAAGTTTGCATTCTAACTAGGACATGACACAAAAGGAAAAGAAGATAGCAGTGTGGGATGGGATTAAGTCCAGCATTTCACTGATTTCTCTTCTTTACCCAATGTTAGGATTGTATAGATGTATCCAGGAGGAGGAAGTATGGAAAAAGATGCTCCTGAGATGTTCAAGCAGAGAAGCACACAGCTTGCAAGCATTTCTACTTTGGTCGCTTCCAACACCCTTACAGTACAATGATTCCACAACTGAAGTGACAGCTGAGCCTGGGTTTTCTCATATTGACTCATCGTTAGAATGTTCATTTTACTGATAACAGAAAAAAATGTTACTTAAATCTCAGAAAGAACTTGGATTTCCTAGGTTTGAATCCACTTTATCAGGCTCAGTGGGTTGCGAGCACATGAACTTGCTTTCTACTGAGCCACACCACAGGTTCTTCTAGCTCTTTTCTAACTGGCAGACTCTCTCCCACCACTCTCTCTGTACTAATCTTGAAAGTCAACATCAATGTGAAATTGGAGCCAAAGGAAATTCTAACCAGAGAATCTAGCCAAAATTATTGGTTCCAGAATATTCCTATGTCTCCAGTTAAACATTAAAAAATAGATTTAATTACATCTACGGAAACTATATATAATTAAGTCTATTTTAAAAATTATTATCACACTGCAAAATCAGCTCCAACACAATGGTCGACATTCACGAAGGTACTTACAAATGCATAATGCAGAGTTACAAATTCCTGACTCTTCTGTACTCAGGATCCTTATTTACTAGTTTGGTGAATATTTAGGGACCGTGAAACTTCCACAATCTCCATTCATGAGGCAATAAGTGACAGGGTTCTGTTCCCCTACCTATTTTGAAGCAGCTGTCTTGACATTCCCATCCTCCCATGAACAATATCAAGTGTGTGTATGCGGGAGGGGATTGTGTGACAGATATGACTACTTTCAAATCACTCATGGAGCCCTCGGTGGTGCAGTGGGTTAAACCCTTGTGCCGGCAGGACTGAAGACCGACAGGTTGCAGGTTCGAATCCAGGGAGAGGCGGATGAGCTCCCTCTATCAGCTCCAGCTCCTCATGCAGGGACATGAGAGAAGCCTCCCACAAGAATGATAAAACATAAAATTATCCGGGCGTCCCCTGGGCAACATCCTTGCAGACGGCCAATTCTCTCACACCAGAAGCGACTTGGGAGAACAAGAGCCAGTTTAATATTAATAGCCTTATTTGTTTGCTCTCACAACAAACAAAAAAGTTATCTTAGAATCAAGAAAAAATCTCTTCACTGCATTTGTATGTAAACTTAGCAAATCTATACTACATAAACTCATACACAAATCAGAGCACAGCTGAACCTCAATTTCTCCACATTTCCATTTTTTTCACATCAAAGTCCATATATCAAAACAAGAAACTATAGAAGAATATACAAATATTTGTATATTGCTGATGAATGCATACAGCTGTGTAAAAACTCAAACCTTTTGAGAAATACACATGAACATAAGTACAAATTTTCACATGGGGAAAATCATACAAACTAAACTTTAAATGAAAGAAATTGGTTGAAACAAACCTTAACAGATTAATCTGGCTCTAGTTTATTGCCCTAATGTTGACAAGGTAGGACAGCTTGGGGATGAAAAGCTGGATTTTAAACTGTTTTATGTCAACTATAGGTCAACTTTCATTTTATGTGGAAAAAGCTGTTACAAGTATCTGAGGGACTAGAATGGTAAACACTGTGAAATGGAAATATTTCTTTCTAAATACCAAGTGGACAAGCACTAAGGAACCTCGGTTAATCTGACCATGCCAAGAAGGTACTCTCGGGGCATTTCCCTCTGTGCTTATCAATTCATATTTTTATTCTACTTTGCAGTGTTCAAGGTTTTATTTTGCTTTCTTTTGGAAAAAATATATTTCCTTCCTTCCTTCCTTCACTGTGGGCCTCTTCAAACTTACTAGCTGAAACTATGTGGCATAGAATAAATGCTAAACAGTCCAGGGAGTTATGAGTCAGCACTTGAGAAACAGACATATTTACTTCAGAGATCTGATACCTTAATATCTTTTGCTTGAAGCAGGAAGGTACATACATATATTGTCAGAAATTACCTTACTCTGAATTCTCACAAACATTTCCATGGTACACATATTTCATCTTGTGTGGGCATGTTGATTCAAGACTCAATCTCAAACTGATCCACGATTTTGCATGGTAAGGGTACTTGAAAAGTATATAGAATGACTATTTTGAGCAGCAAATATATTATTTTTAAAAGAGAGAGAAAGAGAAGGCATTAAAGGCTTTATAAAGCTAGTTAAATGAGGTTTCCACAGCACAGCACCTGGCTTACAATTAAAACGTTTTAGACACACAGTCCAAGCTATGAGTCTACAAGGATTGTAATACAGACACACTACATGGATTCTTCCTACGAGGAAGAAAGCCCAGAGAAATAAAAGTCCTGGCACATATTAGAAGGCTTTCTCTTTAAAACGAATGAATGCAGCCTCATTTCGACATTGTTCAAGTCCTAATACTCCTCTCCGCCTATGCTCTATTGTTACAACATCAAAGAGCCACTGCTGGCTCAGATACAGTCAATATGAAAAGAGATGCCCCCCTAAATTTACTGCTTGACTGCATTCTCTTTAAATGGACAGCGCCTGGTTCTCTTTCAAAGAGGCATCGCAGACATAGATCTTCTTTATAGGACATCATGTACAATAAAGTGGAGCTATAACTTTGCAGAAAGGGAAAAAAGGAATGAACAACGTGAAGCACCTTTAAAGGATCCCCATGAGGTGAATGTTCCCTATAAAAATATCACTGTGGTTACCACTTTTAAAAATGCTTGGTATGTTCTGGCCCCAGTTCAAAGCTCTTTGGTGATATATTTTATTTTACTGAGTAATTTAATTATATTTCAGCTGGGCTGTGTACTTTTACCTTCTATATTCTGATTTATTTTCCCACTCAGTGAAATAGCCATAGCCATAGCTGGAAACCGATTACACCACAACTCTACACACTGCACAAGGAGTTTCCTCACCTCATATTAATATGTTTTGATGTTTAATTATGACTTATCCAATGGAACTACAAATTAAGAAATGTCTTGCTGTGAGAAAAAACATATATAGCCTCGTTACATTATTATGTTTCCATTCCGAGCAGTGAATGTTTTGAAGCTATTTGGTCCAAATAAAGCTTAAGATCAGTTACACATAATACCGCCAGAATCTACATCTTCATTCACTATGAGAAATTTAATCCATCCTTGTTACTGAGCTATTTTAACAGTTGCAGATGCTACAACTATGTTAAAAATGGGGTCACAGCATGCTTCAAGGTCCATGGAGGAGGCAGAAGCATGAAGGCCAAGAAAAACAGGACGGGTGTCCTATTTGCCCCCACCACATCAGCAAGGACACCGGGAGCTGTTTTGACCTATTAAAAATAAATGGAGGCAAAGTTCCAAAACAGGGCCATAACTTTGCTAACTTGAAATGTCACAGAACAGTGAGCATGATTTTTCAGGCCAGATGCCAGATGTTAAGGTAAAAAGGAGGGAGGAGGAAAAAGGACATGACGTAAGAACGAAGGCAGATGTACAGTTTGAAGGGCAAAGCAGACATTCCAAAACACTGCGGACATGGTTTTGAATATGCATTCAAAATATACCATATATACTCATCTATGTGATTGGCAGCCAGGTTACTAACTGGAATGCTGTTCAGGGAGAGAATCACTCCCACGCTGCGGCAGCTCCACTGGCTGCCGGTCTGCTTCCGGGATAAGTACAAAGTGCTGGTTCTTACCTTTAGAGCCCAAAACGGCTCAGGTCCAGACTATCTGACAAACCACATCTCCCATTATAGGCCAACTCAAGACACTGCAGTCATCGGAGGAGGTCCTCCTTTCAGTTCCACCCCGTCTCAAACATGGCTGATGGGAATGAAAGGGCCTTCTCCATGGCTGCCCCCCACCTCTGGAACTCCCTTCCTAAGGAGTTAAAGATGGCCCCCTCCCTCCCCACTTTCAATAAACAGCTGAAGACATACTTTTGCTCACTGGCTTACGAGGAGTAGTAGTAGTTTGTACTACTATCATTATATCTTTAATAGTTACTATCCGTATCAGCACCCTGTTCACCCCACTAGCTCAACAGATATCTTGAGCAATGATCAATCTATTTTCCCTCAAGAAACTCGGAAATTGTTCCTTCTGTTCCATATTTGATGTTTTGTCTTATGTCTGATATAACAAGCTGTGCTTTTTATTTAATTTTAGTTTTAAAGTCATAATTTGTGTTTATATATACCGGGTTGCTAAATTTTGTTACTATGGATATATTGTTGTTGTATTCGGGCATTGAATGTTTGCCTTTTATGTTTGGAATCCGCATGGAGTCCCTACGGGGAGATAGGGTGGAATATAAATAAAGTTTTATTATTATTATATGCTGGGGGCAGGTTCCGAGGACAAAGTTATGGATTTTGATATGACCTATGGATAAGTTGAAGGTCATTCTGCAGAGTAGAAAAATGCCAGTGCCACCCCTGACTGTTGCCATTTCCCCACCCATACATTTAAAAAGCCAGAAGTGCTGCAGCAGAGTGAGTAGAGAGGGACTTGATGTAACTTTTAGGTTCTCCTGAGATGGACTAAGCTCTCACCTTTTGCCACTCTGCACACACAATGAGATGGTTCATTTGTAAAAATAGATACAATATTGGTGCTGTTAGGAATTGTGGTAGTTGAAGTCCAAAACACTGGAGGGCTGAATTTTGCCCATGCCTGATCTACACAAAAGAAAAAATTAAGATTAAGGAAATAATGTCTCCCTTATCTAACCCTGGTATGTTTATTAACTCTGTTTGGACTGAAGACATGAATTTCAAGTACGGATATCATATTGTCTATTAGATCTAATTGGTGTTCAGTGGTGCCTGGTGGTTCTGTTGTCAATGGGAGGGTGAGTACATTCTGGATTTTAATTCAAACATTATAGGAGCTCTCCAATGTTCTGACCCTTTGAGCACCACATTTAGTACCATAGATATGCCCTTTGTGCTTAAACCTAGAGCAGCTTCTCCACTACATGGGCATGAAATCTACCAGCTCAAACTGCTAGTTTTCTGGAAAGAGAATAAGATGGGAAAGAGTGGGAGATCCTTGTCTCAATTTTTCAAGAATAGAAATTAGAGAACGGGAGGAAGAAATTCAGATACTGCCTATAACTGGTGGTGGCTATGGACTGCACATTGCTACAGGCCAATGTGGCTGAAGTACTCATCTTTTTCTTCCAGATACTCAGATAGTATGAAGATGGTACTTCAGGATAATTCTCAGGTAGCAAAGCCATTATTTCTCCCAAATTTTACTCACCACTAGCACCAAACCTATTACATATCTATATGAATGAACGACCAGCCTTTGGCCTAGGCATTGCATTAAAACACTTTGTAAATATCCAATTTGCTGTTTGATTAAAGGAACAAACACACCAAATCCCTTAGTTTGTTTCAGACTTTCCCCACCTCATTTACCTCTGGGAGCTTAAGAAACTTATTCTGAGCTATAATTGTTTCAGATTAGTGACTTTTTAAAAACGGGAGGCAACAGGTGAACATGGTGACGGTTTTCCCAGATTCCAAGGTCTGCCACACTGAAAACATTGAGAAAAATGAAGGGTGGGGTTTTTCTAAGCACCGCTCAATTTGCAGAGTTGTTTGTCACCTCACAGAAATCAAATGGTTTCAATTCCAAGCGACTTCTGTGAAAAAATTGTAATTATATCTTAGAAGATAGCTAAATTTACTAGGAATATCCTGAACTTGAGAAAACAATGCTGCAAGGAACCACCTCGTCTCAAGAACCTGCTTTTAAAATCTTCAATTAAAGAAATACCTGCAAGAACAAGCATCAGTAGCTATTCTGAATAATATTACTGCCACACATGTCTGGCATGAGATATACATGATACCTTCTTATTCTTCTTCTATTCTCCCTCTGGCAGTGTTCTTCAATTAAATTGCTGGGGAAGTTAGCACCGTCTCTCAATTGTGTCCCTCCAGGCGTTTCCTGTTCTGCACACCTGCCAACTTTGGTGCAGATGCTCAATTTCCTGTTATTACACACAATCACCAAAACAGATTTATTGGCATCGCCCTGGGTTTAAAACTATGTACCAGGCAGTTATCATTTATAATGTGATGATTATAGGACAATAGCTAAAAAGCAGTAGATGATATTACATGCAGATAGCTTATAGATGGGCAATGGTCCATGCCTTTGATCTTCAAATGTTGGGTTAAGATACCCCAGTGAGTAATGCAATTATTAATACAAGATGTTGTTATTGTTAATTATTGTCAAGTTGGCTTCACGTTAAGACAAGCCTGTGACAGAAAGACTCCAAAATAGTCAGTTATCAACAGCTCTGCTCAGCTTTTGCTAACTCAAGGGGATGGTTTCAGTGATTGAGTCTTTCCAACTGTAATACAGCCTTTCTCTCATTCTAGAGTTGGCCAATTTACCAAATACTACATTTCTTTAATGAACCATGTTGTCTCACGACATTCCCAAAATACAACAGCCTCAATTTGATAATTTTGGCTTCAAGGGAGAGTTCAGGCTTGATTTATTCTTGGACTGAATTATTGGTCATTTTAGTACTCCATGGTATCTGTGCAACTCTTCTCCAGCACCCCAATTCAAACAATCTGATTCTCTTCTTACCAGCTTTTTTCACTGTCCAACTTTCATCATCACAGAAGGAAATTGGAGATGCATGGCATGAGCAATCCTGACTTTGGTATGCAGTGATGCACATTTGCATCTAAGGATCTTGTCCAAATCTTTCAGAGCTGTCCTACCAAGTCGTATTCTTCTTCTGAATTCTTGGCTCTATTTAGATATATGGCTGAGCCAAAGTATAAAAAATCTTTGCCAATTTCAATGTAATTGTCATTTACTTCAAAGTTGTGTAGACCATCTATCATCATTATTTTGGTTTCCAGCACTTCTTTTGCATTTTCTACAAGATACAGCCTGTACAGTCCATAGCTCTCCTCAGACAACTCTGCAAATGCCCAAGTTCTTAACAGAAAGATAATCCACTGATATGGATTCAGCATAGTGTACATTGGGTTGTGTGGTGTTAGTTATTTCATTTGTAAGATAACAATTACTGGGTCAATACTGGAAAGGTTCCCTACTAGCATGGCATCTCATTTGTCTATTTCTCAAGAAGCACAACATTTGCATATTGCAAGGAAGCTCTAAAATGATAAGGGAGCTGGAGCATCCACAAATGCCTTCCAGTCCACCACTTCTGCATCCAACCCAAAAGCAGCTTCCATGTATGTGCATGAACCACAACCCCCTTTCCCATCCTGACAATCTCCATCTTTCCACTCTCTTGCCTCAGCAGTTTCATTGCCCTCTTGCTAGATCACTCTAGAAGGGCTGGGCAGAAGGAGAAATGTCCCACACTGCCTTTTATCTCAGTATTTTCAAGCTGCGGCTACAAAACCTATAGATATAGAGGGCTGACTGCAAACTGCCTAAATTGAGTTGTTGGTTCCATTTAGAGAAGGCATGGGCAAACTTCAGCCCTCCAGGTGTTTTGGACTTCAACTCCCACAACTCCTAACAGTTGGACCAAAGTTTTCCCATGCCTGATTTAGAGTATGCCTACTGAATCAACTGGAATCTGGTAAGTCAAATCAAATGTTCTGTTAATTCAGTGGATCTATTTTAAGTTTAGGTTAGGTTAGATGGGCAGAGTTAGGTTAGGTTAGATGGGCAGAGACCCTCTGGGTATTTCTAGACTGCAACTGTCAGCAGGATTAGTCAGTATAACAAATAGTGAGGGACCATGGAAGCTGCAGTCCAACAACCCCTGAAAAGGCATCTGTTGCCCATCTTGGCCTAAATCCAATTCTAACTTGAGTGGAGCCACTGAAACTGTTGAACCTAATTTAGGTCTTTGGACAAATTTAACTACCCAAAAAACAGCAACCATTGTTAATTAGGCTTCCATGCTAATGAGTAACAGAAATGGTACAGGCAGAGTAATTCATAACAGAAACTTTAATTAGAGTAGGGTGGGAATCATGCTGGTCTCCAGATGTTGTTAGACTGCACCTCCCAGAATTTTTACTATTATGAGCTATGCTGAACAGAGCCGATGTGATATGTACCCAAACAATATCTGGAGGGTCATTTGATTCCCATCCCTGGATTAGAGATATCATTATTCTCTTGGGATTGATACAAACTGCACTTATGCTAACATTGTGAGAATCACGATTGATTTAGATTACAGGCTGTGCTGTTTAGGCCCTTATGTTTCTCTTACTATCATCCTAAAAACTGAACAGAGACCTACTGCAAGATGCTCTCCTCTTAAAAGAGATGAAATGTGCATGAACAGAAGCAAGCTTTGTGAAATGGCACCTGGATATACAGATGGAAAGAAGAGGCAGAGATGCCTGGAAATGTTTTTTTTAATAAAAAACAAACAAACATACATACAAAAGTGCTCTTTGTTTTCAAAATAAATTGAAGATATACCCTATTTTCCAAAACCCCAAAGACCACAAAAAAATCAGTCTGAAATGTTACCAGTAGATAGTCTGCATGTAGTTATGGATAAATGTAAAATTATCCATTAGTACCGTAGGGTATGAGAAACTTCCAAGAAGTGTTATTAGTCATCTGCCCTTTCTGAGATGTTTATCCCTGAAATCAAAGTTGAGCTGTCATTTTCTGACTTTTTTTGGTCCAAGACTTACTAAAACAAATGCATCATTGGCATGTTTGTGCTAGAGACATTTTTTTAGTATTAGTCATGAGATTCCTGCATTGACTGGCAGATCTTTGTGCCCTCATTCCAAAAAAGCAGTTCACTCTCTTCTAAGAAGGAACAGTATGTTAACATGATTGACAGCAGGAGTTTTAAGGAGTTCTGCCCTTCGTGGAATCCTCCCAGTGTCACTATCTAGTCTGCCAAATGACTCTTCTGAGCCTGCTGCAGAACTATTGTGAAAGGAGGAAGGATTCTGCCAAGCATTTGCAACACTTGCTCAATTTCATCAAGGAAACACTGAGGGCACCACCAGATATTGCAAGAAAGGTTTGGAAGTAAAGACCAAGTTAGTTTTTAGAAAAGTTTGCCTGCCATGATAAACTCGTAACAAACCAGGTCACTATGGGACTATGAAAGGGATGACGGCCATCACACACAAATCCTACTGTGATACCTAAGAGGATAAAGATATTGAATAATTATATACAACAACACATACAGAGGACAAGTCAACATGTAATGTGAAAAGCTATTTTGAAAGTGGAACAACCCAGATACTCCATATGCTTCTCCAAATATTTCATTGCTGGAGACTTTCACTCAATAAAATCCCTGAGTGCTGGGAGCATTTGCTTCTCTTAGGTGATTCCAATACTGATAATTCTCCCTCTTTTTTTGATCAGAGGAGTCTGGAAAAATCAGAGCCAAAAAAGAGAGGTGTTTATCTGTGTGTGTGTAATTCATACATCTCCAGTGCAGCTCTTTGTCTGCCATTTTAGATTCCCTATCTATCATTTTCTGAAGCCTTAACAAGGATAGTTTATGACAGCCACAGAATGAAATCCAGAAGACAAAGTTTCCACGGGGAGATCACATTTCTCAGTCAAAGGTGGCAGGCTATGCCCAGACTTCAAACTTCAGTTGTCCAAGCTATCACTGCTTACTAAAACAGACATTACTTGTTCTGCTGAATCTCAACTTGTACCTGATGGATAGCAGACAGAAACTTTTTTGAACTAGACTGTAGTCTTAAGTATTCAATAAGGAAGGCAAATGGTGTGCCAGAAGGATGCCCAAAAATATTCCCCACTTATTTTGGAAAATCTCTAAAGAAGCTTTAGTTCTTTCACCCAAGATTTAAGTTCCACATAATGTGTGGGTTCCGACAAAAACTTTAAAAGAAATGTTAGCTATTCTTGGCTAGATTAAAAATAACGGATTTGAAATACTACAATTATTTAATTAAAATAATTAACAGATTGTTGCTATAGAAGTTCCAAGGTGACCAAGATACTCCTAAAACTTCTTTTACTAAATCAAAACCAAGTCATAAACATAAAATAAAATATGAACTTACATTTTCTAGGAGAGAGGCATAAAAAGGAGACAATATCATTTCGATGTCATTATTGTAAAAATAAAAAAGAAAGTTAGCGAGGATACAATCTTGAAAGTAATACTACCTGCTTCTACTCAATATCCATATTACTGAATTTGATTTGCATTGTATTATCTCACTGTAACAATGAAATAAGCTGCAACTGTCAACAATGTTAGTTGCGTGCATATCTTAAATGGTCCACATCCAGAAAATCAAAAGCAAATAAAAAAGATAAATGCTGTAGCCCCCAAACCTCATTAATTTATTTGAAGCCTTGAAATATTCAAAATAATACAACTTAAAACTCCAATCCATTGTACTTTAAATGCAAAATGATTTTTGATCTCCCAATTGCTCAGTTTATATAATACATATAAAGAATATATATCTGAATAGAGAGTCTGAAAGCTAACAAGCCCATTATGCTTTTGGTTGGATGTATTTTTCCCCTTTTAAAAGGACAATATAACTCTTTTGGCAAGGATCAGTACTTGATATATTTACAAAAGGAAAAACTGGCTTCATAGAAGTCTACTACCAACCAAAGGGAAAACATCTGGAGTAATCACATCCTCCAAAGAGGATTTACCCCTCCCAAGAGGAGAATTTAGATCTTTAAATTCTGCCAGAGCAATTCATCTAAATCACACAACAACCTTTGGTGATAACTAAAGAACTGCTTCACTGCATCACTAAAATGGGAAGTCTATGTTCCAGTCATAATGTAGATCGCACGAAGGAATTTGCAGACAGGATCCCCTTTATTTCCCCACAGTTCTAAAACTACACCACAATGTGAAGACATGGAGCACACTGAATTTACTGCAAGCTTATAATCTCTTGATTGTGGATCACCATCACTCGGGGGGGGGGGGGAGAGCTACTTAGGAGTAAATGTTATGTATGCCACGGTACATCAAAAATAACCATAGTAACTTAATACTTCAATAGATACTAGTTGTTGACCTTTTATAGTTTTATTATAATGGGAATTACATGCCAACATCTGGAATGCAAGAACTGTCCATCCATGCCCAAAAACACACATTATTTTTCAAACTCTACATTCATGCCATCCAACACCTAAATGGAAAACATAAAAGTGAACTCAATGAAGTGTAAGTAGTATCTTTCCTTTCTGTGTCCTGGAAACTGGCATAGCACATACTAGGGATGGACAACTGCCAGGGGCTGAAAAGCCAGATTGTCACCTGCAAATTGTCCCCTGCAGGACATGCTATTCCCTGACATCTAATCCCCCCTCCCCATTTCACCAAGAAAACAAGTAGAAACTTCCAGGTATGTCCTATTACATTGTCACTTCTATAGGGATATGCAATCTGCTTTATTAGTCTTATTGTACAGAAGATATCTGGCAGAAATTATGATTCTTTAAATCATCTAATATAGGACAGGGAAGCAAGGATCCCTTTTAGAGTGGCTACATTTTGTGCTGCCATAAAATTAAGGAGCAGATTGCAAATGATTTTAGTGGATAATGTTTTAACCTATTCATTTTAATATCTATAGCGACAGATTTTAATTAAGTGTCCTATATGAAGCCAATTAGGATGGTTGCATATCCTGGATTTTCTGATTTTAATGTTGTGAACTTCTGATTTTAATGTTTTAAAAATCCATCTAATTGTAATGTGTCAAACTCCTGGTTTGTGACTGTATAATAAAATTCATTCATATGCTAGTAAGGTGAATTTTGTAGGACAGCTCATTGTTTTCGGCTCAAGCCAGGAAATAAACTTTAACTCAATTTCCAGCCATCATTGTCCCCCATATGGTAAACCTCTCTCCACACTCCATAAAGGATATGGGGGGATCATTAAGAGTCAAAACATAATTTAGCACAACATGAATAAGGTTTTCCCTCTTTTAGAATTTGTGTTCTCTCTTCTCATCCCTGACTGAGGGAAGTTGAAGAACTTTTGCTTATACTCCTCCTTAAGTTCTTGTTGCATCTGACTCTCTGAAGATTGTGGTTTAATGCTAACTACATTTAGTCTCAAAGCACATTAACATCAAACTATTGCTTCTTGAAACTACATAGAGGTGCTAAAACCATAATCCCTGAAGATTCAAATGTGACCTTAAGCTGAGTTTAAAGAAAAGCAGATGTGTAAGCTTCTTAACATCTCCTCTCAGCCAGATGGGAGAAACTCACACTCCTGGGATGCAAGATGTGTTCATATCATGCCGAACAATGGTTTCATTTGATGTCAAGTCATGGCCAATGTTAACTGTGGTTACCTTTGAAAAGATGCAATACTAAATCACAGTGAAGCTTGAGAAGAGAGCAGCAAAAAGGAAATCAAGAAAGAGAAAGTAAATAGGAGAAAATGCGCATTTTTGAGGCTGACAACTAACTGATGACTCAATATTCACAGAAATCCAATATTATACCTATACTAGGCTTTGTGTTAGTTGTAAGTAACTAATCCATAAACTAACATATCTAATCCATAAACCAACATATTTCTTCCCCTTTCTAATTATCTTCTTTTAATACAATTTTGACAATTTAACCCACCTCGAGTCACAAGGAGATGCAAGTAAGAAATACAATTTCTACTACTACTATTATGAATAGCACAGGACTAGGTACATCGTTTGTGGGATTAACAGAACTCAAAAACCACTGGACGAATTGACACCAAATTTGGACACAAGACACCTAATAACCCCATGTATGTCCTTCACTCAAAAAAATTGATTTTGTCATTTGGGAGTTGCAGTTGCTGGGATTTATAGTTCACCTACAATCAAAGAGCATTCTGAACCCCACCAACGATGGAATTGAACCAAACTTGGCACACAGTTCTCCCATGACCAACAGAAAATACTGGTAGGGTTTGGTGGGCGGTGTCCTTTGGTTTTGGAGTTGTAGTTCACCTACATCCAGAGATCAGTGTGGATTCAAACAATGATGGATCTGGACCAAACTCTACACGAATACTCCATATTTCCAAATGTGAACACTGGTAGAGTTTGGGGAAAATAGAATCTTGACATTCGGAAGTTGTAGTTGCTGGGATTTATAGTTCACCTACAATCACAGAGCATTCTGAACCCCACCAATGATAGAATTGGGCCAAACCTCCCACACAGAACCCCCATGTGGGCCACAGCAACTCGTGGCAGGGGATGGCTAGTATGAAGATAAATTGACATTGTATTCTTTATAGACACTTGGAAATTATTGAATTTTAAAAGTCTTCAAGCTGCAAGTCAAGCTGATTGATATAGTAATCATAATTTACTGTTATGATGTAAGAGTCACACCTGAATGAGTTTAGCTGGGAACAGATGTGTTGTCTTTAATACTAATTAGGTAGCCAAAATCTGAAAAGTTAAACCAGGAACAGACGACTTTTATCAAGTGGGATCCCTGAGAATTTGAGCCATTCATTTATTGGGGTTAGAGTTTGATAGTTATGAAGAAATTTAGCTCTTTATATGGACAGGGTCTGGTTTGTTTCTGACATTTTCAATTATAAGATCTTAAGGAAGGGACATCTGCTTAAGGCCTTTGAGAGTTGCTGCAGTCAAAGAGCAGACAGCAGTTACTCTGTGTAGGGAAACCTTATATATTCACAAACTCTTTGCATCTGTTTCTCTTTATACCTCCTCCTACTTTCCCCAGGTTCATATACAGCATGGTTTTTTTTTCTACGATCTGTATGCCTTCGATCATGGCTGCCTCCTGCATTTTAGACAGAGGGAGTAGCTTGCCTCAGGCAGTGCGCAGGAAAGGTAGAGAACTGTAAATGCTTCTCACCCGGAGGGCCCCAAATCTTCGTGACGCAACCCCGAAAGCCTTGCAAATACAGAGCTCTCTATAATCAGGCAGGCCACAAATGCATGGTTTTGTGGGTGTCCTGCCTTGCAGTCAAACCTTGTGATAAGGCTGCCTCTGTTGCAGCGACCAGTGATTTTCTAGGACACTCCCTTCCCAGACAATGAAGTGTCTTAGACCTTCCTGATCTGCTGAGAATTTGGGCACACCACGTGGCAAGCAGCTCTGCTTTATAAAATCTACCCCTCCTGCCTCACTTTCATAATGAAGGATAAGGATGGAAGCAATGGGGATGTACCACAGTACTTTCCCCTGCCCAAGTGATGAGAAAACTACCACTTTCCTGCTTCTGGGGATATACCAAGAGGACTAACCGTCTTGTAAATCAACTTTTGAATTCTGACTTTTTGGAGAGGGCCTGAACAAGATACTTTACTGCCAAGAACGGAGTATCTACACAATTGAGCCTGCCATTCCTAATCTGGTTTGAGAATCAGAGGGCCTTCGAATGATCAGACTCAGAAATAACGTTAAGATTCATATTAAGTGAACACTGGTAGGGTGTTGTTGTTTTTTTGCTGTATTGCTGTGCACACTGAATAAGAGCACCCATATGACAACTATCATTTTAATTCACAATGTTCTTGAATAATAACTAATAGTAAGACCAACATTATAGATACATACTCTATATATTCATGCATACGTCTGGATATTTCAGTCAAAAGACTAACCCAAGAAATCTAAGTCAACTTATCCACAGGTGAACGTCAACCTTGTACCTGAAACCTTTCCAAAATAAGAAAGAACAATTTCCATATGTGAGTAGCATGGTAAAAAGCGAGAGCTTAGTGCATCCCAGGAGAATTTAAAAGAAGCACGAACTCCCTCTATAGTAGTGGTTCCCAACCTTTGGTCTTCCAGTTGCTTTGGATTCCAATTCCCAGAAATCCCAGCCAGTTTACTAGATGTGAGGAATTGTAGGAGCTCAGTACAGCCTGACTCCTCTGGAATTAAATAGAGTCTCAGATTATTTTTTTAATGTAGCGAAGAGCACTAATCTGCTTCTTGTGACCAATGTATCACCTGAGAAAAGGTTTTAAAGCCCCTCCCTCCATTCCAAAAGTGAGAGACAAAAAGAATAAAATCAAGCAACGATTTATTTCTTCCAGCGCAATTCTTGAATTCCTGGCCATGGGGTCAGGCCTTTCAGTGAGTCAGCTGTGGGTGCTAAAGGCAACAGCACAAACATGGTTTTCCAATTTTCAGATGCCCCCTACTTGAACTAGGTCAAAGTTCAGCTGGGATTTGCTGCCCTAGTTTACTTAAGGTTAAACTGCCCATCTAGACAGCCTTGAAAAACAAACAAACAACCCAAGACCCAACAAGGATACATGACTCGTACAAAAATGTTTTCTTATTTGATGCTTCAGCTTAGTTATTTGTGCACGGAAACAATCACACTGGATAACCACTGGAGAAACGCTAATAAGGAACCAAGCAAAACTATCTACAAAAAAACCCAAAAAACACCCCTTGTAATCGGTGCCTTACTAGGCATGTGATCTGACTGTTTTCCTAATTTAGTTTAGTATTGCTGGCAAAAGATAGAGACCTTATCTACACTGATCATTTAATGCGATCTCAAATTAGTATTGAAGACAGTGGTTTTGCTGTGCAAATAATTATATAGAAAATCCTGGTCTGAGGTCTGGATGGTGAAGAAACAAACCACAGAGAATGGATGCACATTAAGGGCTTCCTTTCATGCTCTTTTGTAGAAGTTTGTTGTCTAGCCACCGCAGTTTGAAGCTAACTTTGAATTGCATTAAATGCTCAGTGCAGATGATGCCAGAGACAATGAAACACATTTTACTATTTTCTAATTTAGTGATTTAAGCGGGATTATCTATTTATTTAATGTTGTAACAAATATGTTTTATGGTAGCTATACCTTGTTTTTCAGGAGCCCCTGGTGGCACAGTGGGTTAAACCACCGAGCTGCTGAACTTACTGTCCGAAAGGTCATCAGTTTGAATCTGGGGAGCAGGGTGAGCTCCAGCTGTTAGACTCAGCTGAAACTGCTTTCTTCTATTCAAAACTAACCTAAATGGTCATTGTAAATGTGTCCAAAATCAGGCTATATATATATAAGGTGTATAAGAAATACAAAGGATTTTGTGTTTAGACCTGGGTTCCATCTGTAAGATATCTTTACAGTATGTGCAAAGATGTCAAAATACGAAAAATAAAATCCAGAAATTCCTAGTTTCAAGAATTTCAAATAAAGGATATTCAATTTGTATTATAGGATGTGCTATCCAGAAAACTCCTGAACTATTGGACAGTGTGGAAGAGGCCAAATATGGAAAGGTCTAACAAACCATTAGCTGACTCTATCAGTCAACATATTCAGAAGGCAATTGTAAACATCTTTAAAATGTCACAATACAAAAACAAGATGTGAAAGAAGGAGGAATGCCTTTGTTCTGACAAGGAAGATTTAAAACATGAAAAATCCATTCAACTTTGTCTAAAGGGGAAAAAAAATATCCCAAAGTAAACGTAAACAGGGATGGTTAGCCATAAACTGTTTTGTATTAACAAAGAAAAGACTTGTCAGTGTTTCCAACACTGGAAAAAGGCAATGCTGGAACATGTCTTGCAGTTGTCTAAATACTATGGCTATTATTACTTGGAAAATAAAAAATCCTCCTCTTTTCTTATCCTGTAATATAACACACATGCGTTTCAGAAGAACGTCTATGTTTCTTCAGCAGCATGTGGATCCATGTTTCCCTTGATAAAGGTTGAATGCAAGAACCCTATAGGTGGGTCCGTTAAATGTGTTTATCAAGTGTTTTGATATGGCCAATGGGCTTATCAATAAAATGTATTACATATAGATGGGTCCAACTTTATGATTCCTTATTATGTAAATGTGAATTGGCTAATAAAAAGGGATGACGCCACTGGCACTGCCCACATGGTTTCTATGTTCACAGTTTTATCAAGCAGAGATTCTGATGCCACAGGGAGCAACATAATTTGTAGCAGTTGAGATGCTACATAACAAGGCCAACTCATTTAAATCTGGAGGTCTTCAATTATAACAGCTTCTTACGTTAAATGTCTTATTGCTGATTATGTAACCATAATCTTTCAATGCAGGACCTCACCATTTGTAAAACTAAGTTTTGGTGGTGTTATAAAGTATCACTCATACTACTAACCATCAAGAAAGCTGTGGTTTCTGTTCAAATTTCTAAAAGCAAAACAAATAAGCAAAGACTAATGCATTCCCAACAAACAGTTCATCGTATTGAACACAATTATCCAGATCAGATCACAACACCTTCACAAGAGATCCTCCAGCAAGTAAAGATACAAGTCAGTGATAAGTTCTGCTTTGCTGTGATACTAATTCATCTTGACTATCTTCTAGCCTATTTCTAGGCGCAAGTCCAAACACTGGTTTTAACCTTTAAAGTAATATCTGGTTTAATTATCCAAATTAACATTTGCTCTCAACATGAATATGTTTCCAATTAAGATTCAAATCTTACACATTTTAGGTAGTTGCCCAATAAAGCAAATGTCATACTTATCTACGATTCTTGAAACTGTTGACCCAATGTTGTGCATGCACATGGGAGTACACTTCCATGAACAGAATGGAATGGGCTTACAAGCAGATTTCCATATGCTTAAATGACTAACACAAAACATAATCTTAAATGACTAACACAATGACTTACACACATTCATCCCTTCCCTAAATGTTGCCAAACAACACTCAACCATGATGCGGGCTTGGTAAAAACTCTTTGCCTTATTACTGATAGAAAGAGACAAGCAAATAATATTTTATTACCTGAAAAGAGCTGATTCTCATGACACATTTAAACAGGTTGATAAATATATAATCATTAAGAAGTATAATTATACAAAGTAGTACAAATTATGCTATATTCATAAGAACCCTAACAAACATCTGAGAGATTCCATCTGAACATGAGGAAGAACTTCCTGACTGTGAGAGCCATTCAGCAGTGGAACTCTCTGCCCCAGAGTGTGGTGGAGGCTCCCTCTTTGGAAGCTTTTAAACAGAGGCTGGATGGCCATCTGTCAGGGGTGCTTTGAATGCAATATTCCTGCTTCTTGGCAGGGGATTGGACTGGATGGCCCATGAGGTCTCTTCCAACTCTATGATTCCATGATTCTATGAGGAACCTTTCCCAGAACATATTGTGATTTAGCAAAGCCCCCTTCTCTGTTCCTTACTTGGGTGATATGCTTGTAAATATTTGATTGGAGTACTAGTACACACATTCAATCCAAACATGAGGTCGGAGATGATACCAACACATCCCACCTACGCTGGCAGTCATGAAGGGATCTAAGTGTAGGACAGTGGTTCTCAACCTATGAGTCCCCAGATGTTTTGGTCTACAACTCCAAGTAATCCCAACCAGTTTACCAACTGTTAGGATTTCTGGGAGTTGAAGGCCAAAACATATGGGGACCCAAAGTTTGAGAACCATTTTGCTAGAATCTGGAGACCTAGAACTTGATGCTCTTCAATCAAGATCTTGTTGGGTAACTTATATTATAACTAACACCAGAGGAACAGTGCTTGAGAAAGGAGACAGACATAACTGTCCTCTGTGGGAGGGAAGGATGCCTTTTGCCTGTTTTTCTAATATCTGCTCTACAGAAAGATCCTCTAAGAAGCGTGAGTACAGGTGCATCTATTCTGCAGAATTAATGCAGGTTGACACCACTTTAATTGCTATGGCTCAATGCTATGGAATCATAGGAGTTGCAGATTTACAAGGTTTACAATACAAATCCCAGGATCCCTACAGCAACGAACCATGGTAATTAAAGTGGTATCAGATTACATTAATTGTACAGTGGGATGTACCTTAGGACAATCATTTGTGAAAGGCATTTTTGTTTTGTTTTTACAGGTTTGTTTTTCAAAGGTGTTGGGACAAGCCAGATTTCCAAGAATTGTTGGTGTTGAGGATACCCTCCAGACAAAAGGCATGCACTGGATGCTGCAGCAGCCTTCCCCACCTGATAAAAATTAAATCCACATTCTCTCTCACTGGATAACTCTGGAGAAAATGCTGTATGTTATACGAACTGGATTCCAACCTTAGGCTCACTCCATACTATACCTACATTACAACTGACAATGCAGAATAGATCCACAGTATTAGGTTCCACAGTCTTGTGCAGGTACTAAATGTTTTAGACAGACATCAACTGGGGGAGGTTTGTATGCTCCCACTCCTTCTGTGTCCCACCTTTGGCAAGCTTTGCCTTGAAATATAGTCATCAGTCCACATTTGACTTTTCGGAGTTGATTATTCATAAATCTGAATAAATCAGGAATTTCTAGAGAAGTGTTATATTGTTTTAAAAAAATAAACAAAGAATTTTTTATTTGTGGGTTTTAAAAACTATCAGTGGTTACCCTGCTCCTAAGCCCTGTGAATGGAGGGCTAATTGTATAGAAATTCTGTGCCATGCATGCCGACTGAAGGACGCAACCACTTCCCGAAAGACAAGTTACACTTCATGTATCATTCTCACTTTTTCTTAAGTGTATTAAAAACTCTCAGTGCTACAGTCAAGATTCCTCAGCCTGAGCTCTGCCACATGCACAATTGAGGACCTTCTCACAGTGACACCAGAGGTACTCCAAGTAGCTACTTCTGGTCAAAGGACATTTAGTATAATGCCAAGTTTTTAACTTTGTGTTTTTAAATACTTTATAACTGTGCCTTCAATTTGCTTCTGACAAGATAAATAAAATAAATAAAGATTCATTTTTAAGCAAAACAGCACATAAACCAATTCAAGCATTAAGGCGGCAGTATTTCTTTGGAAGGAATAGCTACAAATCCGAGAAAAGGTAGTGAAGTTGGAAAGACATCAAGCTGTCTTTTTTAAAAGAGTGCAGAACAACTGCCCAGATGAAGATTCAAAGCAGATTTTTGATGTGCCAAGATCCTGAAACCATCACTGGAACTCTTGAGTGTGACAGGAATATTTTGGCAGTACTTTTTGTACATAATTATAATTGCTTTTAAGTTTAAGAAGGAAGACTTGCTTCACTACCCAAACAAATTGCTTCACAGGTTAGGAAGTAGTTTGTTTATCCAAACAAGTATCCCTCATAAACACCAAGTGAGTGCACAAGCACAAAACACACACAGGAGAGGTTATGCAGAACACCTGCCATCTTTCATTTAGTTCCTCAGAAAAGATACAGACATGGAATCCAACATACTACATAAATCACATACTTGAAATACAGTTAAACCCTTAGCCACCCTATGACTATGGCCATCAGCCAGCTAAACGCATTGCCCAATTTACTGGGCAAGAGCTGTTGTGGCAATGGGCATCCTCTGGCTGGCCATGGCGCCTGCAAGGGGGGGGCGGGGCTTCTCCTGCCAAGAAGTTTCCCGCCACTCTGCTAGCTGGCCTGTTGGTGGCAGGCCCCGCCTTGCTACTTGATTGGCTAGGGCTCACCACCATCTTCACTGGCCAGCCTATTTAAGGCTGCCCCTGGCCACTGCAGACACTGTGTCTGCTTTTTCTGACCCATCCCACCCACCCTGCGTAGTTCTTACATTTTTGGTTCCATGTTAACTTGGATCTGGCTTGTTTACCATCCCCCCCCCCCATCAGAAGCAGGGGGAGCATCCAATGGTTACCAGGGGTGTTAACATTAGCCTGGTTTTGTGCCAACTGCACTGTGGTGTGGAAAGTGGTATCGGTCAGCAGCGGACTGCCTGATCTCGATCCGGGACCCATGCATGGCGGCCAACCCTTGTTCCAGTAATCAACAAACAAGTTGTGGCAATTTATCTCCCAATTCGGTGTATGTGCCGCCTCTGGGCTGAGAGGGGTGGTATATAAATATAGTAAATAAATAAATAATAATAATAAATCTGTCATCTTTGGTTCTGCCTGCAGGAGGTGTGTCGCCCATGCACACACAAATAGTACTATTAGTTTGGAGGATCAGATAGATTTCCTTTTCTACACACTTTTTTAAAAGAAACATTCCAAACTATCAGATTATAGTTTGGAATACATTAGTCTTAAGAAGAAACCAGAGTCCATTCTAGGAATATTAGAACACTGTGAGTTTGGAGAGACCCAAAAGCATCCATTTGAAAGTTACATATAGGGCAGGTTTGGAAAATTATGTTTCCATCTGTTTAAATGCTTAGCGTGATACCTGATATACTCTTTGCCCTTAATGTCTTCAATTTTTTCTTCTCCCATAATCCAGAGCTGCAAAATCAATTCAGTCAGGAAGTATATATAACTTTGTCATGCTACAAACAGCAGAATACGATGAAAATGATCTAGCGGACCACTAAGCCCTACAAGGTCATTATAATGCAGAAAATCCATTTAACAGTTTTATGTGATTTGGTAAAGATTTCATGTACTCAAGAGTCTATGCATAAATGAATAAACTGGTGTCAAACAAGAAACCTGCCTTTTGTTTTTGTTAGAATGCAAACACTTCATCCCTCTCCCGCCATGGTAGGGCATATAAAGAATTCCTTTAGGAAATAGTTTCACCTTGAGTTTTCATTTGCCCAGCTGCTTTGCTCATTATGTTACTACCTTGTCAACAAAGGTAAATTCAGGGTTATTCAAATGGTACCACACACCTCGTTAAAAAAGGACACGTATCTATATCTTTAGTTGACTTAGATAGAACTTCATTCTCTGTCACGTCAGGAGCCCATAAAGAAATAATGCATCATTCATAAAAATGTTATAGCCATCCTAGAGACATTTTTAAAACAGACATCCAAGATGTTATGCAACAACAACGGAGAAGAAACAATTAGGTGTTTGCTCTTATTACTCAGTGCACAGCACATTAATTTTGTAAGGAAAAACTACTTTCCCATCAAGTGAATTTTAACACTGAAGGAAAGTGAGAGATTGGTATGAGATACTGCAGGAGCAACAAGGTTTGGTGTGTTTACATTGAAGCACTCTTCAGAGAAGCAACCAAATAATCTCCTTATTCTATCAGTTCTACCAACGTATTGTCGAAGGCTTTCATGGCTGGAATCACTCGGTTCTTGTGGGTTTTTCCGGGCTATTTGGCCATGTTCTAGAGGCAGAAGAAATGCCTCTAGAACATGGCCATATAGCCCGAAAAAAAACCCACAAGAACTGAGTTCTACCAACGTTTTTTAAAATCCATCTTTCATTGAGCTATTACTTGTTGCTATCAAAGGAAAGTTAATATAAGGGTGAGTCACTATGTTTAAAGTAGATGGGCATTTAAAGGTGTCTAATAATTTTTTTGCTTGGAAACACTGCTGTGATAGAGGGAAGTAGCAACAGGGGGCAAAATAAGGGGACTGTCCCCCAATAACAGTTCTGCTGCCCTCACAAAATGTTCCTTCAGTCCCCATATTTCTAGCATTGCAAGGAAGGAGACATTGAAAATTGTGCATGTCTTGAACTCATAATTACTGTGCTTGCATTTTCTTGGTAACTTTGCCTGGTTCCTTTCTTTGGATACCTAAACATTGCAACTCTAATTGTCAAAGCAGTGGTAGGAAGTATGGTTAGTGCAGGAGGAGATTTAAAATAACCCTGCAAATTCACCCCACACCCCACATATTCCTTATCAAAACCCCTCTTTGCAAAACAACAACAACAACAACTTGGGAAGTGTCCGACATGTGATCAAATTCAAAAGCCAGCACAGGGATCTTGTTTGCTGTGTACTAATCTCGTTGTGTATCAAATAATAATAATAATTATACATTTGGCTTCAACAGGTCTATCTCTCAAGTAAGTGTTTACAGGATTTGGACAGGCTAAATATGTCATTGAGTTAATGAGCAGTTCAAGTTATGCGAAGACAAGAATAGCTAAGGGGATGTCATTAAGAGCACAGTCTGGTTTCCCTCTATCCCCCGCCCTCAAATAATTTAAGCACTATCACTGAGACGTCAAGCATTTCATCAGTATCAAGCTAATTATGTTGTTACAGAGGTAATTTATTTGCATGCAAGGTGACACCTGAGTACAAGCAAGTTAGAAGAGGACGTCTCTATGGATTTTCATTGTCTATGAAAACTAGGGAACTGAAAAGATCTTCCACACAACACCTGAAGTTTGGCATTAACTTCTGAGCTAGATTCCTAGACATTATTAATAAAACCAAGATTATATTGAACACACACACACACACATAGACTGTGGTTCTCAACCTTTTGTTATCCAGATGTTCTCAAGCATGGTCAGAGATGCTGCGAGCTGAAATTCAAAGCATTTGATTGACTAAGAGCTGGGAGTCACTGCTTGAAACTATACATAGAATCCCCATATCTCTGGGGCACACCTTCCAAGACTCCCTGGGGATGCCTGAAACCATGGATAATAGCAAACCCTATATTTTGATTGTATGTATGCCAAAAGCATACAACAGAATAGCATTGGGGACCTTGAGAGATCCACAAACACTTTTATGAGAAAATATTTTTGGTCCGCAGGAAAGTGAAACTGTGCATATTGACTCTGTGGATAAGGGGACTACACTGTACTTGCAGTTAAGAAACAACTGTATAAAGCAGAGCTTCAAATGCTCATCTCCATCCTTACAGGAGAAACCAATGGGAAATACATGTGGAATGAATGAAAAAAGATATTTTTGTGAAAACACTATATTTGCTGTGGCAGTTGCTATTCCTCCAGCACACTCTCAGAGCTTAATGCCTTTCTTGGAGGCTACAACAGAAATGTATACTTCCTCTAACCCATCTGCACAAACTCAGTCACACCTATCCAGAATGAAAAAAAAATGAGGACAGCATTTAGTTTTGAAAGAAGGATAAAATCAACCCAGTTTGGAGGGGGGGGGGGAGAGTTAAGCTTACCTGCTGTCTTATACTGAACTTACACATACATATATACTGTACTAGCTGTGCCCTGCCACGCGTTGCTGTGGCCTATAGTAAAACTTATCAAAGTTGAGGTAGATATCTGGACTATTATGAAAGAGAGGTACCTACCTATTCCTTCCCCCTTTTCCTCCCCCTTTCTCTCCTTTCTTCCTTCTCTGCCTCTTTCTTTCTTTCCTTCTTTCACTACTTGGTTTCATCCTTCTCTCTTTCCTTCATTCCCTCCCCCTTTCTTCCTTTGCCTTTCTTCCCTCCCTGTTTGCTTCCTTCTTTCACTTTTTATTTCCTTTTATTTCACCACCATCATAACAATAACAATAATGCAATGCATTGCCTCTGGGACCTGACACCTCTCCCATTCCCCCAGGGTTCTAATAGGAATAATAGCATAATAATAATAATAATAATAATAATAATAATAATAATAATAGAAATAACAACCTTTACCCGCCAGTTACTGTGGCCAACCTTCCTTCCCTTCTTTCTCCTTCTTTCTCTCTCCTTCTTTCCCTCCTTCCTTCCTTCCTTCCTTCCCTCCCTCCCTCCCATCTTTCCTTCTCCTCTTCCTTCTCTATCTCTTTCCTTCCTTCCCCCTTTTTCTTTCTCTTCTGGTCTCTTTTCTTCCTTCTCTCTTTCCTTCTTTCCTTCCCTCCCTCTTTCTCTACATCTTCCCCCTTCCTTCACTCCCTCTTTCCTTCCTTCATTCCTTTTTTCTTTCCTTCTCTCCTTCCTTCCTTCCCCCTTTTTCTTTCCCTCCCTCTGTCTCTCATTTCTTCCTTCTCTACCTCTTTCCTTCCTTCCCCCTTTTTCTTTCTCTTCTGCTGGCTGGGCGCCAATGCGCATGCTCAGTTGTTTTGCCGTTTTGTGAGTGTGTTGTTGTGTGGTTTTTCATTTTGAGTAGATATGTTTGTACCTTGTGGGTTGTGTTATGGGCATGGGAATTTTGGTTAAGTTTCGTTGGTTTTTTAGTTTTGTTGTTTTGCCGTTTTGTGAGTGTGTTGTTGTGTTGTTTTTCATTTTGAGTAGATATGTTTGTACCTTGTGGGTTGTGTTATGGGCATGGGAATTTTGGTTAAGTTTCGTTGGGGTTTTTTAGAGATTTGCTGTCCCGTTGAACCAACCTAACAGATTTATATATATAGATGGTCATGGAATAATGCTTTATGATGCTAATTTTTCAGTTTTATAAATTAAACTTTATAAATTATCAGAATGGTAAAATAGTATGCTGTCAGGATGGTCCAACGTGTACTGCTCTCCCTCTGAAAATTAGGAGAACAGATATTGCAGCACTAGCCACTGGCCAAGGGATTCCCACTTCTCAGTCACTGGAAATACTAGTTATCACTTCTACCAGGTTATGCATAACCTCCTGAGAAGGCCTCTTAGGGCCTTACACACAGAATATCAAGGCAGAATAACCTTGAACTGGGTTATCTGAGTCCACATTGCCATATATTCCAGTTCAAGGCAGATAAGGTGGGATTTAATTCAGCTGTATGGAAAGGGCCTTACTGAACAAAAGCTACACTACAATAGATGGAATGGCACACATTTTGCCCTGAAATCACACTTGGAAGTGACCAGAAGTTGGAAACAACTGAAACCACAACTACTAGGAGTAATGGATACCAGTTTGTGAATACCTGGAGTTATTTTTTTGCTCATTTTAGAGGTATTTGGTGGCTGCAAATGGGGCCTGGTAGCCACAAATGGCTCACGTCTCCACTTTCTGCACTCATGTGTTGCACAGCTATAGCATAAATGCCATTGTTTCAGGTATACAACAATTTTTACATATGTCG
The DNA here is from genome assembly GCF_025583915.1 of Anolis sagrei ordinatus. NCBI lineage: Eukaryota > Metazoa > Chordata > Lepidosauria > Squamata > Anolidae > Anolis > Anolis sagrei. Next base: position 207,597,325 of record NW_026844366.1, on the reverse strand, counting down.
AAGAATCAAGGCCTTACACAAGATCTGAGGTTTTAAAGTGCAGCACTAGCTTACATGGCAGGATATCAATTTCTTGCATGTCCAGAGTCCCAACCCAAAAAGGTGGCTTGTGGTTTTGCAGACTCTAGTGTAGATTTTTTGTCTCAATTGATAGGAGCAAAAGAAAACCTCTTCCTTCCCTCTCATTTTGTCTGGTCTGGAATTCCTCCTTCTGCTCTCAAACATACATGTGTTCTATAGGGAGGAGTTTGTGCACCTTCGCTCCCCAATCATTCCATCTCCCACACCAGGAGTTACCAAAATGGGTCCTTTTCTTGTTTTAGAAGAAGAATAGAGGGGTGGGGGGTTGGGGAGGAGAAAACTCTGCAGCTTAGTGGCAGAACATATGTTTTACATAGTGTATATTTCCATTTCCAATCTGTTTAAAACTCTATGGTAGGATTCAATTTAACTCCAAAGCTCTGGATTCTGCTACAGACCGTGGTGGGAAAATACTTTTTAGGATATAATAGTTTTCATTTAGAGAAATAATTCAAGGGTTTCTTCAGAATAAAATATGTAGAGAAAGGTTGCTCTAAGTAGCAGGCCTGACCTACCTGCGGCCCTCCAGCTGTTTTGGCCTCCAACTCGGTAGCCCTAGCCAACTTGTCCAATGACCAGGAATTCTGGTAGTTGGAAACCCAAACAGCTGGGGGGATGAAATCTGCCCAAGCCTGCTCTGCAGGGACTGGCTTATATATCATCAAATTATTAGATGGCATCATAGAGTGGCATATAAGTACATACAGGTTGAGTATCCCTTATCTGAAATGCTTGGGACCAGAGGTGTTCTATATTTTGGAGTTTTTTTTTGGGGGGGGCACTAGCAGTCAACCAGTGTTCACAGTGCAGGGTCATTAGTCCAATATGATGCAAGGCAGCTGGCCAAATCCTTTTGTGGAAGACAAAAAAAATGCTACAACCTACTAATAGGGAGTATCCTTGATACAAAACAGAAACAGCGAATATCCTTTATCCAAAATGCATACATAATGAGGTATCTTGGAGGTGGAACCCACATCTAAATAGTTTGAGGGTGCGTGGTCTACTGTATTTGGATTTCAGATTTCTAATAACTGAGATCCTACCAACAGACAATCTTTTCTGGAGCACTATGTAACTAATGCTAAAAACCAAAAATTGTAACAAAAATTGAAAAGAAAATCTGTTCCTGCTTTGAAAGTGTTATTTCCTGTTTTATTGTGTAGTCCTTACTTTGAAAGTAGTTGTTATACTCCAGAAACTTCATTTTTGTGGCTGCCGCAAACTATGTTGAATTGGTTAAGACTCGATGGAAAACTACAGCAAAATGTGTTGTGGGATGTCCCACAACAACAAAGTTTTGGCAGGTTAATAAACTGTCCCCATGTTTTTTATGATAGAACCAATTAGGAAATGACATTAGGAAGGTGGTGCTGGGGGACTCCTGGACATTGACCTGTGGATGGTTCCTCAGGGTTCCATTCTGTCTCACATGCTGTTTAACATATACATGAAACCACTGGGAAAGATCATCCGGAGTTTTGGAGTACGGTGCCACCTATATGCATATGACGCCCAGCTTTATTACTGCTTTCCACCTAATGCCAAGCAAGCTGCCCTGACCCTAAACCAGTGCTTATAATCAGTAATGGACTGGATGAGGGCAAACGAACTGAAACTTTATCCAGACATGTCAGAAGTGCTCCTGGTCAGTCGGAAGGCAGACCAGGGAATAGGGATTTGGCTTATGCTGGATCAGATCACACTCCCCCTGAAGACAGAGGCTTGCAGTTTGGGGTCCTCCTGAACTCAGCATTTGAACCTGGAAGCCCAGGCACGTACATGCAGTAGCCATGAGAGTGTTTGCACATTCAAAACTTGTGCACCAGTAGTGCCCATTCCTTGAGAAGCCAGATCTGGCCACAGTGTTCCATGCCTTAGTTACATCCTGTCTGAATTACTGTAATGTGCTCTATGTGGGGCTGCCTCTGAAGAGTGCTTGGAAGCTTCAGCTGGTCCAAAGAGTTGCAGCCAGGTTGCTCACTGGGGCTGGCTACAGGGAGTAGACAACCCCGCTGTTGCAGCAGCTCCACCGGCTGCCAGTTTGTTACTGGGCACAATTCAAAGTTCTGGTTATGACATTTAAAGTCCTAGACGGTTCCAGTCTAGGCTATTTGTCTGACTGCATACCCTTATACAAATCTTCCTGGGGTCCTGAGATCTTCAGGAGAGGCCCTTCTCTCAGCCCCACCTTCATCTCAAGCTCAGTTGGTGGGAACGAGAGAGCGGGTCTTCCTTCTCGGTGGTTGCCCCTTGACTCTGGAACTCTTTCTTCCCAGGGAAGCCAGAATGGTCCCCTCCCTGCTGTCCTTCTGGCAGCAGGCTGAAACCTTTTATTTAGGCAGCCTTTTAAATATGAAAGTTTTGAAGATCTAGTCAGAAGGTGACATGTTTTTTCTGGTTTTGATGCATTTTGATTGCGATTTTTTTCTAGTGCTGTGTGTGTTTAATTCTGTTTTAATGTTTGCATATTTGTATATTTTAAATTGTGCACTAATATTTGGGGGGCCTGGTGGCACAGCAGGTTAAACCGCTGAGCTGCTAAACCTGCTGACCGAAAGGTTGGTGGTTTGAATCCGGAGAGCTCCGTGAGCTCCAGCTGTTAGGCCCAGCTTCTGCCAACCTAGCTGTTCAAAAACATGCAAATGTGGGTAGATCAATAGGTACCACTTCTGCGGGATGGTAACTTCACTCCATAGTCATGCTGGCCACATGACCATGGAGGTGTCTACAGACAAGGCAGGCTCTTTGGCTTAGAAATGGAGATAAGCACCCCCCCCTCGCCCCCCAGAGTTGAACACGAATAGACTTAATGTCAGGGGAAACCTTTACCTTTACTAATAATAAACAATAAAGATATTCACCTCTCTCTGTGGGCAAACTTTGGTCCTCTATTTCCATACAGCTGTCTATTTATTTATTTGCGATATTTGTATACCGCCTTTTTCAACCCCAAAGAGGACTCAGGGCAGTTCACAGTGTTGGCAACAATTCAATGCCATCGATAAAAACAGTATAAAACACTGACTCTCCCCTAATAAAACATTAAACATTATTAAACACATCACATAAAATAACATCACCTACCACACAGAGACATAGCCGTTGTTGTAAACTGTCCTGGGTCATTGCACTTTCAACTTTCTCTTTAACTTCAAATATTCCTATGATGGGCCGAATGCTTGGTTTTACAGCCAAGTCTTTAGCTGTCTCCAGGTCAGGAGGGAGGGGGCTGATCTGATCTCACTCAGGAGGGAGTTCCACAGACATGGGGCCACCACTGAGAAGGCCCTGTCCCTCATCCCCACCAGCCATACCTGTGAGGCTGGTGGGTCCAAGAGCAGAACTTCCCTGGAAGATCTTAATCTATGAACTGGTTCATAGAGGGAGATACATTCAAATAGGTAAGCTGGACCGGAGCCCGTTTAGGGCTTTATAGGCTAAAGCTAGCGCTAGCACTTCGAAACGTGCTCGGTAGCAAATAGGGAGGCAATGGAGTTGCTGTACTGGGGGTGGGGTGGGGGTTCTATGCTCTCTGTGCAACGCCCCAGTTAACAACATGCCTGCAGTGCATTGGACTATTTGCAGCTTCCAAACAGTCTTTGAAGGCAACCCCACATAGAGCGTGTTGCAGTAGTCTAGACAGGATATAACAAGAGTGTGGACTACCATGGTCAAGTCAGACTTCCCAAGGTACGGGTGCAGTTGGCGCACAAGTTGTGTGAACACCGCTGACATCGGGGGTTCCAGGCTCAGCGATGAGTCCAGGAGGACTCCTGATGATAGTATGATGGCTGGATCCAGAAGCTCTGAGTGTTACGCACATTCCACAACGGCGGTTGTGAATAAGGGAAGAGGAGAGTGGCACACTGAGGGCGGGAATATGCTTCATAGTTGCATTTGGTAGAAGGATAGAAATGATGGAAGAGTTAGGGTTAGGGTTTGGGGTAGGGTAAGGGTTAGGGTAAGGTTTAGGGTTTGGGTTAGGATTGGGGTTAAGGGTTAGTCTTAGGATAAGGGCTAGGGTTTCGATTAGGGTTTTACCATTAAAGAACTCTTACATTCCTTCTATAATATCAGGATTTCATATACTATAAAATCCTGAAGGAGCAAAACGGAAACAGCGTAATGCTCAGAGCTTCCGGACCTAGCTTTCACACTATTACCGGACTCACAAACTGCGAACCACATTGAACAGGATTATATGGTAGTGTGGACTCAGCTCAAAGCAGATATTGTGGGATTTTCTGCATTGATATTCTGGGTTCTATGGCTGCGTGGAAGAGTTCTCAGATAACCCAGTTCCAAGCAGATATTGTGGGATTTTCTGCCTCCATATTTTGGGTTCTATGGCTGTGTGGAAGGGCTCTGGCTGACTTTGGGCAAGGCGCGCTCTCTCAGCCTCGGAGGGAGGCCCACAGGGGCTGACACCACAACAGGCCCCGCCCCTTCGCAACACACACACTTTGAGGCGGATCTTGGTGCCCCCCTCCCTCCCTCCCTGCGCGTGTCAATCAATCCTCACCTGCTGCTGCTGCTGCAGGAGGCGCTGGGTGTGATTCCCCGCCGCCGCCTCCTTGTCGTCCTCCTCTGTGGCGCTGCTGCGGAGGACGGTGATGTGGAGCGTGAGCAGGAGGAGCCCCAGGAGGAGCAGCAGCTCGGCCGCTAGGCGCACCATCCTCCGGCAGCGGGCGGCTTTAGGGCTCCGCGGAGGAGGAGGCGGAGGGGAGGCAGCAACTGGGACGGGAAGGAGAGGCGGAGGAGGAGCCACCTCGGCCGCAACGTCTAGCCGAGCAGGAGCTGGATCGAGCGGCCCGTCCGAAGAAGAGGAAGAAGAGGAGGAGGAGGGGGAGCCGCTGCAGCCAGCCTCCCCTCCGCCTCTGCTGCTGTTGCAGGCCGGAGGAGCCACTTCGGGAGGCGGGGAGGGGGCTTCCGAGGAGGAGGAGGAGGAGAGAGGGCAACGGGGGCGCCCGCCCGACGGCAGCAGCAGGGCCGTGGCCGCGGGCGGAGGGGCGAGCTGCGGATGCGGCGTCCTTGGCAAGGCCGGGGCGCCCTCATAGGGTCAGAAGGGACGCCCCCTCGGGGAGTGGAGTCTCGTGCCTCATCCAGGGAAGGGGGATAGAGCACAGGGCGCGCGCCCTTTTCTCCCGGGAAAAAAAAAAAACAACACAGGGCGCGCGCCTCTTCCTCCTCGCTTCCAGGGAAGAATTGCAGGGCGCGTGCCTGCCTGCCTGCCGCCTCGCGCGCGCTCTGCTCCTTCTTCTCAAATCCTCTTTTTTTTGAGCGGGGCGCGCGCGCCACAAGCGGCTCCCAGGCCCTCCTTCAGCCCATGAGCGGACTGTCGTTGCCCATAGGCTCCAGTGTAAAAAAAAAAGAGACCCAAAGCCCCTCAGGCTTGGTCCCAAAGCCCTTCTTCAATGCGCTCCCAAGCAACAGGTCCTGAGGAAGTCGAGGAAGAAGAGCGCGCACTGCTTTCCCTTCAGCGCCTCCTCTCGTCTTCCTCGCGCCTGTCCCCGGCTTTATATACTCGCGCTCTTCACCTCCTCCCCCCCCCCCTTCGCCGCCGCCTCCCAGGGTTTTCTTCTCATCTCGTCACCGCGGCTCTTCTCCCACACACGACCTCTTCCCGCCCCCCGCGCGCCAGGCTTTGATTCCCTTTGGCTAACTTATTACCACCTCATCACATTGAGAGCGGGAAGCATGGCTGACCAACCTTTTTTTTTGACCAGGGACCACTCTCCAACATCAGTACCAAAACAAACAAATAAAAAACATGCAAAGCAGGTGAACATAGCATTGAATGAAACGTTCAGAATAATCATAGGATGTCTGTAACCTACACCCAGGGGCGGCTCGTCCATTACGYGAAGTAAGCGGTCGCAGAACACTTTTTTTTGCCAGGGGCGCAGAGGCACCTCTGYAAATGCCCCTCGACCACCACTTGAGGAGCACCCCCTCAGCTCACAACAGCCCTAGCAGTCCGAGGGGAGCCTCGGCTTTCTTGCCTTGCTGCCGGGCGATCCTCTTCCYAAAGGGGCCGGGCCCTTGAGCCTCGCCTAGCCCCTCTTGTTCCTGCTCCACCCAGCCACCGGGTGCGCAAGCAGAGCCAGCGTTCAATCGTTCTCCGCGTTMGATCCCTTCCCCATGACCGGCTCCCTTTCCCGATCCCCGGCGCTCCACSCGCCTCCTCTCCTCTCCCCAATCCACGGGTGGGCCAAGGGGCGGAGCCGCCTGGCCCRCTTYGGGTCCAGAGGCCTGTCTGAAGACCCCAGCGTGCGCACCAAAAGTCGYCTCTTCTCCTGACTTTCTCTTCAGCCATTGGGTTGGAACCTGCCAGGATAGCCATTCTTATCACACCAATCCTTTTTGTAAGCACTTTCAGTAAACTGAAAGCATGTCAGTTAAAGCACATCAGCTCAGACATAACTCCTCCCAAACCATACATTGCCTCTCTCTGACTATGCTGCTTCTGCCCTTTGTAGGTTTTTTTTTCTGGAGGAATTGAACAATTCCCAGAGTTCGCAATCTTGCAAGACAGGCTTTGTCTCTGTGCAAATGCACAGTTAATTACTTCTACATTTGCAAAGTACACAAGCACTGTGCCTACAAACACTTAAGATATTAATTCAAGGTATAGATGCAGTTCATCATCTCAAGCCTTTTTCCGTATTTTGTGTATTCTGCATGGAGGAAGGGTACTTAATGATTTACAAACCTTGTTTTGGGATGCAGGGGCCAGTACAAGTAGGGACTTCTGCAAAACAGAGTTGGGAAGTCTTGCAAACATGGACATGCTTAACCAGCAAAGGAAATTCCTATCAGTGCCTGGAATTATCTGTGAATTTACAGTTATTTGAATTATAATAGAATGATAGCATAATAGAGTTGAAAGAGACCACATGGGCCATCTAGTCCAACCCCCTGCCATGCAGCAAAAGCACAATCAAAGTACCTCTGACAGATGACCATTCAGCTTCTGTTTAAAAGCTTCCAAGGAAGGACCCTCCACTACACTCTAAGCCAGAGTTCACTGTTGAACAGCTCATACTGTCAGGAAGTTCTTTCTAATGGTCAAGTGGAATATCCTTTCCTGTCACTTGAACCCATTGCTCAGAGTCCAAGTTTCCAGGGCAGCAAAAAACAAGCCTGCTCCCCATTCCTTATGACATCCTTTCACATATGTATACATGGCTATCATGTCTCCTCTCAATCTTCTCTTCTGCAGGCTAAATAGGCACTGTTCTTTAAGCCGCTCCTCATAGGGATTTATTGTCTCCAGACCTTTGATCATTTTAGTTGCCCTCCTCCGAACACCTTCCAGCTTATCAATATCCTTCTTGAATTGTGGTGCCCAGAATGGGCACAGTATTCCAGGTGAGGTCTAACGAAAGCAAAATATGGAGGCACCATGACTTCCCTTGACACTATACTCCTTTTGATGCACTCAAAATCCCATTTTAAGCATCTGCATCTCACTGTTGGCTCATGTTCAACTTGTTTTCCACAAAGACTCCAAGATCTTTTTCACATGACTGTTGTCAAGCCAGGTGTCATCCATTCTGTATTTTTGCATTTCATTTTTCCTGGAAATTTTGTTAATCGTGAGTTTTGGATTTGGATTATATTGCATTCTATTATGTGTATGTTTTTTTTAAATGGTGTGTTTTTATATATGTATTGTATGCATTTTATGCGATATGTTTTGACTTGGTTGTACCCCACTTTGAGCCACTAGGAGAGGTGGATAGCCAATAAAATGTATTATTATTATTATTATTATTATTATTATTATTATTATATGATAGGAATATAGGAATCATGTTGCTGGCTCAAATGTCTGCTTCATTCATGAGGGAGGGAAAGTGTATTTGAAGGTGAGGAAAGGAGCTGAACCCTTCCTCATTACAAATTGGCTGCATTACTTCCCTGAAGATTGTCGTTACATGCATGTTTCCCAAAGTTGTACCACTGGGGTTTTAAGTGGAAGACTTTGAGGCTGCTGCGTCATGAAAGCAGCGTGTTCACCTGGAAAAAAACCATAAGATTTAAATCAGTGAGCCTTAATTCTGAGTAAACATGACTAAGATTAGGCTGCATGGGTATGAATGGTGTTGACACTGTAGCTATCAAACACAGTACAATTTTTTTCAATCCTTTGGATGTCAGTAGTAGAACTTAACTGCACTATGGTACATAAGACATGTAAAGCACTGATCACAGTCATTGTAATATTCCATTGAGAAGTTTGATTTTGAGAAGCTTTAAAAAAGATTAATTTTTTTTAATGACCATGATTTGCCTATATAGATCCATGTAAATAATCTTGCACTAAAAAGTTAGAGTTGGGTGATTTTGCTACATTTTATAACTGAACCATATGAAATCTCTGAATTCTGTTTATTACAAAGCACATCTTTATTCTGCTCATTCACAGTAATGGAAACCTGAATTGTACATAAACCCTGTTGAATAAAGGTAAGTCTTTATATGTGACTATTTATATAGGTATTTAAGTTATATTTTGTGTTCCGATGCCTGTCCACAGATGTAAATATGTTCCAGAATAATGTGAATAATTAATATATTCATAGAATATGAATAGATTCACAAAATACTACACTTGAAACCTGAATTTCTGCTGTCTAGTCAGTTGAACTACCAGTATTCCAGCAAATTAAGTTTATGTCAAGAAAGCTTAGTTCCTATTCTGCAAAAGGAGGTGTGACATACAGGGGCAGCTCAACCCATTACACAAAGTAAGCATTTGCAGTATAGTTGATTTTGCCCAGGGGTGCTCTTGAGGCGCTCTTGGGGGAAAATAGACCTTGACATATGCGAGTTGTAGTTACTGGGATGTATAGTTCACCTACAATCAAAGAGCATTCTGAACTCCACCAATGATGGAATTGAACCAAATATGGCACACAGAACTCCCACGATGAACAGAAAATATATATCAGTGATTGGTTGTGGGGGATACTGTTTGCTTACCATTGAAAATTACCTAGGGCCGCCTCTGGTGACATATTTACAGGAGGTGTTCTTCTTTCCTTCTTTCCTTCCTTCCTTCCTTCCTTCCTTCCTTTCTTTCTTTCTTTCTTCTACCTTTAACTTGCATGTGAGGAAATATCTAGGGGAACTCCAGCTAGTGAATGTACATGTAAATATGGAACCAATCAGCTGGTTCAAATGTCAGCAGAAGATAATATATTTGAAGAAGATATATTTTAAGAATCGTGCACTTTAATTATATACTCACTTACTGATTTCATGTGCATGTGCTTTCATGGTTCTTTTCAAATTATGGTGACTCCTATGAATTTTATAGGCTTTCTTTCGTTTCTGTCCATGTTCATGTGTGCCTTCGTTTATATCCAATACATGTACATAATGTCATAGGCTTTAGAGCATGGACTAGCGTAAGCTCATGCAATGAAATAAGTGGCAACACCTGAATTTAGTAATATAATTCTCCAAAGTGATTTTGTGAAGGTGCAAAATAGCTATACTTTAGCCATTAAATATACCTGAGCTGCAAAACACAGTAACCTATGCCAAATAAAACTTGTTCATCTTCAAGATGCCCCAATATTTTTTTTGTTTTCACTATACTATGAAAAAGTTCTCGGTGTCGACATTTTCTGGCTTTTTTAAGGGCTGGAGTTGTAAAATATGGATGGCAGGATATGTGAGTTATTAGAGAAAACAGAACTTGGTGTATGTTATGCTTTATTTTAAGGCTACAAATTGGTGGCTAGAATGGTGGAAAGATCATAATGTCTACCAGCTTAAGTGACAGCATGGTGAAGGAAAAAAAAAAACCCTCACACATACGATCTACAGCTGGTTTCTGGGTAATGTAAGTTCACCATGATCTTATGAATAAAACAAACAAACAAAAAAAGACACATCTTTAAGCCATCTGAGGCAGGCTTGCATTTGGCATGCATTTCCGGATGCAGTATTTACTTTTATGTGTCAAGATGTTGTGCAATGACAATAAAGGACTGGAGAACACCACTGTTGGCAGTAAAAAACTGGCAGTTTGAATCTGGATTCTCTTATTCTAGGAAAAATGTATGAGTTCACATTGTTTCAGAAGTATTATTGTGTTTTTTTTAAAAAGAGATTTCTTGTAGATAGAGTGCCAGCGGCATTGCGAGAGTGAAGAGAAATGGAAAAATACTTAGGCAACGGGAAACAGTATAAACAGTAAAAAAAAATGTTCTCCTGCCTTTTGGGTAGCCCACACATGGTGGCTTTTGAGTAGGAATCAAAAGCCACACACATGATGAGTTCATTGACCCAAACCGATGGACCAAAGATTATTGTGTCAGGGAGTTGTGCCCCTTTCCTCTGCAAAAAAGCCAAGCAAAAATAAAACTAACCTCAAAACCAAAACAAAGAGAGCTGGTAAAAGACTCTCTTGGCTTTGGTTTAGCTCATTCTTTGTGGTTGCAATCTGTCTGCACTACACTTAAATGAGGGTATTGGATTAAAGTAGATCTTGCGGAGAATACCAGGTTTCAAGATGCTGGTGGATTTCAGTGGGAGACTGGTGCAAGGAGAAAGGATTACATCTCCCCTAGTGCTGTGGTCTTGACCTGGATTGGCTTTCCCCCAGCTGGCGTCGGTTCATCTTTCTAAAAGAAGAGAATACCAAGCACAAGATTCATCAGTATGTTTTACATCACATTTAGTCTGATTTGCAAATTGATAGGATTAAACTAAGGTACATGCGTACACTTTTTTGTGTGAACTATTATCTGGTGTGCTAGTTATACTTTGCCAGAGTGTTGTTTCTTAACTCTCAATGCCAGTTAAGACCTGATGCATTCCTCATAAAATAAAACAAGCACATAATCAAAACAAGGTCATTGTCAAATAAATAAGCTACAGTATGGAGGCCCATGCTACTCAAAACTGTGTGGTTAGGTGACAAATACACTCCACATACAAACAGGAAGGAGACCAAATAATAATAAATTATTTGGAGGAAAAGAACATAACTTTGATTACAGCTTCAGATTGGGTTGACTTGCACATGGGTCTGAATCCAGGGCTGTTTACTGATGAGCCCTCTGATCCTTCCCAGTACCATATCTAATAGAAATGGCCTGAGAAGTCCTGCTGGGCCACCCTAGCCAAGGTCTCTCAGCTACCAGGGAAGTGTGCAAAGTGCCTGCCCCTCCGCTTGGGCAAGATCTTCACTCACACTGCCCGACTCTCCTCCTGGGAACTTCTACCAAACCAGTGCCAAGTACACTGGTCATTCATGGATCCATGACCTATACCAACTATCCATACAAAGTCATGACAATTATGAATGACCTCCAGGGAATATGAGGAATAGATAGACTGAAGCTCAGAGCACAAGCTCCCCTTTAAAAATGAATTTCCTGACCAGGGAGGAATCCCCATCTGGATCTCTCCAGATGGGTAAGCTTCCTTGCCATGAGCAAGCTACATGCTGCCTCAGTCCCACTGGCTGGATGGCCAGGCATCTAACCAGTGTTGTTTATTTTCAAGCCAGCATGGCTCAATGTAAACAATATGAGGTAATAGACATCCAGCCCATTGGCTCTGCTTTCTCCCCAACCTTCAATCTATCTACTCCAGTACACCGATTTTGCATGAATGGTGAATGTTTGGGTGCAAGTCACTGTCAGTCTGTTGTAAGCTTCCAAGGAAGAAATAAACATTTGTAGTTGACACTTGGAGGAAAATCAGTCACAAAATGCAGTAGATTATCTGGTCTTAGATGCAGATTCAGATCCTACTCAGGCATTGAAGCTTGCTTGCTGGACCAATCCTTTTCAGCCCAAACAGCAGGATTAAAAGATTCAGCTAGAAGAAGTTTTCAGATGGAGCCTGCACAGGCGCAGATACTCCATATGTGCAGATTCACAGAGTACCACTCAAAGAAACGTGGTTACAGGTAAGCAATCTGACCTTTATAAGATTCCTGGATTGCACTTTAACTGCCATGTCTGCATCCTATGGAATTGAAGAGTTTGTAATTTTACGAGGTACTGGAGCTTTCTGGATAAGAATTCCAAAACTACGTATCTCAAGGATTCCTAGGGTGAAATCACATTAATTTATTGCAAGAGGTAGGCAAACCAGCATTGTTGCTGGATTGCCACCTTTGACTCCTATCACCATGTGTCCAACAATGGTAGTGTGGGAAAGAAGGGTTATGCGAGTATGGGAAGCATGATAGTGGGGCATGAAGAGGCACAATTTTGCTAATGAAGAAACATGCAATATCAGGAATGCCCAATACAGCATATGTCCACTATTCTCAATTGGGTGACTGTAATGGAATAGTGGGTTGGTGTAAAAAAGTCTATGGTTTTTAATGTGAAATCATGTTGCTATAATTCTGTCTTGTTCAGACTGTGGCAATGAAGTGTTCCATTTCACTAAGCAGGAAGTGTACAGTTGGAAAGCCGGCTTGGTTTAAATCTCCTCCCTATCCATCTTGATCTTGCATGCAAGTTGACAATATGAAGGAATGGCTTCTATGTTGTCACTTGGAAATATGAAGCAAGTTCTCACTGCAGTCATATACCGTAGAAGTCTTTCACTCCACTTTTCCATTTTGTTTTGCATAATATGTTTAGCAGGTCTAAGATAGCGAAGGTTTTCCCTCTTCTGCAGAGTAGCTATTTGTAATGGATTTAGAAGTGACTCTTGAGCTGAATGCTTATCTTTTGTTCTCCCTCTTTCCCAAATGAAGAGTAGGAAAATGGATTTGGAGCCTAGGATGATGAAAGTATGTATTGTTGTTGACACTACAACTCTTGTTTATTTTTCTTCTTCTTCTGTGATTACTTAAGACTATGACTCATTTAGCTGAGTGGAACAGAGACATCCAAAACATATGGATAAGTGGATGCTTGGATAAACTGATTATGTACACTTAAGTTACACTTAAACAAGGTACCTTGGGCTTAACGTTATTTGTAGTACAACAGAGAGCCAAGCTACACAATTAAGACAAATGGAAAGCAGTCCATAAAAGTTGTTTCAAGGGAACTGAAAAGATGTTTCTGGAACTGTACAAGGGAAAAAACAGCCACATTTTATCTTCTCTGCAAATCCAGCTTGTATTTCATGGGAAAGAAACTGCTGAATGGATCCAAGATGGTTAAAGTGTTACAAGCCAAGTGATTTTCAGTAATTTCTTTTATAGGAAGATGAAAGACAACTAAAATAAAGCATGTCTAAATTCTGTTAAAAGAAATTGGAATCATGGTGGTATATTAGTGAATTCTCACGTTCAATTATGATTTACCATTAATAATGCCCCGTGCACTTATTCTCGTTCTCAATTATCTCTCTTCATGTGTTATGGGCATCTGCTATAAAAAAAATATGAGGGAAATACAAAATGGTGGAAATGTCAACGATAATAATGAATAACTTAGCAATACATTGATTACAATGTCATACTAGTGCTTTAAAAATATCACTTCTTGAAACTATTGATATTTAAGTTGTCATAAGATCAAAACTTCATTAAGTCAGTCAATCAAATCAGTATTCTTTTTATTATAATAGTATTCCTATAAGAGAACACAACTAAATTTATTCATCTTTCAGGATACTAATTTTACTAATTTTACCTTCCCTAAGAAGCAAGTCAACTTTGAACTTTCAGTCAATGACCAATGCTTCTAACAATCCCACACTGTTATAGATGATATTTTTCTATTTTCTCAATGATGGAATATATCAAATAATAGATGAATTCCATATCTAATTCTGAATCCAGTTGTTTCAGCTACCCAACATGACTGCTCTACATCCAGAGGGATGATAATAATACATTTTATTTATATTTCATCCTTCTTCCTTAGGGAACTTTATTTATTTATTTATTTGAAACATTTATATTCTCACCCCAAAGGGGACTCGGGGCGGAGCACAGCATATACACGGCAAACATTCAATGCCGGGACACAAATTCACATACAATACATAAACATTAAAAAACATTTATCAAAATATTAAAATACACCATTTAAAATCGTTCTAGTTATCCGCGTCAAATCTAATTGACCTGGTCATCTTTCTTATTGCCACTTTATTGCCCTGTCCCGAAAGCTTGGTCCCACAGCCAAGTGTTTACCATTCTTCTAAAGGACAGGAGGGAGGGGACCGATCTGATCTCAGGGAGTTCCATAGCTGGGGAGCAATCACCGAGAAGGCCCTGTCTCTCATCCCTACCAATCGCGCCTGTGACAATGGCAGGACGGAAAGCAGGGCCTCCTCGGAGGATCTTAATCTCCACGATGGTTCATAGGGGGAGATGCGTTCGGACAGGTAATTTGGGCCGGGGCCGTTTAGGGCTTTATAGGCCAAAGCCAGCACTTTGAATTGTGCCCGGTAGCAAACTGGCAGCCAGTGGAGCTGGCGTAACATGGGAGTTGTATGCTCCCTGAGAGCCCCGGTTATTAACCTGGCTGCCTCTCGTTGGACTATTTGAAGCTTCCGAGCAGTCTTCAAAGTCAACCCATGTAGAGTGCGTTGCAGTAGTCTATCCTAGATGTAATGAGAGCATGGATCACCGTGGCCAAGTTTGACTTCCCAAGGTATGGGCACAGCTGGCGCACAAGTTTTAATTGTGCAAAAGCTTCCCTGGCCACCGCTGCAACCTGGAATTCCAGGCTCAGTGATGAATCCAGGAGAACTCCCAAGCTGTGAACCTGTGCCTTCAAGGGGAGTGTGACCCCGTCCAGCACAGGTTGCGACCCTATACCCTGTTCGGCCTTGCGACTGACCTGGAGAATCTCTGTCTTGTCTGGATTCAACTTCAATTTGCTTGCCCTCATCCAGAGTGGATTACAGCATTTACATACATAGGCAAACATTAAATGCCTTTACAATCATATTCAGTGAGACAGACAAACACAAACAAAGGCAGAGGCTTCACCTTTCATTTCCGGCTTCTGGAGGCGGTGGTGATCTTTGGCTCTGGGGAGGTGCTTTTCTCCATTTTCAAGCCGAGGAGCCTGCGATGTCACCTCCTGGTTGTGTGGCTCGCAAGATTGCTTGAAGCATCTCTTTGCTTTTTCCTGCCAAAGGGATATTTATTTATCTACTCACGTTTGCATGTTTTCGAACTGCTACGTTGGCAGGAGCTGGGGCTGACAGATGGGAGCTCACCCTGTCTCACAGATTCGAATTGCCAACCTTTAGGTCAGCAGTTCAGCAGTACAAGGGTTTAACCCATTGTGCTAGTGTGGCCACTTTAACCACCTCTTGGGTTCTCATTTTTAAAAAAAAATCAGCATTGGAAGCCAAAAAAAGCACATTAACACTGTGCAATGTCCATGCATCACACCTGTCCTTGTTAACAACTGCATAACAAGCATACAAAAAAAAAGTTTAGATCCTGTGTCATGTAGAATAGACATTTTGATGTAGTTCTGTTAAATCTCTTGTAACAAACACAACACAGAGTCTAGTATAACATTGAAGATTAACACATTTTACTAGTGTGTGTGCATAGGCTTGTCTGAACTGTAGTCCAGCTCATCAGATGCATTTGATTGAAATTGGCTCTAGACCACACAAACTTTTGCTATAGTGATATTTCTTTTTTAAAGTTCCACAAAAAGACTTTTTGTTGGCATAATAGTAAGGGCCCTAACACATTGCACTGTTCTAATATTATATTCCAAATGGCAACATCCTATTATTTTTTTTTTGTCGTGTCAGGAGCAAGTTGCTTCTGGTGTGAGAGAATTGGCCGTCTGCAAGGACGTTGCCCAGGGGACGCCTGGATGATTTGATGTGGGAGGCTTCTCTCATGTCCCCGCCTGAAGAGCTGGAGCTGATAGAGGGAGCTCATCCGCCTCTCCCCGGATTCGAACCTGCGACCTGTTGGTCTTCAGTCCTGCCGGCACAGGGGTTTAACCCACTGCGCCACCGGGGGCTCCACAACATCCTATGGGATCCTGGGACTTGCAGTTCAGCAAAGGGGCCATTAGAATTTTTAGTCAGAGAGCTCTTGGACCTCATTAAACTATAAACAGCAGACTTCCACAAGATGTTATTAAAATTGAATATTGCACTCTACCAGTGTAGTGTGATAAGGATCAAAGTGTCTAGAAAGAGTGGGGAGGCTAGGAGGGGACAAGACCAGTTCATGGGGTACTGCTTGCTGAGCTATAGTGCTATTCATTAATCTCACTTTCAAATGTTATCTCTGCAGGTAAGATGCCTGGAAGCTTCTTCTAGTAAATACCTAAGCCTTAAATAGTACATTAAAGTGTTCAAAGCACTTAAGGTACATTGTCTCCTGGCTAAAGTGATATACAGTCAAGTACAGTAAGAGAAACTTCAATATAATTGTGAACAAACTATTTGTTGTTTTGGAGACAATAGTCAGATAAGGATAAAGAATGAATGACTAAAAACTCCAACGTCTAGCTTGATGCAAAATACGCCCCTCCCTGTACTAATGTTGCCAGGCTAGTTTTATTAGAAAGTGCAACTACTCGAACCATTGCAGGTGGTTCTTCTTAGGATATTCATATGTGCCAAAACTATACTGGAAATAAAACATCTAAACATGCAAATGACTCTTTCTGCTTTCTACTTGTTGTTATTTGCTCTTAAGTCATCTTCAGCTTTTGAAGATGGGCTCAAAGTCAGTCCAAAAGAAACTAAAATACCAAAGAACTAAAAGATTACTGAAAGGCACAAGTAGTTAAGTTATAAACCAAGTCTTCCTGAGGAATAATGTCTTTGGAAAGCTGAAGCACCAACTTTCTGGAGTCCTTTGAGACTTATGGAAAAAAGATTTGTGCATCTTCTAATCTTTCATGGAAAGGGGGTTTATGTGGGAAATTGTCCTGAAAGAGATTGTTTTACTGTCTGGATATTTTCAGCTCAAAGTTTGCCTTGGGTCAAACACATGTTTCTATGTACACATGTGTGTGTGCAGGGGAAAAAAAGATTCTTTCTCAATCAAATTTGATTGTATACAGAAAATGGGGTTCTCTATACAGCAAACAGTGCAGAAAAATCATATTTAATTATAAAGACTTACTTCCCTAGTTAGCCTACACCAATAAAAAATATTTTATTGCTTTGTGCTATAGGCCACTGCAGTAAGAGAGGATAAAGTATCAGTTGACATAGGCACAGATTTAATATTTAAGACATAAGAACAGTTTTGCTTAAAATAAACAGATTTAAATGACAAATTTAGGTTCTTAAATTTCTAATGAAATTAGCCCTTTCAATGCAGTTACCTTTATAGTGAATTGTCACATTGTTCCAATTTCTCACTCTAATGTTCTTTCCTGCAGTGCATGTAATGAAAATCAATGGTTTAAGTCAGGTATGGACAAATTAAGGCCCGGGGGCTGGATGCGCCCCCCTGGGTGATAATCTCAGGCCATCCTCATTTTCCCTGCCCTCTTGAAGAGGGTCACAGTGGCCCACTGTGTCCTTATGCAGAAAAGATGGGGGAGGAAGGCACATTGCAGCTGAGAGCCCTCTAGAGCGCTCTCAGCCACTGTGTGTCTCGCCTTCCTCCCGGCATAAAGATTGTGCGAACAGCCCCATCCTTATGCCAGGAGGACAGCTTGAGGAAGGCACGTGGTGGTTGAAAGCCCTCCAAAGCACTCTCAGCTGCTGCCTGTCTCGCCCTCCTCCCGGCATAATGCCAAGAGGGCAGCCCAAGGATTGGGGAGGAGAATGGGGAGGAGGATCAGGGCAGTCACTGTGTGTCCTGCCTTACTCTTGGCATAGGGATGGAGCAGGCAATCCCATTCTTATGCTGGGCAGACAACCTGAGAGTGGTCCAGGCCCTGCCCTGACCCCTCCTGGCCCTGCCCTTCCCCAGGCCTGGGTCCTTCCCACCCAACGTGTGCCTGGCCTCCTCCCTCCTGGCCCAGCCCAGCCTTTCCGGCTAGACTTGCAATGCGGCCCCAAGGCAAAAAAGTTTGCCAAAGCCCTACCTATCAGACGGAAAGTGGTCACTATAGCCTGTTGTTGTATTATTGTTGTGTCTTTCATCTCATTATGGTGTTTTCATAGTAGGATTTGTTCAGAGGGGGTTTGCCCTTGCTTTCTTCTGAATCGGAGAGAATGTGACTTGCACAAGGACACCTAATGGGTTTCCATGGCCGAGCAGAGATTTGAACCCTGGTCTCTCAGTGTCCTAGTCCAGCATGTAAATTACTGCTTGACACTGGCTTGCTACAGTCTGGACTGGCCACCAATTGCATTGTGATGCAAGATATGACAGACATACAGCTGCCAAGATGGTAATTAATGTTCTAGATCCTCTTTACTACTATTTCCAAAAATATCAATTCTGGTATATGAAGGGAACTGTCTTCCAAATAAGCAGGTAACATATATTCCACTATTAATTCTATGGAGTTCTTCAGGGGTGGACAAATACCTTGATGCATGATTGATTTTTTAAATAGTATCAAAGTTCACTATCACTTCCCTGCCCACTCGCCCGCCCACCTCTTGCCTCTGCAGAAGCCAAAAGTGAGCTGGTGTGCGAAGGAGAAGCCCAGGCACTTCCCCAGCTTTGAGCCTTTTCCAAAGAAATGGCAGGAGTCTGGGAAAGGCGCTTCTCCTTTGGCAGGGAGAAGGGGTGACTCACAGAAGGGGCTTTTTTATATTGGTCCTTAACAAGGGCAACATTGTACAGGCGTGCTACTGTACACCATTTTGTCTTCTTTGCTGGTACACTTGAAGTAGAAAGGCTCCACCCTCCTTAGAAATATGGAAGGGAAGAGGAGAGCCATGGCTATTCACACCACATGACTGCCAAGATATCAGACTGAAATAAAATAATCACACGAGGAACAATAGCCGAACTGCAATGATATTAGAATAATTAAATATGGGATCCGATAATACAGTGCAACAATGGAAGAGTCAAAACATCAGGTGATAAGGAAATATCAAATATGAATCAAATCATATTTGTGGGTCAACTGGTGCAGCAGCATCCTAGAATGCTGAATTTCCATCATGTGATGAGGTCCTGTGTGAAA
This sequence comes from Anolis sagrei ordinatus, assembly GCF_025583915.1. Taxonomy (NCBI): domain Eukaryota; kingdom Metazoa; phylum Chordata; class Lepidosauria; order Squamata; family Anolidae; genus Anolis; species Anolis sagrei. The sequence continues at coordinate 207,578,204 of NW_026844366.1, read as the reverse complement.
TGCTTTCGTTTTTCAACTAGCAAGTTGTATCTTTTCCCTTTCTTACCTTCAATTTGTATTGATTGAGACTGTTATGCATCCTATGAAGAAGACTTAAGTTCTGTTTCTTTCTCTGCTAGATCTTGTGTATGGGATGAAGTGGGCTGGTGAACAGTCCAATTTCTGCTGGGCATATTATTTACTGTGTTGAGATAGTCATTTCTCATATTTCCCAAGAATTGCATGGGCCATTTTTAATGCTAGGCATGTATTTTTGTTTTGCTTTTTGTTTGCCATTGCTGTTTATCTTGGCCTTTTTGTATCACACAAGCTGTAATGTCAAAGTGTGCCTTATTTCACAGTTCATTTCCATTTCCCTATCTTCCTAAAGCACAGAGGGTTTTATGTATTGTCAAAGGCTTTCATGGCCGGAATCACTGGATTGTTGTAGGCTTTCAGGCTATATGGCCATGTTCTAGAAGCATTCTCTCCTGACGTTTCACCTACATCCATGGCAGGCATCCTCAGAGGTTGTGAGGTCTCTTGGAAACTAGGAAAATTTGAAAATTGTGAAGTCTGTTGGAAACTAGGATTTGAAGACTGTTGCTTGATTAAAATGAAGCAAGAGACTGGATTAGAGATAGACCTTTGGGAAGAATGGTTCTTGTGCGTTCCTTGAGAGGAGCACAGTTTGTGGATGTTATTCCTGTGTTGCTAACAATTATCAAGATGATATCATTTTGTCCATACAAAGTGAGACATATGTGCAATTGAGGATTACAATGAACTGTTCATCAAGCTTGCATGTTCTGGCAACCATAAAACTTTGCTAATCTAAAAATAGTCTTGTTTCTGTTTTACATCTCTTTCCCTGACAGTGGGAACCTCAGCAACAAAGAAGTGTGGGTTTAACCTCAAAACTATAGAGTCAGATGGTTTTGATGTCCCCTAGGCAATTCAGAAAAAGGATATATACTGCTGTGCATTAAATAACTCTTGAAGTTATGCTTTTTCCCCCAATTTTGCCTGATTTTATTAATGCAGAGGCACAATTAACACATTGAATTTTTTTGCCACAAAGTGCTGTGTTGCAAATTATCGTAGATTATTTTAAAATCAATTCAACAAAACAAGAGGGTTAATACTAAGTAGCTAGATGTATGGAGGGAGAGAGAGAAATTATGACAGCAATAGATAAATAGGTATGTAGGTAGGTTATGATAGATGTCCTGTGTCGGTGCAAACTTCATTACACCCATTGAAATGGGTGGGGCTATCACAACTAATGCAAAACCCATTGATTTCAGTGCATCTACTATAGGCAGGAATAACACGGGATTTAACCTGTGGAGTTATCCTGTTGCAATTAGGCAGAATAGCTAAATATGCACATGTTTTGCACTATACAATAAAACCAGCCCTGTAGAGAAGCAATGCAGGAGAACTATCCTTGTCATTTCCAGCTTCCAGAGAAAATAACTGGCTACTGTAAAATTAACTACTTAGCTGAACAAGTAGCGTTTGATATCATTGTATATTCCAGAGCTGCCTTTTTGCGATGGGACTTGGAGGCACTGTTTTACGGTGGCAGTCCTTCCTTTCCTTAGGCGATCCCTCATTGTCTGAGTATGATGGCATGACAGTCCATGTTTTGCAGGCGTATAGCAGGGTTGGGAGAACAATAGCTTTGTAAACAAGCACCTTGGTATTCCTACGGATGTCCCGGTCCTCAAAAACTCTGTGCTTCATTCGGAAAAATGCTCACTCGCAAAGCTGAGATGGTGTTGTATTTCAGTGTCAGTGTTGACTTTTGTGGAGAGGTGGCTGCCAAGGTAGCAGAAACGGTCAACATTTTCTAATGTTAGACCATTAAGCTGTATCTCTGGCATTGGAGAGGGGATGGCTGGTGACTGCTGGAAGAGCACTTTGGTTTTCTCGATGTTCAATGAGAAGCTGAGCTTCTTGTATGCTTCTGCAAAGGTGTTTAGAGTGGTTTGTAGGTCTGCTTCTGAATGAGCAAAGATTATGTTATCATTAGTATATTGGAGTTATATAACAGATGTTGTTGTGACCTTGGTTTTGGCTTTCAGTCTGCTGAGGTTAAATAGTATGCCATCTGTCCAATAGATGGTTTCCACTCCAGTGGGAAGCCTCCCATCAACAAGATGAAGTATCATAGCGATGAAGATGGAGAATAAAGTTGGGGCAATAACACATCCCTGTTTGACACCTGATTCCACCTTAAATGGGTCACTTTGGGAGCCACTGCTGTCCAAGACTGTGGCCATCATGTCATCATGGAGGAGCTGCAGGATGTTCACAAATTTGCTTGGGCACCCGATTTTCTGGAGGATGGTCCAGAGAGCGCTGCGATTCAGTGTGTTGAATGCCTTTGCAAGGTCAATGAATGCCATGTACAGAGGTTGATTTTGTTCCCTGCATTTTTCTTGGAGCTGTCGTGCAGTGAAGATCATGTCCACTGTTCCTCTGGAGGGCTGGAAGCTGTTCTGGGATTCTGGGAGGTAGATGGCATTTTGCAAGGATTCTTGCGAGGATTTTTCCAGCGGAGGTTAGAAAGGAGATAGTTTCCGCAGTCTGTTCTTTCCCTGCCTTTGAAAAGGGTGATGATGGTGGCATCATTGAAGTCTGGTGGCAATAAGCCTGGGCTGACAGGTTTTTACAATTCTTTTTAAAATGCTTCATTTGCATGCCAGATGTTTGAAATGCAGATATCTCCAATGTTAAAATGAAGCAACATGATTAAAGTCTTGTAGGGGGATGGGTGTTAAAAGGTTACGAGGAAAGTGGTTTTGGAAGTTTTGAAGTGTGAAGAGTTCTAATGCTGTTTTGTAAATATTTTCCTTTGCGTGTTTGAAGTCTAACAATTTGAGGAATTCTTTCGGCCGAAAGATCAGAGCGTTTAATCATTGCATTGATCCCACAGAATGAAAAACATACAGTAAGTGAGACAATACCTTTTATTAGGCCCGCCTGGTTATTTCCCCCCATTCTCTTTCACTCCACTCTTTTTTGTTAGAGTATTCCAATAGAAACATGAAGGATGTGGTGGGGCTTAGACCTAGCTTCACACACCGAGGCTGTAAAATTAAAACTGGACTATATAATTTCAAGCTGCAGGTGACTGGTGTGCGTCTGTGTGTATGTGTGGCAGGAGTCTTTTGACAATATACCTGTTTATACTGTGCTGTGAGTGCCTCCTGGTGGCGCAGCAGGTTAAACTGCTGAGCTGCAGAACTTTCTGACTGGTTGGCAGTTCAAATCTGGGGAGTGGGGTGAGCTCCCGCTGTTGGCCCCAGCTTCTGCCAACCTAGCAGTTCGAAAACATGCAAATGTGAGTAGATCAATAGGTGCGATACCGGCTAGACCAGTGATGGGCAACCTTTTGAGCTTGGTGTGTCAAAATTTGCCAAAAACCTGAGCATAACTTGGGTGGGGTGTCAACTTTGAGAAAAAAAACCATAATTTTGCAATATTTATAGTTTAAATAAGAAAAATGTATATTCCATGCTGAGTTATGGAGTGAACAATGCTCAAACGTGCAGATGTTAAATTTGTAGAGCCTTTTACAAATTTAAGGATGGAATTAGATTGGCTCTTATAAGGTGTACTTCTCTGTATGCATGTGGCCGCGTGTCATCAAAAATAGCCATGTGTCAGTGCTGACACGCATGTCATAGGTTCACCATCACGGCCCTAAACGGTTCCGGCCCAAGATACCTAGCTGACCGCATCTCGGCCTATGAACCCACCCGAACTTTGAGATCTTCCGGGGAGGCCCTGCTCTCGATCCCGCCAGCCTCTCAAGCACGGTTGGCGGGGACGAGAGATAGGGCCTTCTCGGTGGTGGCTCCTCGGCTGTGGAACGCCCTTCCTGTAGATGTTAGGCTGGCACCATCTCTCATGACATTCTGTAGAAAGTTGAAGACCTGGATGTTTGTGCAGGCGTTTGAGTAATTCAGTGCAATTCTGGTAATTTGAACATAGGAACGGAACAATGACGTCGAATCTGGATCACGTTTGGATGATGAGGCGATCGGGGGTGGGTTTTGTGATTATGGTATATTGATGTTTGTCTATTAGCTAGTAATGGAAATGTGTAATTTAACTGTTGTGGTATATTAATTATTGCTGTTTTTATTGTCTTTGTTGTTTGCTGTCTGGAAACCGCTGTGAGTCGCCCTCGGGCTTGAGATACAGCGGTATACAAGAATAGTAAATAAATAAATAAATATATCAATAGGTACTGCTTCTGCAGCACTCCATGCAGTCATACTGGCCACATGAACTTGGAGGTGTCTACAGACAACACTGGCTCTTCGATTTAGAAATGGAGATGAGCATCACCCTCCAGAATCAGACACAACTAGACTTAATGTCAAGGGGAAACTTTTACTTAACTTTACTGTGCTGTGATCATAGACAAAATATTCCTATGCACAGAGAACTGACCCATAATGGACCATTGTTGAACATCTGCTGTACATGGATGACCTGAAGTTGTATGGGAAAACTGAAACTGAAATCCAGTCTCGGACTAGCACTGCCTAAATCTTTAGCACTGATATCAACATGGAGTTTGGTTTGGACAAATGTTCGACAGTGGCACTGAAGAAGGGAAAAATCATTGAAAGTGAGGGCATAAATATGCCCAATGGCCAAGCAATAAAGTGTCACCAGCCAGAAGCCTATAAATATCTGGGCATACTACAGCTGGACAACATCAAACATGAACATGTGAAAACTGTGGTCAGCAAAGAATACATTCAAAGGGTCTGAAAAATTCTCAAAAGCAAGCTCAATGGAGGCAATACCATCAAGGCCATAAACACCTGGGCCATACCTGTCATAAGATACACTGCTGGCATCATAAACTGGACGCAGGCAGAACTGGACAATTTGGACAGAAAAACAAGAAAACTCATGATCATTCATGATTCATTACATCCTTGCAGTGATGTTGACCAGCTTTTTCTGCCTAGAAAGTCTGGTGGCAGAGGACTTTTACAAGTAAAACAAGCAGTTGAAGAAGAAAAACATGCCCTGGCAGAATATGTAAAGGAAAGCCAAGAACCTGCTTTCATTGAAGTCAATCATCAGAAACTTCTCAAAGCACAGTGGACAAAGAATCAGTACAAGAAAACTGCACTCCAGACCAGAGCTGACAGCTGGCACAACAAAGCATAACAAAATTGAAGGAAAAGTTGACAAGGAGAAGACCTGGTTATGGCTCACGAATGGAACCCTGAAGAAGGAGACAGAAGGCCTGATTCTTGCATCCCAGGAGCAAGCCATCAGAACAAATGCAACTAAGGCCAGGATTGAAAAGTCAGCTGATGAACCATAATGCAGACTGTGCAAGGAAGCTGATGAAACCATGGACCATATATTCAGCTGCTGCAAGAAAATCGTACAAACGGACTACAAACAGAGGCACAACTCTGTGGCCCAAATGATTCATTGGAACTTATGTCACAAGTACCACCTACAAGCAGTAAAGAATTGGTGGGATCATAAACTTGCAAAGGTAGTGGAAAATGAACACACAAAAATACTGTGGGACTTTTGAATCCAGACTGACAAAGTTTTGGAACACAATACACTAGACATCATGATTGTGGAAAAGAAAAAAGTTTGGATTATTGATGTTGCCATACTGGGTGACCGTCGCATTGAGGAAAAACAACAGGAAAATCTCAGCCGTTAGCAGGACCTCAAAATTGAATTGCTAAGGCTCTGGCATAAACCAGTACAGGGGTGGTCCCAGTGGTCATTGGCACACTGGGTGCTGTGCCAAAAGATCTCAGCCAGCATTTGGAAACAATAAACATTGACAAAATCATGATCTGTCAACTGCAAAAGGCCACCGTACTTGGATCTGCGTGCATCATTTGAAAATACATCACACAGTCCTAGACACTTGGGAAGTGTTTGACTTGTGATTTTGTGATACAAAATCCAGCATATAGATCTCATTTGCTGTGACATACTGAGTTTTTGTGTCAGTAAAATAATAATAATAATAATAATAATAATAATAATAATAATAATGAGTTTTCTAGTGAGCCATGTCTTCTCATGATATGGCCAATGCCCAAAAGTCTCAGTTTAGTAATCTCGGCTTTCAAAGAGGCTTCCATCTTAATTTGCTCAAGGGTCCATTTATTGATCCCCATTCAATCTGCAAAAGCCCACCTGGGCTAGCGGTTGAAAACGGAATGTCAATCTGAGGAGACGAGTGAGAACACAGTGTGGAATTGTTCTCTTTTTACCCTTCTCTATTTGCAGTCTCAAACTTCTTTTTATGACAGGTCTATCTTTGGCCAGTATTGGTGGTAAATATTTTAACTGCTGACTTATTAACTTTACCCACAAACCATTTGTTCCTAAATTATTTGACTATCCTCCTCATATAGTCCCTTGACTATTCTGTCTTTAATACTGGCTTTTGATTTTATACAAAGCTGTCAATAACATACCAAAACATTCAGTTTGAACGGTTTAAATAGCCCTGTGGGCTGCAGTGGAATTGGAGATGGCTATAGTGGAGAATGTTTGGTAACATATAAAGCCACCCCCTCCTTTGAATTCAGGGGTGGGTTTAAGAGTGGGAGGATATAAAACAGTGGAATGTTGAAAAGGTCTTTATTTGCTGTTCTCCTTGGCCGCATTCTTAAAGCTTAATGCCATGTAATAGAAAAGCACGTGGAGGGTCATTCAGAAATATTTTAAAGCTTTATTGGAAACAGAACTGCTTTGGCTGCTCGATCAAGGCTGATAGAAAACCCAGAGAAGGCTACAAATAGCATGCAGTGCAATCATTTGTAGCTCCATTGTTTTGAACCAAGTTTCTGAAGGAATAATTGCAGACAGGTTTAGGTTGCCTGGAAAAATGTACCGCCTGCCCATATTACTCTTTGATTACATTGAAATCCTAAGCAGGTTTGCTTAAAGAAGCCCCTCTATATTCACCGAGAAGGACACCGCGGTCACTGTGCCTCCGAGAGTTCCAGCCTCAGGCAAACATACGAGGGGTATTTTTTAAGTAAGGTCCATTTTGTTGTAGACACTAGTAGTTCGCGTGCATACCGCAACGAGCGCGTGCGTCGTGTACCAGCATGCCTCGGGAACAACTGTGCTCAGTTTCCGCTCTGTAGCTAACCTGTACGGTTCTGTTCTGTGCTTTAAAAATGTTTAAGACTATCAACTCACCCGCCGCATGTGAAGTTCGCTCAGTGATACAGTTTTTGTCAGCAAGGAACCTGCCTGCTGCAGAAATTCATCGACAGATTTGTGAAGTGTATGGTGATACTGTCATGAGTGAAAGCAAAGTGCGTAAGTGGGTACGACAATTCAAAGATGGCCTTCTTTGATTACAGACGATTTGGTGGCTTTTGGTGGTGGTAAGTTTTTTATGAAGAGGGTATTTTAAAATTGGTTCAGAGGTATGATAAGTGTTTGAACAAACTTGGCAACTATGTCGAAAAATAGAGTGAAGTATGTACTTTCTGAAAATAAATTTACTTTTTTGAAATAAACTTTCGTTGTGTACTTATGTTCAAACGGACCTTACTTAAAAAATACCCCTCGTATATTGCAACAATGTCATTTAAAAGAAAAAACCCTAGAATCATTAGGTTCTTTTCAAAATAGAAACCCAAGGGGGTTGACATGAAGGCAAGTTCACAGGGAAATGGTACCATTTTTGGAAGACCAATATGGATCTTTCCACAGACGGATACTTGGAGGATACTTGGACAAACAAGATAGTCATAGGAAACATATTCAAGTGTGCTGACCACAGAATCAAGTTTGTGGTATTAAACAACTCTAATGTGATGGATTCCTTTTTTTCTTTCTTTGCCAATTAAGACTTAGGTATGATAACACCACACAGGGTTTGGGCAGCTTTCAAAAAGGTACTCCTGCCAAATGACAATTCCTTTTGCACCATGAAAACTAGCTTTTCCATCTTTCCAATTAAAAACCAGTTTTATTCAAGAGGAGCAAGGTCTGACAGCCTTTCTTCTGAGTCTATTTCCTGCTGGGGGAGTGGAGTTGTGGTAGCAGCCATTTCTTTTTGGCATACCTCCCTCTCCCATGGACCTCTGTGGTTTTTATGGACTCACTGTCTGGCCTCTCTCTGCCAACCAGTCAGGATGCTGGCTTCCTAAGCATATTTGGACATGCCTCCACCATGTATCAAGATAATTGGTAGATAAAATGTGTGCTCTTCCAGGACTTGGAGTACCATCCTCTTTTCCAATTATATAAATGATCTTAGGTCAGTCTGCATTAGCAGAAATCATATATTGGTCCTGGAAATATGTGGCATAGCATGGCTGGAGATCAGTCTGGACTTCAAGACTTTCGAACTGGTTGACCTTTCAGATTCCATTATTGGTCCTGGAAATATGTGGCATAGCATGACCTGGACCTCATACAAGCAACATTATCTGACTTATTTATTTATTTACTACATTTATATACCGCACCTCTCAGCCCGGAGGGGCTACTCGGGGCGGTTTACAATTGGCAATAATTCAATGCCACACAATTTTAACAAATAAAACCATCATAAAATACTGTTAAAAACATTAGCATACAATATACAATATAAAATCCATACATAGCCATAAAATATTGTCGAGAGCATCTCTATGTCATTAGTATACAATATAAAATCTGTACATAGCCATAAAATATTGTCGAGAGCGTCTCTATGTCAAGTCATTGTTCAGTTGCGTCAACGGGTAATTCCATGAATTTGTATAACTATGCTGTATTTGGGAAGGCCTGCTGAAAAAGCCAGGTTTTCACCCTTCTTCAAAACAATCTTAGGACTCATCTTCCCTTCACCCTGTCTCACTTCAGCTGCATGTTTGGCAAATGACTGACAAACAAAAGACATTAGAGTTGGTAAGAAAGAGCGTCAGCAAACAGAAAAAGTTGACCATATTGATATATCCATATCTCATTCCATCCAGATGATATTTGTGGGCAGCTAATTTTGTTGACTAGACTTTGGTATTTGAGGCATGTTTGAATTGCAGAAGGTTTAGCAAAATTTAAGTGCTTTCCTTTTGTGGCCATGTCTACATAGGCCAAATAAAGCAGATTCACCTTGCAACTTTTGCAAGGAGTCTGTTCTGCACAGTATACAGCTAGTTTCATGATAGAAGTGCTGTTTCCAGCCATTAACCCAGCTCTGGATACACACATATTTTTGAGATGTGGGTTTGGGTGGGATCCAGCCTGATCAAGTGTCCACACATTGAACAGACTTACCACTCTGTCATCTACTAGAAACAGGTCCTCAGAGCCTTGCTGGATACGTTGTTTTTACTGGTTGCATGGATGGACAGCACCTTGTTGTGGCCTCATCTGAAATGATGTCACCAGCAAACCTCTGCCAAAGACCTGCTTTTGGTGAGCAAAACAGCAGCAGTTTTTTTTATAGTTAGCTTTAAGAAAGAAAATTGGTCAAAGTCACTGTCCATGAGCATAATTGGCTTTTGTATGCTGATGTAATTGTGATTTTAAACATATAAGGATGAGTGATAATACTAAAAAAGAACAATGTTAAACTGCTGGACAATCCTTGGACAACCCTTTAATGAAGAGGATTTTCTGTCCTAGGAGCAAACAATTATATTGCAAAAGGTAAAGATCTGCCTAGGATTAATAGTTATAACCCATTTGGTATTCGTGTGAAAGAATAGTGAGAAGATTACATTTGCCAGATTTAAAAATTAGCTTTTGTTTTTTTATTTATTTACCTTATTTACACCCAGCCTTTCTCTACCCCAGGAGGGACTCAAGGCAGCTTACAAATGGCACCTACACAGTGCCTCAAAGCATATAAAATTCACCTAAAATGTTTTGGATTAAAATTACAACATAATAAACATGATTAAAATACATTCAAAGTTTAAACACAGCATCCAGAGTTCAAGGTCTAAAGCAATTCCATGATCAATTGCACATAATTCCACATTAAATTTTTTATTAAATACATAGGCTAAGGAGGAGGTTTACATAGCCATGCCATTATGCCTTTGGAAAGAAAGCTGGAAGACAACTTTTTAATAAGTCTGTGTATTTATTTTGGTAGTGTTAATTAATTAATAGGAGTAGAAACAGGTATATGCATAGTTTGGATGAAAGGCATGGTGGTGGTGCAATTGTAAGGTAAACAAACAAATAAATAAAATAAATAAGTACCAATCAATCTACTTATGATATCCATACTTTTGCTTATCTGTACTAAAACAACAACAACAACAAAAACTCAATCCCCAAAGCTTTTGTGGATCTCTCAAGGTCTTCCAGTGTTGTTCTTTGGTATGCTTCTAGCCCACGTATAGTTAAAATATAGAGTTCATTATTATTCATGTTTTCAGGTATCCACAGGGAGCCTGGAAACATATCCCATGTGGATACAGCAGCAGCACTATGTTTCTATACATATTTATATCTTACTAGCTGTACCCGCCACGCATTGCTGTGGCCAACTTCCCACCCTCTTTCTCTTCCTTCCTTCCTTCCTTCCTTCCTTGCTTCCTTCCCTTCCTTCCATTCTCTCCTTCCTTTCTTCTTTCTCTACCTCTTTCCTTCCTTCCCCTCCCCTTTTCTTTCTCTTTCTTCCTTCTCTACTATTCTTGGACTTTAACTCCCAGCAGCCCTCCTGATTGATCTATCTATCTACCTACTATCTATCTTTATCTAACCTATATATCTTATCTTTTTGGAGGATTGATGGGAGTTGCAGTCTAGGAATAGGAAATATGTACAGATTGGGATGCTCTAAAAGAAACCAAGAAGCAAGCTTGCAACTTGGAAGCAGTGCATTTGGAACATCCTCTTCCCCTAAAGGGCCTGGTCTATGGGATACTGGGAGCTGTCATTTTTGCACATGCACTGTATCGTCATTTAGCTTTTTTTTGGGGGGGGGGGGAGTCAAGTCCTTTCCACTATATTTTGGGAGGGATTTATGAGTGATTGTCACACGTTGGTCTGTTAGGGGTGTAGTGTCCAAATTTCATGTCAATTCATCCAGGGGTTTTTGAGTTATGTTAATCCCACAAACTAATATTACATTTTTATTTATATAGATGCATTGTTTTCTTATGTGCATTAATTAACAACAATATATTAACATAATTTCTCCAGCATCCGAGTTTCAGTTTTCCTAAGCAAATTTCAGTGAGAGAAGACATAATCATCATAATCAAAATAGTAATCAAAACCTTCTTCAAACGAGGGATGATGGCAATGATGATGATAATTATTATCGTTGTTGTTTGGATTATTAAATTGGAATGGTTTGTGATTGGACTTGCGTGTTTATGAGTTGGCTGGTTCTCACTGCGTTAGTAAGAGAATGCATTTGCTAACAGCTTACAACAACATCACCTATCTGCCGGGCAGTCCAAAAGTCCATTCTTGACAGTCTTTATCTTTCTCCTAGAGGAAGCTCCATTTGACCCCTGGGGAAGGTCAACAACTTAATTATCGTACTCAAGACAAAGCTACTCTGTGCACAGGAAATGAAAGCTAAGTAGAGGCAGTTTGAAAAGAAAGACATTTCCCTCTCTTGAAAGAAATGAAACTTGCACAATCCAATATTCTTTTCATCTTGAGCAGACCTCCTGACTGGATGTTAACTGATGTGGATCCTGCAAAGAAAGGAAAGGCAGGGTCCTTCCTGCCTCGGAAACACAAGAACCGCAGCCGGGGGAAGCTGTTCGGGAGACAATCCCATAAAGGACTTCATACACGGGAGGGCTCAGCAGGCTGCGCCATTGCTATGTGTACAAAACTAATTAAGAGGCCAAACACTGTTGGCATCTGTCTCTTTCAAGGGGCAACCATGTCTTGAGGATGTACTTGTCAACATGGGTGGAAAAGGAGTGCTCTTTGTCACCATATGCTCGTACACCAACAAGAACCATGTAGAAACACAACTGTTTTGAATTCAGGTTTGTCGCAGGCCATGTTTTGCCTTAGCCTTCCCCAGGCTCATGCCCTCTGAATATTTTTGGACTATTTTGTACAGTACTGGGAACCATGGGCCATATAATTTAGGGGTGATAGGAACTGAAGTCCAAAATATCTGGAAGGTATTATAATAATAATAATAATAATAATAATAATAATAATAATACTTTATTTATTATTTAGGCGACTCAGAGCGGTTTACAACAATTTAGGTATACACAATACAAAATCATTAAACATTTAAAAGCAATAGCATCACAAATCATTAAACAAACTTTATTTGTACCCCGCTACCATCTCCCCAAGGGTGCGGCTTACATGAGGCCGAGCCCACAATACAACAATAAAAACAATAGCAACAGTAATACAAAACAATAAATAAACTCACAAGCAAAAAATAAGCAATAAACATTAACAATAACACTACTACGACATTTAAAAACCTATGGCTGGACCAAATGTAGTAATTAAAATTTTAAAAAATAATGCTGGGCATGACCAGGTGACATATAACTAGGATAGAAATTTTGGAGAGGGATGAAATGTGCAGACAATCCTAGATTGTTAATAAAGTGTGTTTAGGGACATATTGCTGGGAATTTCCTTATTCTGGGAAGGCACACAGAAACAGCCACGTTTCCAGGCTCCTCCTAAAGACTGCCAGAGTTGGGGCATGCCTGATGTCCTTGGGGAGTGAGTTCCAGAGTCGAGGGGCCATCACCGAGAAGGCCCTCTCCCTCGTCCCCACCAATCGCGCTTGCGATGGAGGTGGGAGCACAAGCAGTGCCTCTCCAGAGATAAAACTGGGGAAGGGTCTTCTGCTCATTATGTGATGAGTATGGAAGGATTTTTTTTCCAGAGGGGAAAAAAATAAGGAAACAATACCCAAATAGGATCAGGATGTACACAAGGGCCATTTAACAGATTGCTCCATTAGAATAATTAACTATAATGTGTTGGGTGTTATTGTTCAAGAAGAGCACATAGTTATCCGAGAGCAGTAGAGTTCACCAAATGCATCAATAATTCAGGATGTCTTGATGAAAATTACATTGGGTTCAATCCAGATATTGCTTAGTCAATGAAGGTTGGATAGTTCTCATAGAAGGAATCCGGATCCCCTACCACACAGCTGTAAAAAGTCCTCATTGAACTGGATTATATGGCAGTGTGGACTCAGATAACCAAGTTCAAAGCAGATATTGTAGATTATCTGCTTATATTCAGAGTTATATGGCTGTGTGGAAGGGCCTTGGGTTCTTGCTTCCACCATGTAAACATTTTGTAGGACACCCTATCAGTCTGGACCACCACCTTTCAATAGTGAAGTTACCTGTCTTCCAGGAGATGGCTATTTTGGCCCTTAACAGCAGCGAAAAGAAAAGGCATTGTGTTTCTGTGTTTTAAATTGCCATTTTCTTTGGTATAAAGGCAAAGTAACAGGCAAGCAGGACAACAGTGAACTGTTTATTTGATGATGAGTGAAAATTGATTTATAACTGCCATCCAGGTTTTGAGTTTAGGATCCATCCATCCATATGTGGAGATAAGTGCCAATAGGTTTTATCGTCTCCAGCACAATAATGAGGTAGTTTTGGCAGTTCTTGACAATTGGATGGGGATCAGGTCTAGTCCAAGATCCGACTGCCAAACTATTCTGGGAGAGAGACCATTTTCATATGTAGTTTCTACCATTATCTTACATATAGTTGCTGCTTTTTTTGCTTTCCCTTACTATGTTATAACTTATGACTGCCTTCATCATTTTTTGCACTATATACACACATGTATGCACATGCACATACATATATATGCTTTTAAAAAGAAAATGTATATTTGTTGTTAATCACCCATGAATAAGGGAGGTTCACAACTATCCTATTTTTTGTATTGTCGAAGGCTTTCATGGCCGGAATCACTCAGTTCTTGTGGGTTTTTTCGGGCTATATGGCCATGTTCTAGAGGCATTTCTCCTGACGTTTCGCCTGCATCTATGGCAAGCTTCCTCAGAGGTCTGCTGGAGCCAAGTCCATGAGCAGACCTCTAGCTCATGGAAGTCCAAAAAAAGTCCTATTTTTTTTTAATAACATGATGTTGATAGAAATGCATTCAGGAGATGGTTATAAAAATTATTTCATCCTTTGCATATAGTTATAATCTATCACTCATGGTTAAGTATGATTGCCTTCCAAGTGTACCATCTTGGCGGTGGGTCTGTAGGTGACCTTGAAGATCTATTTTGGATCTGCATGTTCTTCCGCAGTGAGGACATCGATTTCCAGATTGAAGGTGATCCTGACAAGAGTTAGCTTGACGTGTCTTCCTTTTGACACATTTCTCCCTTTTGCCCTCCTTTCGTGCCTCTTGTTTATAAAGCTATTATCCTCCCAACCCTGTTATACACATGCAATACACACGTGGAAAGTCTATAAACATTACACTCAATTTCCACAACGACTCCATCAGTATTGCCTCCAAAAAATCCTGCAAATCTCTTGGGAAGACAGGCAGGCAAATGTCAACGTGCTAGAGGAAGCAAAGACCACCAGCATTGAAGTGATGATCCTCCGCCATCAACTTCACTGAACTGGCCACGTTGTCCGCATGCTCGATCTCCGTCTCCCAAAGCAGTTACTATACTTTCAACTCAAAAATGGAAAACACGATGTTGGTGGACGAAAAGAGATTTAAAGATGGACTTAAAGCTAATCTTAAAAACTGTTGCATAGACACCGAGAATTGGGAAGCCTTCACATATGATTAGGGTGCTGTGCAAAACTTTCATAGACCAATACCAATATTCTTTCTGAAAGGTGACCATTCCTGCTCCTCAAGTATATTTATCATAGCAATGGGATGAAAGAAATCACCAGTTCCTAATCCTCCATCATGAACTCTAGATCTTTCACATTGGTGTAAATATTGGCGTCATGGAGGAAGAGAGAGAAGCAGCTCAAGAACTTTAGAACTGAAGAGAATCCCTTCTGGCATGATCAATATTGCTAAGGAAGCAGTCCAGTCAGGTAATAGAGCTTCTTCCGTTTGTACTCAGTTGTCTGGTTATACCTTTCCTGAGTAAGAGTCCTCGCTGGAACACCTCAGCAAGTCAGAGTCCAAAAGTGGCAAGCTAAAACCCAGAACTTCAATCAATGGCTGATACCAAATGAGAGACTCCCTCCTGGGCACACAGAAAACTGAGCAACTTGGAAGGTGCTGAACAGACTGTGCTCTGGCACCACGAGATGCAGAACCAACCTTAAGAAATCGGGCTACAAAGTGGAGTTCACGACATGCGAGTGTGGAGAAGAGCAAACCACAGACCACCTACTACAATGCAACTTGAGCCCTGCCATATGCACAATGGAGGACCTTCTTATAGCAACAACAAAGACACTCCAAGTGGCCAGCATCTCACTACTGGAACAATATTCCTAGTCTGTTTTGTTTGTGATTTTTTTTCTTCACTATCTCTGTGATGAAATCATCTTCACCCAACTTTTATTTAACTTCTGTATTCTGAAACACCCAATTTTACAATCTATGGGTTTAATTTTAGGATGCTGTGAATCCTGGGTTCTTTACTATTGTACTTAAATTTTGTCTATGTTTGCATGGTGTAAATTGCACAGAAAATGTGTGATGAGGCAGCATGCGGATTTCATTTAGACAATAAAAATAAAGAACTAACTTTGACTTCTGCTTCAACAGATGTGAAATGTTTTCGACAACTTCACCCTAATCTTTGAAAAAAGAAGTCTCAGTATGTATACTGAGAAAGAAGTAAGTGTATCAAATGAAACAAGCTGAAAAAGATAGCTTTGCTAATGAGTAAAAAGTTGGCAAACTACCACTGAAGATTCCTTTCCTAAGAAAGTCCTATGAAACTTATGAGGTTACCATAATCAACAAGAAACTTGAAGGCATACATACACACACACACAAACATGAGGTGTTCGATTATTCCTATGTCAGTTCTAGCTAGGTGTGCAATTGCACAGTAGTGGTCTAGGGGTGCGTCTACACTGCACAATGAATGCAGTTTTGACACACTTTAACTGGCATGGCTCACTGCTATGGAGTCCTGGGAATTGTAGTTTTGTGAGGCATCGGCACTCTTTGGTAGAGAAAACTAAATGCGTTGTGAAACTGCAACTGCCATGATTTCATAGCATTGAGCCATGGCAGTTAAAGTGATGTAAAACTACATTCATTTTACAGTGTAAATGCACCCACAGTGGACATATGAACTTTCATACCTTCAGAAAATTCTTTGTATATGCACTCCTGTAGATAGCTCACCGGGGAGGGGATGGTTTCCGACCGATATTAAATTAATTACATTAATTAAATTAATGAGTCCCCCTAGGGGTGAGAAAAGCGGTGTATAAATACTGTAAATAAATAAATAATAAATTAATGCAGAGCTTAAACTTAGTGGGTCTTCCAGATGCTTCCAGCTCACATTGCCCCACTTACCATGATCAGTCATGTTGATAAGACTTTTTCTTAACTTTATATGGAGATGCAATTGATCACTGGCCAACACACATTTTGGTGTCTCAAATGTTAGGTCTTTTTCTGGGCATATTTTACCTGCTGATTCAAAAAAATGGCACAATTTCCTCCCTATCAGCTCTAGTTTTTGAGATATGGAACATATGCCATCTACCAGTTGCCATCTAGGCGATCCCTCGTAGTCCGAGGATGATGGTCCTCCAAGTGATGTGTCTTAGCGGTGGATATGTAGGTGGCTATGGAGCCCTATTCTTGACCTGCATGTTCTTCCGCAGTGAGAGCATTGTTTTCCAGATGGAAGGCGGTCCCGGTCGAGGTAGGCTTGACACACCTTCCTCTTGGTACATTTTTCTCTTTTGCCCTCCATTTGTGCCTCTTCAAATTCTTCAGCACTGTTGGTCACAGCTGATCTCCAGCTAGAGCACTCAAGGGCCAGGGCTTCCCGGTTCTTGGTGTCTATGCCACAGTTTTTAAGGTTGGCTTTAACCTCATCTTTAAATCTCTTTTCCTGTCCTCCACCATTCCATTTCCCATTCTTGAGTTCGGAGTAGAGTAGCTGTTTTGGGAGACAGTGATCAGGCATTCAGACAATGTGGCGGAGTTGATGGCAGAGGAGCATTGCTTCAATGTTGGTGGTCTTTGCTTCTTTGTTTGTCTGCCTGTCTTCCCAATAGATTTGCAGGATTTTTTAGAGGCAATGCTGATGGAATCATTCCAGGAGTTGAGTGTAACGTCTGTAAACAGCCCACGTTTTGCAGGTGTACAGCAGGGTTGGGAGAACAATAGCTTTGTAAACAAGAAACTTGATATCCTTACGGATGTCCTGGTCTTCAAACGCTCTGTGCTTCATTCGGAAAAATGCTACATTCGCAAAGCTCAGACAGTGTTGTATTTCAGTGTCAATGTTGACTTTTGTGGAGAGGTGGCTGCCACGTTAGTGGAAATGGTTAACATTTTCTAATGTTACACCATTATCTGTATTTCTGGCATTGCAGGTGGGTTGGCTAGTGCCTGCTGGAAGAGCACTTTGGTTTTCTCAATGTTCAATGACAGGCCAAGCTTCTCGTATGCTTCTGTGAAGGTGTTTAGAGTCACTTGTAGATTTTCTTCTGAATGTGCACAGACAATGTTGTGATCAGCATATTGGAGTTCTATAACAGAAGTTGTAACCTTGGTTTTGCCTTTCAGTCTGCTGAGGTTAAATAGTTTGCCGTCTGTGTGATAGATGATTTCCACTCCAGTGGGAAGCTTCCCATAAACAAGATTAAAATAATGATAACCATATCTAAGAAACTAGAGCTGATGCAATCTATCTCATTCAATTTTCTGAATCTGCACCCCAAATAACCCCAGGAATAGACCTAAAATGAAGATGCCAGGATTATTTTTGTTGGGCTGTGTAATGGTTTAAACTAGTTTCTTCCTTCAATCACAACATGAACCATTCAGAGCTTCCCAATGCTAGATATGAAGCTCCAGCTCTAAAAAGTGTCCACAACTCGGCTCTTGTGCAGCTCTAGCTGGCCTCCTATAAAAGACATGGCAGAAAAAATGTCAGTCCATTTCATATTGGTATGGGCAATTTGTCATCCTTCAGATATTGTGAGCCTCGCATCTCCATGGATCCCCCAACCTGGGGTTTGCTGGCAGTGCAACACCTTCCGGAGGCCCACATGTTCTTTCTAGATCTGCAATAAAACCATGTTGGATATAAATTACTCCCCAGCTCTCACTTTGCTAAGCTGTTGCTAGAAAATAATGTGCAGTTGATTGTCTTCAAACAGTTTTGCAGCAGCTGAATACAGTCAGATAGCCCCATTCTCAGCTGGTATGAATTGGTGCAGCTGGAGAGAAGTCAAAAGATACTTGGCATCTCTTACTAGAGGAAGATCTGGCCAGTTCTGTCCAACTATTCCTGACGGAAGCTTAAAGAATAACTGTTATTTGATACCCATGTAACACTCTGTCATAAAACTTTCATAAAACAACTGGACTTAGAATGTGAAAGCCGAGCCAGGTCATTGGAGCGTATTTTGAAAAACAAGTTTCCACTTCCCAAAGTTTGCATCCCACTACAAACTCCTGCTTTTGAAATAACTGTTTTGCCATTAGAGAAGAAAAATGGGTTGGTGAGTTGGGACAGCAGATGAAGAAGGACGACCACCTTTTGCAGGGCATTTATGGCTCATTTAATTACAACACACATCTGTGTTAATGAATGCAATCATAGAATTATAGAGTTGGAAGAGACTTCATGGGCCATCCAGTCCAACCCCCTGCCAAGAAGCAGGAATATTGCACCCCTGACAGATGGCCATCCAGCCTTTGTTTAAAAGCTTCCAAAGAAGGAGCCTCCACCACACTCTGGGGCAGAGAGTTCCACTTCTGAATGATCTCACAGTCAGGAAGTTCTTCCTCATGTTCAGATGGAATCTCCTTTCTTGTAGTTTGAAGCCATTGTTCCGCGTCCTAGTCTCCAGGGAAGCAGAAAACAAACTTGCTCCCTCCTCCCAGTGACTTCCTCTCAGGTATTTATACATGGCTATCACATCTCCTCTCAGTCTTCTCTTTTTCAGGCTAAACATGCCCAGCTCCTTAAGCCGCTCCTCATAGGGCTTGTTCTCCAGACCCTTGATCATTTTAGTCGCCCTCCTCTAGACACATTCCAGCTTGTCAATATCTCTCTTGAATTGTGGTGCCCAGATTTGGACATAATATTCCAGGTGTGGTCTGACCAAGGCAGAATAAAGAGGTAGCACAAAAAAGGGCCACAAAAAAGTGCAATAGCATATTGATCCTGGTCAAGTATCTCTTATTTGAAAGTGTTTTAGATTTTGGATTTCCCCCCCAAACTCCAGCATACCTATATTTGCATATATGTACATAATGAGATGTCTTGGAGATGGGACCCAATTCTAAGCACAAAATTCATTTATGTTTCACATACTCACAACCTGATGGAAATATCATATACACATTTTGTAATGATTTTGTGCAGGAAACCAAGTTTGTATGCACTGAACTATCAGAAAGCAAAGATGTTGCTATTTCAGCCGCCCATGTGGACAATTTTGGAACCTTTCAGATTTTGGAATTCTGGATAAAGAAAATCTGTACATCAAAATTAACTTTTAACATAATTACCTGATTCCCACTTGGGTGTCGTTTTAGTCCACTCAAAATACAAATGAATGTATGTTTCCTCTGAAATAAGTCCAGTGCCTGCTAAGTTACTTCGTTATGCCTTGTTTGTTGTTGTTGTCATGTCCTCTTATTTGTTTATTGTTGGCAAGTCAGCTTCAATTTGTGGTGATTTGATGAATGAGAGACCTTCATGAGTCTCAGTCAATAGCATCCCTGCTCAGGTCTTTCAAATTCAGGCCGTGGCTTCATTGACTGAGTCAACACATCTTTTCCTCTTTTTCTGCTGCCTTCCACTTGACCAGCATCATTGTCTTTTCCATAAGTCATGTTGTCTCATGCTAAAGAAGCCTAAATCCCATTTTGACAAGGTATGTCTTGGAGTTATATTCCAAAAACTGTTTTTCCAAACTCTGAGTAAATTCTATTGAGTTTGATGGGATTTATTTCCAGGTAAAACTGGAATAGGAGATGAACTTGTTTCAAATGGCACTGACCAGCAATAAGGAAAAAGTTGGGCTGCTTCTCAGCTTCTAAATGGCCTGGTTCAGCAGCATCTGCAAATCTGAAAGACTCCCTAGAACCAATATTCACTTTAGACCTGGCAAAGAAGTGGAGTCATAAAATATAGTTTGCAATCTCTATTAACATAGGTTTCCCCTTGACATTAAGTCAAATGGAGTCTGAGTCTGGGGAGTGGTGCTCATCTCAATTCCTAAGCTGAAGAGCTGGCGTTGTCCGTAGACGTCTCCAAGGTCATGTGGCCAGCATGACTGCATGGAGCGCCATTACCTTCCCACAGAAGCGGTACCTATTGATCTACTCACATTTGCATGTTTTCAAATGGCTAGGTTGGCAGAAGCTGGGGCTAACTACAGAAGCTCACCCTGCTCCCTGGATTCGAATCACCGACCTTCTGATCAGCTAGTTCTACAGCTTAGCAGTTTAACCCACTGTGCCACCACAACCGCTGGAGCTCCCGGTGGCACAATGGGTTAAACCCTTGTGCCGGCAGGACTGAAGACTGACAGGTCGGAAGTTCGACCTGTTTGGACCTTCAACTCCCAGAATTCCTGACAATTGAACAAGCTTGTTAGGGCTTCTGGGAGATACCTGTGCTAATAGAATGGGGGCCGTGATGGTGCAGCATGTTAAAGTGCTGAGCTGCTGAACTTGCTGACCGGAAGGTCGGCGATTTGAATCCGCAGGTCAGAGTGAGCTCCCATTGATAGCCCCAGCTTCTGCCAACCTAGCTGTTCAAAAACATGCAAATATAAGTAGACCAATAGGTACCGCTTTGGCAACAAGGTAACAGCGCTTCATGCAGTCATGCCAGCCACATGACCTTGGAGGCATCTATGGACAACAGCGGCTCTTCGGCTTAGAAATGGAGATGAGCACAACTCCCCAGAGTCAGACTCAATTTGACTTAATGTCAAACCTATGTTAATAGAGAATTGCAAACTAAATTTTATAACTCCACTCCTTTGCCAGGTCTAAAGTGAATACTGGTTCCAGAGGGTCTTTCAGATTTGCAGATGCTGCTGAACCAAGCCATTTAGAAGCTGAGAAGCAGCCCAACTTTTTCCTTATTACTGGTCAGTGCCATTTGAAACAAGTTCATCTCCTACTCCAGTTTTAGGACAAACATCTCTATTTTAAATAGCATTTATTTTTACTGCTGGTGCTTTTTGATTCTTTACCTAAATTGTGGCTATTTATTTAAGACCGTACTTGAATAAATGGAAGAAGGTTGGCATTACAGCTTTTAAGAGAAAAAAAAATCCTTGACAAAAAGAAGGATCAATGTGGAGAAAAGAAAAGGAGAAAAACACACTCCACAGTCCAGCTGGCATTAGGTAACAAACCATTTATAACACTTAAATTTTAATATAAAAGAAAGCTTCTCCCTGCTGCCATCAGTGTTTTTTTTTACACAGTATTTATGGTTGAAGTCTGACTGCCACCGTTGTGCTGTCCAAAATCTATGTCTGTTTAATAATAGACCGGTTCTGGAAACTGTAAAGGAACAGGTCCTTGTTAAGTTGGAGGATAGATGTGATTTACCAAATGTGAGGAATAACGAAGTGGGGGGATTAAATGGTTTTGGGAATAGATTCCTAGCACTGGTTCACCGTTCAGGGGTTTTGAATGCTCCTGGTCTCAAAGAAGCCAACTGGAAGACTTTCGTAGGGAGGCCCATTTATCCAACCACATCACAATTGCACCTTGCCGGACAAAATGTCCAGATGCTCTTGGCTAAACGATATTAAAACCACCACCAGCACCATCCATTCCTGGCTTATTGTGAAGCCATTGGCATGAGGAGAGGAACAAAATACAAATAAAAATGTTCTGAAATAAACCAGCAAGCGACTCCATGCAAAGCTAGAAATATGGGGATTGAAGGACAATTTTCTTTGTGTGATCAGAACACTTATGAGGAGGGAATTTGCCTCCTCTCATAGCTATACTCCTTGGCCAACCACAAACTATCCATTTATTTATTTATTATTTATTTATTGACAGTATTTATAGTCTGCCCTTCTCACTCTCCAGGGGATTCAGGGCGGATTACAGAGCACATATATATGGCAAATGTTCAGTGCCATAGACACACAACATATATAGAGGCAAACACAGAGGCAATTTAAGCTTCATGAGGGTATGCTCGAATTCTGGCCACCGGGGGAGCTGTTGCTTCACAGACCGTTTGTTACACCGAGTCCTTGACGGAGTACTTCCTCATTCTTTCACCCACTGCTGGAGATTTTTATGGCGTCGTAAATTAGTTAAATTAACCTCCCCACATAAGCGGTACCTAAATTTCCTACTTGACAGATGCAACTGTCTTTCGGGCTGCAAAGCTAGACAAATGGTCAGGAGCTTACTCCGACACAGGCTGGCTTCGAACTCATGACCTTTAAGTTAGTGGTGATTTAATGCAGCTGACTCCTAGCCAACTGTGCTACAGCCCGGTCCTATTGCACATCAGACTTTAAAAGATGCCAAATGATACGGCTTAAAATATGAAAATGTGGATTTGAAAAGTTGATACTGTTCCATTATCTGGGCAGAGGCCTCTAGGGGCTGCTAGGGAGAGAAAGACAGTCCACTTTATGGAGTGTGGGTAGTAGGAGGAAAAACATTTCCCCCTGTTTTCGCTGGTTATTCCCCCTCCCTATTTCCCATATCATAAACAAGGGTTGTTTCCACAACAGGGACATGGGTGGGGGGAATAACAGGGGGGAAAAGGGGTGTGTGTGAAATGGTTCTCTGCCTTTAACCCACCCTCCACCTCCATAAAATGGACTGTCCTTCTCTTTCTATTGCTCCCTGATGGCCTCCGCTCAGATAATAGAACAATACTGAAATGTTTAACGTACTCATTGCCTACTACTTCTTTGGTGTTTATTCGTTCAGTCGCT
Organism: Anolis sagrei ordinatus; assembly: GCF_025583915.1. Taxonomy (NCBI): domain Eukaryota; kingdom Metazoa; phylum Chordata; class Lepidosauria; order Squamata; family Anolidae; genus Anolis; species Anolis sagrei. The sequence goes on along the minus strand of NW_026844366.1, from coordinate 207,555,123 downwards.
TCCGGCTCTTTGTGACCTCATGGACCAGCCCATGCCAGAGATCCCTGTCGGCCGTTGCCACCCCCAGCTCCTTCAGAGTCAAGCCAGTCACTTCAAGGATAACATCCATCCATCTTGCCCTTGGTCTGCCCCTCTTCCTTTTTCCTTCCATTTCCCCCAGCATCATTATCTTTTCCTAGCTTTCTCAGCTTCTCTTTATGTGGCCAAAGAACTTCATCTTTGCCTCTAATATCCTTCCCTCCAATGAGCAGTCTGGCTTTATTTCCTGGAGTATGGACTGATTTGATCTTCTCATGGTCCGAGGCACTCTCAGAATTTTCCTCCAACACCACAGTTCAAAAGTGTGTATTTTCCTTCGTTCAGCTTTCCTTATGGTCCAGCTCTCACATGCATCGGTTACTACTTCTTTGCAACTCCCATAAATTTAAAGATAGCATTTTTAGTTAAAACTCTGGAGTATTGCCTGACTTTGCTTAAAGTGTAGCAAAGTCGAGCTAAAGGGAGAAAACTCAGTATATTTTTAGGAAGGCACTGTGCATCATGTAGACTGCCAACACTAATCCAGGTTTTTTAAATTTATGCAGACAAGCCCTGAAGCAAGGATAGACTGCCTCCATAATCATTCCTTTTTGGCAAATGTAGTGTAGCTATGCTTAGATCGTAATTAATAATCTAGCTGGGACAGCATATGGCTCAACTCTGTAGAGTCGTATATGTATAATGTTGTTCTATGACTATATCAATTAAAACATAGGTTAGCACAGTGCATGTGATATATACAATTCAATTATTATTTGTTTCAATATCATGGGCACATATAAACACAAATTAATCAGTTATGAAAACATACATACCCTCAAGGACCTTAAGATCGTCGGAGAGACCCTGCTCTTGGTCCCGCTGCCATCACAATCCCGTTTGGTGGGAACGAGACAGGGCCTTCTGGGTGGTGGCCCCTCAGCTGTTGAACACCCTGGTTATGGGATCAAGCATTTGCAGAATAGATGGTTTTAATGGACTGTTTTTAGTTGATTGCAATGGACCGAATATGGTTTTAACAGACTATTTGAACTGATGGCAATGGATTGATTTGGAGGATGACATGAAATGGCGAATTGTTTTAATGTATTTATAACTGTTTTTAATGTAGGTTAAATGTATTTTATGCTGCGTATTGTTTTTAGCCGTCCTATGTTCCTCTTCAGAGGTGAGAAGGACGGAATAGAAATTCTCTTAATAATAATAATAATAATAATAATAATAATAATACATAATCAACCTTGAATAATAAGTTGACAATCACAAAATGTTGTAAATTCTATAAAAATCCTCGTGATTTCTTCTTAGGAATATTAAAGTTCAAACTCTGTTTTTTCTATGGAATGTTATCCAATTAAAGTTAATTCCCATGTGGATTCAAATAAATGTTTTCTAATTGAAGTTCGTTACCATGTAGATTCAAGTGGTTGTAGGACTTCTTGTCAAGTATGTGATGATAGCACTTGCAAAAATCCTTTGGATATCAACTACAAGGGTTAACTTTGTTTTGGGAAAATTCCCCTTCCTCAGGTTGCTACTCGATCGATTTAGATGGAATCTTCAAAGGAATTGATAGACTAAATTCAGAGACAACAAACTAGATATGCTATAGTCTATATAGCTCAACACTTTCCTTACAGAGTTGATCCATATCATTTTGTGAGCATTGCTCTTTGCTCATTTATGAACATGGCTGAAAGTGCAGATTTGTGAAATCCCTGCCCCAGATGTGGGCTGCAACCACTATAGGGAAGAGTTCTAGGAGGGTCAAATTCCAGATCTTCCTTAATCTCTTTATTGATCCTGATTTAGCCATGATTACGTTATTCCTTTATCGTCCATTTTTGAAAGATTACAGGAAGCAAGCAGGTGCACTGTAATTTTTTTCTAATCCTAAAATGACTCCCCAGGAAGACATTCATTCTGTATTTGTACTTTGTGGCTGCTGGGAATATCCTGCAATAAAATTTCCTCCCTGCTAATAAAAGGCTGAAATGATTGTTCATTTGAGGAGAGAGGCACATGTGTTCATATACTAAAACTGAAATGCCAAATCTTACGGGAATCCACATCCGCTTAGAGCTCAACTGTGCAACTAGGACTCTTAGTAAAGGAAAAAAACATAAGTATGGGAGCTTTTTTAAAAAATGAAGGAACTCCCAAATACCTTGCAAATAATATTTGGTGGGTGGCAGTGAATAGTACAATGGGAGAGGAGGTTGGTTGTTTGAGGAAGCTAAACCCAGCTCCCGAAGCCACCTGAGACGGGATGGGACTGGAGGTTTATGGCAGACTCTTGCCATCTACACTCCTGGAAAAAGAGGCTTTACAGTTCCAGATGACCTTTTGGTTTGCTAGCCATTTGAGACCCTTGTTTTATTATAGCTATACATTGTGGTTTTACTTTATTTACAAATTTTACTTTATGAAACTTTTGAGTTGAAGCATAGGGTCAAAAAGAGTGAAGTAATACAGTGCTGCTCCTCAATGCTCCCAAAGCCCAGTGCGGATTATCTTTTATTTTCTTGGCATTGAAATGAAATTCATGATAAGATAGTTCCTACACAGTCGTATTATACTTACAAACCAATTTGGCTGTAAATCAAGTGACTGTTTCTTTGCATATCCACTTACAAGAGGTTTTTTAAAAATGTAGTCAGTGGTACATGTTGTATAGATGTGAGAAACGGAGCAAAAAGCAAGAAGGAAGCAGAAAGCAACGAAGGCAGACTATAGCTACTGCTTTCTTTTACAAATATTTCCAGCTATTATTGTTGCAGGTTTGTCCACATTTGTGTAAGGAAGCAGCGGGACAAATAACTCCAGATAAGTGTCAAAGGCACATACAGAACACAAGCCATATTTCTCCTGTCTCTAGCAACTCAAGACGTTACTGCTGCCCAAGTCCTATACTTTTAAATTTTGCTTAATATCTACTCTAACTACCTTATTCCTGGGAAGAGAAATAGAAGAAATCAGACAAAAAACAAAATTACTGAAGAAAGCACAAGAGAGAAGGCTGGGCTGAAAAGGATGTCAGCCATATAGCCCAAAAAAACCTACAACAACCCAGTCTAGATCAGTGTTTCTCAACCTTCCTAATGCCGCGACCTCTTAATACAGTTCCTCATGTTGTTGTGACCCCCAACCAAAAATGATTCATGTTGCTACTTCATAACTTGCAATTTTGCTACTGTTATGAATAATAATGTAAATATCTGATATGCAGGATGTATTTTCATTCACTGACCAAATTTGGCACAAATACCTGATACGCCCAAATTTGAATACTGGTGTGGTTGGGTTTGTCATTTGGGAGTTGTGGTTTCTGGGATTTATAATTAACCTACAATCAAAGGGCATTCCGAACTCGACCAACGATGGAACTGAACCAAACTCGGCACATAGAATTCAGATGACCCACAGAAAATACTGGGTTTGGTGGGCACTGACCTTGAGTTTTGGAGTTGTAGTTCACCTACATCCAGAGAGCACTGTGGACTCATACAATGATGGATCTGGACCAAACTTGGTACGAATACTCAACATGCCGAAATGTGAACACTGGAGAAGTTTGGGGAAAATAGACCTTGACATTTGGGAGTTGTAGTTGCTGGGATTTATAGTTCATCTACAGTCAAAGAGCATTCTAAACCCCACCGATATAACTGGGCCAAATTTCCTACACAGATGCCCTATGACCAACAAAAAATGCTCCGTTTTCTGATGGGTCTTTGGCGACTCCTATGACACCTCCATGCAGTCATGCCGGCCACATGACCTTGGAGGTGTATACGGACAATGCTGGCTCTTCGGCTTAGAAATGGAGATGAGCACCACACCCCAGTCAGACATGACTGGACTTAATGCCAGGGGACAACCTTTACCTTTACCTGATACCTCATTGCGACCCCCCTCCCCCCACCCGAGGTCCTGACCCCCAGGTTGAGAAATGCTAGTCTAGAGGCTGTCTATGTAGTGAAGATAAATGCTGAAACAGCAGTTTAATTTTTAGAATTTCCAAATATGTTCAATATTAAAAGTTTACCAGAAAAGCACTCACTTGCTACAGAAATCAAAATCAAAGTGCATTCATTTGTCAATTCAAACAATATTAAAATAATATTGGAGAGCTATGAGATTGGGAAGGGAGGAGCAAACTATAGGCAAGCTTTAAAAAAAGATATTTTTTGCTTTCAACTTGAACAGCCTAATAAGAAGGAAAAAGAGAGGGAGAGATAGTCACACACACAAAAGAGGTAAACCAAATCACCCACAAACGGCCACTGAAATCAGGGTGCTCTAGGGATCCTGTGGATTGTGGATCACAACTGTAGGTATTTCTAGAATGGAAAGGTATTCCATGCAAAAGTGTAGGTACCGTAAGGAATAAATGAGCCAAAGTCAAAAATAAAAAACACAAAAATATCCTTTAATCTTTATACAGTAGTTTTAGCATAATGCACAAACATGGGCTCCTTTAGTGTTTCTCAAGTTCATCTGCCAAAGTGAACAATCACACAACACTGTATAATTCCCTACCCACCCCCCAAAAATTCACTTCTGAAACAGACATTTGATATTCTGGAATGTGTTGCGGTCCATTCTTAACATTATAGCAGCATTGAATTTTATTAACTTGAACAACAGAAAGGGACCTCATAACTAATCAGGCTTGCTTTATCCTCAAAGCTCTTTAACAAGCAGGGGAGTCATATACTGTAATTGCTATTCCACAATTTAATTGTTCTGTTCTTAAATCTAATTTTGCAGCTGTGGGTTAAGTGGAGACCGCAGCTTTTAAGAACATGAAAGCAAAGTACATCTGTGCAACAGAAAGCTAACCATCTCTTGATCGGATGTGTTTACAGTGCCATCAGATATTCCAGAATGGCTTGCAGCTCCCGCCAAAACTACAAAAGTGACTTTCAACTATTCTTAAAATCTACACAGACTACAAGGGTCTTAAGATGTTGCTGTTTGGGTACCATTTTCATTCACCCTAAAGACCAGATTTGTCCTGGTCTAATTCATCTGATGCAAAGGAAGTGGGGGGAATATGTTTACCTGTCCCTATCATTCCCTTTTTGGATAATTGGTCACGGCCCTAAAACAGTTAGTGTTTTAAACATTTAGGAAACAGATACATAAATTGCATAGAAAATAAGAACACAGACCAAGTATCTCCGAATCTGTTAATTCCACCACAGAGAAACATCAACAACCAGAGATCCTTCAATTTAAAAGGAAGCAAGAGCTACAAACTGTAAACTCTTTGAGCATCATATTCTGTGCAACTCACAGTCAAAGTGCTCTTTACTCACAAATATATTACTATACCAAGCCTGCAAAACAGTCAAAGAACACATGGGCTTGGAAATATCAGCTGTATTTTGTATACCATAAAGCTACGAATGTTGCAAACAGGAAACTGAAACCATTATGTAGAATGTGCTTGAAAATCTGTAGCATTGCTTTAAGATCTAGTATTTTTTAAAGGCGTACAGAAGCAAACTTCTACATTCAATTATAAAAGAATTCAATGCATCAACTGTGTAAGAATTGAAATATATATTTTTTGTAGTTTTAGTCTTTTTTTGCCAAATTTAATTTTTAAAAACCCTCTTAACAGTTTCATTTTAGAAAACCCCAGCACTTGCAAATTTTCCCCGTCCTTTTGTCAACAACACTTAATGCTAAGGAGGATCTTGAGTGACCAGTCTCCCTGATTCAGACTTCAGTTAAGTTAATAACTGGCCAAGAGATGTCTACTTCCCAGTTTGTCTGCCAAAAAACAGTATAGAAGCACCAATGGAGATAACAAGAATTCCTTTTCCTTCACCCAACATACTACATTTCAAGCCAGTCTTTGAAAACGTTTATGATAATCATAATTCAGAACTATCCAGAGCCTGTCGTAAAAGGGCCCATAACAAACTCGGCACAGTTGCAATTAACTTAATAGAATAAAGTCTTTTGCATAAAATAATAATAATAATAATACTAAAACGCGTATTTCTGGAAGGTGGGAAGGGGAATCTGTCGCAATGTTTCAGTCTCTTGCACACAGAATCCGATCTGGTACAAACACGTACAGTACTTCTCTTGGTTCGGTTAACTGTGAAGCAAAAACTGTCCTCAGAAAAGAAGAAATGCATTCCGATTGTTTAGGTCCCCCTCTTCCTCATAACGGTTTCTCCATGGGAGGGAAACTTAATCTTCAAGCTCAAAGCTCGTTTCGTCATATAGTTCAGGACGAGATGACCTGGAGTGCCGGGAATATTTCAGCTGTAAAAAATCTCCCATTTCATCTAGAGCGTTCAAGACCTGTAATACAATTACACTATATTAGAAAAACATAAATGCTTCTCGCTTCCACTCAGCATCACCACGAATAATTTACACAACTGTACAGCTGCATCCAGATGGGGCATTTATTGCTGAAGCGCCATGGCATGTTCAATTGTGTTTAATGAATGGCTGGGAAGGGGGTGGGTCCTCTCTAGTGTTGGTTAGAATAGCTACCACTGTTTCTGTCATTGCTCTTACCCAAGGAAGTCCAATGTAGGACTTGTCTATTCTAGCCTACAGCCTAAAGCGGACCAGAAGTCATTCATGGATGTCCAAACAATGTCCAGGGACCGCCTGTCCTTAACATGGGTTAACTCTATTACTCCTTTCCAAAAGTCAAGGAAGTCCTGACCCTAAATCATTGCTTGTCATCAGTAATGGACTGGATGAGGGCAAACAAATTGAAACTTCAGCCAGACAAAACAAATGTTTTTCGGAAGGCAGCCCAAGGCATAGGGATTCAGCCTTTGCTGGAAGGGGTTACACTCCCCCTGAAGACACAAGTTCACTGTTTGGTGGTCCTCCTGGATTAGGCATTGAACCTGGAAGCCCAGGTACATGCAGTGGCTAGGAGTTTGTCTGCACATTCAAAACTTGAGTGCCAATTGTGCCCGTTCCTTGAGAAGCCAGATCTGGCCCCAGTGGTATACGCATTAGTTACATCCCTTCTGGATTACTGTAATGCACTCTATGTGGGGCTGCCTCTGAAGAGTGCTCAGAAAGTTCAGCTGGTCCAAAGAGCTGGAGCCAGATTACTCACTTGGGCTGGCTACAGGGAGTGGACAACCCCGCTGTTGTAGCAGCTCCACTGGCTGTCGGTCTGTTTCCGAGCACAATTTAAAGTGCTGGTTATGACATTTAAACGCCTAGATCAGTGGTTCTCAACCTGTGGGTCCCCAGATGTTTTGGCCTTCAACTCCCAGAAATCCTAATAACTGGTAAACTGGCTGGGATTTCTGGGAGTTTTTAGGCCAAAACATCTGGGGACCCACAGGTTGAGAACCACTGGCCTAGATGGTTCAGATACAGGATGTATGGCTGACCGCATCCCCTTACAGCAGTGGTGCTCAACCTGGGGCCCCCAGATGTTTTTGGCCTACAACTTCCAGAAATCCCAGCTGGTTTACTAGCTGTTAGGATTTCTGGGAGCTGAAGGCCAAAAACATCTGAGGACCCCAGGTTGAGCACCACTGCCTTATATAAACCTACCTGGACCCTGAGATCTTCAGATGTCCTTCTCTCAGCCCCACCTCCATCTCAAGCTCTGTTGGTGGGAATGAGAGAGTGGGCCTTCCTTCTTGTTGGCTGCCCCTCGACCCTGGAACTCCTTTTTTTCCCCAGGGAAGCCAGAATGGCTCCCTCCCTGCTGTCCTTCTGGTGGAAGGCTGAAACCTTTTTATTCAGGCAGTCTTTTAAAGCTTTTAAAGCTTAAGCCAGGGGGTGCTGTGGTTTTATCTATATGGATAGGTTGTTAATTGGTTTTAACTGTTTATTTCTAATACCATTAATGTTTAATTCTATTTTAATGTTTGTATATTTTTCGGTTTTAAATTATACTGCATTGGTTTTATTGTGAGTCATTTGAGTCTCTTTTTAGAGAGATAAAATAGGATGCAAATAATAATAATAATAATAATAATCATCATCATCATCATCATAACAATAAACAGTATATAGTTTTTGCCCGTATTAAGCAAATTTCGGCAATGCTCTTGGATTTTGGTGAAACTCTGGAGCAGGTCTGCATTTTGAGTTTAGTGTTGACAGCTGGATCATCTCTAATCTGAACTGGTCTGTTGTCCAGTGTCCCAGCACCAGCATCATCTTTTCCCTATACACAACAGATCAGATCAGGGTCCCTTTGCTAACATCCAGGAGAGTTCTTGACTGTTGCCAGGCACCTTTGTTGACATCAGAAGGTCATGCAGGTGTTTTTGCTGATGTCACCAAAGGCACCTGGCAATGGCAGATATCAGCACAGACAGTGGTGACAGAGAAAGGAAAGGTAAGGTGACAGTCTGGCAGAGCCGAACCAGTTTCAGTCTGCCCCGCTTCAGCTGCTGCGGGGAAACGTGGCCAGTGTAGTCACCTCTGGGGCCAGTCTGGAGTATTGCTGTATAGATGGGCCCATACTCTCTACATTTTGAGATGCCTTTAGTGCTCCTATGATTTTAAAAAGCCAAGTTTTAGAAATTACTACTGCTCAGTGGAGCCTATCAAAATGTTTGGTACAACATCATCAGTGAGCACTATTTTAGCACTTATTTAGTGCTACATGCCAGCATTATCATTATTTTTAGACACAGAGATTTTATGTTCTGTTTTTAACTTGGTAATGTACTGCTCATAATCGTTCTAAGTTCTACTGCTCTTTCACAAATTATTTCAATTGATTTTTTTACTGCCTCATTCCTTGATTTTGACTAGGAAGATATCTGAGACACTAGGCCAAAGAAACATATCTTATAAACCGCCCAAGCAATAATGCAGAAAATCTGAAATTGATATTTATTCTTCCCCAATGTCCAAACACTTTAAACTATAGGAGGCCATCCTGAGAAATTAACAAGATAGAACAAAAATGTTTAGGGATTGGGAGGTGCCAGTATTGAAGGTTCAAGGAAGAGGGCATGCAGTACCCAGGAATAGAGTTGTTGTCCACTTCGACACTTATGAAAATAACCTATATTTATATGACTTTATGCATGTATGTGGGTATATCTATATAGAAAATAGAACTGTACATGTATCTAGACAATTAGAAATTCATTCCCTTTTCCTCTTAACCCATAGAAGAATTCTATTAAACTAAAACACACATTTACTTTTAAATCAAGGGTGGACACATGGTAGCCCTACATGCAACTCGTAAGTTATTTTTATGCCCCCTGGTACTGTTTAACATTTTAAAAACACTAGTTATTCAAAAGCAGAAGTGCCTCTGCTGTTGCTGTGGTTTTGTGTCTTCCCACCCTTCTATTCCCCCTATTTTTGGCAGTCTCTACTCCAAAGAGTCCCAGAAAATTGTCCCCTGGACCCACTGTGGTTGCCCACCCTGTTTTAAGTGGATGCAATCAGCTTCAGCAGAAAACCCTATTTCTATTTTATATTTCTTCTTAACAGCAATGAGATATCCTATTTCAAACAAAAAGATACAAGTTGTAAAAAAGCCAAACTTTCTACAATAATCAATGACAAAGACTAAGCAAAGGCACGCAATAAAGGCGGCACAGAGTCTGGGAGGCATGGCAAGTCTTCCCCAAACCCCTCCAACATGCACCATCCATTTTGCAAAGCCATTTGCTGTGCTTACCGTGTCTAATATCTCTCGTGTATGAGCAGCCGACACACAAAACCGAGCCCTGGATTCTGTGATTGGGGTAGCTGGAAAGCCAACTACTACCACTCCAATATTTTTGGCTAACAAACGTCTTGCAAAAGCCCTGGGCAAAGAAATATGAAAAATGTTATTTCCTTTATCATGCATTGAGTACAAACCATCAATAAGAAGGGCCATCTAGTCCAACCTCCTGCCATGCAGAAATACACAACTAAAGCACTCTTAAAATATAATTTTGTTCGTGTCAAGAGAGATTTGAGAGATTGCAAGTCGCACCAGTTGTGAGAGAATTAGCTGTCTGCAAGGACCTTGCCCAGGAGACGCCTGGATGTTTTACCATCCTGTGAGAGGCTTCCCTCATGTCTCTGCATAACAAGTTAGAGCTGACAAACAGGAACTCACCATGCTCCCTGGATTCGAACCGCCAACCTTTCAGTCAGCAGTTCTGCTGGCACAAGGGTTTAACCCACTGCACCACCAGGGGCTCCAGATAATATAATAAAATAATAATAATAAAAACTTTAGTTATAGGCCACCCTTTCTCCCTGAGGAGACTCAGGGCCATATACACACAAAAAAGGCAAACATTCAATGCCCTACACTAATACAAACATCTTAAAAAGTAATATAAAATAATACAAATTAATAACCATAAACCTATTAAAAAAGAGAAATTAACATCAAAATGAAAAACAGAATACAAATAATCAAATAAACATAATTATACTGTTAACACAATTAATGATTTGGACATATACCCTGATAGAATGATTTTTTTTTTGTCGTGTCAGGAGCGACCTGAGAAGCTGCAAGTCGCTCCTGTTGTGAGAGAATTGGCCGTCTGCAAGGACGTTGCCCAGGGGTTTAACCCACTGCGCCACCGGGGGGCTCCGATAGAATGATTAAGATGATGTAAACAGCTCCTGGATAAGAGCTCCATTTGGAAAAAAAGTGTTAGCTTTGTAAAAATGCACTTTGTGGCCAATGCTAGCATGCTCGTATGCACATTGTCAAGCATCTGTTTGTCATATTCACAATGAACCTTTAAAAAAGTATACCCATATCTTCATTTATTTCATTCTTGCATGCAAGACGAAAAGAAACATTTCCCCATTGTCATATATTTTAAAAGCATGTTTTTGTAACTGGGAACATTATGACAGTAAAATTTTTGATCAAAATAATTTTTCATACCAAAAGCAGAATCAATATAAAAAAACGAACTACTGCGCTATTCTTTCCACTCTCAGGGATTGGCTTACCCTCCTCGTTGGCTCTTTGCCTGCCCGAGGTAAGCAGCTGAAGGGCCAAGAAGTTAGGGGAAGCCAAGCCCTTTTGCCCCTTCCTCAGCCTCAGTGTTGGGAATGGGGCGAGGATGGCAAAATGGCTTGCCCTAGCAGGTAAGTGGAATAGCTGACTGAAGCCTCCTCCCAGCCTACTCCCATTCTCAACACTTGGGAAGGGCACAAGGCTAGTGAAGGGGCTTGGCTTTCCCTTGCTTGTCGGCCATTTCCCTGCCTGCCAGAGTGAGGCAAGCAGGGGAAAAGCTGAGAGAAAGGGGGAACCAAGCTACGCAAGGCTGGCAAAGGGGCTCAGGGGCCTGATCTTCCCTCATCTTTGACCCTTCCCCTGTCTGAAGCAGGCAGGGAAAAGGCCAAGACACAAGCATAAGACAAACTCCTTCGCCTGCCTCATACTTGTGCAAGGCTGAGGAAGGGGCAAAGGGGTTTGGCTTCCCCTTGCCTGTCTGTCCTTCTGCTGTTTGCCTCTGTTAGGCAGGCAGGGAAAGGGCCAGCCAACGAGTGGACGCCAAGCCCCTTCACCTGCACATCACATTCACAGGCAATTTTGTTTTGATAATGCACACTTCAACATTGGGATGCACATTACAAATAATGGCACACTACATTCAAGTACATACAGGCATTAAGATTAAAAGGATAGATAGGCAACTGCCGGGGCTTAACACAGCAAACTCATCCAGCCTGAAAAATTTATTTATTTAGTTAGTTACAGCTTTTATATTCTGCCCTTCTCACCCCACAGGGGACTCAGGGCGGATTACAGTGTACACATATATGGCAAACATTCAATGCCAATTTTGACGTACAACATATACAGACATAGACAGAGGCTATTTAACTTTTTCTGGTCGCCAGGGGAGCTGTCGCTTTCATTGTCCATCTGCGACGCTGATGAAGTACTTCCGCATTCCCTGCATGCTTTTTTTTGGAGTGCTTGCTGGAGTCTTTTTTATGGCCTCATAAATTAGTTAATTTAGCCTCCACACACTTTAAGGTGGTACCTTATTTTCCTACTTGACAGATGCAACTGTCTTTTGGGTTGCAAAGGTTGACAACAGGCTACACAATGGTTGGAAACCCACTCCAACCCAGGCTGGCTTCGAACTCATAACCTTTGGTCAGAGTGATCTTAATGCAGCTGACACTCAGCCAGCTGCGCCACAATCCCGGTGCTCTGAAGAGCATTCTGAAGAGCTGCCACAACCTGAACGAAATGAGAAGTTTTGCTTCCAAATGCCTGCAAGGGACACTGGGATATAATTTTTGTCATTTGGACCATTTTAGGGCTATGATGCCTTTATTCTTTTTATTTTAGGGCTGTGATATGTCATAAAGTACAATGGATCATGTTACCATATATACTCGAATATAAGCCAATTTCTTCAGTCCCTTCTTTAGTCTGAAAAAGCCTCCCTTCGGTTTATACTTGAGTCAAAGTTATTTATTAATTTACTGGGTTATTATTTTTATTACATTTATTATTTTATTCTATTTACTATTATTATTATTACATTTACATTATTTTACTCGATTATTATTTTATTACATTTATTATTTTATTCTATTTACTATTATTATTATTACATTTACATTATTTTACTCTATTATTATTTTTATTACATTTATTATTTTACTCTCTTTATTATTATTGGAAGGATACGTAAGCACATTTACATTGAAGAAGGTTCAAATAATGGTTTAATCAGAGTCGGACAGTCTTATCTTAAATTACAGTTTTATGTAAATATTCAAAAGCATTTAACCTACAGATGCCTCAATTAATGCAATTTTATTGGTATCTCTTTTTATTTTGAAATTTACCAGTAGCTGCTGCATTTCCCACCCTCAGCTTCTACTCGAGTCAATACATTTTCCCAGTTTTTTGTGGTAATATTAGGTGCCTCGGCTTATTTTCGGGTTGGCTTATACTCGAGTATATACGGGTACTTATATTCACCACTGTAATGAGCAGTAGCAACTATTTACTGGGAGCCCCCGGTGGCGCAGTGGGTTAAACCCCTGTGCCGGCAGGACTGAAGACCAACAGGTCGCAGGTTCGAATCCGGGGAGAGGCGGATGAGCTCCCTCTATCAGCTCCAGCTCCTCATGCGGGGACATGAGAGAAGCCTCCCACAAGGATGATAAAAACATCAAATCATCCAGGCGTCCCCTGGGCAACGTCCTTGCAGACGGCCAATTCTCTCACACCAGAAGCGACTTGCTCCTGACACAACAAAAAGCAAACAAACTATTTACTCTTTAATCACTGTAATTACTATCAGAAGAAACTGTTTCAAGAGATATATTCCAGAACTGATGGTCAGTAAGAGATTTGGCTAAGACTCTGAGAAGATGCAGTCAGTCAGGATAGAAAATTGTAGATGAGAAAGACACAGTCAGAGAAACCAGAGAAATGGTCAGAGCTGTTTGAGATTTTCCTACGTATTTTTAAAGAACTTTGTGAAATGAAACTTCTGAGCATTAGCTTCACAGAGTAACCAGAGTCACTTACCCAATTTTACCAGGTATGTAAAGCAGCAAAGGCACAACAGGGGAATCCTCGTTGCCATAAATAATGAAGCCTAGTTCATGCAACCTTCGTCTGAAATACCTCGTATTTTCTGATAGCTGGCGGACTCTCTGAAGTCCTGAAACAAAGAAGCATGGAAATATTGATGGGAGAAAATTATGATCCTCCTGTCAGGACAAAAACCAAGATCTAGTTCTTTGTGCTGAAGGCTGAGTAAAATATTGATTAAGACTACTTCATAATGTAATGCAACTTTTAATACATTATGTAAACATTCTACACAGCTCCATGTAATTATTTCAGACATGTAATATATAATGAAGGCAAAACAACTGTGACTACTGACTCAAATGGCTGAATGAAAGTAAGTCAACCATGTTCACCAATAAAGTGAAGGGTGCTTTCTTAGTTCAGTGAAAGGAACATATTAAAGTCTCCCTACTTTCTAGCCTTATCTCTCACCAGTCAAGCACTTTGGCAGAGGTTCAGATGAAATGATTCTTGGGATATTTTCCCACTCTTCAATTTTATGATTTTCTCATTTTTTTTTACTGCTTTGGAGTTGGGAAGAAAGCAAAGTGTTGGAACAATGATAGCAAGGAAGAGAAAGTATGTGTGGAGCAGTGAGGGTTAGTGTCCCTTTGCTCCTTATAATTTTACTCCCTTCACTTTCTATCTCAGTAAGATGGACAGGTGAGCAGTCACTTTGTCACACAGTGCACTTTCCTCTTTTCCTTTCAATAGTCATGGCTTCTCACATGACGCTCAGCAGGCCCTGCCCCATTTACCCTCAATGTGTCGAAGAAGTGTTGCAAGATGCTTCCTCGGCAACAATGGAGAAGCAAGTGGGTTTTGGGTAGCTCCAATGGAGCTATGCATATTTTTGGGACCTTTCCCCCATCTGATGGGGACAAGGCACCAACACGTCTTGTCCCATTGTCCCTGTCTGATGGGGGGGGAGGGAAGGAAGGAAGGAAGGAAGGAAGGAGGGAAGGAAGGAGGGAAGGGAGGGAAGGAAGGAAGGAAGGAAGGAAGGAAGGAAGGAAGGAAGGAAGGAAGGAAGGAAGGAAGGAGAGAAGTGGGGTGCACAAGGCACCACGTGCAACTGTCGGCGAAACAGAACAGGGGTACATATGAAGAGGTCTACAGTTAATCCTTTCCTGTTACTGACTCAAGAGTGTCATTTTTTGTCTTTGTCAACAATGTGATAACTTTGCCATCTCTTTAATCTTCCAATAGCCAAGGAAGTTTTATCTAGATTACTTCTGATGTTGGTTGGTTAGCGACAAGACACAAAGCACATGTTCGCAAAAACTTGCAGTCTCCCTTTGTACACCATGAAGTAGTTGATCTTGTGGCATCTCTGATCTTTTTAACAGCCTGATTGCATCACCATGTTTCCTTTTGTGGAGGCCACTGTCATACTTGACATTTTACTCTTTCCAGAAAAGCTATTAATGGCACATCCTGCTTCATCCCACTGAGAAATATTACTTTACAGTGTCTTTGGAGTAATTTTTAATTGGCACTCTTCTTAGGCATCACTTGAAGCCATACTATTTCGAATTTCCTTATATTAAAAAATACAGTAATTATCATAACCCTGAGGTTCTTCTCTTCATCACATTTGGTTTGAGAAATGAGGCATTTCTGCTCTTCTTATTTCCAAATGACTCTATGTTAGCACAGAATTGTAATTTATGGGCTGTAAAGAGATGTAAGTCTTAGTGCTTTTTTCTATTCTTTTTAATGACAACATCCCTCAACTACAGATGCACATAGAGATGTTAACGAGGATATCTGTGCAAGTAACTGTTGGGCATTGGTGTCACTATGTCCCTTCAAGCCATCTCTGACTTACAGCGACCCTATTACAGGGTTTCCTTCAAATAATTTGTTTGGGGTAGAGGGGGTGACCTTGCCTTTCTCTGACGTTGAGTGTGTGTTACTTTCATTTGAGAGGTGCCCATGGTTGAGCAGGGATTTAAACCCTAATATTAACAAACACACACAAAAATACTATACTGATCAGTATTTTGGAAAAACCTCAGTACTTGAACACAATTGCAGACCAATTACAGCCATACATGAAAAAAAATGGTTTGCATATCTTAGTTTTCCAAAAACAATGCTATTTCATGGTCTGGTGTCATTACCTAAGGAACAATGTCCTAGTTCAGCACTGAAACCACTATGCAACACTGTCTCTCACTTTTGGGCATAAGGACTAAGAGTTAAAACTGATGCTCCAGAATCTGCTACTGCACATGATTGTCCTTGCTGGATTGGGATCTGAGGCTATCTTCTTGAAGGATTCATTTTCCTGACTCGTGCACTTCATGTTTTTAAGACCAATCCTGCACATGGCTACCAAAGATTCTGTATCCTAGGAGTGCAGGATTCGTATAGGAATGCAGCTATGGTGTTTCACATGTGACCTAGAGAGATGAGAAGCACCAATTAGTCATTACAGAGATGTAGCATTTAGCTACATAAAGCCAGAAGGATCACAACTCTAGAATTCGCAGTATTGGACTACTGCAGGTCCTTTACACTGACTGTTCCTTGGCGATGGAACTCGCATCCAAAGAAAACCTGGCCGCTTCCTCTGTTCTCTCTCCATTGGCAGAAAAAACCCTTTTCATTGAACCAGTCTTTCAGCAACTTAGTGACTGTTGAGAAATGACTTTTAACAGATTGGCTTGTTGCTGTTAACTGCTGTTAAATCAATTTCAATGCATGGCGAATCTATGAAGAAGACACCTCCAAATCACCCTACTGCAATGAACAGTACTGTTTGGGTTTTACAGAGTCATGGTTTCCTTGATTTAGTGTATTTGTCTGTAACGTGGTTTTCCTTTTTTCTTACTGCCTTCCACCTTATGCAGCATTATTGTAATTTCAACTCAGTCATGTCTTCTCATGGTATGCCCAAAGTACGATGGTCTCCGTTAAGTCACCTTGGCTTTTAGGGAGCATTGAGGCTTGATTTGCTCTAGAACCCACGGTATCTGTTGAACTCTTCTCCAGCACCATGTTTCAAATTAGTGGATTTTCAGCTTCCTTCACTGTTCACTATCATATATAGAAACTGGAAACATGATTACCTGGATAATTCTAACTCCAATAGTTAATTATATATCTTAAAACTTCAGGATCTTCCCTATTTGTAATGTGTTCCCCAGCTGGTGTTAAAGCATCTCCATTCTTGGTTTAAATATACTTTTGATTTCTCATATCTTGTGAAAGGGGTTTCTTGTCTTCCTTTTTCTGTTGTCATCTTCTATTTCTCTGCATTGATTACTACAGTAGAACACAAGTTGCTGAAATGTTGTATTCAGGGTTCCTATCTGACTTGTATCACCTTTTTACCTTTGATTCCTCTCTCTCCTTAACTGTTTGAAGAGTTTGATCTGTGATCAATTAAAACTTCTCTTTCTTTTTGGCTGCAGTTAGGGTTTTTGCATCCCTCCCTGACTAGGTCCTCAGTTCAGTTCAATTCTAATTTTACATTACTTGAATGATGTTCACGTTGCATTTTGGCACAATAGCGTCCTTCTTTAGCTTTATCCAAATTTTAATACAAGTACATCATGGTCTGTATCAGAATTTGCTCCTGGTCTTGTACTTGCAGAGACAATGGAATTTCTCCACTGCCTGCATCCAATACGCAGTCTATTTTATTTCTATATTGGTTTTATTAGGTGATGCTCATGTTCATTTCTTGCTTGAAGCACATTTTTTGTGATGAACAGACTGACTCACAAAATTCAATCAGTGGCTCTCCTGCTTCGTTTCTTAGGCCAAATTCTTTGATTTTGCATTTTATTTGCACTTTAATTGTCTAGGATTAATTAACAAGTAGTCCTGTTCTGATGCATGATCAATTTGGATTCCTGCATAGAGTCTTTGAATTTCTTCCCCTTCTGCCTCTGTAGTTGGAGCATAAATGTGGTTTAATGTTATATTGATGTGTTTTCCCTGAAATCTTATTGATATTATTTGGTTTAACTTTGAAATTATGTTTTGGCTGTTTTTGCTACCTCACTCCCTACTATTAATGCCACCACATTTCTTCTTATATTTTAATTTTCTGTTTAAATTTCAGAGTAAAATCCTGCATAAATATCAGTCTACTTTAGTTCCCTCAGCTCAGGTACTGCAATGTTTATACCTTCCATTTTTTTGTCTTACTACGTTTATCTTTCCAATTCATATTTCTCACATTTCATGTTCCTATAACATGTGCGGTACAGATTCAGACTTTCTTTCGCCTCTAAGCACATTAACACCTGAACATCCTTTTGGCTTGAATTCAATTGTGTCACTAGCACAGATCTATTTGTAATTGTCCTCTGTTCCTTCCCAGTAGCTGTTGAGAGCCATCTGACCCAGGAGTTTTCACCTGGCACTATTGCTTGTTTCATTTTTGTGTTATCTCACCATATGGTCCTTCTTTGTAAAGTATTTTCAAAAGAGGTTTACTGTACCTCCCCTCATATCATCATCATCATCATCATCATCATGGGTGATCACTCAGGGCTGGGTGTGATTGTCTTCCAGAGGTAGAGTCTTGGCTGTGTATCTGTAAATTACTGTTAAGACCTATCCTGGAACCACATAGTCTTTCACATAGATTTCCAGATAGAAGGCAGTTACAACAAGGTTTTGCAAGTTTCTTCCTTTCGTCCTGTATTCATGCTTCATCAAAATCCATGGCACTGTTGGTAATAACTGACCTCCAGTTACAACACTCGTGTTGCTTCTCTTGGTATTTATACCACATTTTAAAGGTTAGCTTTAAACCCATCTTTAAATCTCTTTCACTGTTCACCAATATTCCATGATAGATCATCTTAGCATCTCCACAGTTTGGAAACAACTTGATGGTACACAACAACAACAAATTAAGCAACATGTAAGTAGTGAGTCAATATGATTAAGTGATTTAAGTTTTGGATTAGGACTTTGGGAGACCAGGGTTTAAATCCCTGCTTGGTCACAGAAATCCAAGGGATGCCCTTGGGCAAGTGAAATTACATCCTCTCATTTTGGAAAAGGCAATGGCAAATTCTTTTGAACAATCTTGTTGAGAAAACCACATAGTAGGTTTGTATAAGGCAGACATTTGACAGCATATTATTTAATCAATAAAGAATGAATATTATCGAGACATCCCTAAGAGTGCATATGCTCTATAGCATGAATGTAGTTTACTAACACTTTAACTGTCACAGCTCAATGCTATGGAATGATGTTAGTTGTAGTTTTACAAGGTTTGTGGCCTTCTCTGCCAAACAATGCTAGTGCCTCACCAAACTATGAAACCCAAGATTCCATAGCATCGAGCTATAGCAGACAAACTGGTGTTAAACTGCATTAATTGTAGTGTAGAGTACTCTTACAAGCTAAAATATGACAAAATAAGGGCATTTTTGACCATATATTATGAGAAGTTGCAGTTTAGCAAAATCTGGAGGCCATAAACAACCAGAATCTGGTATTTTCCTTGTAGAAAGGAACAGTTGCATCATCTGTTTTTTTCACTTGCAAGTTTTTTGAAAAATAGAAATGGATAATTATAAATTATTTTGTGGCATGGCTTAATGAAAGGAAAGAGGACATCTCTAAGTATTTTTCCACAAAGGCCTGGTCACACAGGCAGCCTATTATCCTTTGGGCTTGCTGTTCAGTTTCCATTTGACAAAGTAAGTGAGTTGAAGGGGCCACAAATAACTTAAGTGTCTCTCCAGTTGTGCTAAAACAAAACCAGCTGTGGGAGAGTAACAAAAAACAAAGCAAAACAAATGCCTCTTACTACAAAGCTTTCCAGTTGCTAATAAAAACAACAGTCTGGGGGTATTTCCAAAAAATATTTTTGGTATACCAGATTTCAAAAGAACTAGAAAGAAAGAGTGGGAGACAGTGAATCGTTGAATGGCTGACAGGAAACTTAAGAGACATAGAGCTTTTTCCATTATTTTTAAATATTATAAGTTGGAGACTACCAAATTTACCACAGATTAGAAAGAGAAATAGGCATTTCCTTAAACAGTATAAAATTAATTATTTAAAATTCTATTTTCTGCTAAGCAAAGCTCCACAGAAGAAAATAATGGTTAATGACATTCAAAAATAGATGTCGGTGCCAGATATGTATGCAAAGATACAAATGAAGCTTGTATTCCGCATGTATATGTCAATGTTGTTGGCTGCTATGACAAATTGCCCTAACATGATTTGCTTATCTGACAGGCCAATGGTATTTCCAGGACCCAACATTCTCTCCCATAGGTTGTTTTATTTTTCTACGCCCGAACACTGCATTGTTTTACAGCAGTGTTTTATCTTTATTGTGATATAGTATACAAAAGTGTCCTACTGAATCTAAGTCATGCAGAAAGAGACCAACAACAACATTTATAGCTTTGCAAGGCATTCTGAATCCACGTATTCACAAAGCAGACCAGGATAATTCCTTTTCTTTTCTGTCCCATATGCTCTAAAGAAGTATTAAGGAAAATGTAGACTGTAATTTCATGGAAAATGCTTTTTCTTTAGAACATGCATCTTCTCTCCAGAACTAAAATGTAGACACTTGAGGGAGGTAGATTTGCTCTGGAGGCATGAGTCAAGAGTGACATTTAGGGAAGGAGAGGTTATGATTATTCTTCAAGTGCACCACCTAGAGGTTGTGATTACTATGAGTTTTTTCCCCCCCAAACAAGAGAGGTGTTCTCAAAACACAGTACAGCATTTATTGGCATATTTTAAAATGCGTTTTTTCAGACTTCCAAATGTTGAAAAATTCTGCAGGCAACACTACTTTGTGGGAGAAAATGTAGGGTTAAATTGTGATGTCAAACCAGGATCACATCCATAAAATCCTTAGGATGTATGAATTATAAAGTCATGGGGGCTTATGTTCCAATGGATTAAATCAAATGGCTAATCTAACTAAAGCAGAGCCACTAAATCCATGGAATTTATAAATATGTTGACTTACAAAACTCCTCTTGATTCAATGATCTACTTTAGTTGGGACTACTAGTCCTTGAGTTTAATTGGTCTGCTCTGAGTATGACTAAATTTGGATTCTGTTCTCTGTAGTTGTTGCTTTGTTTACCAATGTACAAAGCTATGAGGAATGAAAATTAGCAATCCTGCAAGGCAGAAGTTTCACTACTCAACATCAGATTCCCTGCTCAAAAGATGCCTTAGCCTTCACCTCACTGTTTCACCATCCATTTTCAAATTAAACACTTGAAACTTGTTTCTTCCCTCTTAGATGGAGTCTCTAAAAGTATTTGATTTGGACTTCATTCCATTCAGAAAACACTGCACGTTATTAAGAAATACTGAAGATCCTTGGGAATCAAAACTGTGATTCTTATCCAGAGGCAAAATTCGTAGAGGCTATTTTGCCTACTGGTAACTGTAAAGTGAACAAATACTTTCACATGCTGATAGGCCAGGAGGTCACAAGGGAAATAGCCTGAAATGGGGCAAACAGAAAGACAGTATTTATCTGACAGGTAGGGACCAAAGTGCTGTCAGAAAGTGGACTTGGTTGAAAAGTGGAACCTTAGGTATTTTAGCTTGCAAAGCCATATTTGACCATAGAAAACATAAATAACACATCATATATCACTTAGAAAGGCATGGTATAGCTAAAAGAGCTTTTGTGTGGATGCAAAAGTGAAACAAGGAAGAGTGGACCCTTATGCAAGCAGCCCCAAACGAACCTTGTAGGCAAGAAGAACTAACTGATGGGAGACTCGACCCCTTATCAAATTAAAGGATCTTGTCTGAAATTTGCAAGCACTGAAAGAACAAGTAATCAGAAATCAATGAGTCAAAAGGTTTTGGGAGAAGCCTATAAATCAAATCAGCTCGGCATTTTCCAATTCCACAAACAGAATAAAAAATGGCTCCTTGTTAGAGATCCTGTTAACAAAGGAATGTCATGTGGGTGTTTTTAAAGATCTCAGACAGAAGGCCCCAATTTTTAAAAAGGGTCTTTATCAACATGAATACTATTATGAATGGGTGTGAACACATAAAGATGACCTGGATATTGTGTATGTGAGGTGGGCAAGCAATGAAGAGAGAAGCAAAGAAGAACTGCTTTCAAGTGGATGATGGAAAGGGTGCATTCCTTGCTGAGCTTCATGTCTTTCCTCTCAATGTCTCATTATATGTTTTGTGGTCAAAGACCACACACTTGACTGACTCCCCCACTCCTCTTATGCATGTTTTGCTGAGCTATTTTAACACACAAAAACAGATATTATAGTGATCGGTACTTTGGAAAAACCTCAGTAGTTGTACACAATTACAGGCTCACAGCTCTCAATACTAAATCAAGGTAACTGCAACGATGCAGGAGCAAAAAATAGACTATTTTGTCTAAACTGCTTTTTACAGCGGGACTTTTTACTTGTTGAAACCATATATGAAAAAAAATGCTTTTCATATCTTAGCTTTCCCAAAACAATGCTACTCAAAATGTAAGTCCATGGACTGGTGCCTTTTTCCTAAAGCACTGGATACCAGAAAGTAATAGTTCTGGTCAATATGGACAGTTACAATGCTTGTTTTTTAAACATTATGAAGGATATCCCTGATGTCTGATTGCTGAAATAACACTGTTCGAAAGAATCTGTACTAAGGTCAACAGAGAAAGGAGTGTCATATATAGGAGACATACCTAAGTTATTATATACTCACTTGATAGGTAACAAGAGTACATTCTATAACTTGCTTTTGAAAAGAAGAATAGAGAGGAGGCTAAACAAACAAGTAAAAATATTGAGGAGAGAGAAATCTTCTTAAGATATTTGTCACTTGAAATTGTAAATAGGGGGTGGGAGGAGGGTTTACATGAAAGAAAGCTCCTCCATACAGCTGTGTATGCACAGTGAGAATTCGTTCTGTGACTGAGCTCTTAACTCAAATCACTCTTATGTCAAAGTGAATTTTCCCATTGAAATACTATTAATTCATTCCGGCCCTCGGAAACCTTTTCCCCATTTTTATTGGTTACGTGTTTTTAAATAAGAAAATGTACTTTATAAATAACAAATGTAGAAATGCCCATTTACATGGAACAATAAAAAAAGAAAGATCAACTTTAAAATAGCAGAAGCACAAAGTTGTGACAAGCACAAACCACAAAGAGGAATTAGCATCATTTTCTTCATACTGTACTCATTCCAGCCTCTCTTCCTCTCTCAATTCATGAAGCCAAACATGCCAAGAATAAAAACCACACAAAATCAACTATCCCAAAATTCCTCGGAGTAGACAAGAGCAAAGCAGACAGCAATCTCCAAAAGCGGACAAGACCAAGAGGCACAGAGGCACAAAGCACTGAGGCTGCTCCCTTGAAGCCCTAAAGCCCTGTACTCTAGTGCTAGCGCTCCCTTGGGAGCTAGCTCTTATCTCAAAATGCTGCTCTTAGATCAAAGCAAAACATGGGCTGAATGGTGGCTTTTAACTCAAAACACTCTTAAGTTGGGATGCACTGTGTGTGCTTTTGTGTGTATATCCTGTTACCTCTATGTTAAGATGCTGGGAAATATGATGCTCCCTGATACTTGTGGTCATTATAATACAACTATGACTTCATCTACTAGGAGATATTCCCATCATGTGGGGCTCCCTGCAATTCAAAGTGGGATAGCCACGAGATAAATTTATCTCCACATTGAAAACTACTGTTATATCACAGAAGTCAAAAGATAAAAAGACTGGGGCCAATTCAAAATAACCTGTATTTATCCATAGGTTTTCCCTCTAAGAGAAAATGAACTCTGACATTTTATTGAGCTGGGCCTGACTATGAAAGGGAAACTAAACATATCTTCAGCTTTTATGTAAGAAGTGAAACACACACAGTCCACTTTAAAACTTCACAAATCATTATTTCTGCTTGAGCTCTATAACAGTCTCTATGGATGTGAGAATGATGTGAACAAACTTGGCTCTAGCTCAGCCACCATATGTATGTGAACAAAGAGTACAGCAGGTGGTTTGTGCAACTTCACACATAGTAATGCCAAGGAAGAAAAGATGGGTCATCATTCAACTCCCTTTCTAAAAGCCTCCTTCTATATAAGCTGGAGGAAAATCAGTGGAATAGCTCTGAGGCAACTGAACCTCCAGAGGATCTTCTGGAACTCTTTGACATGTTTGCTAGGAAATCACTCGTATGTTGTCTCATTTTGGATACTTTCATTAATGCACTTCCAGCGATTGTGTGCAGAGTACCATCTGGTCTAGTTTTGTGAGATACATTTTAGTTCTTCAGTTTAAGGATTTGCAGAAAGTATCTGGAGGGGTTTCCCCATCTACCTGTATTCTTTCACTTGCCAAGGAAATTAATAAGAAATTTATTGTCATGTGAGGGGAGGAAGGGTTTTTTTCTGTACCAAGAGTGAGAGAAATTGCATGTCGCTTCTGGTGTGAGAGAATTGGCCGTCTGCAAGGACATTGCCCAGATGTGTTACCATCCTGTAGCAGGCTACTCTCATGTCCCCGCATGAGAAGCTGGAGATGACAGATGGGAGCTCGCCCCGCTCCCCTTTCGGTCAGCAGTCCTGCACCACTGGGGGCTTCAGGAGGAATAATGGAATCCTGCTGACTCGAAGCAGGTCATTATGAGTCATTCTAAAGAAAGTTTCACTCAACCCAGAGGACTGCCACAGCTCTTGCCTGATTTTAAGTATTTCCTTTCTTGTACTTTAAAAGATAGTAGTAATCTAGTTCCATTACTTTTGGATGAAATGGACAGGCCTCTTTAAACTCAGAAAATCGAAGAGAAAGCGGGATATAAAGAATGGGACAAAACTGTAAAGTATATGATAGCAGTAATCCAAGTGACAATAGCCTTAGGACAGAAAGAGCAAAGGAAATGGGAGCTTAAAAATGGTACAAATATCAGATAATATTCTTCAAGATTATATCATTGAAAGGAGAATTAAATATACGAATGGACATCCTAAGAAGAACTGGGATTCGAAATGGGAAAAGCTGAAAGCCAGAGAAAAAAGGAAATGAAAATCTAAGGAATTGAATCAGACAATCTTCTTGATCGAACAAATAATTTAATACAAAGAACAGAGGCACAACTGTTTCCGGAGAGAGGGGGAGAGAGGAAGAGGGAAGGGGAAAATTGGATATGTATAAGTAGTAGATAAGTATAGAAATGTAAAGGATAGGAAAACAGGAATCAGAATGTTAAGAGAATACACAAAAAAGATGATGGCAATGTTATAATTTACTTATATAATTCAAAAGAAAAAGAATATTCTATTGATGGATGACATCTATTGTAAAGAGAGTGAAGGAATGCAATCTTGTAAATGCTCCCCACTTTTTAGCAATGCCAAATGCTATAAGCCATATTATTTCATTAGTCTAAAACAATGGTTCCCAACCTTTTCTTGAGACCAAGGACCACTTTCTCCAACATTAGTACCAAAAGGGCTATGAATCAACTTTAGTCTATGGCCAACTTTAGATTCAGTTTGGTTATTTGGGGTGCCGATTCAAAAAATTGCATTAGATAGGCCACATCAGCTCTAGTTTCTGATACAGAACATATGCCATCCAGTAGTCACCATCTGCTTGCCCATATTTAATAATCTAGAGCTAATGTGGTAGAAATAATCTTCCATAGGTAGTCAATCTCTCCCCCCGTCATCCCCGTTGCCTTGGCACCATAAGAGGGTTTCGCGAGACCAGGCACTCTCGTTGCCACATGGTTTCGAGGCAACTGTGTAGTAATGGTGAGGACACGGACCATATTTTTGTTTTTGCGGACCACTGGTGGTCCATGGACTACAGGTTGGGAACCACTGGTCTAAAAGCTATGTTGAAGAGGTGGTTCTGTTCATATGTGAAAGGACATTCAGAAGATAGCACTGGGAGGACTTCATGTTCTTTAATATTTATATTAAGCTGCTGAGTGAGATTATCTGAGAAACGGAATGAGGCTTAATCAATATGTTGATAACAACCAACAATATTTATCTGCCTCATCTACTCAATAATGGTATGGATAAAGTCCAATACATGGACAGAGTATCTTGACAAGGAGTTATCATGATATGAAGATGGTTACTGGGTTTGGGAAGTTGACATTCAACCTGCTCTGGATGGAAGTGCACTCTCCTGAAGGAACATTGTACATTTTTAAGTGTGATCCTTGATCCAGCATTCTACTAGAGGTCAATGTGATGAATGCAGCTTGGTGCATCTTTATCAGATGCTGCCATTCTTACATAAGGACAGCCCTAGCATGCTGCTTCATGTTGTAACAAAATCCACACTGACTTAATGTAATATATTATGTGTGGGTCTACCATTGAAAACAGTGACAAATATATTATGAACATGAAAATACAGTACAATATTGCCCTCCACTGGCAAGAATCTATCCATATATTTGTCTA
Organism: Anolis sagrei ordinatus; assembly: GCF_025583915.1. NCBI lineage: Eukaryota > Metazoa > Chordata > Lepidosauria > Squamata > Anolidae > Anolis > Anolis sagrei. The sequence continues at coordinate 207,529,101 of NW_026844366.1, read as the reverse complement.
CTGATACAGATGTCTTATTTAATGTTCCATAAATCTAACTTATGTTTGTTATAAGTTATTTATTCTCACAAATGTTATATTTGTGAGATATAACATATAACATTCATACACAATCCAGAGATATCACGTTAATAATAATAATAATAATAATAATAATAATAATAATAATACTTTATTTACAGACTGCCTTATCTCCCTGAATGGATTCAGGGAGGTTTCCAACAAATATGGCAAACATTCAATGCCAAAAGAAAACCATATGAACAGTTACCGCAGGACAAGGCACATTAGACAATACAGAACAACCTACCTGTAACATAATAAGCAAAATAGCAAAAATGTAAAACATCATAAAATACAAAAACTATGATAAAACACACTAAATATGAAAATATAAAACCAATTACACGTTAAGGAGATTTAGAAAGCAAACTATGAGTTGTTGTCAGGGTAATAATCTTCTCTAGATTAATTCCATAATTTAATATCTGGAATATGATGTTATGCAATTATTTTAAAAAGGAAGTATTCCTGAAGATCAAATGATTGCAGAGTTTCCTCATCCAACTGTTGACCTTTCTTTATTACTGGGCATTTGTACTCAAGGATATTAATTAAAATGGGAATAATGTAAGCAAACTGCATGCAAATGACCAAAATGCAATACTGAACTAGCTAGCTGAGCATCAGAGGAGTGTAGGTGCATTAGCTACTGATATCAGCTATCCCCAAACAGATTTATGACATAGCAACTGACAGTTTGTCAGAAGCTGGAAGAGAGTGGTAGTGCAATGGGTTAAACCCTTGTGCTGGCAGGACTGATGACGGAAAGGTTGGCAGTTTGAATCCAGGGAGCGGGGGTGAACTTCTCTCTGTCAGCTCCAGCTTCCCATGCGGGGACATGAGAGAAGCCTCCCATAGAATAGCAAAACATCTGGGCGTTCCCTGGGCAATGTGCTTACAGATGGCCAATTCTCTAAAAGCAGAAATGACTTGCAGTTTCTCAAGTCACTCCTAACATGAAAAAATGCTGACAGTGCTTTCCTTTAGAAGTTTAAAACCAGCTCTGTGCAGGTACCAAATGGCTTGTATGAGAGAGTTTAGAAGCTACAAAGAAGAAGAAACAAAGCTCCTTTTATTTGTAAGCTGTGGTTTATGAAACCGGAAATTGTGGTTGGACCATGTTTCTTATCCCCATCTGCATGTATCAGCTGTAGTGCTATAGTTCTTGTTACAGTCACGGCCATATCATCCTCACATCCTTTGTGAACTTAGGGCTCATAAACTGCCATAAAAATCCAGATGATCTGCTTTGAACTGGATTATATGGCAGTGTAGAAGGGGCTTTAATATCATGCCACTAATGAAGATCTGGGGAAGAGAGGGAACAAGGAACAGCCCAGAATGTGTTCCTGACTTCATAAACCACTAATTAACTAAGAATTACTGCAGCTGAAATAGTGCAATGACATCCTTGAAGCAAGTTTAGCCTGAAGATGAGTGTAAGTCAGGAAATGATGTAGAATTTGTTCATAATTAGGAGCAGCACTATGCATTCATGAAAGCAAGTTTCTCAACATGATACGCTACTATTATGATTCCTATATCATTTGCACAATTCTTTGTCACATCTGCTTCCTTTCCAAACATAAAGTTATACTAAAAAATTAAGTTTAAGTGAGATATCTTACCTTGTGTGGTTCCATCTAGACCCATCAGGCTTTTCATTACTCTTATTATTTGTTCTGCTACAGGTGGACTCATAGATGCACCATACACAGCACTGTGCGAGTGAACCCGTAAGTAGTCTACAAGTTCCTTCAACCAAAGAAAAGAAGATTTCAATGTGGACATCAAATCACTCTTTCTTCTACTGGAAAGGAAATTTGCATTTGACAGGAACGGCCTCATCAGAAATTCATTGCAAACATAGCGTAGATAGAACTGAAAAACCGACAAGGTGTTTCACTATCAGTTTTTCCAGGTAATGTATCAGAAGCTGGCACATTACCTGGAAGGGCAGCTATGCTGTATTCTGAGTTGCATTACATTTTTCAGACTTAATGCAAATCAATATCCCTGTGTAGCAATCCTACAAACCAGGTTAGAAGAGACCTGACTTCCTCGGAAACCCAGGGCTCTTTTTGATTTTTTAAAATGCCAGTGATGGCTAAGCAACTGAATTATTTCACACATACAAGGAGTATTAAACATTGCTGTTACCTTTTTGCCAGCTATGTATCCTCCAACGGCTCCAAAGCTTTTTGTGAACGTTCCCATCAATACATCAACATCATTGGGGTCCATTCCAAAGTACTCAACAACTCCCTTGCCAGTTGGGCCAATAGCACCTATACTGTGGGCTTCATCTAAGTAGAGGTAGGCTTTGTATTTTCTCTTCAAGGCAACAATTTCTGGCAAGCGTACAATGGATCCTTCCATGCTAAAAACAAACAAACAAAAGAAGTTAGCAGCTCAGGACAAACATCAAAACTCTAGGTTTATCAGTATTCACAAAAAAAGTAAAGTATAAGCTGATTTCTGTTCCATTTTTTACAAGAGAGTGTCAAAAACAGTTTGGTTTGTGCAGCTAAATCAGTGCTAAACTGGAGGCTGAGGAAACTTATAAGGAAAGTTTCCATAAAATTAGCATTATGTTAATCAGTCAATATTTTGCAGAATTCTGCCTCTAATCTGTTGAAATAATTCCGGAAATGGAAAGAAGGAAACATGCCATGGTAGAATAAGAAACAGACAGAATACAATGCAATAGTTCACCAAAACGCAGCCAGCTTCCTACTGATGTTACCACAGTGAGCGACAGAAAGAAACAAAGGATAGTCACTTGTATTGAGGAGTGGCAGGAAACACAACTCTAGAGGTTTCCAAGGAGTTCTGCACAAATACAGTGTGACCATTATATCTTAATCAAAGATACTTCCCAAATAATAAAAAGAAAACTTTTGTATAATGATGCTCTTAAATGTTCTGCTGGGACATTTTCATTTTCAACATTAACTTTTAATCATGGGTGAAACTTGCAAACTTGATTTCAAGTTTGCAATAAAGCAGAGGGTGGGACCTTGCACTTCAAAAACAAAAGGTCTACTGGACATGTTCAATGACTTACATGCAACTAAAAGAGGGAGTATGCTTATTTAATTTCACCAAATTATGCACATTTTAGGTGAGATTAATGTATTTAACAAGTCCTTGGAATATGCCTATGGATAGCTTCCATATTTGTTTTTAGCCATACCTGTAAATGCCTTCTACCAAAATGAGAATTTTTTTCCATGCTCTCCGGCTTCGAGGCTGTCCATGTATTACCGCATCCTTCAATAGCTTTTCTAAGCTTTGTATATCTAGTTATAAAAATACAAGAAAAACTGTACATGAAATATTTGATTAAAACCTGTCAATAGTAGCTTTTATTTCAAAACCTATCATTTTCTAAAACAGCCAAGGCAGCCTGTCACTTGGCATTTTCCTGCTGGTTTTTAAACTCATACATTTTAATTAATTTTTATACCGTTCATCTTGATATGTTTTGTTCTTTGTTTGTTTTTTAAAGTTAGGTGTGAAATTGTAATTTTGTTTTCATTGTCCAATTTTGTGATGTCTTTATTATTCTTGATGAAGATGTCGATTTGCTTTGTGGGATTAGGGTGGTTTTGGTTATTTTGTTTTTATCTAGTATCTTATGGCATTAAATGTTTGCTGATATTTGTTGTAAACTGCTCTGAGTCCTGGGGAGATAGGGCAGGATATAAATAAAGTTGTTGTTGTTATTATTATTATTATTTGTTGTATTTAAAAGTATGTCATGAGCAACCACATCTAAATTCGACACCAAAGGTTGGCTACTACTTGGTCGTTTCATATATTATTAATCTAGTAACAATATAATCTAGAACAGTGGTTCCCGACCAGTGGGTCCCCAGGTGTTTTAGCCTACAACTCTCAGAAATCCCAGCCAGTTTACCAGCTTGTTTGGATTTCTGGGAGTTGAAGACCAAAACATCTGGGGACCCACAGGGTTGAGAACCACTAATCTCGAACAATACTACTCACAGTGGTGGCCAGTGGACCATTGCCAGTCCCTGAGCTATCTGTTACCTGTTCCTGGATTATTTCCATGAAAGAAAGAAACCATTATAATCAACTGGCACAAATATGATACTGTTCTCTAGCAGAAACAGTCAACAACTGCCATATTATAGTATAAAATGATGTTTATTTATATCCCACTTTCTCTACAAAAGAGACTCAAAGTGGCTTACACTAAAACCAAATGAAATACAATTTGAAACCTAAAATCTACAAACATTAAAAAAAGGTTTAAAAAGTAAACAGTTAAAATCCTTACAGATTAAAACATATTCAGAGGTAAAAAGACAGCATCCTCTGACCTGATCTTTAAAAATACTTCATTAAAAACCTGTTGCTGGAAGGATAAGAAGACCATTCTGGCTTCCTATCTCTCACATCAAGAGAGTTTAAGAAGTACTGTTCTAGAGGTCTCTCTTACCACCTAAGGGAAAATCTATCCATTAAATATTAATTCAGTAGTATTAACAAGATTATTTATTTATTTATTTGGTTTACTTTTACCCCGCCCTTCTCACCCCGAGGGGGACTCAGGGCGGCTTACATATCCAAGGCACAATTCGATGCCCGTAACATACAACAGTAATAAAACAAAATAGCATAAATTAGCAATCAACAATGATACAGTACATCTACAACCGATAAAACCAATAAAACCAATAAACATTTGGACTGGAGAAATCTGGGTTCATATTCTTGTTTAGCCAATAATTCATGGGCAGCCTTGCCCTTGCCTTCCTCTGAGGTTCAGAGAATGTGACTTGCCCAAGATCATCTGGTGGGTTTCCATATTGGAGAAGGGAATTGACCCCTTTCCCTCAATGTCCTAGTTCAATACTCAAACTACTTCACCATCTTGGGTCCTGTGACTGTTTATGCTATGCTAAAAATGTATGTGATCTTGGGCCAAGGCCACCATGGTAATTCTGTTGTGGGTCTGAACTATTCAACATCTTGCACATACTGTTTCTTGGTTTGGAGATTTGATTGTTTTCCAACAGGGAACAAGTTCTATCCCAATGAAGCCAAAAACTAGGCTCCATGTTGTTCCTTTACTGAGGAAAGAACTTAGTTCATGAGAGCATGTGCATTACAGGTGAGGAAGATCTGGAACTGTCATACTTTGGACTTACTAGGAGCAAAGTTGCACCCTAGGTATCAATAATATTATAATAATGAATGTCATTACATGTGAATGATTTGTTGGCCAAATCAGATCATCGAGATAATTGCAATAATGACTTCTTACAACATAGTTTTCCTAATAGTTTCCAATGCCAACATTACTAAGAGACTAACCCAATGGAATGAGAAACAACTGCAAGTTTATGAAGAAAAAACAGCTCAATTTCTCTCATTTGGAGTTATGGGAAAGTCTTTATGCTTTTACTATGACTATGACTATTCTGCCCCCTCAAGCACATAACCTGAAACACACTGCTTCAAGCAAAGGAACAAGCACATTAGAAAACACAACAACCACATGGCCTTAAAAATAAACACACCACCTTACAAACAAACACCCAGTCTTACAGACAAACAAGAAACAAACATACATTTAGCCCTCCAACATACTCTAACAGTCAAGGCTCTCCTCAAGCAGAGCTCACCTGCTTCCACTGTGCCTATGAACAGGTTACTTATCTGTAACCGTTTCTGAGTGGTCCTGTGTGAAATCATACAAATGAGTTGTTTTGTGCCTGCAGAGCACATTCAAAACCCTTCGGGGGTTGAGAAGGACGGGATAGAAATGCGAGAAATAAATAAATAAATAAATAAAACCTTCTGGAGCAGTGGTTCTCAACCTTCCTAATGCCGAGACCCCTTAACACAGTTCCTCATGTTGTGGTGACCCCAACCATAAAATTATTTTTGTTGCTACTTCACAACTGTAATTTTGCTACTGGTATGAATTGTAATGTAAGGATCTGATATGCAGGATGGTATTTTCATTGTTACAAATTGAACATAATTAAAATATAGTGATTAATCACAAAAACAGTATGTAATTATGTATTATGAAATATTTATTTCTAATTACAAATAAATGTAACTAGGCATTAGGAAAGTTGAAAAACATTGCTGAAGACGCCCATGAATTGCAGTTGCTGGAAGCATGTATGACAAAGTCTTTGGGATGTTACACGTAAGGCCAAGGCATTGGACGAGTGTTTCAGGAACAATGTGGGGGATTTCCTGTGAGGAACAGTCCTGTGGATAGAAAAGGCCAGGGGTTCTTTTAATACCCAGGCGGTGTAGCCTCTTTCAAGATTTGATGTAGGGGTCCTGTAAGCAGGCAAGTAAAACAAAGCCCTAAGATAGAATGTGGAAACAACATTTGGAAAGAATGTAATGTCAGGAAGAAGAACCACCTTGTCCTTATGGAAGCAAAGATAAGGATCCGAGGACTCTGATGGACCTTGAGGGAATCGGATCACTGATGCAGCAATTGCAACTTGCCTTTTGTAGTCTGGAACAGTGTCACAATCTAGAACCAGGGTTGCTATGGCCACCTCAGAGTGATGAGAATATAGTTGTATCTGTCAGCTAGAACTCTGGAAATGAGGGGAACAGGTGGGAATGTGGAAAGGAGATGTCTTGTCCAGTTGAAAAGAAACCTGTTGCCTACACAGCTTGGGATGTCAAGGACATTGAGTCCTTGAGCAAAAGTGTTAGCACGAAAAGTTCAGTCTAATTCAGGCTGACTCCAGACAGCAAATAAAGGGACCAATTTGTTGGGGTGGAGGTGCCACTTGTGGCATGATCTTGAGGGTCTGCTGACAGTGTCAGCAATGACATTCTCCTCCTCTGGTAGGTGAAGGTAATTCAAGGGCTTAAACGAGTCTCAGCATAAGGCCAGCAAACAACCTAAAGTCATCTGTTGGAGATTGGTTCATGGCAAGAAGTTTTAGATATATATAAGGGTGAGAAACTGACAAAGATGAATCAGAATTCTCAGAAAGGTCATGCAGAGGGTTCATAGAGCCTTTTGTATGAGAGGATGAAGCTCTCATGGAGGAGGCCATGAGTAACTTCTCTGTGGCACTAACATAAGGCTGGGGTTGCCAAATAGAGAGTGATTTATGATGCTGACTGCCTGGAATTGAAGTGGGAAACTGGTGGGTTGATATGCTCAAGCCTGCCAGTGTTGAAGATAAATTTCATAGTCGTAGGTCTTGTAATGGGGATGAAGACAATGATCATCTCAGTGATGCTGTTGAGACAGGTGGATCCTACTATGACCATCATGATCCAGTGATTCCGTGTCTGAGGCACTACTGGGGTGGGTGATCATTCCAATTCCAAGCTTACGTTACAGTGTGCTTGGAAGAACATTTCATGGGAGGGTGAAAAGAATAGGAGGAGGAAGGCAGAGCCGACCACATTGATGGTGGCACCAGCATTAAGGGTCTGGGTACCTCACTTGACATATCTTTAGAGATCTATGGGGAACCCCTTGAGATTGATGATTGTACTAAATGAGCGGCAGTGGAGATGTCAACATCTGAAGAACCAGTCTTCAGGTTTAAAACAGAATGAGGCACCTTCTTGGCTGTCTTAGGTACAGTAGAGTTGGTAGCCATTGGTGCATGCTGTGCACTAGAGCCTTAAGGCGAGACTCATGGTTTTTCCTGGCTTGGGACGCAAAGACTTGGCAGTGCAAGCAGGATGAACAACATGCCCTTCCCCAAGACATTTCAAGTGTCAATCTGTATGCAGTCATCAAAGAGAGAAAGAGCCTGTAATTTGAGGCAGATAGAGCAGAGCAGCTAGAAGATGCCTAAACTATATAGAGGTCAGGAGCCAGAGGAGTGGGCATCGAGAAAAGGCTGAGATCAAATATCATGACAGTAGACGACAGTGAAGAAAAGAGACAGGAAAGTGGTTGAAAACAAACTGAGTCAGAACTGAAAACTTCGAAGAGAATACTGAAGCAATGCCAAGGTTCCTATTAGAAAAGGCACTGGGGTTTTGGCATCTTCTGCCTATTTTTACCATTTGGGAGAGTGTTACTGTCAAAAAATATCTCTAGAGCTCTAGAAGATTCTGAATGTGCTCTATGCAGGTACAGAACAACCCATTTGTGTGACCACTTAAAGAAACACAGTTACAGGTAAACTACTTGTATCAATGTTTCTTTCAATGTTTGATTTCACAGAAACAATGAAGAAAAATATATAAAATGCAAACAAAATGGAGTAACATCCTCATATAGTACAATCTTGGGGTTCAAATATATAAACAGTGCATGTTTGGAAGTGAAATGTTGGTAGTGAGATCAAAGGAAAAAGGTATGAAAAAAGTACTAGCAGTAATAATTACCTTATTAACATGAATAATTAACAAAACCACTGATGGTAACATAAACATCCCAGTAATAGGTAGAACTCATTAACACATGCAGTGTGATAAGCATCTTTTATGAGATATTAATGACTGCTCGGAAGTTTCGTCCTCTGCTCTACCTTTGATATTTTTTCATGTTATAAAGCAACAGACAGCATTGTTTGCAGTGAGAGGCCAATGTTAATTGTTATTGCTACTATTTTCTGCATTTGAATTAGCTATGATCTCACTGTCAGCATCCCATGCTCAGCCATGTGACATACACACTTGGATACTCCTCCCATTATTCTCATATTATTAACAAAGTGAATGGAAGTCTCCAAACCTCAGGCTACAATACACCTGGGTAGCCTTAAAAATGCCACAGAATTCTTTGTTGTGAGCTAGAGCACAACGGTCTTACTTGCTGTCAGCATGTATCCTTTGAGAATACAATCCACATACCAGATGCTCCTTTCGTGTGCACTATATAAAGAGACTACTTGTATCTCTGTGCGTAGGAGGTAGATGCAAAGCTGCTTTCATTTCCCCCCTCTGTGAACTATTCACCTTTCTTGCAACCTTTCTTAACTGCCACCTCTTACCTAAATCCTGCTTCTAAATCCCAGTGTCTGATTCCTAACATGGGTTCTTTCCTTTAGGTATGGGGATTCTCACTGAAAAACCTGAAAAGACTTTCCTATTCGGACCAGGTTTGAGAAGTGCCTCCAAAGGCTGGCTTTTAAATTTAAATCTAGGCTACATAATCACATTCCATCTTGCCGACTAAACAACCATATATATATGTATACATTTCAATCCAGGGCTGGCTTCTGTGTGAGAGAACTGGCTGTTTGCAGGGACGTTGCCCAGGGGATGCCTGGATGTGTTAACATCCTATGGGAGGCTTCTCTCATGTCCCAGCATGGGAAGCTGGAGCTGACAAACAAGTGCTCACCCCATCTTACAGATTCGAAGCACTGACCTTCAAGTCAGCAGTTCGGCCGACACAAGGGTTTAACTCATTGCACCATTACAGCACCAGAAGTGACTTGCAGCTTCTCAAGTCGCTTCTGACACCAAAACAAAACGAAACAGAAGAAAAACCAGTGGTCAGAAGATAAGCTTGTAAATAACTGCACTTGTTGAGTCATATGAAATCCAGGTAACAAAAAAAGAACAATATATTATTTTTCTATAAACCATTCAATGACATTTCCGTACAAGTATATGGAGCAATATGAACTCAATAACATGATTACGAACTATGTTGAATATTCTCAACAAGCTGTAGTTAATCATCTTTGGATCAATAGCAGGTCAATTTTGGATCAGTTGCAAAGCTAGAGTTAGCTAACATATCCTCCAACTATCTGATTTGGCAGGGACAGTCCCTATTCATCTTTTGGCATCCCGTGTTTTCAGTTGTGTTGAAAATGCTCCAAGATTAGGACATGGGAAACCACAGTTTGAATTCCCCCTCTACCATGAAAACTCTGTGGGCAAATTCAGGGAAATCATAACCTCTCAAGCTCAGAGGAAGGCAATGGTAAACTCTCTCTAAACAAATTATGCTGAGAAATGGCTGTGATATGGCAACCTTAAGGTGGACCTAAGTCAAAAATGACTTGAAGATACACAGTAACAGCAACAGCAATAAGAACAACAGTTTTGTTACATTACAAAGAAAAGTGCTGCATAGTAAGATTTAAAATAAAGCTGACCATGTGTTTTCATCTAAATTATGTGACAGAAATTAACACACCGCCTTACAAACAACACCCTTGAATGGGTATAAGTTACTTTAATTTGACCAAAATACTTGTTACTCAAATACTCTGCATTAATACTTACTGTTGTGTTTAAAAACTCTGATTGTAGCACCTGAGAGCCTTGCCCCAAGAATAAGTGAAGAATGGTTAAGTTCGTCACTTAAAATAAGACATCCCTGTAGAAATATATGATGAATAACAAGGATTAGAATAAACACATGAATCCACAGTCTAGTAGTAAAATATTATTTGTAACCTCCCTCCCCGAGCAAACTACCTTTTACATTATTCACCTAACCCATACGAGTATTTTACGAGTATTTTAACCCATCCTTCAACCTAAGATGCCAACGTTTAAAACAAAACAAAAACAAAAAGTATACCAATAGTAAAACATAAACATAAAATTATAATCAAACTAGGTTAGAGTCTAAAATGGAAGTAGTCTTTGTTTGCAATTCTGCAGCGAGTTTACTTGTGTGTTAAAAAGACACACAAGCCACGAATCAAGCAAATAGGAATATACTGAGCTCAACGCTCATATCAAGAACCGTCCAATGTAACCAGCTGCCTAAAATGGGCTGCTTTCTAGAACTGAGAGCTTGTACCAGATAGAGCACTGGTTCCCAACCTTCTTTTGACCAGGGACCAGTTGACCAGGGATCACTCTCCAACATTATTACCAAAAGTGTTACAAATCAGTTTTGGTCAACTTTAGATTTGGTTTGGTTATTTAGGGTGCCGATTTAGAAAATGGCATTGTACAGACCACATCAGCTCTAGTTTCTCATACAGAACATGTGCCATCCAGCAGTCGCCATCTGCTCGCCCACAGAAAACCATATTTAATAAGCCTTGGCACTATAAGAGGGCTTTGCAAGAACAGTCACTCTTATTGCAATGGCGTAGTAATAGTGAGGCCGCGGACCATATTTTAGTTCTTGGGGTCCACTGGTGGTCCATGGACCACAGGTTGGGAACTACTGAGATAGTGGAAGGATTGAATTTTCAAGGTTGGAGGGAGAGTATTTTTAAAATAGAGAATAAAGGATTACTGTTTTTGTTTCCCTTTCTATACCCAGCTGCTTTAGGGACTATTAGAGTGTACTGGATAAACTTAGGTGATCTGTCTGCTGAACCTTTCTCCACAGCATTCTTCAATATAATGTACAGACTAAATGACTCTTAAGATTTTTTTCCTCATCCCACCATTTCAGCTTTTTAAACCATCTTTACTTGACAAAGAGAAAACAGTCTTGTAGGTTATGCAGCCCGTTTTGTTGGCCCAATGTATGTCTAATGTCTATCACAATATGAAAGCTAGCTACCCTTGCATTTTGTATGATTTAAAGAATAAACTGAACAGCACTGGGACTCAATACTGGAAAAGTTGAATGTACAACATCTTGAACTGGGTCATATTTTCTGAGGAATTATTCCATCAACCCAAAGGTATAAACAGTAACAGCAAAATGGTTCTAAAGCTTCCTGGGAGACAATAAAGACAGTATTATTCTTAACGATGCCACTCACCTTTCCAACTAATGCAGGAATATTCATAGCATTTGTAGCAAATCCCATGCCAAATGTTAGTGATGCTTCAACACCAAGAAACTGTGCCACCATTTTTTCCAACTCCACATGTTTATCAAGGTTACCTGTTTAAAACAATTACAATGCTTTTAAATGTCTTATTAGTAAATCCCATAATGTGTAAATAAAAACATATTCAAAGTATTGCTTCAGAAGGAGAGGTTGCACACCTGTAACAGTAGTTCCTCGAGAGGTCATCTGTAAACTCACAAAACTCACTTGCACAGTGCATCATTCCGAACCATCTAGAGCAGTGGTTCTCAACCTGTGGGTCCCTAGATGTTTTGGCCTTCAATGCCCAGAAATCCTAACTGCTGGTAAACTGGCTAAGATTTCTGGAAGTTGTAGGCCAAAACACCTGGGGACCCACAGGTTGAAAACCACTGCTCCAGAGCTCTTAAATAAGCACTTTGGTAGTAACCCTGGCTACTTTACACAGAATATTACCACGGTTCCCAACAAAATACATGGTTCTCTTGTCACTGAAGCAGCAGTCAAGGGCTTAAGGAGATGTGGAAAACGATGAAAGGATAATGGGTGAGGTTGTGTGACTTTCCAGATGACCAGTCGAAGAACCACTGTTACAGGTATGCAAACTGTCCTTCTTCTTGGTTGCTGTGACTCACACAAATGGGAGACTATCAAGCTACTAACCACACGAAGAAGGAGTGTTGACAAGTGTCATTCCACACAGGAAAAAAGCACTGCTTTTCCAAAAGCAGTTTTTTAAAGACTTAAGTGTCTGATCTGTAATGAGAGATTAACGTTGAAGGCTGAGACCAGAAATCTCTTGGGAACGCCTGTGAAACTGCCAGTGCCATGCTTAAGAGTTCAAAAAGACAGAAAACTCCACCAATTTGTAGGTGTAAGATGGATGTATATATGGTTTGTGGGACGCCTCAATAATGTGCCTGTCTGAAACAGATTATTATGATATGAATAAAAATACCAGGTCATCAGTAGTGTTTGTAAACCTGGAAGTCTCACTTGCTCTTCATGAAAGGTAGGAAGATCTGGGCTGAGTGAAACTTCTGTTGCCTCTGTTTGGAAAGATGAAGGAGACATGCAGACCATGGTTTTCTGGGCCTTTGTGGTGTGATAAGAATGCCCCAGACTCCGTCCTGGCATATCTTGGCAATCACCCTCATGATAAGAAGAAAGGGAGGGAAGGCATATACTACAGGGCCTTTCCAATTGAACAGGAATGCATCTTCCAGGGAGTCTGTTCTTCATAAATCCTGGGACATAATATTTTGTATTGCTTCTTCGGCTCAGAAGCGAACAGGTCTATTGTGGGTAGGCCCCATTGCTTGAAGATCTGTAAGAGAGTGGTCTGATACATCTTTCATTTATGCAGGATACAGAGGTTTGACTGACAGAATCTGCTCAATTTTCAACGTTCTGCTCTCTGGAAAGATGAAGTACTAAGGGACAAATATTTTGTGGGATAAACCGATTCCACAGCAGAACTTTTGTGGACTAAACCAATTACACAGCAAAACGTGAATAGAACAGGGTGTCTACCTTCGTGTCTCCTTGCTTGTTCTGGTAGTAGGCCCCAGTGTGATACTACCACAGTCTTGTTTGACAGCATTCTCTCCAAAAACCTATTTGATGATAGCCATCACCTCAAGTGTGTTCCATCTCTCTCTCTCTCTCTCTCTCTCTCTCTCTATATATATATATATATGTGTGTGTGTGTGTGTGTTTATGTATGCACAGTAAAGAAAGAGAGTTGGAGTGAAACAGATTGATACAAAAGATGGCCAGATGGGCTATTGGGAAGAAAACCTTGAGAAAGTGTGAAAGATTTGGCCTTCAGGAGCTACCAGGGAAAGTTCTTAAATGGACTTTAAGAACATTATCATACCGAGAGATTATGGTTAAGCTTGAAGACCTTTTGACCCCAAGAGTTACAGATGGAAAATATATCATATGTAAATACAGAAAGCGAGACAGCATGATGATCAAAAGGATAAAAATACTAACCTGCTAACAATCTAAATGAAAAGTGCAGAACTTTCTTTGTAGATGTTAATAATAAATAATGTAAGAAAACTTTAATTTGAAATAATCCGCTATGAAAAATTCAGTTTAATTGCCACTGAAGAAACTGGAAAGTATTTATGAAGACCAAGAGACAATGTGAGGAGATAAAAGATACAATCAATTGACTTAAAATTAAAATTGTTAGAATCCTCAATATAGCATGTAATATGTGTTAAAGAAATAGTGATGAAGACTTGTTGTAACCATAATAGAGATGAAGACTTCTTGTAACCATGATAATATTGTAAAAGAACTCCTCATTCCTCAACAACCTGCACCCTCTTTGTTTTCTCCTCGCGACATACTAGACATTTATAAAGATGCAACTAATTAATCTATCACCCCCGAATTTCTCCTTTACTAGTAAATGTTTAATAAAATTATTTGGGGGAAAGTGTGTTCATGCTTAAGAGTTGCTTCCCCTGCATCAAGCTCTCTGAATGTACTTCCAAAACCCTCCAGAGACACATCAGCAGTGATCACTATTAAAGGTTGATGTGGAAGGAGCAGCATTCCTGCATGTCAATTCTGCAGGTCCAGCCACCATTTTATGAGCACTGCACAACTTGAAGAATTGTTAATATTTTTCTTGAGGACCTGATGAGAAGATCGATGCTTGTGCTGAGCCATGGTAGCCAGGGCCTCATTTGGAAACTAACATTAGAGGGCACTGTAGAAATGGTGATAAAATTGGTTTTTAGTAACAGAAGTCTTACTGAAGGAAGTCAAACCAACCTGAATCTTGAAGATGTCAATAACATTGGGTCTAAGTATCATGCCTATCACAGTAAATTTGTCTGTGGAAATAACAGCCGTATTCCATAAAGCGAGACTAAGGGCTATAAGACTGATGGTACAGAGGAGTATGAGATTAAGTAGCTGAGGACGTGGTGGAGGATGAAGAAGATGATGAAAAGGACCAAACTCTGTGTTGATGATAAGACACAGGCTTGTTTACCAGAATTGTTTTCTTGATGACTGGTGGTTCAGATGAAGAAGGAACTTGAGGAAGAGTAATCTCTATGGTACCATGTGGATGACTATTCGGATGGAAAAACAATGGGAGTTGACACTTCAGCAACATTCTCAGGAAGGAAACATTGTTCAGTTGGAAGTGAAGGGATATCTAAAGAAAGACCTTCGGTTATTGCCCTATTATTCTTATGGTGCTTTAGGGCTCATGTTGATGATCTGAAGCAACTTACAAAGCAGTTTCAAAAAAACTTCCCTGAGGTGAAAAAGACTATTGATTATGGTGGCTTGTGACAGAAACTGTAGGTGACACATGGGACCAAGCTGCAGGCTCATAGTAGATCTTTCAGCACATTTTGCTTACTGGGATTCAAGAAAGTCTCCATGAGGGAGCATTTCCAAGATACCCAAAGCTGCTTGCTCTGAGTAAGATCAATGAGAGCTGATTTTGAGTAACTATAGCAATGTTGGAAGATTTAAGGGCCTCCTCTCACAGGAGGATTTTATGATTTGAAGCTTGATTGTGACATGCACAAGGAGTGTAAGTCTGGCATTATGGCCCTCTCTTTTAGACAAAAGAGACATTTTAACTAGTCATTTTTCTCAGAAATCTTTTCCCAATGGGAGACACAGAATTTGAAGAATGCTGAAAAAGCCATAAAATGACAAGGCTCTAGCACAGGATTGCAGCAGGTTATCAGGCTTAACTCTGTTCAGAACTAGTGCATATCATCTAATTGTTCTGGTTTGACAGGGACAATCCTAATCTTCTACCATATCACCTTTCCAAGTGTTCAAGTTTCTTTCTTCTGTACCCAATTCTTCCCTTCATTCTTGGTTTACCCCAGTCGCTGCAAACTCAGTTCAAAATGCAATTGTTTTGTTCTCAATTTACTCAGTGGGTGGAGAGGATGGGGGGGGGGTGTCCTCTGTGATCTCAGGCAAAGACGAAATTCTTCAGCCTCTCCTATCTTCTGTGTTCCTCCTCATCAATAGCTTCTGCCATCTTGACCATCCTTAGATATTACTCGGCCGCAAGAGTCTTCATCTGAGTAATGTTGGAGGGTAGCTACAAGAGATGTTCAGCTCTTCTTGCATGCCCACAGGGTGAGAAAAATCATCCATCACTCTATGAGAAGGGCAGAAATGTTTGTTTTTTTGTTCCTAAATGTATATGGACAGTTGGGTAGCTCCTAAGTCCACTTCTATAACTATGATCCACAATGAGCTGGAAGGAAGAGCTACTACCTGAGAGATTACAAATATAACTCACCAGTGCACAAAAAAGCATTGAACAAGGAAGTATAGGATACCTCCTTTGACCATGGCTTCCAATATGCTGCCAGCCACATTATTCTGGTTTATGGATTCAGTACTCTAAGGGACAATTACAAAATGAACATTATTTGGCCCACTTCAATGTATGATTACATGTGAAAATGCAACTGTCAAAAGACAGTTGTCATATTAAAACTTTACTTACACAGCCTGTTCTTATATTAAAATTGTAGTGCAGAAAATAATGTCACCTGGGTGGTGGGGGAGAAGGTATCCTATGGTCAAATCTTCCCTACAAGATTCTCTAGTAAGTTTAGAGTAAGTCCTTGTGCAGCCCTTTCATAGTTGGCCACTGATATTTTGAACCCATCTGATGGAGTAAAATTGAAACTGGATTTTAAATTTTGGTTGATTGTTTAGTAGGATTTTATGTTTATGCTTTATAATGTTTAATTTTATTGTATGATTTTCTTTTATGACAATTATGTTGGAAACCGCCCTGAGTCCATTTGGGGAGAAAGGGTAGTATATAAATAAAGTTATTACTATTATTGTTATTATTATTATTTTAGTTTTGAGAGGGCTCATTAAACTGTAAATTATGACAAGCCCTACTGCATTGTTGTGAGACAAGTTATCTAGTTAACACTTAAAGATGTTCAAGGAAAATGGCATCATGAAGGTGATATTGCTAACTATATCCTGAAGTTAGCAATATTACCTTCATGATGTTATGAAAACATATGGTTGTGAAAGCACAAACAAACTGAGCATTCCCCAACAAATATGCAGCAATAACTGTCTCTTAAACAACAATGGGAACCAATTCTTGAATCAGTTTTGCAAAAGTCAAACCTGATTGACAAGAACAGCCCTTTTGCTCTGCACACAATTAGAATGGAACCTCTGTAGGTGGTAGGTGAGGTGTTAAGTAAACCTGTGAGGTACCAACCAGATCTTATCACTGGGAGGGTTGGGACAAGGCACACTGGGTGGGGACAAAACACTCAGTTTAGTTTCAACAAATATCTGTGTCCATTTTCAGTGCAACACAATTAGGAGTAAAATGCACCTATGGTTTACAACTATGCATGATTTTCCCACAGTCACGAAGCAGGAACCTACATGTTCAAAAGTGATAAGTACAAAAGATATTACATTAGGACAAACAATATGAGTAGGTCCTTGGCACTCTTCGAGGGCATCACAGACTGCCCAAAATGGCAAAAGTCAAGAGAGGAAAAGTGGCTAAAAATCTTTTTTTTAAAAATGGGTATATTTTGACATTAAATGATGAAGGAGGGGCTAGAATGGACTTAAAAGGAACGTTTTGAATGTTTCCGGAAAAGATCTCTTGCCAGAAAAAGGGCAGGGGGTGGTGGAGGTGAGCTCTAAAATGATGCATTGTTGACCTCACGTTACTTCCCCTAATCTTGTTCTTAATAGGAGAGCTGAACCTTAATTACTAGTTAACAACAAAAGATCCATGGATATGAGGTTTACAGTTTAAAGGGGTATTCAGACTTCTACATGAATCAATATGTCACAGTGTTTGGATTACTGGACTAGGACTTTCGGCGACGGTTTAAATCCAGTGGTACCCACTAAGTGACCTAGAGCAGTGGCAGTGTCATACCTTCTCAGGTGTGCCACTATCTGTTGTTAGGTTGTGAGACTATGCATTATGAAGAAAACTTGGAATAGGGCCTTTTTTAAAACTCTGGGAGCCCAACAGGCCTCCAAATGTCCTCTATTCCCTCAGACTTTTGTTTTTGGTATTATGACCCCCCCTGGGGGACCTCAAGGCCATAAAATGCCCCCAGGGGCAACAGGTAGTCCTTGGGGTAAAATTTAATGGTACAGTATGATCCCGATCAGAAACAAATCAGGTATTAGTGGTTTAGCTTGGAATGCACGGGGCTACATTTGCAGATTGAAGATAATCCTAGATTCAGTCTCCAACTTGGTAGCCCAGATTTCTGTGGTCTCTAGGAATGCTTTTGTCTAATTAAAACGATTGCATCAAGTCTTGGAGATACCTGATATAGCCACAATGACACATGCTTCAGTTATATCCTGTTTGTGGTATGCTCTATATCAGTGGTTCCCAATCTTTTTTTGCCCAAGGACCACTTGACCAGGGACCACTCTCCAACATTAGTACCAACAGGGATACGAATTAGTTTTTGCTTAACTTTAGATTTGGTTTGGTTATTTGGTGTACTGATTCAGAAAATTGCATTGGATATACCACATCAGCTCTAGTTTCTGATACAGAACAAATGCCGCAGATACCATCTGCTTGCCCACAGAAAACCATACTTGAGTAAGCCTCGGCACTATAAGGTTTTGTGAGACCAGTCACGCTCGTTGCAACTGTGTAGTAAAAGTGAGGCTGCAGACCATATTTTAGTTCTTGTGGACCACTGGTGGTCCATTGACCACAGGCTGGGAACCACTGCTCTATATGGTGTATCTTTTGAAAAATGTCGTAATATATAAAATTGTTTTAATATTGCTAATATTAAATTACCTGAATTATATTTTAATGTTGATCACTTCTATATTTTGGGATATATTCTATTTGTTTTCATATGTAAACTGCTTCGAGTCCCATTTTTTCTGGGGTGTGTTTGAGGTGGGGTATACATGAAATTAATGATTGATGATAACTATAATAAAATCAATTCAAATATTTATGTGGGTAATAACAAGTTAATCCCTAATTTCTAACATTAGCACATAATTTTTCAAAGCTTACTGTACAATTTGTACAGTGTATCCCATGAATGGAGTTGTTATAAGGTCAATTTGAGACAGATGTGACTCATTTAGAAATTTGAATATGCCAGCATGATTTTGTAATCTGCCATGAAGCCTATATAACCATCAAAATGATATATTAGGTCCTTGCAGGTGGCCAATTCTCTCACACTAGAAGTGACTTGCAGTTTCTTAAGTTGTTCCTGACACACACACACACACAAAAGCTTCCTGAAGCCCTTCTTGATTATCTATTGAAACATGATCGTCGTAAAGATTTCTTTCAACATTATACCACGAGGCTCAAAATAAGCTGTTCACACCTCAAAACACACTTATTTCTCTGTTTGTGACGGTTGGGAGAAGAGCGTGTAGTGTACAAAAAGTGCTTTAAGCTACAGCAAATTTGATCACACCAAAAATTCTCCCACTAATTATGTTTTTTTCAAAACCACTTAAAATGGGATAACTGCTTTTAGATTGGTGAGAAATGTGTTACTGCACCAATTTTCCATTGTACCATAAGCTGTGACACTAAGGAATATACAAGCAGGTACACAAATCCAGAGGTTCTAGTCAAACATTATTTCATGTTCACGAACACATTATTTTTTAAAAAATGAAAACTTTGGAAAAACATCTTGAACTGATAAAAAATTAAATTCATTGATGGAATTTGATGTAACACTTTGGAAGATTTCAAAGAATGCAATTTAGCATCATCTCATTGAGATAAGATTAACCTGTAGGGTTGATTCTCACATGAAAATTATCCTATACAGGCATATCAGATCATAGCGTAATAATAAAACCCAGGGCACACACACACAAAAAAATCTTCTCTTTCTTGTGTCCCCGTCTACCTGGAGATCCTAGTTTGTTCCATGCAGGCGTGGTCTGACAGTGCTTTTTCCTTTTTTGCGCAGATGCTGCCACAGGGCACATTTAGAAATCCAGCTAGTCAGATTAATAAGAGGGATGAGCTGGTGTCATTATTCCTGCAGTGTGTAATCTTTTCACCCTTCCCCCTGATGTATGGGGTTCAGTTTGCCTACAGGATCGCCTTCTCCTGTTCAATCAGCTCCAGACACTGAGGTCCTCAGGGCGTTTATTCCAACCAGCCAGAACCTGATTGGCAACTGTCACCCAGAGGACCTTTTCATCAACTGCCCCAAGACTGTGGGATGACCTGCCAGAAGAGCTCTGACAGCTAAATCAGGTGCCAGAATTTAAACGCCAACTGAAGACCTATCTCCTCTGGCAGGCCTTCCCAGTCAGTTTTAACTATAACTTTTAATTCACGTTCTATGTTTATTGTGTTTTAACTTTTGACTCAGAAGGGCGGGGCATAAATATGTCAGCTCCAGCTTCCCATGCGGGGACATGAGAAAAGCCTCCCACAGGATGGTAAAACATCTGGGTGTCCCCTGGGCAAAGTCCTTGCAGATGGCCAATTCTCTCACACCAGAAGCGACTTACAGTTTATCAAGTTGCTCCTGACACACACACACACAAAAAGCTCCCAAGACGATTATTCTGGTAGGCATGTTTATAGGCCATTTCACTTAAAAAGGCTTATGTTTGGGTATGGGTGAGTCGGTTGAAAATAAAGGAAGGAATAAATAAAGGAAGCAGCCCAAATAGATTGTACCAACTTTATAGTGCATTGTGTCATAAAAGGTAGTGATCAAAAAAAGAATGATTTTTTTTAATTTACCCATTTCTTGTCTGGTGCTGCACGTTCCTGTGCCATATTTATCTAACTCTTTCTTCACATTTTTTATAGCACTGGGCTCAATTTCTGCAAAGCCGAGGTAGTTATATGAACCCATGTTGATAACATTCTTGACTGTCCTTCCAGTAAACCTACGAAAAAGGAAAAACATTTGAATTGAAATATTACACTGTAAAACATATAGTATTTCATACAGTCTGTGAGTAAATATAATTGAAAATGTCATATTCTTAGAATCAGATTTTGCTTAGATGAAATAAGCTAGTAGCTTCAAGATTCTCAAATTCTCTTGTGGACAACTGGATGACTTATTTCCTTGGGAAAGGATTCTAAGGATGAGAGGAGGGGGTTACACACAAGGATATTAATTGGGTAGAAATAGTTCTCTCTGCCCCCACAATTCTTCTATGAAATAAATGTATCAATAATATAAGCTACCACTGGAGGGAAAGATACTAGAGACAAAGTTGAAGTACTTTGGCCACATCATGAGGAGACAGGAAAGCCTAGAGAAGACAATTATGCTGGGGAAAGTGGAAGGCAAAAGGAAGAGGGGCCGACCAAGGGCAAGATGGATGGATGGCATCCTTGAAGTGACTGGACTGACCTTGAGGGAGCTGGGGGTGGTAACGGCCGACAGGGAGCTCTGGCGTGGGCTGGTCCATGAGGTCACGAAGAGTTGGAGACGACTGAACGAATGAACAACAACAACAACAACCACTTCATAAGCAGAGCTGGGCTTTTGGGACCCAAAGCATGATTTTTCTGCTATATTTTTTCTTTCTTTTTTAAATTATTTAACATTATAATATACCCACAATACACATTACAAACATGTACACATACATAGACATCCCGCCACCCACAATACAATTACCCTTCATTCTGCCCCAGTGCAACCCGCCACCTTGGCTTCCGTTACTAATCCTTGCAGAGTTTATGCACATTTCATTTACCCCTCTATACTTCTAGGTCAATAAATTTCTTGTTTTTATTTCTTAAATCCTCCCATCAGATATGCTAAAGCAAGCTTCCAATTTCTTCCAAAAACTTAATGACTTTCATGTTTCAAATTACTAGAAATCTTGGCCATTTGTGCATAATCCCACAGTTTATTCCTCCAATTTTTGATGCTTAACTTTTTTTCTTCACCTTTCCAATCTTTGGCAATTATAATGCATGCAGCTGCAAAGATGTACTGGCAATGTATTGTCGAAGGCTTTCATGGCTGGAATCACTAGGTTCTTGTGGGTTTTTTTCGGGCTATAGAGCCATGTTCTAGAGGCATTTCTCCTGACGTTTCGCCTGCATCTATGGCAAGCATCCTCAGAGGTAGTGAGGTCTGTTGGAATTAGGACAATGGGTTTATATATCTGTGGAATGGCTGGGGTGGGGCAAGGAGCTCTTCCCTGCTGCAGCTAGGTGTGAATGTTTCAACTGATCACCTTCATTAGCATTTGAAGGCCTGCCTGAGCCTGGGAAAATCTCTTGCTGGGAGGTGTTAATCTGTGCCTGGTTGTTTCCTCTCTGTTGTTTTGCTGTTGTAATTTTAGAGTTTTTTAATACTGGTAGCCAGATTTTGTTCATTTTCATGGTCTCTTCCTTTCTGTTGAAATTGTCCACATGCTTGTGGATTTCAATGGCTTCTCTGTGTAGTCTGACATGGTGGTTGTTGGTGTGGTCCGGCATTTCTGTGTTCTCAAATAATATGCTGTGTCCAGGCTGGTTCATTGAAATCCACAAGCATGTGGACAATTTCAAGAGAAAGGAAGAGACCATGAAAATGAACAAAATCTGGCTACGTGTGCGCATATTCAAAGTCCTTGAGGGACTGGTGGAGTTCCCAAGCTTGGAAAACTGCTCATTCTTGTCCAATTTTTCTTCCGGTCACCAATCTTTTCTTTTCCTTAATTTCTTTCCCATTAATTTCAATGGGAGGAGGAATACAGCTAGTAAAGGAATCCCCTCACCCCCATACCATGGACTGGGAGGGTGCTCTGGATCTGGGAGATCCAAAATGGTCTCTGCATCGACATCTTTATGATCCCACTGGAACTGACACAGTGATGGTGCGATGATGAGTCTGTCATTACAGGCAGGAGGCCTTCAAAATAAGCCTTTCCATTTCCTGAGGCCTTGGAAATCTGCATACTTCTGGGAAGCTCTGGTTTGAAGACCAGCCCTGGACATTATTTCTGAACTTTCTGTTTATATATATATTATATTAATCTATGTCAAAAACCTTGTAACATGAGCCTGGATATATATTTTCAACAGGAGCTGAACCTTCAACTGGTGTAAGCAAATACCTTTTGTTGCCTGAAATAATAGCCAGGCATTTAGTAAGGCAAGGAAAGTGGCAGCGACTTGTTGAAACCATTTTCAATTTTAGGTTTATAGTACAGAGGAAGAACATTTCTCAAAATGGACAGTAACTAACACTGTGCGGTTAGATTCCTCTGGTTTTGACAACAAAACAAAATGACAATGAGCAATAACACTGTTTGATATTAAGAGAAAGGGAGGAGTAGAACAGATGGGAATATACTATTTATCCTCATTGATCACTATCTATACTTATCAGCCATGACCCACCTAAATGTCCAGTTGTAGTCGTCTGAAACACGTTCCATCAGATCAAATTTTGGGCCAGGAACACTGCAGATAGGACGATTCCAATTGTCTCTTATTCTCATATACAGATTTCTTGTATAAAAGTTTTCAAAATCTTGATAGAGTGGTACAAAATCCTACGTTTTTTAAAAAAGAAAAGTCTCTCTAGTTAATATATCCAGGACATCAGATATTTAAGAGCACAAGGAGGGTAAGAAATAATTAATAACAACAACAACTATGATACATGATTACTGATACCTTTGGTTCTCTTGGTGATAGCTAAAATATATGCCAGAGACAATTGACTAGGGTTTAGGGCAGTGGTTCTCAACCTGTGGTCCATGGACCACCAATGGTCAAGAATGAAAACATGATCTGTGGCCTAACCATTACTACACCGTTGCCTCAAATCCACGTGGCAACGAGATTGACTGCAATTTTCTAAATTAGTACTCCAAATAACCAAACCGAATTTGGTCAATTTTAGTACCTTTTGGTACTAACGTTGGAGAATGGTCCCTGTTTAAGTGGTCCCTGGTTATAAAAAGGTTGGGAACCAGTGGTTTAGGGGATGAACTAGCTCTTTGAATAGTCTTGATTACTCATCTTTCTCCCTACTTTTTAAATGGCAAGGGGCAACTTTGCCATTATTTTATCCATTCTAGGCAAGTTTAGCTCCAGATGTGACTTCCTTAAGGTAGTGTTTCTCAAACTATGCTCCTCCAGGTGTTTTGGACTTCATTCCCAGAAATCCCAGCCATCTTACCAGCTGTTAGGAATTGTGGGAGCTGAAGTCTAAGAAACCTGGAGGGGCACACTTTTAGAAACTCTGTCTTAAGGATTAACTGGCCACACCAAGGTTATTTCCTTTAAGAAAACTGAAGTTATTTCTTTAAAGAAAAGGGCCTAAAGCAGTGGTCCTCAACCTATGGGTCCCCAGATGTTTTGACTTTCAACTCCCAGAAATCCTATCACTGGCTGGGATTTCTGGGAGTTGTAGGCTAAAACACCTGGGGACCCACAGGTTGAGAACCACATTTACTCACTAATTGACTTATAGTAAAGCACACCACAGAAAGAGGGGTCTGGACAAGCCCCCTGCCCCCCAAAAAACCCCACCACAGAACATCCTGGAATGGGAAGCCAAAAGCCAACAATGGCAAGAACAAGACAACTGAAAATACATGCAAACAATACATGCAAATATAAGAAGCAAAATACTATCTATTGAATGACAAGAGATACAAACAGTAAACAATTCAAATGTCTGTAACAATCATATAAATTCATGTATAAGACAACCTCTTGTTGAGGACAGGTTTTGGGACCCAAATTATGGATTTTGATATTACCTGTGGATAGCTGCCCCTGGCTGTCATTGCCATTTCTCCACCCAGCAATTCAAAAAGGCCAGAAGCGTCAGAGTGGTATAGGGATTGGTGCTTCTTTTAGGTACTCTTGGGACAGATTGCACTCTTGTCTTTTGCCATTCGACTCAGATAAGACTATGGTTCTTTTTATTATTATTATTATAAGAGTTAAGGTATAGTACGCACATTCGCCTGTGGATGTTGTTTTTTTTTTACTAAAATTTCTGGATTTATATATGAGTATATAGGGCATGTGAATGCTATTGGGGCCCCTTCTACACTGCCATATAAAATCCAGATTATCTGATTTGAACTGGATTAGATGGCACTGTATACTCTTATAATCAAGTTCAAACCAAATTATCTGGATTATCTGCTTTGATAATCTGGATTATATGGCAGTGTCGAAGGATCCTGAATGACTAACTGCTACCAAACCCTGTTTTGTAATCCAAATATTTGGACTGCATATATTACTTTAAAATGCCACAACTCTGTTATTTTTGCTGCAACAGATTAAAAGGGACGAACCTCACTCACTCTTTGAAATTAAAATATTCATATTTGGCATAGCCTTTTTTGGGAGTAAGAATTAGAATGATTCAGTGATAAAACTTTTGTTTTATTAAGGTTTTGATTTGATACCTAGTCTTCAAGGGCTGGGCAGGCTGCAAACCTTAGCGTAAATTGTGTCATTTGTAAGGGAGTGATGTTTGTAAATATTTCTTAACAAAGTGCAAATATAAAAACAAGACAAGTCCTGGGTCAATTACAGGTAGTTTTCTATCTATTAGAGCCAGGACTTGTAACCATGTCTTGGTATTTTTTGTCTTTCTCTTTAGCTTTTCCTATGTACTGTATATACTCTAGTACAAGCCGACCTGAATATAAGACAAAGTACCTAATTTTACCACAAAAAACTGGAAACTGTATTTACTCAAGAATAAGTCAAGGGTGGTAAATTTCAAAATAAAAATAGATACAAATAAAATTACGTTAATTTTCCCTCCCTGCGATAGTATTCCTCACATGCCCTACTTTTTATATTGTAAATAATAGTATTCTGTATTCTTACTAATGAAAATCATTTTTTAAAAATGTATTAATTGAGGCATCATAAGGTTAAATGTTTTTGAATATTTACATAAAACTGTAGTTTAAGATAAGACTGTCCAACTCTGATTAAACCATTATTCTAGCCTTCTTCAATGTAAATGTGCTTCCGTATCCTTCCAATAATAATAGAGTAAAATAATAACTGTAATAATAATAGAGTAAAATAATAAATGTAATAATAATAATAATAATGTAAATGTAGTAATAACAATAATAGAGTAAAATAAATGTAATAGTAAAACAGAGTAAAATAATGAATGTAATATTAATATAGTAAAATAATAAATGTAATAGTAACAATAATAATCATAATTTTGGTTTAAAAACCTACTCTCCAATTATATATGAGGTAGATTTATAGGTGGTGCTTGCATTGATGGATGTGGCTGTGGCACAAGTTCATGTGCATAGCAAGGTATCATCCTACCTTGACCAGGTGTGCACTAGAACTAGTTCACATCTATATATTTATTATCTATTATTCTCTATGGAATAGGTGATCTGTGAACTTAATGAAATGTGAGTTAAATTCTAATAGCTATAATCTAAGAAAATAATACACCAGCCAAACAAATCAGAAAAACGCCTAAGGGTTTTACAATATTTAGCCTAGCAGTTTAATAGATCTTAATAGATGCAGATGATTTCCACCTGCAAAATAAATACTAGAGACATGTGGAGCAACATTATATTATAACTAGATCAAAGTATTTCTCTATCTAGCTCAGGACTTTGAATGGCAGCGCTTCTCCAGACTATGAGGCAAGAAAGGTCTTTTCCTTCAGGTGCTTCCTGCTTCTGCCACATTACTATTTCTTTTGTAACATCACAATGGAGAAGAGAGAGGACAGATACTTGAGTCCATGGCACACTGAGGCTTATTCCTCCTTAAACGTATCTTGCAGCTAAACTAGGGTTTAGAACTAGACTACCATGAGCATTTCTCCTTATAGTAACTACATTTAACGGGCTACACTGCCTACATCAACACTTCAGATCAAGTAAGTTTGCTGACATGAAAGAGGAAAATTTCTCCTACAGGAGTTGTTCATTATCAGGTGGTGATCCCTTATCAGTTCCAATTCCACATGCATGTACAATCCATCCATCAGTACTTAAGAAAGACATTGTGAGGAAGAATGACGAGATGGGGGGAAACCCTTGTTTTGCTAGTTTCCCCCCCTTCTTTTCTAGCCTCTTGGGAAGGGATTGGGCCATTTCAGTAGGTTTCAGTCCTACATACCTTTTGTTCTTCCCGTTCTATTGTGCCGACACATTTTTGTAATCCACAGGCTCTTAAGAAGTCTCGCAGATAGCCAAATAACGTTCCTACGCCAAAACCCACAAATGTAAAGACAGCAACGTACATAGGTGCTTGTTCAAATGATTCATTAAATGGCCTTTTGTAAACAGCTCCATTTGCTACACCGTTTTCCTGAAAATAGAAACAAAGACAATTATATAACAACAGTAATTTCATAAAGTAATTTCTTTTAGAAGAGAAATCAATACCTGGCTTTGGGACCAAGCGTTCGATTAGTGAGCAGCAAGTAAAAGAAGATTTTAAAACTTATGGCAATGATTTGACCCGAACTGGATTTTAGACTCTGATTTTAATAGGCATGTGTTAATCAATTGTTTTAATTCTTGTTTTAATATTTTAAATATTTTAATGTATTGTTGATTGTTTTATTATGATGACACCGTATGGTGTTTGTGAGGCTGCCCTGAGTCCCCCCTCGGGGGTGAGCAGGGCGGGGTATAAACATAGGAAAAAATAAATAAAGAGGAACACATGTCTCTGATGATACCGGTTCTTCAAGTGTGCATGTATCCTCTGCCCATTCATACTTACTTATCTACTCTGCTTATCCAACCAAGGGCGGATTTACACTGACCCAAAAGCTGTGGCTGATCTGGTGCGCCCAATGCTGGATCAGCCCCAGGTATGGTCCACACATGGGATTTCCCAGCTGCTGTGCAGGTAGGAGGGAATCCCCATTGACCAGTGGTGTTGGTGGATGGCCACCTAACTGTCTCCCGGTCAGATGTGTTGCAGCAGTCTCCCTCCAAAAGTAACCAGGAAGAACAAGAGGAGATCGGACCCCTCCACCTTCTTGGCTGCACAGGAACCTATCCTTATGTCGGAATAAGATGCCCACAAAGGCCAGCAGTTCACATGGAATTTTGTGGCCAGCTGGGAGTTGTGACAACACAGAAGGTGAGGTAACAATCCAGCAGGACCAATAAGGTATTTAACTGGCCAGTGCAATTCACCTTAAGACTTGAAAAGCCAGTTATGAAGGAATTAGATAAAGATATCACTAAATTCCAAGGTAAGTACAGTGATACCTTGACTTAAGAGTTTAATTAATTCCGTGACCGAGCTCTTAACTCAAAATACTCTATCTCGAAGCAAATTTTCCCATTGAAATGCACTGAAATGCTATTAATCCATTCTGCCCCCCCCCAAAAAAACCCCAATTTTGTTACATGTTTTTAAATAAGACAATGTACTTTATAAATAATGAATAACGTATAATTGCACATTCACAAGGAACAATAAAAAAAAGATCAACTTTAAATTGCTAGGAGCAAAATTATGGCAAGGAAGCACAAAGTGGCAGATGCATAATTGTCTTCATACTATACTAATTCCAGTCTCCCTCTTTTACTCTCTCTCCATTCCTGTCTTCATGAAGCCGAACATACAATACATAAATACATAAATAAAATTTGATACCGGTTCTTCAAGTGTGCATGTATCCTCTGCCCATTCATACTTATCTACTTTGCTTATCCAACCAAGGGCGGATTTACACCACACAAATGAACTAATCCTGAAGTTCCTCAAAGCGGACAAGAACAAAGCAGACAGCAATCTCCCAAAGCGGACAAGAGCACAAGGCACGGCGGCTGTACCTTAAAGCCCAAAAGCCCTGTAACCTTTGCATTAGCGCTCTCTGGTGCTAGTTCTTAACTCAAAATATTGCTCTTATTTCAAAATGAATAACAGGTGAGTGACAGCTCTTAATTCAAAACACTCTTAAGTTGGGGGTGCTCTTAAATAGAGGTTCTACTGCATCTGTTTTCGAAGTATGGTTGTGTGAATACTGGACAGTGAGGAAAGCTGACAAAAAATGGACTACGAAAAACGGATGACACTAGAGGTGAATTGATTCCATTAAGAAAGCCACAGCTCAGAACTAGCAAGACGCAAGGTGAAATACTCCCAAAACCTGAAAGTGTCAACATGGGTAGCTGATGGACCCAGAACTGAACACAGTACTCTAGACAAGGCCTTACAAGTCAGAATATAGTGGGATTATTGCTTCTCTTGACTTGGAAATTATGCTTCTATTAATGCAGGCTAAAATAACATTTATGTTTTAATGCTGAGCCATGAATCACTCCCATCTGATATCTGTGCATTTGCACTTCTCCACTAACCTCTGTCCTGAAACTATTGCACAAGTTCTTAGCTCTCTGGGTTCAGAACTTATTACTGTTCAGGCTAGGGATTTTTATGATGTTGTGTTACGTTATTGTGATGTGTTTATTTTATTTTTGATTTTATTTTATTGTACTGTGATTCAATCTATGTTGTTCGGGCTCATCCCCATTGTAAGCTACTCCGAGTCCCTTTGGGGAGATTGAGAAGGGGTATAAAATTAAATTATTATTATTTATTATTATTTTCTACCCTATTTTCTACCCTATTTCCTAGTTTATCTGGATCCATTTGAATTCTGTTCCCGCCTTTAAATGACACATGTGTGGGATGTTTTTAATCTCTCCTGAGAGTTTTCAATACAAGCTGGGATAATGCTTATTTCTACTGTCCATAATTTGGATGGTTCCCCTGATAGTGTGCATGGCCTTGGTCATATACCCTATATACTCATGTATAAGTCTAGAAATCTTAGTCAAAAAACTAACCCAAAATCCTAAGATGACATATTTATGGGTCAATGTAAGTCCTGCACCTGAAATCTTATAAAAAATGAACTAACCCCTTGGGTAAAGAATAAGGAGTGATGGTGGCCAGGAGTATCTCGTCCCAAGGCAGGTTTGGAGGTCTCCCTTCTCTGAAGAATGATCCTCAACTTCTCTACGAGTCATGTCAGAATCCATAATTTTTGACCAAAAAACTACACTTGATTTGTTCATGAGTTCAACTTATAAATGGGTATATATGGTAAGTTTCCAGCTAGCCTGAGTTATTATATTACGGTATGTTTCTTATTAGGTTGAGTATCTCATTCTCTCCTTTTCCCCTGATATCATCTTAAATTGCCTGAGAATTGTGACCGTACACTATAACAAAACTTGAAGTTCAGGCACATTTTGCCATTTCCATCAGACCATTTCCACATGAACAAACTAAAAGTTTTTATTTTATTAAAATATTTGTATATCCTCTGTGTCAATGTATTTGAGAGCAAAATACAATTACTAAAGAAAAAAAATTGAAATGTGAGTCAGTAAAGCTATTTTATAATCTTAAAAACTAGATGGTAAACTATCTAACAAATTAAAACAAGCGGAAAGAATTAAAACTAGACACATGTACGAACCAGACAAAAATCATTACATTTAAATACTAGAAGGCATAAATCACCCATTTGGATGGCATTCATATTTCGACATACAAAAGGCCAAAACAAAAGGCATATTTAATTGCCATCATATACAGAGACCAATTCTAAATACCTGGAATAGATATAAAAAAGAATTTATACAAAGATACCAGAGTGGCTATCCCCACATGAGGCATACTACAAAAGGGAGAACATCCTACAAGGGAAATGGTTAGCCTACAGGGAGCTGATCCAGATCGACTTAGAAAACTCAGAAATGAAACCCCTAGAAGAATTGAATTGAATGGGCTTAAATGCAAATGGCTTCTATATAGATAGCTGCATGAGAAATTCAAAGAAAAAACTTAGAACCTTGGGCTTTCAGACTCCGAAAACATGGTTTGACGTGGTGATGTTCCAGAAACCAAAAGGACTTATATCTATACAAAAATCTACCGACTTGGCACACAGAAGAGGAAGGATTATTTTTTATTTTGTATTTAAAGCATTTATATTCTGCCCTTCTCACCCTGATGGGGACTCAGGGCAGAGCAAAGCATATATACAAGAAACATTCAATGCTGTGACATAAACCCCCCCCCCTATAAATATACATAAACACTAAAATCAATTATCTCCACTTTAAAAACAATTGTTTAAAATCCTCTTAGATCAGCCAGTAAAAGTAGTAAAAGACTCAATGGTTAGATGACCTCAAAACATAGGACAAGAGATAAAAATGGCTCAATGAGAAAAGACATGGAAGAGAAGAATAAAATACACGACATGCCAGAACCCAAAATACATCTACGTTGGTATCTCCCCCCAAAAGACTAGTGAAGATGTACAATAGAACTGACAAATGTTGGAAATGTGGGAAAGAAAAAGGCAGATTTTACCATATGTGGTGGACATGCAACAAAGTAAACAACTACTGGAAACAGATTCATGTATATCTCAAATAGGTATTAAACACAAAGTTCAAAATGACACTACAACCACACCTTTTGAACATTCCAGATGAAGAACTAGAAAGGAAATTTGGGGGAAAAAAACTTTTATATGACAGTGACAGCCCAAATAGTATATGCTAGATATTGGAAAACCTCAGAGGTACCTCCCTTAGAAGAACGGGGATACATAGGGGATCCTGTAAGACTGTAGACAGGTAGGAAACAGATACTAATTTAGAGTGCATGATATCTTTATATCTACTATTCAAATAGAAGACTGTGACCTCTTAAAGAAAAAAAATTATGTGAGAAATGATTATGGAACACTAATAGCTGGAAAATACTGCACTGTACACAACAAACACTTACAAATGCATGTCTATTTTAATAACTTAATAAAAAATAAAATCATTAGATAATTAGCTTAAAAAGAAATTGTCCTAGAATCTGGAAGAGGGGATAAGAAAAGTAAGATAGAGGAGACAGTAGAAGAAGAATAATAGAATGCAAAAAAGAAGAATGGAAGTAACAATTGTCCCTTTCCTTTCCTACCCCCTTCCCCTTCCCTTTTTTTCTATTATTTTTCTCTTCCCCTATCCAACCCTTATCCTACCCTTTCCCCCCATAAATTGTATAGGCCTGATCTAGTAAAAATTAGAGGATTTAGCACCCTTTTATCAAGTCAATGCAATAATACTACATCCCACAAAACCACGTATTACTACTTAGTTAACGTTATTCACAATGCTATGCTTGAAATCAAACTCTATCTTTAAGGGAGCAGCACTGTCCTCCCCTGTTGCCATAAGATTATACCACACATCAGTCCCTTTGATTCATTGTTCCTTTATGTTATCACTTATCATTAATCCATATAATTAATTGTTATGCAAACACTACAAAATAGTTGCCTTGGAGGCCTATGACAGATGATCTAAATTAGCTTATGAAGCTGCTCTTTTGAAAATATGATGTAACACCTTATTGTGTTCTGTATAGGATAAATGGGATAGTCTCTATGTAAACAATAAAACAAAAAAGCAAACAAAGAAAGAAGGGCATGGCAATATTACCTAAAATGAGTTCTGGGTGTCTGAAGATTGATGCCAATCTGCTCTGTGTTATTTGGAGTTGTTGCTGTTGTCTAAAGGCCCACACTGACATATAACACAGAATATCTGCTTTGAACTGGAATATCTGAATCCACCCTGTCATATATACCCAGTTCAAAGCAAACAATGTGGGATTTTATTCAGCTGTGTGGAAGGGGCCTAAGTTTATTAGAAGTACATTGTTACTGTGCAATAAGTTATCAGGATACCTATTACGATACTACTAAATTATCTACCAGAAAATATTTTCCATTAATAAATTTATTCATAGCAGCAAGTACTGGTACTGCTGCTGTTAGAAAGAGACTCTTCATAGCAGCTCAAGCTCTCTGATGTAGTGAACCTGTAATTGTTTTTTCCAATGTGCAAAGGAGTGGTACAGGTTGAGCCTTCCTTATACAAAATTCCAAAAGCTGAAATTCTCCAAAAATCCAAATGTATGCACATAGGTAGCTAAAATGGCAAAACCTTTGTTTTTTGATGGTTTAGTGAACACAAGTCTGGCTTCGTGTAAAAAAAATATTGAAATTGTTGTTTAAAAAATGGTTTTCAGGCTATGTGTATATGAACCATAACTGAATCTCATGTTTAGACTTAGGTCTCATCTCCATTATATATGTGTAAATATTCCAAAATCGGGAAGGGGGGGGGGGAGGAATCTAAAATCCAAGTATTTCAGACAAGAATTACTTAACCTGTACCATAGTTGTGCCTGTAGGATACAATTGTTTCTTTTCTGAAAACTAACCAGAGACAGGCAGCCAACTGCTGATGGGCTGAAACCTATTCATGGAAAAGTAGTTTGTGTAGCAATGCTTTAAATCAGGGATTCTTAAAGTTTTCCACGTGGGGCCCCTTTTGGCATGATACATTTTTACATGACTCCAGGTATATAGGTATATAAAATAGGTATAATATCAAGCATTTACTGAGAGCAAATCAGCATTTGCAAGGCTTGCTAAACAGGATGATTTTCCTTTTTATGAAGTACAGCTGAAGCTTATTTTGCAGCGTCCACTATAAACACTGCACAACAGATTAGTGTAAATGTCTAAAACAGAAACATAACAGGTACTAAAGACAACAATGACAACAAGAGGTGTATTCATTTTCCCATTACTACATTAAGATTCATGCAATGCCGTACAACTAACACTAGACAGACATCTGTATGAGAGGTTAAACTGATACAATTCCAGTGTCTGAAATAGCAACACCTACAAACAAACTGCAGAACATTTCAACCTTCCTGGATATACAATCCCTGATTTATAGGCAGCAATTCTGAAATAAAAAAATCAAGTGAAAATTGGAAAGAGAAAATTGGAAAGAGACCTTTTGGATATGCTGTCAAATTCGAAGATTGGCACGCCAAGGAAACTAGCATTTGATAAGTAGATTTCTTGCTTATAAACAACAGTACAAACAAATCAATGACTTGAAAAACCTGTATTATCTTTCACACCCTTTGGAAGATGAATAGCTAATTTAACAATCTATATCTTTATGTATCCAATTATATCCTGTTACATTATTCTGATCCCGCTTTCACAACTATGCATTTAAATATTTATGGCTTTAATACTGCATCTCATCAGTGCATCTGAAGCGGTAGATTGAGATCCACAAAAGGTCATGATGAAATAATGAAATTGTAAAGGTACTGCTAGATTCCTCTCTCCCTTTCCCTTTTTTGTGCTATTCTCTTTAAATCATCAATCTGTACTTGGTTGAGATCACAAATTAAACATTATATAACATGCTTATCAGATCTTTATCATACATTAATACCATGCTATTCTCCTAATGGTGTTAAAGTCTATATCAAATGACATATAAGCAGGCAAACATTCCCTGGACAGTCTCTCTAATATTGTCACTGTGCTAAATGAAGAAGTTTCTGTAAGTACAAGTAGAAGGATGCTATCCCACTTCCTCCTGCATCCCCTTCTACCATTCTGAAAATTTTGTTCCATTAGCACCACATTGGACTTAAACTCTTAATTAACAGAGTTGCAGAGAACAAGTAAACTATTTCTGAGGACCTTCAAATTCAAGCTGGCTAATTTTCCACTTGTTTTCCACTATCTATTATACTTGTCACCTCCATGTTCTAACTTCTTTACTTGAGCCTTTTAATATTCCCCTTTCCCCAGGTCTCCATTATTTACCTATTCTAGAGCTGTGTTTAGATTGTTTTTTGTCTATTATGCTAACACACACCTCCACAGGAGTAGTTTGAGGACTGTTTTTTGTGACCACTGGAGGCTTGTTTACACCAGGCAGGTTAGTTGGGAGTCAGTTACATATGTGCTAAATCTGGGGCTGTTGTCCAAGAGGGTTGGAAAGCATAGATCCCACTGAGCTGCTACCTTGTCCTCTGTCCCACTGCATCTACTAGTTGGTCACAGAGGTCTGTGCAAATGCCTGGTTGTTGCCTGTTGTGTCTGTGATGTCAGAACCAGGAGCCTTCACAACCTCTATTACAGGCAATGTCCAGGTATTTGTGTGGAGCTCATTGGCCAGTGGGGAGAGGCAGTGGCACAGAGACAAGTCATCTCCTTTCCCTGCGCGATAGCATCTGTCTGAAAATGGATTCAGTCAGATTTGGGCCCAACTCAGTTGTCCATACTGCCCTGAAGCCCCACTATACTCCAGAGTGCCAAGCAAACTCCAGAGTATCTCCAAACTTTGTCTTAAGCAGGGCAAAGTCAGGATTAAAGCTAATAAAAAAACTCCAGGCAATTCACTAGAGGTCTCTGTGCATCATGAAAACTGTCGGTGGTGTATTCACAGTAGGTCCAGATTTTTGGTTCATGTAAACTAGCCCCAAATATTCTTTAATTATAATTTAAAAATACAAACAAATAAAATAGGATTAATAGAAAGAAACTACAGTGTATTCCCATTAAGGAAAACAAACACACCCAATTTTGTTACAGCACACTATGTGCAGAATCATTAAGTCCTTAAGATGTGAAGACTACTACTTTGTTGATAATAGTCTCATTTTGGTGAGGGCATTTGAGCACGTGGTTAAAATTTCAGATGTTTTTGGAGGAACCATATAATCTGTACCCATTCTAGTCTGGTTTCAGAGCATAGCAC
This sequence comes from Anolis sagrei ordinatus, assembly GCF_025583915.1. Taxonomy (NCBI): domain Eukaryota; kingdom Metazoa; phylum Chordata; class Lepidosauria; order Squamata; family Anolidae; genus Anolis; species Anolis sagrei. Next base: position 207,493,648 of record NW_026844366.1, on the reverse strand, counting down.
TGCACTGAAATAATCTTAGTGACCCTGACTATCATTTTTCTCCAAGTGAAAAATGGAGGAAGTGTGACTCCATTGATCTTCCTGTATCTTTCAGCAGCTTTTGATATTAGTGATTATGGTATCCTATTGGACAGATGCCATGAGATTGGGCACTGTGTCACATGTATGTTTGGAATGCAGTAACATCAATATACCAATGACACCCAGCTCTATTTTTCTTTGTTGTTGCAGTTGGGTGAAGCTATGCAGACATTAGGCTAATACTTGGATCCTGTAGTGTGCTGAATGTGTCAATATACTAAAACTGAATTCTGATGAGACATGGACTCTGAGGACCAGAGGCTCTTGAGTATGGGTATTGGTGATGTCCTGGATGCAGTTTCATTCCCTCCAAAGGAACAGGCGCATACATTAGGAGTACACATAGATTCATCTTTGTCACTGGGGACTCAGGTGGAATCTGTGGCTTGGTGTCTTTGAGGCCAGCTTCGATTAGTGTGTCAGCTATAGGCTTTGCTAGAGAGAGTAACTTAGTCACTGTAACACATGCACTGGTAACTTCTCAAATACAGTACTTGTTAAAAAGGAATCATCTCAGCATGCTTTTCCAGGCCTCATAACATCCATAAATAATTATGGACAATTAATAAACACCAAGTTCTTTAACAGATTAAGAAATTAAAGGATAATTTAAAGCGGGGGACGGGGGACGGGACTGTACTTGTTTTAATTGACACCAGATCCCCTCTGATCTTGGAAGCTAAGCAGTTAGTACTCAGATGGGAGATCACTAATGAATATTAGGTTCTGGAGACTATATTTCAAAGGAACCAACCGGCAAGCTACCTCTGAGTATCTCTTGCATGCATATATCTATGGCTACCTGTATATTTGTATTTTATTTTAAGAGGACTAGATGTATGTTGTATGTTGTGTCTGCACTGTCTGTTTTTGGTAAGGCCAACTGGCTAATCAATAAAGTTGTTGATGTTGTTATCTCTTGCCTAAGAAAACTTTATAAAATCCATGAAATCATAGTACGTCAACAGGCAACTTGAAGGCACAAATACACATATAAGCAATTAATCCCAGTTCTGGGGGGAAAGTGGAACAGAATTACAGTAATAAAAACAATAACAATAAGATAACATTTGCAGATGGCACCAAATTGTGAGGGAGAGTTAAGAATCCAGAGAATGGAATTAAAAATGACTTTAACAAATTGAAGAGCTGGGGTAGAATGAACAAAACAGATTTCAACAGAGAAAAATGTAATGGACTACACATAGATAAAAAAATGAAATGCACAGATATAGGATGGGTAACACACATGGTCTGACAACAGTACATGTGAAAGGGATCTAAGAGTCTTCGTAGACAAGCTGAAAAAGGGCCCTTCCACACAGCCATATATTCCAGAATATTGAGGCAGAAAAACCGACAATATCAGCTTTGAACTGGGGGTGCATCCAGACAACACCCAAAATGCACGCTCTCCCACATTTTCACGTGGGGCATCCAAATGATGGCCCACATAAAAATGAATTTGTTTGGTACAAAGCAGGAAAACCCTGCTTTGTGCCAAAGTAACTTAACAGCTGGAAAGACCCAGGTCTTTCCAGCTGCGAGTGGTGTGGGATTGGACCTGGGGATCGCATCGCGTGACTTCCAGTGCCCACCCCACAGCTTTCTCAGGTTTCTTGGGCTCCTGGGGTAAGCTTCTGTCTGTGAGCTCCAGCTTCCCATGTGGGGACATGAGAGAAGCTTCCCACAGGATGGTAATACATGCAGGTGTTCCCTGTGCAACTTCCTTGCAGACGGCCAATTCTCTCACACCAGAAGCAACTTGTAGTTTCTCAAGTTGCTTCTGACATGAAAAAAGCGAATGTGCATGGCAATTCACAGTAATATACATGGCATTTACAGACATAAGACAATAAGCTTGTAAGAATCCACTGAAAAATAAAAAAAATCTTTCATTAGTTGGTTTTGAGCAAGTATTTTGAGATTGTTAAAGGAGGACACCTCCTATTATCTAGAGCAGGCCTGCACAACCTGTAGCTCTTTGGGTGTTTGGGCTCCCAATTCCCAGAAGCTCTCTAGCCAGCTGTTCCAATGGCCAGGAATTTTGGGAGCCGAAGTCCAAAACACCTTGAGGACTGCAGGTTGTGCTATTCTGCTCTAGAGTGGTAACCAAACAAAAATCTAGTGAATTCTCAAAAACAAGACGAAGATGGGGTTAACTTCTGTTAAAAAACAGGATATGTTCAGCATGTTTCAGTATACACTTTCACAAGATGTGGAAAGAATATTTAGAAAATATGTTTCTAGAGCGTGGAATACCCAAGAAGAATCCTGAACGAATAAGATTTTGAAGATATATTCTGTGTAAAAATGCACAAGCAGTTTTCTGCAAAGAAATATAAATTTTAGTGCCAAACATTCTGGCTTTTGCACGTAAGAAATTCATGCGTGAAGTTTGCGTGAAACAAGTCACCAACACATTGCTGCTCGGAATAGCATTCCGTGCGGAAAATGTTTTCTGATCAAAAAGTTCCAAAGCTGACAAACTGGACCTTACTGATGGAATATATGAAACAAGAAAAATTGAAGATAATAATATAAAACAGAAGGAATTATGAACCAACATACCCTGAGGACTAAAAAGTTTGAGGAGTGGAAGAACGAAGAAATAAAGGAGATTATAGTCAACCAAACACAATGAAGAGGATTAGATGTCAACATATTATTATTATTATTATTATTATTATTATTATTATTATTATCTATATTAGTATCTCTCCCCCACCCTGACTACTCCCCTTTCCATTCCCTGGAATCCCTTAGTGCCTGATTCTTGCCCAGTGCCCCTTCCGTTTCTTTTTATGTTACTAAAAGAAACCCTTTAATAAAAACTATTTTTAAAAAGTTCCAAATTGTAAATGGTTATCTAAAAAGTCTTAGAGTCTTTCTGATAAGTCTTTCTGACTCAGTCTTTTCCCATTGCTATAATTCTTTCTTCTTTCCTTTGACAACCAGATTAGCAGGAAATTACCTTCCTACACCTCAGTCTTGACCACAGAGATTTTAACTCTTTATAGATAATTTGTTTAAATAATACCAGTAAATATAAGTAGTCATAGATTATTTTAAACTTTACTTCCAATATTTCTTATTTATTTTGTTTTAAAGAAATAAAAATGTAATTTGACTTGAGCCTGAGAAACTAATTTGTAACCACTATTACCATCAGACTATGTCTAAGAGGTGTATACGAAACATAAACGAAATTTGTATTTTAGACCTGAGTTCCATTTCCAAGACATCTTATCATGCATACATATGTAAATGAAGGTATTCCAGAATCTGGTCCCAAACATTTTGAGTATGGAATACTCAATCTGTACTAGCACAAGAATACTTTTAAATTAGGGCAAGGATACTATGAGAGTAAGTTGAGTTCCCTCCCTTAAAATCTTTTAAAAAAACCTTTAAAAAGAACTGCTCTTTCAGACGAGGCCATTTTTGTCATAAGGGAACTATGTTCTGTTTCCTTTATATTATTGCAAATGCTCAAACATAATTTCCACATTAAACTTTAAAAGTGTTTAGATATGCCGGACTTTAGAACAGAAGGTTAACCGCCAGCAGCAGTAAATCTTGCCAATCGAAAGGTTGAAAGTTCAAACCCGGGTTGGGGTGAGCTCTTGGCCTTTAGCCCAACTTCTGCTGACCTAGCACTTTGAAAGCAAATGTGAGTAGATAAATAGTATTTAAGACACCCATAAGGAAATGCCAGAAAAATGCTAGCAATTCGATCAAGGAGGAAGTTTATGAACAAAGCTCTTCGGTAGGGAAAATAGAGTGGCAGCGCCCCCCTCCCCGCCCGTGGCTGGAACCGAGCACATGCCTCCAAGATACTGAAAATGGGAACGCCTATATATACCTCTATCTATGTACAGTTGTCTGTCTTGTCAGTGTATAACGGCATTGAATGTTTGCCATATAAGTGTTCTGCGATCCACCCTGAGTCCCCTTTGATGTGAAAAGGGCAGAATATAAATACTGTAAATAAATAAATATGTGGTGATATGTCAACTACATATGCTAAGCAACATTATTTAGAGATAACACTATTCTGAGGAATGGAAAAAAAATCAGGTTTTTGTTTTTGTTTAAAAAAACTTTCATCATGGTTTCTGGAATTCTTCCCCACACTTTCCTCTTCCTGCCTAGCACTATGAATAATCCAGAAGGTGCTGACATGTTTGTTCTTGGGGAGAACATCATCATGTGTTACTTGGGTAAAGAATACCAGAGACTTGCCTTGCTCCGAGATAGAAGGGAAACCACACAACTGCTTCCATGTGCAACTCCACATTCTGCCATTCCATGGTTTCCTTAGCACAGGTGCTATGGGACACATTGGTCAGCAGGTGGGTTTGCCTGGATCTATTGACATACTCCATACCAAAACTCTTCAGCTATGCCTAAAAGAGTTAAGGCATGTTCATTTTCCATCAATGTGTTCATGTGTGCTTTATCTTCAGATCCACCTGGCATCCTTTCTTCCATTGGTAAGGCTCCAATCAGTGGGTACTCTTAACAAGTCCCAGGCAGTTTTGTAGTGAGAACAAACTTTACAGTTGGCCAGAGGTACAATATACTGGTTGTCTACTGGTTACCAAGCATGTTGCTTTTGAAATGGTACACATCAACAGTCTTCGCCCTGTGTTCCATACTGTTCAGTTTCATAATACTACTCTGAGAGTGTGCACCGAAGTAGCTCAGCCTTGAAATTACTACAGCACATGGACTAGTCACCTCTATTATAATATCAAGCAACGCTGGAAAGACACTCTTGGTAGTAATGTTGTAATATAGTATGTAGTAATATGTTGCAAGATGAACAAATATTTTAAGACTACTATATAACTGTATGGTGCCAAAATATCTAGAATACTGAGATCATCCATGCATGGACTCAACTTGTTATTAAAATAATAAATGCAATTTTGAAATTATGCTTAGATATGTAACCTAGTATTACTAGTACCGTAACATCATAATAATTCTTCAAATTCTAAAGCAACAGTGGGGAATGTATGTGTCTCCAGAAGTAGTTGAACTGCAACTTCCAGTTCTCACCACTAACCATGCTGTCTTGGGTTGCTGGGAGTTGCAGTTCAATAGCATCTAGCAGGCTACACAACTTCCACCTCAGTCTAAAGAAACGAATTAACTGAAAATCCAACGCCTGAAGTTGTAAAAGAGCACAAGTACCAATTACTGACATAATTCTCTTGCCTTCTGTTAATTCACCACAAAATTAGATAATGTTGTATATATCAAAACAATCACATAAAAGCATTTGAGAATTTTAGCTACTCTGAGTTGAAAAAGTGACAGGCAAGATGGCAAGGCATAATATATATGATTGCTCCAGTACCAACTTCTGGATAAATACTTTTTTAAACAAAAGTGTCAGTTATACTATCAATTTTTGATTGCCAGTCACAGCAGAATTCCATTCCGTTGCATATTAATTGACGTTTCTTTTGTTATCTTTTCCTAATTTTCATTTTAATAATTGATTCATTTTATTTAACAGGAATGAAGAAACACATTACTGAAGTGTGGAATTCTTTAAAATGTATTTAACAAGCATTAAAGAGCAATTCTCAAAAGTTCTTTGATTAGAGAGTATTCTCAAGCACACTCTCCAAATATTTGTCCTTGAGAATTTTAGGACACAAGTGAATAATTCCTTTTGCATATTCTACAGTGGTATGAACTATACATAGCAGGATTTTCTTGATATAATTTAAATAGGTATTTTGTAGGAAGGCACCAGCATCACTTAGGAGTGTCACTCATTTGTAAGAAAAGCTACAAAATCAGCAACACATATTTAAAAACTATTTTGATTATATTCAACATCTAAAAAAAGAACTTAATGCAATGAGACCTCTCTTCCTATTCCAGATCTATCATGGAAGATCAATCTTCCAGAACAAATCTGGGAGGTACAGGTAGGAAATAGGAAATCATCTATTTTGTCAACAATGTCTATTCCAAATGCATATACACATGTGGATATAAGCCCCCATTTCAAGAGGGATCTCCATAATCCCTCAAAAACATTTCCCTTGGGATTCAACACTATTAGATAACTTAAGATATCTATCCATCAGCTTATTAATATCTAAAGGGAACATTATCCACAACTTGAAGCATGTTAGGTTCAAGTTCATAAAGGTATAGCACCTAAAATTTCTGGTATAAGCAGCTTCTGGCTGTTTAGTTAGCACCTGACAATTACTAACAAGTCATCTAATTAAATAGCAAATGTGTTGTTACCGCAGGTCACTGGGGGGAGAAGGAATGAGAAACTATTACATTTTGTAGGGAGCTAGGTACTAGTTGGGTCCCTATCATCTTCAACAAAAGGATAGAATAGCTTCAAATCTAGAATGCCAAACCAGCAAGCAGACCTTATGGCTCTTCTCATGGAAAAGCATCTTTCAACAACTGGACATCTGAGAAGAGTGGTGAGTGTGCTGGGAGAAGTGATGGTGTAGCAACTTTCCAATGGATTGAAAAAGGGAATGCCCCAGATTGTGTGAGCCTGCCCAAAACACACACTCAGTTGGACACACCCTTCCCTTTGTTGTCATCAGCCAGGAGGAACTTCCTCTTGTCTATTTCATTCTTCCTCAAGCTGTCTTTGCCTCTTATCCTCAACAGTCTTGGTAAGAGGTTAGCGCTCTTTTACAACACTCCTCCCAGACCCAACACCAATCTTCCTGTAGCCTCTCTTTGCACAGGTGCTGATCACCTGCAGCAAGTGGGTGGAAGGGAAATCAGGGTGGTTTCCTGGGACGAGCCTAATGAAGCTGTGGTATTTCAGGGTAGATTTCTAACAGCTAGTTTATGTAACAAGTGGAACAGCAACAGCAAAAGAAACAAATAAAATCACTCTCCCCATCAATCAAATTAATATATATATATATATATATATATGTGTGTGTGTGTGTGTGTATTTGATCTTATTCTGAAAGTGGGTGTACTTGGTACGTGTGCCTCTGTGTCCTCCACCATTCATTTATTTGTTTCCAGTCTTCCTGGATCGACTTTGACATTCTGGTTCTTCTCTCTACAAACAGCCTGCCTCCTTAAGTCTGCCCACACTCCTAGTCATTCTGAGTAAAGTCTCTACATTCTGAGGTTTTCTAGAAAAGAGATGTTGACTTGTTCTTCATGCAAGAATAAATGTAAGGTTATATGAATAAGAGAAATGTACAAGTCTCGTAGAGTTGAACATCTCTGTTCTCTCCATCTCTTCACATCTGCGAGGAAGACATCCTTCAGGTCAGGAACATGTCACCTGGCTTTGTTCAGGTATAATCTTCAGAAATACTTCCAGGTGAAGCTGGGATAAACCCCAAATTTATAGCCCTGGGGTGTTGCATCTGCCAGTTAATGTAAACACCGCTGGGCTAGAATTAGTATTCTGTCTCCCTAGAAAGCATCTACCTGTATTCATTCCAAGTGAATTTTGTTTATTCTGGTTGGTTTTGTCAATGGAGGCTTGGTGTGAGCTAGGCCTGTTGTTGCAGGCGAACCACCTGTGTGATTCCTTTTCACCCAAACACCACAAAGTTCAACAATAAGTAATAAGTTTGTTAAGAAAAGGATACATAATAGAAAAGGCAGTTTCAAAAATGTGTAGACAATAATCCAAAAGTCATTCCAAAATCAGCAGACTAAGCAATCACAAAGGTACAATCAAAAACCAGATAGTAAAAGCATTTTCAAAGGCTTGATAGTCTTGAGCATAACCAATAGCAGTGACCAACTCTGAATATGAATCCAAAATCCCAGAAGGTAAAAACAAGAAACTGTAATCCAGGGGTTTCAACATTTAAAGCAAAACTAGATCCAAAGGCCTGAAGACTTGTACATAACTATAATCCAAAGGCTTGGAAATTTGAACCAAGAATTGTAATCCAACCAAGAGGCCTTGATCTTAAACAGGAAAGCAAGATACATTACCAAAGACCAGAACTCCTAACTCAGAGCTCCCAAGACAGGCAACTTGACCCATTAAATCCAACGTTGATCTCACAATGAACATTATCTCAAGAATTCTAATGCTTACCCATGGCATCACTCTTTCTCACACCTGGGTTCCCTTTGCTTACATTTTAGCCTCTGGGAACAACAAATTTGTCTCTGCTTCACACTATCTCTTCGCAGCTGTAATAGTTGAGTTATAGGCAGCGTTCCTGTCTCCTCACATTCCTTTCAGTCAATCCCTGGCAGATTCTCAGGAGAACCACTTTCTGTTTCCCTAACAACAGATCTAACAGAAACATTCCCATCATCAGGAGGACCACTTTCATTTTCCCCCACAGAAGTAACAGGCTCAGAAGTAAATACCTCAGACTCTACCCAAAAGTCCCCCTCCTCATCCTTCACAGGCCTCAACACCTATTACTTGGATTTCTTGGCTCACAACATATTAGCAAGAGGAAAACCTAATATCACTTACAACATCCCCTGTCCCCAATCTGATTACTGAGCCTTTCATCCAGACTAGGCGTAGGCAAAACTCTGCCCACAGTCTGCGTCCAGTTCCCTAGAGTCCTCATTGCTCATCACTGTTATTGTCTTGTTGAACCACTGTAGTCCTTAGGCTATGGATATGCAACTTGGAAGAGCTAGGAGGCAGTATATATTTACATGTTTAGTTTATTTCTATCTCAGCTTTACCAGCATTGCGACTCTAGGTGGCTTACAATTGTTCAAACAGATACAGGGATATCTTGAGTTAAGATTTCATGTGTTTTGTGATCTAGCTTGTAGCTCAAATCATTCTGATCTCAAAGTGAATTTTCCAACTTAAATGCATTGAAATGCTATTTATCCGCTCCAGCCCCTCAAACCCAAGTTTTTGTTATGTGTCTTAAATAAGAAAACTTACTTTATAAATAACAAATAATATATAAATTCACATTCAGGTGGAAAAAGAAAAAAGAAAGATTAACTTTAAAATGATAGAAGCACAAAGCTGTGGCACAATGGTAGAAACACAAAGTTATGACAAGGAAGCACGAAGTGAAGCAGCAGAAGCATTGTTTTCTTCACACTGTATTCTGTTTGACTTCCCTTTTCTTGCTGTCTCTTCCTCTCTCTCTTCATGAAGCCAAACACACCAGAAATTAAAACCACACAAAATCAACTAACCCCAAATTCCTCAAAGCGGACAAGAGCGAAGCGAACAGCAATCTCCCAAAGCAGACAAGAGGCTGAGGCACACAGGCGGCTCCCTTGAAGCACTGAAGCCCTTTATTCTCACTCGCACACTTTCTCTGGTGCTAGCGCTTAACTCAAAACATTACTAGTGTGTCAAAGTAAAACAAAGGTTGAGCAATGCTCTTAACTCAAAACACTCTTAAGTTGAGATGTTCCTAAGTCAGGGTTTCATTGTAGAGATAAAAGCATATTATCATAGAAATACAATTCAAATACAAATATCATTAGAACTAAAGCCAACTGAATAATACACTCATGAAAAATCAAGAAATAAAAACAATTCAATATCCCATTGAAAGCCTATATCCAAAAAATAAATGGAAAAATAAATTCCTATATGCCAATGGGTGATAGCAAAGGAAGGATTCAATCTAGGAATCATGCATAAAGTGTTATGGATTTTAATTTGTTTAATGGTTTTATTGCTTTTAACTATGCATTTTTAATATTTCTATGTTTAATTCAATTTTAAAGTTTGTATATTTTTTAGATTTAAATGATATATGGTATTGCATTTATTGTTAGTCACTTTGGGCCTTATTTTAGAGAGATAAAGGGGGTGGTGGTATTACTAATACTGTAGTCTCACTTATCCAACATAAACGGGCCGGCAGAATGTTAGATAAGTGAAAATGTTCGATACTAAGGAAAAGCCTATTAAATGCCAAATTACGTTATCATTTTATAAATTAAGCACCAAAACATCATGTTTTACAACAAATCGACAGAAAAAAACAGTTCAATATACAGTAACATAATGTAGTAATTACTGTATTTATGAATTTAGCACCAAAACATCACAATATATTGAAACAGCTGTGGAACCTAGCGGGAGGCAGACTGCCTTGGATAATACAGAACGTTGGATGAGCGAAGGTTGGATAAGCGAGACTCTACTGTAGTAGTAGTAATAATAATATTCTAGAGAGCCTTATTTAATCAAGCCCTGCCCAGAACAAGTTAAGGGATATAGATAGGAAAAGGATGCAGTAACAGAAATAAAAGAAGAGACAGCTTAATTGGTAATTGGTCTGAATAGACAGAACATATTTTGCTCCCGAGGTCACTAGATTTCCTAGACAAGACACCAGCATTCCCTTTCCTTGGACCAAGATAAAGAGAATTCCTAAAAGGTAGGGGACTTATACTCTATCAAACTGTAGAGAAGACAGGATGAGGTTTACAGGCCATGAAGATTTCTTTTAATCCCCCTCCTGGTTTCTTCCCTAGGTCCGAAAGAGAGAAAGCATTCATGTTCCCCAGAAGAATTGATCTTATCAATAAAGAGGCTGCCATGGCCAAACACCAGATGCACACATTTTGGGGTTATGCTATCTCTCCCTTTTACAACTTTTCTATGAGGTCTCTTTAAAGATTTAAAGAAGCTCAAGCTGAGGAAAAGAAGGCCTATCACTCTAGCCCAGAGTTTCTCAAACTGTGTTCCTCCATATGTTTTGTCTTCAGCTCCTACAATTCCTTACAGCTGGTAAGCTGGGTGGAATTTCTGGAAGCTGAAGTCCAAAACACCTGGAGGAGCACAGTTTGAGAAACGCAGAGAGCCTATAAAAGCCTCTTGACTAACTAAGTGAATGTGTATTTGTGTAAAATCATGACAATGCAGTATAGATTAGATAATTAATAATTACACTCCACACCAAACAATTGCATTCCTCACCAGTCTTCAAAAACACAATCTTCTACATGAGAGGATACCCAATTAAGCCTGAAGACATGCCTGTGAACATACAGGACTGAAAGAAGGGTATCTCCTGAAAATCTCAAAACAGGGCATTTTCAGCCACAGGGTCTGCTCTAGTTTCCAAAAACACCTAAAAAATTGGAAAAACAAACCAACGAAACATCTCAAATTGGCTGAAAATCCACTTCTGATTTTGAAAATGGGCATCTTGCCTATTTAGTATTTAAACCTGTCATCTAGCAAAAAAAAAGCTCTTACCTTATAAGGTGAGAAATACAGCAGTTTTGCTCACATGCTTATAACTGTTAAGAATAAGATATAACTTTCAGGGAAAGGAAATGTAGAGGGAAGAAGGGGTAAAAAGTTAAGTCCAACAGTTATAAAGAATCAACTAGAGGCAGATATGAAAAAACAGACAATATAGCTGTAGTAACAGCCAGCACATGGTATTTGCCACTGACAAACCTATGCACTACCACTGCCCACCAAGCCCATTAATTAAGTGCTCAAGAAAGCATGCAATATTGTTTAAAGGAGACCCTAACACAGATCCATAAGGTGTCCTGCTCTTGTAAACTTGCAGTTGAGCCACTTCCACATTTTGAATTGAATTTTGTCTCTGTAGGCATTTTCTGTAGCAGCATACCGTGATGCACGACTGAGACCCCTTCCACACAGTTGAATAAAATCCCACATGTTCTGCTTTGTATGGGAATATATGGCAGTGTGGACTTGGATAACCCACTTTAAAGCAGATATTGTGGGATTTTCTCCCTTGATATTCTGGGTTACAGGACTGTGTGGAAGGGGCCTAGGCCTCTATTCAATTTACATGAATTGCTCTTAATTATAGAAGAACTTTGAAAGTGCATATGACCTTGGTCACTTCTACATCGCTGTGAAGATAGATAAAGAGGTTCCGATTTCAACACAGAAATTTTGTTGGTCTTAATAACGAAAACAAAGTTCACTGTTGTCTGATGAATGACCTATAGGGAAACAGACTTCATGTCACATCACACTAATCCTTATCAGCAGATTCTGTGAAGCCAGTGATGGTGCCATTCTTAGTTCAGAGATCAAAAAAGCCTTTGAAGAGGGCACATGGACCTGATTTGTTCCTCTTCCTTCCTTAAATTTTTCCATGCTGAACAGTACTTCAGAGGTACATCCAGGCTCTGCAGGTTGATGTGTGTATTCATACTGCATGACCTGTATGTTGAAGACTTCCTAGAATGAACTTGAACAGGGGAGATCTTCCAGAGAGGTTTATCCTTTTAATTGTATCTAAAGCATACAGCATAATGAAGGCTTCTGCCACCCACTTGAATCTGAGTATGAGACACACCCCAAGCATCCTTTATATACTTTGACAACTCTGGTTGCAACATCTTTTCTCTCCTAACTTCCGTTCTCTGTAATCTCAGTCCACCAGTGAGCTCTAAATCAGGCACCGGCTGAAATAACTGAGAATATTGCATTGGAGAACTGTAGGGGTTCTGCTGTAAACACCTGAGCAGCAAACGTTGCTGCAATAGGTGGAGAGGTGATGGTGCACATATTAAGCACTGACTAATTCTGGGAGGGTCAAGGTAAGTAGAGATTGGAACACGCAGCTCAGTGGATGAGTAGTATGACTTATGATTGCCAGAGGGAAAAAGTTATCTTGCTATAGTGTTTGATATTTTTATGTAGTCCTGCGCAATGCCAACAAGGTCATTAGCAACAACTGTGTTACTAGAGCACTGACTCTTCTGGAAAGCTGGTTGTTTTTGTTTGTGTGCACGCACACACACATAAAAGAAAAATGAATGAAGTAAGACAATTAGAAGGGCATAAATGGCACAAAGGGGATAGGAGAGAGGGAATAGGGTATTTACATCTAGCTTGCTCTCTCTCTCTCTCTATATATATATATATCCCCCTGCCTTCTCTTCCTAAAGGGACTTAAATCATTTCAGTTTCCAGACAAATCTGTTCCCAAGTCGTGATAGAAAGACAAATCATTATTTATCATGCATTTATTTGCGTGCATCTGAATCTGCCTTGGTGAAACACTGATCTAAGGGTATTTGGGGACCTCATCAGATGGTATTTGAGCTCAGTTTCCATGCACTTAGGAAACAAAGCATCAAGGGAGGCCCACGGAGGCCATCAGGAGATTTAATGGCACTTCTAGTGGGACTCCATGGCGCTCCATTTCCTAAGCACATGGAAACAGAGTCTAAAGACTGTCATCATGAGTCCAAGCAGCAGAATGAGGGGAAAAGCTGGGACAAGGCCTTTGTAAGCCGCATCGAGTCCTTCGGGAGATGCTAGCGGGGTACAAATAAAGTTAATAATAATAAATAATAATAATAAGCACGTGGGATGATTGGCCCTCTCTGAAGACTGGCAAAGTTGGGAGGGAACAGAGTAAAACGGTTCCCTCCGCTTTCCCCCCGTTCATCTGATGAGGTCCTAGATGACATATGGAAAGGGCTTGGTATATGGAGAGCTGGAAGACTAAATAAGACTACTGGTTTGTCTTTTCGTATATAAAGCAAGAAGTCAGTCTCTAGCTGACAACATCCTTCTGTAGTTTGTACAGCAGTTTCTACATTCAGTAGTTTAAGGGAGGTGGAGGATTAAGCTGATTGTGATACTGAAGGTTATTTCCCCCCTGTAGTTTTCAGAATCAGAAGAATTGCCTGAACTACTGCAGTTGTCCCATCACCTACATAAATGTCTAATCTTTGCTTTAGTTTTGCCAAGCCCTAAACACAAATTACATCACCTGGGAGCAAGCTCCACCTGTAATTATAACGCAAGAGAATTTTTGCCAGCTTTGAACATGCCCACTGTAAGCTATGTTGTAAGACACATAACCATCCGCAAGAAAGATAATAGGTGTGAAAGAGCAGCTCAGCATGGAAGCATAAGCAAGTTTCATGGTGAGGATCAAAAATTAAACATCTAGTTTTCATGCTTTATATCAGGGCTAGGGAACTTATGGACCTTCAGATGTTGCTGAACTCCAATAGTCATCAACCTCTAGCCCAATGGTTCTCAACCTGTGGGTSCCCAGGTGTTTTCGCCTACAACTCCCAGAAATCCCAGGTARTTTACCAGCTGTTRGGATTTCTGGGAGTTGAAGGCCAAAACATCTGGGGACCTACAGGTTAGGAACCACTGCTCTAGCTAGTCTTGCCAATAGTGAAGTATCATAAGAACAGTAGTGCTGCATTTAGAGGRCAGAAGACTTCTTACTCCAGCCTCTTGTACAAATCTRCAGTGTCATCATATTTAGAATAATATATAAAGCTTCTCAAAAATGCAAGTACAGAGCTGAAATAAACGATTTGTGGTGGAGGCTCTTCTATGGAGACTTTTAAACAGAGGCTGGATGGCCATCTGTCAGGGGTGCTTTGAATGTAATTTTCCTGCYTCTTGGCAGGGGGTTGGGTTGGATGGCCCATGAGGTCTCTTCCAACTCTATGATTCTAATGAAAGAGAGAATCAAGACAATTAAGGGATTGGAGAATCTCCCCATGACAAGAGGCTGAAGCAATGGTGGGCAAATGCTGCCGGATTGCAAATTCTAACATTCTTCACCATTGGCTACATAGGCTATGGATACAGTTCAATTTTATGAAAAACTGCACAATTCTCATGCTAAGCTGAAGCACCTGGTGTTTTCAGTAGGAAAAATAACCAAGGAAGATGGATATATTATGAGAATGTATAGAATTACGTCAGAACTGGAGAGAATTTGTTTTCCTTGTAACACCAGTGCAAGGATTAGAAATATAATTCAAAGGAATTGACTGACAATAGATTCAAGGTTAGTATTGTATAACAGAACTCACTAAGGACTAATGCCCACCAAGGAGGAATTATGCAACTTTATGATGGATAAGTTTATTATCAGGTCGCAGGCATGATGGATGGTTAAACAGAAACAAGGAATACAGAAGACTTTTGCATAACAATTCCTGGATAGCACACACTGTAGAGAGGACTACTTCCTTTCGGCCAAGATAGTAGGCTTTCTGGAGTAATCCAGGTTTATCAGGTCAGCTTTTTGTGTTCTGGTTAGAAAAAAGCTGTCTATTCATTCTTTCTGCAAATGTCTTTTGCTTGGCTCAAGATGCATATTTGGTAGATACTGAATACTTTTTCAGGTGTCTGCAGTCCAATAAATTAAATCTGCCATAGAGAGTACCAGCATATATTTTCATGATGTGAACAGCCGGGTTAGACTTAATATTGATGATCAAAGAAGGGAAAAATAACAGACCTTCATATTTAGAATCTTGTTTTTTGTCAGAAGCAGCTTGAGAAACTGTAAGTTGCTTCTGGTACGAGAGAATTGGCCGTCTGCAAGGACGTTGCCCAGGGAACGCCCAGATGTTTCACCATCCTTGGAGACTTCTGTCATGTCCCTGCATGAGAAGTTGGAGCTGACAGGCAGGAGCTAACCCCATCTCGCAGATTAAAACCGCTGACCTTCAGGTCAGCAGTTCAGCCGGTACAAGGGTTTAACCCCTTGCATCATTTCAACTCCTCCTCTAGAATAATTTTTAGAAGTATTCTGTGTTGTTTATTTTTAAGACCATTTCATAGAAATAAATTAAGGTAGCATTGGACTCAAGGAAGTTTTCAAGAACAGTCATTTTGAATGGCGCACAATGGAAGTTGATGCTACTCATAAATAATAGGGAAAAGAAACCAACAAATGCATTTATGAAGCAGGAGAAATGGATATGGGGATATGAAGTAGCTGTATTTTTCAAAGGAATAAGAGAAACAAAATGAAGAAGAGAACTGAAAACAAAATACAGACAGTCCCCAAGTTATGAACAAGGTAAGTTCAGTAGGTTTGTTCTTAAGCTGAATTTGCTTACAAGCTGGAACAGATACATTTTTAAAGTGTAACTTCAGCCAGAAAGTGAGATAAAATCTTCTGAACAGGGGCACAGACAGCAAAACAAACACCACAGGGATGCAGGGATGTTAACCCTTTCATATGCTATCCAAAACACACACACACACACATATATAATTTTGGATAGCATATGAAAGGGTTAACATCCCGGTGGTGTTTGTTTTGCTGTCTGTGCCCCCATTCAGAAGATTTTACTTCACTTTCTGTCCCTGTGAGAATTGGAATGTGGCTTGTTGTGGAAACAAGGATTGCTGATAAAGCTTCAGGGGAGACACTCTTTCCCCATGAAAACTCTTCCAGGAGTGAACTTCCCTTCTAAGGGGTAAATTTTTCTCCCTTTTTGTTGTCTCACGCCCATTTGTAACTCTGAGTTGTTTGAATGTAAGTCGAATGTTTGAAACTTTAGGACTGCCCTGTGATACCAACAAAAACATTGTTTTCTGAAAAATCTGGTAATTTTAATGAATACACACTGCAATATATTTGAAGACCACATTTTCTCTTGAAATTCTTTTGCAGTTCTGAACTAAATAAGCAGTTACATTGCATCTTTATTCAGAGTTTTTCAGAATTTTTTTTTATGTCAGAAGCAATTTGAGAAACTGCAAGTCGCTTCTGGTGCGAGAGAATTGGCCATCTGCAAGGATGCTGCCCAGGGGATGCCCGGATGTTTTACTATCCTGTGGGAGGCTTCTCTCATTTATTTATTTATCATATTTATACCCCGCCCTTCTCAACCTCGAAGGAGACTCAAGGTGGCTTTACACATAGGTTACTTCAGATATTCTCATGTTCCTGCACGGGAAGCTGGAGCTGACAAATTGGGAGCACACCCTATTTTGAGGATTTGAATCGGTAACCTTCAAGTCAACAGTTCACCCAGCACAAGGGTTTAACCCACTGCGCCACCACGGCTCAAAATACACTTTACTTCTTTTCTCAGGCACAGCATAAATAAGTTGATACCTCCCTAAACAACAGCTTTTCCCAGCTTAAAGTAGCAGCCAGACTGACTACCTTGGCACAACCCTGCCTATACTCCCAAAGGTCTCTACCTTGCTGCTCCCTGTGTACAACTGTGCAGCTGGTAAAGAAAGAAAGAAAGAAAGAAAGGAAGGAAGGAAGGAAGGAAGGAAGGAAGGAAGGAAGCAAGCAGTGGCCTCCGACCTCCAGGATAAGTACAGTAAGAGAACCAGATGTGTCAGAATTATCCAGTAAAATCTCTGCCAGCAGCTTTCTTGAATATTTGTTTTTGACATATGATAGGTAACAGCCCGTTTCATTTGAAAGAATAAATGTTGCAATCAAATATCTTTAAAAAACAAACAAACACCCCAGCTGGAACTAAAAGAGTTGACTTTGGGTCAAATTGTGACCAATTCATGACTGAGGCTTCATTCTCAAGTTTCATGTATGCTGCCATCTCTGATGATAAATTACAATGTGAAAATAGATGAAATGCTGGATTATTCAATCTGGCTTTACTGCAATTGTAACAGAAAAAACAATAGGTTCTGGAAAAAGTGTATAATCTAAAACATATGTGTATACGCATGCATACACCAAGAAAAGGAGGAATAACACATGACAAAAGTGTACAATTGAATTACAAAAATAAATAATCCAAATAATTTGCAGAAAATCTTACACTATACTACAAAGCAAATTGATCAAAATATACAAGACTAAAAAGAACATCAAACTAAAATTCCAAAATTTTGGGGAAATTAAGTTTTCAGCTGAAATTTAAAAATGACGAAGGAAGAGCAGTTGAGCAATTTAAAGCCATTGGCTGTGACATTACTGACAAACATCCAGTGGTTCCTAATCTTTGGGCCTCCAGGTGTTTTGGACTTCAGCTCCCACAGTTCTTAACAGTGGGTAGGCTGGCTGGGATTTCTGGGAGTTGAAGTCCAAAACACCTGGAGGCCCAAAGGTTGGGAACCACTGAACCATTAGTAGTCCTTACTTGCTCTGCTTTTTAGCACAACAGAATTTAGTAAAGCAGTTTAGCCAGCTTCAAAATCCACAGCAGGCTACTGTACACGGGGCCCTTCAGACCCGCAGAATCTGGATCTCCAATTTCTAGAAGCCATGGATTGTCATGTCTGATATCAGTAAATGGAGGCGACGTGAAGCATGAACATTAAAATTGTCATCATTTGACACAATGAAGTATGACCGTCTGTCTTTTTCACATTTGTGTGGGGTAAAAACTAACCCCTTGCAGAAACGGCAGACCCACTGTATTTGTTGGGAAATTCTTCTTCATGTAGATGAAACCCCTAAATTAAGTCCTAGCCATACTCAATGCAATGAAAACAAGAACAGATTTATAACCAATAACCCAAACTTTATTTAGCATTCTGGCAAATCTGGAACATAAACCTTGGATCCTTTGAGAGATGAATTTGGGGGAGGGGAGGATCCCAAGGAACTCCTTGCTGTGTTAAGAGGACCTAAAAGCTGCTTTACCTGAAAGCTTTCAATGTGAGAGCCTTGAAGGATTGGTGCCGGTCAGAGCAGAATACATACACAGTACTCAACAGACAGCTAAATAACTTAGTTTCATAAAAATCTAATTCATATGTTGGGACACCAAATCACTTAAGATTTTGGTAGCTATATTTAGTGTGAAAAATGCCCTGTAACCGAACTACCAAGGCAGAAATTTAGGTACTCTTTAAAGCAGAAAAATATTTTTTACACAAAACCACAGATGGGGACACTTTCATAATCAACAGTGATACTCCTGATAGCATGGGATGTTCTTATCCATACAGGTCTCAATTTTCCATATACAGACAATCCCCGAGTTATGAACAAGAAAGGTTCTGCAGGTTTGTTCTTAAGTTGAATGTGTATGCAAGTTGGAAGAGGTACATTTTTTCAGTGTAACTCTTGCCATAGATAGATAGATCAGTTTTGGATAGCATAGGGAAGTGTTAACATCCCTGTGGTGTTTGTTTTGCTGCCTGTGCCCCTTTGCAGAAGATTCTACCTCACTTTCTGACCCTATATAATTGGATTTTGAAAACTTTGGCTTGTTGTGGAAACAAGGTTTGATGATAAAGCTTCAGTGGAGGCTCCTTTTTCTACTGATAACTCTTTCAGCGGTGAATTATACTCCCTAGGGCTAGATTTCTCTCACTTTCTGTTGTCTAACCCCCTTTCTTAACTATGAATCGTTTCTAGGGCTCCTTCTACACTGCCATATAATCCAGATTATCTGCAGATAATCTGGATTTTGTATGGCAGTGTAGAAGGGGCCTAAGTCAGGGGTTTTTAAGTTTGGGACTGCCTGTAAAATAAAATGTACAGAATGCACAAAAAGCAAGTGGATCATAGGTGCATTATACATAGGAACTAAAGAAATCCAAACACATAAAAAATCATAAATTTCCCATTTATAATTTCTCCCCAGTTAATCCAACTGACCCAACAGGGAGTTGCACTCAGTCATGTGCGTTGGGGGTAAATCTTGATCCGTTTTGTGTCCCGGCTTTCAGTGGGGGTCCCAATCCATTTCGACTGAGCCTCCCAAAATCAGGAGGGCAGATATTTGTTTTACATTTTCGGTACCGAAAGATATGTTTTCTTTCAGGCCATTATTTGGGGGCGGGGTGGATGTCACCCGTAGGCCCAAAGCGCCCAGGCCTACAGGTGTAGGCTTTAGGCCTATGTGTCTGGGCCAAGCAGGGCCTGCAGCCGAGCACTGAGTAAGGAGCGCTCCTTACTCAGTGCTTGGCTGCAGGCCCTGCCAGTCCCGGATGCGTAAGGCCAAAGCCCACAACCATAGGCCCAAAGCGACGGAGTGCCTGCAGCCGAGTTCCTAGTAGAGAGCGCTCCTTACTTGGCTGCAGGCCCTGTTTGATCCGGGCGAGTAGGACCAAAGCCTCTATCCATAGGCCCAAATCACCAGGGTGCCTACAATCAAGTTCCTTGTAAGGAGTGCTCTTCACTTGGTGCTCGGCTGCAGGCCCTGGCACTTTGGGCCTACGTGTGTGCCAATCGATCCAAAAAAACGGCTTGGAGCAGGTACCTGCTCCTGCCTGCCTTTCGTATTGAGTTTATTTTCATTCCAGGAGGGGCCTTTACGTTCCGTGCCATCTGAATGGACGGAACAAAACAGAAACACTAATCAAACGGATGAGACAAATTTCGGGCCCATGATTTGTTGCATTAAATTGATCTATCTTACAAGCATTACAATTTACCTTTGGTGATTTATCACTTTGGACAACTCTATAAATCCATTTTTGAATGAGTAAGGTTGGAGAGAAATGAAGGGAGAAAAACAACACAAAAATTTGTACTTTGTTCTTATACTCTGTCACAATTTCCTTGAAGGGACTTAGCCAAAGCTAAGCTATGCTTTCAAAACTCATTCACCACCACAGATGAAGATATATGGTTAGGAGATCAGGAAGCTGGGTGGCAGCACCAATGAAGTCACCTTGAAATTCCAATCATACTTTCAACAAGGATCACTTTCTTATCAAACAGAGAATGATGACAGTATTATTTCTTTCAGCTAATTAATGCCTCATCCAATCACACTGCCGTTGTCACCATACTGTGATTACATCTATATCTACCTCTTAGTAAGTTTAAGGAAATGATGCACCAACCCATTGTCTGAATCTGGGGCAAATTGCCAAGTTATGAGAATGTGTTGGATACAGTTAAACAAACCAAATATTTCTAGAGAATGAGACCATCTTATGCACGCCTGCTTTACAGTTTCAGTGGGGATGGGGATGGGAGAGCATCTCTTTTACATTCCAGATAGTCAGTCTAGTTTGAGAATTGCACTGTTTGAAAAGAATCCAAGTCTTCAGTAAAGGAAAATTTACAACAGCATTCCTATTAAAAGTACACTCTAATGACTTCTAACAACACATATAAAAACACTAATCTATTAAATGTTATTTTTATGAGGTATCTCCCTTTTACACAGTGTCTTTCTCTCAAAAGTTTTCCTCCATCATCCACCTTGGAACTACTTTTGGAAGATGAAGTAAACCTCAGACTCTGGGAGGTGTTCCTCCCAGCTTGGAGGAGAGTCAGACATGCCCCTTTCCGTAGGTTACACAAGTATTCTCTCATTTCATACCATGCAAGCAAGTGCCACCCACACACACTCCTTGGGTCAGGTCCTGCATGGAACTACCTAACAAATGTTTAGCAATGCGTGCAAGTTATGATAGGAAGACTCAAGATAGGAAATTTTTCTATGGAACATCTCCCACGTTTGCACAACTCAGTCAACAGCTGTTTTAGCACCACACAATACTTAACCCCTGAGAAAACAGAAAACACAAGTAACATCTGACAAAGCAGAAGTGATTTATGAATGAACATTTTTAATTCATTCAGTCAAGAGTAGGGTTAAAAATGTTGGGGTTGATCCATTTCTATTACTTTTTAATTCTGATTTAGAGTCTGATAAAAAAAAGGATCATGTGATCTCCTCCATTATTCTTGTACCACCATTTTTATCCAGTTTATCCAGAGGTTGAGTATCTCATATCCAAAATTCCTGGGACCCTCTTGAAGATAGTAGCCAAGTTTAAACATTTACTTCACTTATGTTTCATATACACGTAGCCTGAAGGTAATTTTATGCACAAGTTGTGTAGTAATATTATGCATGAAAAAGTTGGTGTCCACTGAAACAGCAGAATTCAAAGGCATCACTTTCTCTGCCATCCACGAGGCCAATTTTGGAGTGTTTCCGGGATTTGAGATAAGGGATACTCAACCTGCACTCTGTTTGTTGTGACTCATTTGTGGCAAGGAGGTGACCCATGCCATCAGTTGAAAACCAATAGGTGTAAATATAAAAGTGACCTAGGCCCGTAATCTGAATCAGCCTAAAGTAGAAGTGTTAAATTTGTGGCCCTCCGGATGTTTGGGCCTCCAACTCCCAGCTTGTCCAAAGGCCTGTTTTACTGGATGACACCTGTCAGACAGCATGTCAGGAAGCATTTGAGAGCCAACGAGGAAGATCAAGCGAAGGAGGCTCAATAATACTGCAAAAGAGGACGATAACGTCTAATTTGACAGAAAAACTCAGATGGGCCTTCTATACAGCCATATAACCCAGAATACCAAGGCAGATAATCCCACATTATCTGAGTGTGGACTCTGATAACTCAGGGCCCTTCCACACAGCCATATAACTCAGAATATCAAGGCAGAAAATCCCATAATATCTGCTTTGAACAGGGTTATCTGAGTCCACACTGCCATATAGTCCAGTTCCAGCTGGATTTTATTCAGCTGTGTGGAAGGGGCCCATGTTCAAAGCAGATATTGTGGGATTTTCTGCCTTGATATTCTGAGATATAGTTCTGTGTGGAAAGGCCCTGAGTGCACATTGCCATATACTCCAGTTCAAAGAAGGTAATGTGGGATTGTATTCAGCTATGTGGAAGGGACCAAAGCCCCCTTCCACACAGCTGTATTTATTATTTATTTATTTATTTACTTTACTTGTATACCGCAGTTTCTCAGCCTAACCGGCGACTCAACGCGGTTTACAACAAGAATAAAATCAATCACGATATACAATTTAAAACCACAAGAGCACAATATACAATATTACACAACAATAACAACACAATGCATCTCATAACTAGAGTCGTGATCCAAATTCGTCGTCCATATTTCCATTCCTGTAATCGTCACATTCATTGCACTGATTAACCAAATGCCTGTTCAAACATCCAAGTTTTTAATCTTCTTCGGAACACCATTAGCGAGGGGGCTGATCTTACCTCCATGGGAAGGGCGTTCCACAGCCGAGGGGCCACCACAGAAAAGGCCCTGTCTCTCGTCCCCGCCAGCCGCACTTGTGAAGCAGGCGGGATAGAGAGCAGGGTCTCCCCAGAAGATCTCAGGGTCCTGGTGGGCTGATAGACAGAGATACGTTCGGATAGGTAACTTGGGCCAGAACCGTTTAGGGCTTTAAAGGCCAACGCCAGCACTTTGAATTGAAAATCCACAGTATGGCAATGTGGACTCAGGGCCCTTCCACAGCTATATAATTCAGAATATCACTGAGGGCCCTTCCACACAGCCCTGTATCCCAGAATATCAGGCAGGAAATCCCACATTATCTGTGTGTGCACTCAGGGAACCCAGATCAAAGAAGGTATTGTGGGATTTTCTACCTTGATATTCTGGGATATGGAAGGGTCCTTGGTTATTTGGGGCACCTTCCACACAGCTGAATAAATTCCCACATGTTCTGCTTTGAACTGGAATATATGGCAGTGTGGACTCAGATAACCCAGTTAAAAGCAGATATTGTGGGATTCTCTGCCTTGACCTTTGGGGTGACCCTTCCACACAGCCCTATATCCCAGAATAAGGAGCCCCCAGTGGCACAGTGGGTTAAACCCCTGTGCCAGCAGGACTGAAGACTGACAGGTCACAGGTTTGAATCTGGGGAGAAGCAGATGAGCTCCTTCTATCAGCTCCAGCTACTCATACGGGGACATGAGAGAAGCCTCCCACAAGGATGATAAAAACATCAATTCATCCGGGCGTCCCCTGGGCAACGTCCTTGCAGATGGCCAATTCTCTTACACCAGAAGCGACTTGCAGTTTCTCAAGTCGCTCCTGACACGACTATATATATATATATATATCCCCCAGAATATAGAGGCATAAAATCCCACAATCTCTGCTTTGAACTGTGTTATCAGTATCCACACTGCCATATATTCCAGTTGAAAGCGGATTTTATTCAGCTGTGTGGAAGGGGCCTAGGTTAGATGGCTGTGTGGATGTGCCCTGAGTCCACACTGCAATATAATCCCACTTCAAAGCAGATATTGTGGGGTTTTCTGCCTTGATCTTCTGGGTTAGATGGCTGTGTGGAAGGGCCCTTGATTATCTGTGGGCCCTTCCACACAGCTGAACAAAATCCCACATGTTTTGCTCTGAACTGGAATATATGGGAGTGTGGACTCAGATAACCCAGTTCAAAGCAGACATTGTGGGGTTTTCTCCCTTGATCTTCTGGGTTAGATGGCTGTGTGGAAGGGCCCTGAGCCCACATGCCATATAATCCAGTTCAAAGCAGATATTGTGGGTTTTTCTGCCTTAATCTCCTGGATTAGAGGGCTGTGTGGCATGGCCCTGAGCCCACACTGCCATATAATCCACTTCAAAGCAGATATTGTGGGGTTTTCTGCCTTGATATTCTGGGATACAGGGCTGTGTGGAAGGGCCCTTGGTCTGGGGCCCCTTCCACACAGCTGAACAAAATCCCACATGTTCTGCTCTGAACTGGAATATATGAGAGTGTGGACTCAGATAACCCAGTTCAAGGCAGACATTGTGGCGTTTTCTGCCTTAGAATCATAGAATCCTAGAGTTGGAAGAGACCTCATGGCCCATCCAGTCCAACCCCCTGCCAAGAAGCAGGGATATTGCATTCAAAGCACCCCTGACAGATGGCCATCCAGCCCCTGTTAAAAAGCTTCCAAAGAAGGAGCCTCCACCACACTCTGGGGCAGAGAGTTCCACTGCTTTGATCTCCTGGATTAGACGTCTGTGTGGAAGGGCCCTGAGCCCACACTGCCATATAACCCAGTTCAAAGCAGATATTGTGGGGCTTTCTGCCTTGATCTCCTGGATTAGAGGGCTGTGTGGCAGGGCCGAGGGAGAGGCGAGAGGCTCGCGCCCATCCTCCAGAGCCATGCCCTGAATGAATGGCTGGCAGGCAGGCTGGACGTCGTCTGACTGACCTTGCTTTGGCCTTTGGCCACACAGCCGTTCTTCCTGGCGAGGAGGGGCCCCCTTTTGTGGTGCCCGTTGGCGAGGCCATTCGGCGTCTTGGCAGCCATGGCTCCTCCGAAGGCGGCCCTCAGCGGGAGGAGGAGGAGGCGGAGGAGGAGGGCCCGGGACCTCCTCACCTTTCCCCGGGAAAGACAGGCAGGAAGGAAGGCAGGCAGGAAGAAACCGCGCGGCGAGGGATGGATGGATGGAGGCAGCCTCCCTTCAGCATGCAACTGGTCCGTCTGGCTCGTCGAGGAAGGCTATCGCGGCGCAGATCTGAGCCCAAAGAGGAAAAAGCGGAGGAGGAAGAGGAGGCTTCAGCCCAGGAGGGCCCGCAAGACCATGCTTCTTGGGGACCCCGTTGGAGGAGCCGCGACGGGGCTGGAGCCTGACGAGGAGAAGGGAGAAGGAAGGGAAGCTCCTCGCAAGGCAAGGCGGGGACCTAAGGAGAGGCCCGGCCGCCCTCGACGCCCCCGGCCAAGGGCAGCTCCGAGAGGCGGCGGAACGCACCGCGAAGACCGGTTACCATTGCATCACAGGAGTGCAATCCTCCTCCTCCTCCTCCTCCTCTCCTGGCAACTGGGAGCGGGAAAGGAACAGACCCAAAGCAGCCGGGAGACTCACACACACACAGAGAGAGAAGGGAAAAAGGACCCCAGGCACCTGCCCAGAAGATGAGAGACAGGGCTGTGTAAAAAGGAAAAAAAGCGCGGGAAGAGTCAAAGGCCACACTTCCAGAAGTAGGGCGGGTTGAGCCCGCTTTTAAGGGCCACATACTACTCTCTGGAGATTATTACCACAGGACGGCATTCAAGAGAGGCAGCCTCAGGCTCCCATATTAAATCCCACATAATGAACAGGATTATGTGGCGGTGTAAACTCATACAATCCGGTTCAAAGCAGATGCAGGCTGACGGAATCGACTAAAGTCTATGGCCCCGTCTACACTGCCTATGAAAACACCTGCTGCTAACTCCTTTCAGGGCCCTTCCACACAGCCAGAATATCAAGGCAGAAAATCCCACATTTTGAGCTTGGAACTGGAATACAGGGCAGTGTGGACTCAGATAACCCAGTTAAAAGCAGATATTGTGGGATTATCAGCTTGGAACTGGAATATAGGGCAGTGTGGACTCAGATAACCCAGTTAAAAGCAGATATTGTGGGATTATCATCTTGGAACTGGAATACAGGGCAGTGTGGATTTAGATAACCCAGTTAAAAGCAGATATTGTGGGATTATCAGCTTGGAACTGGAATACAGGGCAGTGTGGACTCAGATAACCCAGTTAAAAGCAGATATTGTGGGATTATCATCTTGGAACTGGAATACAGGGCAGTGTGGATTTAGATAACCCAGTTAAAAGCAGATATTGTGGGATTATCAGCTTGGAACTGGAATACAGGGCAGTGTGGACTCAGATAACCCAGTTAAAAGCAGATATTGTGGGATTATCATCTTGGAACTGGAATATAGGGCAGTGTGGATTTAGATAACCCAGTTAAAAGCAGATATTGTGGGATTATCAGCTTGGAACTGGAATATATCGTAGTGTGGACTCAGATAACCCAGTTAAAAGCAGATATTGTGGGATTTTCTGCCTTGATATTCTGGGTTATAGGGCTGTGTGGATGGGCCCATAGAATACCAAAGCAGATAATGCACACTATCTGCTTTGAACTGGGTTATCTGAGACTACACTGCCATATAATCCAGTTCAATGTGGATTTTAGACAGCAGTGTGGAAGGGGCCTCAGATAATCAAGTTCCAAGCAGGTATTGTAGATTCTCTGCCTTGATATTCTGGGTTAAACCACTCCAAGTCGGCTGTGGGATGAGAGGGGTGGTATATAAATGTAGTAAATAAAATGAAATAAATTATATGGTTGTGTGGAAAAGGTCTGGGTTGTGTGAGTCCACGCTGCCATATAATCAAGTTCAGTGTGGATGTTAGACAGCAGTTTAGATAATCCAGTTCCAAGCAGATATTGTAGATTCTCTGCCTTGATATTCTGGGTTATATGGCTGTGTGGAAGAGGCCTGGGTTGTCTGAATCCAAAATGCCATATAATCTAGTTCAAATCTAGTTCAAAGCAGATAATCTGGATTTTATATGCAGTGTAGAAAAGGGCTGAGATCATTTTGCAGGTGATAAAAAACTTTAAGAGGTTTTTTTTCCCTTCATAAGTAGGAAATTGTAGCCTGTTTGTCTCCCACCAATCAAGGGGCCCTTCTACACTGCCATATAATCCAGAATATCACGGCAGATAATCCACAATATCTGCTATGAACTGGATTATCTGAGTCCACACCACCATATAATCCAGTTTAATGTGTGCTAATTGCTGTCTGGCAGGGTCCTATGGGAGATTTTCTCCATAACTGAGAATGGAAAGACCCAGTTTGATCATTTTTATTAGCAAGGTATTTAAATGAACATGCCAGGCGTATTCAGGCCAAACTTTAATGCTGCACAGGGGAAGGGGGAGCCTCAGAATAGGAGTCCAGTTTCAGGGCTTTGTTGGACTCGCCAACAATAGGTTGAGGCGGATTCTGATGCAACTTCATTGGTCAGAAGGCGGAAGGTTATAGGCCAGTGAGACTGAGCTCTGAGGCCCTCAGAACGTGGCTCAAGCGAAGCAGGGCTCAGCCACCCTGTAGGCCTCAGAGGGCTTGCCAGGAGTTGCTGGGGTTTGGTCCAAGCAAAGCAGGGCTCAGCCACTCTGTAGGCCTCAGAGGCCTTGCCAGGAGTTGCTGGGGTTTGGTCCAAGCAAAGCAGGGCTCAGCCACCTTGTAGGCCTCAGAGGCCTTGCCAGGAGTTGCTGGGGTTTGGACACACAGGTGGATACTGAAATCCATAGATGCACAAGACCCATTACAGTCACCCCTCCTTATTTGCAGTGTTTGCATTTGTAGATTAGATCATTTGTGGATTTTTTTCTCAAAGAATCTCTAGGGCTGGATCTACACTACACTATATCCCAGAATTTGATCCCAGATTATCTGCTTTGAACTGAATTATATGAGGCTGGATCTACACTGCTCAAGCTCCCAGGATCTGATCCCAGATTATCTGATTATCCCAGATTATCTCGCAGGGTAGACTCATATAATCCAGTTCACTCTGGGATCAAATCCTGGGATATAGGGCAGTTTAGATTCAGGGCCCTTCCACACAGTATATAACCCAGAATATCAAGGCAGAAAATCCCACATCTGCTTTGAACTGGGTTTTCTGAGTCCACACTTCCATATATTTCAGTTCAGAGCAGGTAATGTGGGATTTTATTCAGCTGTGTGGAAGGGCCTCATATAATCCAGTTCAAAGCAGATCAGATCCTGGGATATAGGGCAGTATGGATCCAGCCTAGGTCATCCACTGTGACTATATCTCCACTGCCATATAATCAAGTTCAAAGCAGATACTCTGGATTTTATATGGCAGTGTAGATAGGGCCTGTGAATTTGTGGTCAGCATCTTCTTGTCATGCTGGAAGTCTACAGATTTCTGAAGAGAACATCTCTCTAGGGCTGGATGTACACTGCCATATAATCAAGATCAATGTTTCTCAAACTGGGCTCCTCCAGATGTTTTGGACTTCACCTCCCAGAAATCCCAGCTAGTTTAACATCTGTTAGGATTTGTGGGAGCGGAAGTCCAAAACACCTGGAGAAGCACACTTTGATCCAGTTGATCAAATCAGATAATCCACATTATCTTTTTTGAACTGAATTATATGAATCTACACTGCCATATAATCCAATTCAAAGCAGATCATCTGGATTTTTATGACTGTAGAAGGGGCAGGAGAATCAACTTCCATATGTAAGACTTTTATATGGTCTCAAAGTAAGGTCCTTTCTAGACTGCCATATAAAATCGAGGTTATCTGATTTGAACTGAATTATATGGCAGTGTAGAAGTGGCCTTAATCTTTAGAAATATGGTCTGTAACGTCAAGTGAATTGATGAATCCCTCCCTCATATTCTTCATGCCATTTTGAACCCACACCTGTACTATTGCGCTTTAAATTCAAGGTTATCCAGTAGACCGGGCATGGGCCAACTTTGGCCCTCCAGGTGTTTTGGACTTCACCTCCCACAATTCCTAACAGCGGTTAGCTGGCTGGGATTTCTGGGAAGTTGAAGTGCAAAGCACATAGAGGGCCAAAGTTTGCCCATGCCTGCAATAGATTTGTGAGCTCCATCTACATTACCCTATAATCCAGTTTCTGAATCCAGATTCAACAATTTTTTGTAAAGTAAAAGAGTAAAGGAAAAAATTGTCTAAAGTTGGGGCAAACCCTGAACTTTGCTTCTTTGCTGGGAGGGCTGATGTTGATCTTGCTATGTGGGAATTCCTGGTAGTACTGCTGTCATGGAAAGATCATTATCTGGTGGGGCTTAAACTACTATAATTCAGAATCACTGCAAGAATGACACAGGTAATTTAGATGGCTTGTCCAGGAAGCTAAATATCTGGATTGCTTAACTGATAGCACTTTTGGATCTTTCTGCAGCCTTGGGTAAGCAATGTGTTGAAACTCTTGTTGACCTCTGGAATGGGGAAACATCCTGAGAGGTGGCCACAATTGCATTCACATTTCTGCTTTCTAAAAACGAGCAAAACGTGCCCCCAGTTTATTGTTGCTGTTTGCCTTCAAGTCCTTTCCAATTTATAGCAACTCTTTCATCCTGATAAGATTTATTTATTTATTATTATTTACAGTATTTATATACTGCCTTTCTCACCCTTGCGGGGGGACGGGGACGGGGGATGGACGGACTCAAAGCGGTTTACACATACATAATGCAAGATTAAATGCCTTACGTTATGCACCGATACAATGCCAATACAAACAATTACAATAGTAAAACCACAATTAAATATAAATAACAATTAAAACAACACATCAACAAGCATTAAAACAATAAAACAGTCTTGTCAGTCAAATCGCCATGCCAGGAGAATTGCCTTCACCTTCCCATAATCCCCAAGATGATCCCCAAGATATCTTGCTGATTATTTACAATAGCTACATATCCTGAATCATGCCAGAAGTCTATTTTGGACCCCTATATGACATTCAGGGATTTCCAGCCCCTAACCTGGTTTTAAAATGGCTAAACCGATTTTACATCATATTAGCAGAAGTCTGGGAATGTTCCAGAGCGTTTCTGAAACTTCAGGGGTGGTATGAATAGCTGGGACACTTCTCATTCAAACCAGCCCAGCTGTTCACACATGGCAGTAACACCATCTCCATTCCCCTCCATTGTGCAGTGTGGAGAAAATGAGATAGCACCTTTGTTGTTGTCTGTCACTGTGTCAGCAACCACACATCCAGAGAGCTTCTGGATGGCACCACACACCTTGGTTGATGTCAAAGGAGCACCAACAGAGGAGGGGGATTGCCTTCCTCCATTTCTCTCTTCTTTCTTCAAGTCATGCCAGTGCCATTGCTGATATCAACAAAGGTGCCTGGCAATGGCTAAGAGCTCACCAGACCTCTGAGGCCATTGTCAGGACGACATATAATAACAATAGTAAGGGTGACTATTCAGCCAAGCTGAGTTGGGGTTAACCGGACTATTTATTTATCGTGTCATCCGCAACCAGAACATTGTATTACATTTCTAACAGAACAAAACAAACAAACAGATAAAAAACCCACAAATTTTGCAAACTTGGTAGCTGATTAAATGTCCTTTGACCAGTATCTGGCCACTTGGAGTGCCTCTGGTGTTGCCGCAAGAAGGTCCTCCATGTGCATGTGGCAGGGCTCAGGTTGCATTGCAGCAGGTGGTCAGTAGTTTGCTCTTCTCCACACTCGCATGTCGTGGTGTACAGAAGTTGATTATAAATTGTATGACTTTAACTGTATTGGTGTTTAGATTGGCTGCAGTAATGCTGGAGCGGCCTAAGTCAGAGGAGTGCGTTGCCATGGAGACGATGCTGTAGAGAGAGAAGTGGGAGGAGCTTAGAGGGGAGAGTTTGAAAAACGACAGTTTATGTTCAGTTAGGGTTTTGGAGTCGGAGTTAGCAGTTGAGAGAGAGAGAGTGGGAAGTAGAGAAGCAGTGTTTGTGAATAGTCAGAGGTTTCTTCAGTTTAGGAAGGCTGAAGGGGAAACCTAATTAGTTTCATTAGTTAGAGAGGACTAAGAGAAGCTTGTTTAGATCACTAGTTAGAAATGAACTAGAGATCTGGGGTTTGATCACGGAAGGATCAAACAGGAAGGCTATTCACCTCAGGAAACATTGTTTAAGAAAGTGCTTCACCACAGTAAAAGTCAATTACAAGTTGTAACATCCAGAAGTGTGAACTGTATTGCAACCAAGTTACATGTAAAGTTCTCAAAGTATTTCCAAGTTTATCAACAGCCTGCAACCATACGCTTTGTTCAAAATAAACTTGTTCTCTTTTGTTTGAAGACTGCCTCATCTCCATTAATTCTGCATCAAAATAAACTTGTTCTCTTTTGTTTGAAGACTGCCTCATCTCCATTAATTCTGCGTCCAGTGTGCCATATCTCCCAATAATACCTCACATCACACATTGGTGGCACCATTAAGAGTAATAAATAATAAATCGTCCCTCCTCTCTCCTAATTCGTTACAGTAGGATTCAACTTTGTAGCCCCATTTCTTAAGATTGGCTCTGCATCTCGTGGTGCCAGAGCGCAGTCTGTTCAGCGCCTTCCAAGTCGCCCAGTCTTCTGTGTGCCCAGGGGGGAGTCTCTCATCTGGTATCACCCACGGATTGAGGTGCTGGGTTTGAGCCTGCCACTTTTGAACTCTCGCTTGCTGAGGTGTTCCAGCGAGTGTCTCTGTAGATCTAAGAAAACTATTTCTTGATTTAAGTCATTGACGTGCTGGCTGATACCCAAACAAGGGATGAGCTGGAGATGTCTCTGCCTTGGTCCTTTCACTATTGGCTGCAACTTCCCGGCGGATGTCAGGTGGTGCAATACCGGCTAAGCAGTGTAATTTCTCCAGTGGTGTAGGGCGCAGACACCCTGTGATAATGCGCATGTCTCATTAAGAGCCACATCCACTGTTTTAGTGTGGTGAGATGTGTTCCACACTGGGCATGCGTACTCAGCAGCCGAGTAGCATAGCGCAAGGGCAGATGTCTTCACTGTGTCTGGTTGTGATCCCCAGGTTGTGCCAGTCAGCTTTCGTATGATATTGTTTCTAGCACCCACTTTTTGCTTGATGTTCAGGCAGTGCTTCTTGTAGGTCAGAGGACGGTCCAGAGTGACTCCCAGGTATTTGGGTGCGCTGCAATGCTCCAGTGGGATTCCTTCCCAGGTAATCCTCAGAGCTCGGGATGCTTGTCTGTTCTTAAGGTGAAAGGCATGTCTGTGTTTTAGATGGATTAGGGATCAGTTGGTTTTCCCTGTAATAGGCAGTTAGAGCACCTAGAGCTTCGGAGAGCTTCTGTTCAACCATCTTAACCTGACTGAATGATTGTGACTCCATTTTACCGCCACAGCTATGCATATAAAACAGATATGAAAAACACTACATACACAGGCAGTCCTCAAGTTACAGACATCTGACTTACAAACAACTCAGGGACTATCTAGACAGACCCAAAACCCAGGACCTGTCTCAGTTTTTATTCGAGGTGTCCACACAACACCTCTGGTAAAAACAAATTAATTTGAAACTAAGGTTTTGTCAAAGGCTTTCATGGCTGGAATCACTGGGCTGCTGTGAGTTTTCCGGATGATATGGCCATGTTCCAGAAACATCAGGAGATAATGTTTCTGGAACATGGCCTTACAGCCCGGAAAACTCCAGCAACCAAACCAAGGTTTCCTTGGTTTGTTCAGAATTAATTTGATACCCAATTATATCAGGGCATTCCCAAACAGCCCGGTTCTAATGGGGTATGGGCCTGTGGAAATTCACTTCTGGCTAGTCTCAGGATTACCTGGTGGTGAGTCTCCAGTGCAACCCTGACCTTTTGGGCTCCTGAAGTACAAAGGTGCAGGAAGGTGTTCACCCCCTTCCCCCAAGCCACCAATTTAGTCTCAAGGCATCATTTCCTTGCCCCAGGAGGATGCAAGCAGGAAAATTATGGCAGCCAGGTACTTTTTATTTAACTTTTAGGGGAAATAGGGGTGCTTTGGGGTAGATTTTAATCAGGATAGCATGTAGCCACCCCCTCCCCACACCAGGAATGCCTGGCGTTTTTTGGGATGGGGTGAGGACTCAACCCCGCACTGAAGAAGGTTATTTAAACTCATGGATTTTAGTTCTGTCTGAAAGTGTTCTCATAGGCAAGTGAGAGAAATCCATTCCTAGAAAGGAAATTTACTCCTGAAAGAGTTATCATGGCAAAAAGGTGTCTTCACTGAAGCTTTCTCACCAATCCTTGTTTCCACAAGCCATTTCTTTTTCAGAATCCAATTGTCACAGGAACAGAAAGTGAGGTGGAATCTTCTGAACAGTGGCGCAGATTGTAAAACAAACATTGTAGGGGTGTTAACCATTCCCCATGCTACCCAAAGCAATCTATCTATTTGGCTGGAGTTACACTTTTAAAAATTGCCTGTTTCAACTTACCTACAGATTTAACTTAACCCACCCTAAAAATACCACTCTAGATTAACATACACAGGCCATTTAAGTAGTGGGCTTTAACTGTTATCAAAAAAGGAATGATACCCTTCTCTTATTAAAGTGGTAAAAGGGAACAATTTGGGGCCCTTCCACACAGCCATATAATCCAGAATATCAAGACCGATAATCCGCAATATTGGCTTTGAACTGGATTATCTGAGTCTGCATATAATCCAGTTCAATGTGGATCTTATACAACAATGTGGAAGGGCTGTGTGTAAATTTCAGTTGATACAGAATATAGCAGCAAGAGTCTAGTCTTTACGATATTGTGTTAGTCATGTATCATCATCATCATCATCATCATCATCATCATCATCATCATCACATGTCTTTGACTTAATTCAAAATATTGGTTTTCAACTGTAAAACTGTTTATGCCTTGGGGCCAAAGTATTTGATATAATTTGGTGCTCAGATGGATAATTGTTTACTATCTGAATTAAGTGTTTTATCTATTATGTTTTAAATGTTTTAACAGTATTTCATTATTGTTTTATTTGTTTATAATTATTGAGGCATTAAATTGTTGCCAATGTGAACTGCCCTGAGTTGCCTCCGGGCTGAGAAAGGCAGTATATAAATGTGGTTAATAAATAAATAATAAATATTACTAGGCTGTTTGTATTATCAGAGCTATGGAATCAGTATGCTACATTTTCGAACCCAATGTCTCTGCTTTTCTATAATTTGACTTCAGATCTTATAGCACAAATCTGCTATTCCACTGCAATTGCACTATCACTGATAGAAAATACATACTGGATTGTGCACTTTTAGTGTCATGCCTCTCTTTATTTGTTCAAATATTCTGACTGGTGCCATCCATGTTAATTTTTTGGTGTTAGACAAAGATATTCAAGCTTTAATTTTAAAAGCTCTTTCATTGTACCATTGTGATATTTATTTGATTGATATTTATCTTCTGGTTTGAATACTGTCTGCTGCTTTTAGTTTATGTTAAGTGGTGTACCCTTTATTATACAATTTATAGCAAAGTAGTCATATCTATGTCATACTAAAGACTTTGATTATAGAAAAACTTATACATGAAATGAAGCAAAGCAATTATTCTCCTTCCCAGGATGATCTCTGGAACCAAACTAAGCCTATGCAATTTGTATATCATACATTTTAGGCATGGAGTTTCTAGGGGCTCATTTACACTGGCTGCTTATTCCAGAACCACTTCAGAGCAGAAATACTTCAGAGTAGCTCCAGAGGCCTTGGAGAGACACTCACACTCTTATCTCCAAACCACAATGGGGTGGAATGTAGCAGTTCTAGCCGGCTAAGACTGTTTTGGTTCAGCTGGACCATCATCTTATGTTCCCTGTCGCCTCCACTACTGCTACATGAGTGCAGAACTCCTGGCCATTGTGGGCAGCCCGCCCTGACATCAGCAGAGGCACCAACATGACCAGAAAGGTCAATCACTTCTTTCCTTTTTCTTGGTTGTGCAGGCACTTCTGCTAATGTAGGCATAAGAGCTCTTAAAGAGCCCTGTAGCTGCCTGGGAATGGCTACTGTGATGACACAGGTACAATCCATCCTCTTTTCTCTGATGAACACAGCGAAAATGGGATGGTGGTAGCTGGCTTTGTGGGCAGTGAACCAGTTCACATTGGTTCTAGTCTTGCTCTCCACACAGTGACAAAGCCATGGAAATATTCCAAAGCTTGGAGTTACTGCACAGTCAGTTTGAACTATTAAAACTGTGTAGACAAGCCCTAGAGTTATCACTTCAGGAATGTTTTAAGTTTGCATAGATCAGGAATGGGATTTACACCAGAAATGAAATGCCCAGTGCTTTTTCTTAGATTTACTAACT
The DNA here is from genome assembly GCF_025583915.1 of Anolis sagrei ordinatus. Classification (NCBI taxonomy): domain Eukaryota; kingdom Metazoa; phylum Chordata; class Lepidosauria; order Squamata; family Anolidae; genus Anolis; species Anolis sagrei. Next base: position 207,458,446 of record NW_026844366.1, on the reverse strand, counting down.
GAGGACTAGGTGTAGTGAGTAAAGAAAAAGTGAAGATAAAATCATGTTGAAAATGAAGGATCATAGTAAAGAGGATTGCACTTGGAAAATAAGGGAACCTCAGATTTCAAGGTACAGGTTGAATATCCCTTATCCGGAGTGCTTAGGGGGCAGGAAGCAGTTTGCATTTAGGAATTTTTGTTTTAACTTTTAGAATATCTGTACTTCCATATATATACATAATGAGATATGTTGGAGATGGGACCCAAGTCTAAACATGAAATTCATTTATATTTATATACACCTCATACAGATAGCCCGAAGGTGATTTTACACAATGTTTTAAATAATTTTGTGCATGAAATACATTTGCATACATTAAACTACCAGAAAGCAAAGATGTCACTGTCTCAGTCATCCATGGGGACAAGTTTGGATTTTGGAGTACTTCGGAATTCGCAATAAGGAATTCTCAAGGTGACAGCAGAAGCTAACTTTGTATAATCAGAATCACCTGTAGTACAGTTGTTTAACGTCTACGGCGATGACTAAATGCCTAAGAATTTCATCTGGACATCTAAGGCACTCCCATCTAATTGTTCCCAAAACTTGATTGCTTATTAGTTGTTGCTTGCATTTCTTATGCTAGCTAGATATAGTATCCTGATCAACTGGGATGCTAATTAATAGGACTCTTCTTATGCAAGTCCTTATAAAAAGCTGCATCAGCATATGCCTTTAATTATTAATTGCCCAGTTTACTTGTTTCCATCTTCTAACACCAAGAGCTTATTCCTAGACTTTTCTGGAAAATTGGCATGTCCATAATGTTAAGTGCATTATCAGGGAATTGTAACCATTAGGATGATCCAAGAGATCATTATATATTTCTAACATGCCTGACCACAAACGAACATAAGGTGAAATATATCAAACAAAGGTGACACTCAAGACAAACAGAAAAGATGACATTTGATGTTAGTCCAGGGTGAATATCCCTTAGACCAGTGGTTCTCAACCTTCCTAACGCCGCGACCCCTTTATATAGTTCCTCATGTTGTGGTGACCCCCAACCCTAAAATTATTTTTGTTGCTACTTCATAACTGGGATTTTGCTACTGTTATGAATCCTCATGTAAATATCTGATAGGCAGGATGGATTTTCATTCTCTGGACCTTGGGAGTTATAGTTGCTGGGATTTATAGTTCACCTACAATCAAAGAACATTCTGAACTCAACCAGAGATGGAATTGACCCAAACTTGGCACACAGAACGCCCATGACCAGTAAAAAATAATGAAAGGGTTAGGTGAGCATTGGCCTTGAGTTTGGGAGTTGTAGTTCACCTATCTCCAGAAAGCACTGTGGACTCAAACAATGATAGATCTGGACTAAACTTGGCATGAATACTCAATATGCCCAAATGTGAACACAAAATCCCGAAATATAAACATTAGTGACTGAGATAGTTTCCGATGATGCACCAACTTCATTTCATGCACAAAATTATTTAAAAATATTGTATATAAAATCTCTAAGCTTTGTGTGTAAAGTACATATGAAACATAAATTAATTTCTTGTTTAGACTTGGATCCTATTGCCAAGTTCTTGTCTGGACTTGAAAGTACCGGAAGCTTCAGCTGGCAAGGCCAATGTTCACGCATTCAGGATTGTTTAGACTACTGGTTTATTGTTTTTGGCCTAGAGCTACATATATGAAGCCAACTACAGTTGTTATACTGTATGGATAGGTGCATTTAATGATTCCATGGGAAGGACAACAGGAGGTGGCAATGCTCATAGACATTTAACTGTTATAGGGGTTTTCTAGATGAAGTCACAAAACAAATCCCCCTTGCTGTTCATGTTCTTTTGAAAAGAATTATGTTGTGAAGGTTAGACAATGCATTCTCAGATTAGACAGAATGCTGGCTCGGCTTATTGAGCTTCATTGTTGCCCTAACACTCCTATTGTATGTGTTCCCTAAAGGAAATACAATACTTGGGAAGTTTCTGTGATGCGGTTCACAAGGAATGGTTTTTGAAAACCGATCAGGACAATTTGTGTACACCAGACTGCCTATTCCAGTTTTTTAAATTTAAAAAAAAAACATATAGGTCAATTTTCTAGCAAATATATTCTTGGCATTTCACATAAAACATACAAAGCAAATCATTTAAACATGTAGTGTGATTTATTTTTTTTAAAAAAAGAATGCTTAATATTTTACATTTGAAACCAATAGCAGGGTTCACACTAGAGCACCAGGCTTGCTCATCCAGTTGCTCAACTCCTGTGAAAATAACAGCTTCCTTATTTAACTTCTTGCACCTATTGAAAGAAGAAAATATAACATTAATTCTTCAGTGAAGAAATCCCAGCTGAGTTGGTACAGCCACAAAGATTTTACTACAGGTGACAATTGCTATATCTGATGGCTTAGGAATGATGACCTGAATTTTTCAGCAGCTGTGAGCTTGTTTCTATGTGTGGGCATTTTCATACAAGAATAATCCCTTTTAGATGATGTTTTTGAAGTCAGTTTGCAGGGCAAACACTGTATGCTTCTACCTCACGAAACTTTCTGATAGTAGGCAAGCATGTTTTTGGCACACTTTTTATTCCTAGCATCTTATAACAAATTGTTCAAGCATTCAGGCAAAAGTTTTGAAAAATGCATCACTGAACAGCAGAGGAATATATCCGTTGTTTCAAGGTAAACCTGAAGCTGGCAAGCTTACTAAATGTTAAAACCAAGTCAGGTGTGGAAGGAGTATGGGGATGAAAGAGGAAGACAATAAAGTTGTAAAGAAATCCAACTAGTTACCTGGATAAATAACTAATAGTTGATTATAAGAAATGAACAGAGAAATTAAAAAGTTTCAGATTAGTTGGTGTTGGAAGAAATATACAATTCTTGCTTTCTGACACTTCTCCCTAGTGAAAATGGAGGGTTGAGTATATTCAGTGGACAAGGGATGTAACCAATGGAAGTCATAAAGGAAAAGCATACTGGCCAGAGGAGCAGTGGAAGAGAGCAACGGGATCCTCTCTCCAGCATTGTCAGCTTTGTCTTGGTATGTACACAGTTTTTGCTCTCACTTCACAAAGATTTGGGGAGGAACATAATATGATACAGCCTTAATATAGCATTGCATCACATTGTTACAGGTTGAAGCAGGAGCTCTAGTACACAATCTTCACAGACGCTTGCCTGTCCTAGAATGTAACTGATCCTACTTGCTTCTATGAGAGAATCTATAAAAGTCCTGCCCTTTCCTCCCGAAGAAAAACTAACAAAAAAGCGCATGTGTGTCTTCTGACAGTGCTGGTAGAGCAGGCTATCGTGCTGCAAATAAATTACCTGACATTCCAGCTAGGTTGGTGGATTTTCCTGCTCATTCCAACAGCAAGGGCTCAGGAGGTAGATAAACTGATTTTATCACAGAGCTAAAACTCTCAGAGCCTGTTCTTAGTCACAGCAAGCAAGGTGTGTCATGGTGCTTTACTAAACATGGTAGTGTCGAGCTGGAGGGAAGGATGCTTCAGAGAAAAAGATGTTCAGACATTTTCTGTCCAATCACAGGAAAGGTAGTAGCCTTTCACAAGCATGTTAGCCTTAGATAGGCTGGGAAAAGCCATGCCATGATGACTAAATTTACCTGTATTATTTTTATTGTTCTTGTTGTCATTGTATGCCTCGAGGACAGCTTGTTGGGAAACAATGTGAAACAAGCTCAGGCTTGAATGTTTACACTTCCTGCCTGAGTTTTAGTGGCACTGCTTTAACTAATCAATTGCTGTCTGCATTTGATTGTTCAATTTTGTGTGAACTCTTTCCAAGGGTGACTTAACATATCAGTGGAAATGATGCACTCCCTTTCTTTATTTCATCATGCCCCAAAACCTGCTGTAACCTTTATCTAAGGGTGAAAACTAGATTATTCTTTGAAAACCATTATGGGAAATTCAGTTGCCAGTCCTAGCTACAGTGGACCTATTGAATCCATGAGATCTTGCTAAATCAACACTTATGGAAGTTCCAATGATTTAATGGATCTAGTCTAGTTGGGTCAAACATTTTAATTTACTCCAGGGATGGGAAGTGAATGAGCATCCCAGCTTATTTAGATCACAGCCGTGACAACAATTATTTTCTGTAAAGCTGTCTTATTCTGTTCATGAAAAAAGTTTATTAACACCAAGGATCTTTATACAACATGAATGAATTCCACAATAAAAGCAGTTTTGCTTGATTTTGTTTCTTAGCCTGCTGAACATCATGTAAGTCTCCAGTTTCCATACAGATTCACTGCACTTTCCCAGTATATTAGCATTAAAACAAAAGCCTATTTAAATGCCAAGTCCTATGATTTTTTTAAATTTTAAAACACCACAACAAGTAGAAAAGAGAATATTTTACTTTGTAGCTGTACAAAGAGTGAATATAAATTAAATTACAATATAAACGAAGAAAGACAAAAATGTCACCACAGAAATGATCAGATATTAATCTCTTTCCCCAAGCTTACATTCTCTGTACAGGAGCCTCGGTGTCGCAATGGGTTAAACCCTTGTGCCAGCAGGACTGAAGACTGACAGGTTGGAGGTTCAAATCTGGGGAAAGCACAGATGAGCTCCCGATGTCAGCTCCAGCTGGGACATGTGAGAAGCCTCCCACAAGAATGATAAAACATCAAAACATCCGGGCATCCCCTGGGCAACGTCTTTGCAGGCGGCCAATTTTTTCAAAAACACAAAGTTTTGTTTTCATGTTCTTTCATGTATCCCCAGACCATTCTTTTGAATCTAGCAAGGCCAATATTGCCTACATCCCCAAAAGAAAACTGGTTTAAAACACAAAACTTTATACAAGTTCACTGACAAATCCTATTGAAAAACTGGCTGACCTGTGGGTAAGGACTGAAGGACTGCAGGACTGAAGTCATATATGCATCATAATACAATGTGTATTTGATTGGAAGAAAATATCTCTGTATTGAGTTTTGCTTATGAATGAGAGTGTACAAGACTGTAACCTAGCATTTAGCAATTTGAGTTGGAGAATGGCTACCATGTACAGTGGTTGAAATGTTAACTTGAACATGGCACCTGCCATGGATTTGATTTCTCCCCCAATATTTGCTTCTTTGGTTACTTTGAGAGTTTCCACCTTCTCACACGTGTCATGGTGAATCTGGTGACCATCAGCGGGGTGCGTGGGGAACCCGTCACCCCACATCCTGCATCACCCAGCTCAACAAGAACCTGATCCCATAGGGGAAGCATTGACTATATGCCCCCCCCCATTGCTTCCTGTACAACATGGGAGGCCTACACTGGCTGCACTCTAGATGACCCACAAAGCCTCACCAGAAGGACACGTGAGATGGGAGCTGATGGACATCGTGGATCATCTAGATCTCAACTGGCATATGCCGCCAGAAAAAGCCCCGTCTCATGAGGTAGTTTATAATCTCAAGTCTTAAAATAGTATATTGATTTTCTGGAAATCTGCAGAACTCATTTCATGAGAAAATCTCTGTATTTGGCTTCATTTTGCCAAGGCATTTTGTGTGCTATATCTGCCAGAGCTCAGCATTCTTGCTAATGCAGTTCAGGGTGCTTTATTAGGGCTGTGGCTGCTTCTGACGTCTCATCTGGATAAGTAAACTGATAATGGTCTTGGACCAATATTTAGCTTGATGTTACCATTTATAGGATGTGATATACAGAGAACATTTGCTGTAAAGCTACAAAAATCTAAGCAAGAAGGACTAGGAAAGTCCTTATTCCTGATGTCTGAGACTTACCAGTTTACAAACCACACATGACAGCTATTCTGCTGGGCAAATTGGGCTGACTAACTAAATGTGATATGCCAGTCCCTGGCATACAATAATAGATTTATATTTATATTTCTCAATATTTACAAATGAAAAATAGGTTTCTTCTTTATGGTTTCTGTACCTGTTGCACCTCTGAAGAATGTAGAATGTGTCAAGTGGACTTGGTAGAAGTCCCACCCTTGTTCTCTCTTCTACACATGCTCAGTGGTTTCAGTGCTACTCCTCAGATTCTCTCTGGCCACTACGAGGGTAGCACACTGAGCCAGGGTACCAGCTCTTTGACAGATCCTTCTTACACCACTGCAGCACCAGTCTTTCTTGTTTGATCGTACGGAGAACCGGTGGGTGGGCAGAGAGTAAAACTCCCTGTCGCGACCAGGGACGAGAATACGGTCCGGTCGAACCGGGCGAGAGGATTAGCCTTCCGTCGTCTCCTGCTGGTCTCTCCCTCCTACAGCGTAGCACCTCAAATACAGGTCTTGTCCACTCTGCGAGGTCACTGCTCACCAGGAGCGCCGCTGTCATCCCAGCCTCTTCTCGTCTTCTTGGCTCCCTTTGCTTGGTCATCCGTTCCTTCCCCATCTCCTCTTTCTCCCCTTTTTTTCCCCCCTCTTTCGTCGCTTTTTTTGTGGTTTTTCTCCTCATCCGTTTTGCTCTCTTTCCTTCCTTCTTTCTCTTCTTTCCTCCCCTCCTCTCTTTCTTTCCTTCCTTCTCTCTTACCTCCTTCCCTCTTTCTCCCTCCCCCCTTCCTTTTCTTCCACCCTTCCTTTCTTCCCTCTCCTCCCTCCTCTTTCTCTCTCTCTTTCTCCTCTCCTTCTCTTTTGTCTTTCCTTC